>JAVIAB010000088.1:10362379-10964879 GCA_032433765.1 Megaustenia siamemsis
CTGTCTGCTTGTTTGTCCGTCTGTCTATCTGTTTGCTTGTCCGTCTGTCTATATTCCTTTCTACCTATACACTCCTCTGCATGTCTGTCTGTATGCCTCTCTGTGTGTCTGTCTATCTATCTGTTAGTTCTTTCTTTCTTTTTTCATCCGCTTATCGCTTCTTTCATTCATGACGTCAGCATCGCTCTTTCCCCTAGAAATACCTGCTGAATTGATCCTGTTATGTATGTTTTTATTTTGTCAAATCAGTTGAGCCACGTCTATCTTTCTATTCATATCTTACTCAATTTCTTTTAGCACCCGTTATCACACATAAATTACTTATCTGTGTGTGTTTTTTTTTCATTCATTCTGTCTGTACATCTACTTATCTGTCTAGCTTGTGTTGTCGCAATTATCTCGCTGTACGTCCGTCTGTCTATTTATTTGTGTCTTCTCATTTATGTGTTTGTATTTGTTGTTGTTGTTGTTGTTGTTGTTGACGGATTGACACGAGTTGATGCGGGCAGGTTGCCCTTTGACTCATTTTATTTGGCGGGTCGTAATGGTTTTCTTAATATTCCCGACTCTTACTGGAGAAGTTGGAGTTCGTCTATTCCAGGCTATGGTGGGAAACTACTAGTCCAGCCCAGAGGTACTGCAATACTGGGTCCTCTATATCAGTAACAGCCACCACTACAGGGAACACTGCGATCATAGCTTCTGTTAGCCAGTCTGTTTTGACGCAGACTGTTACCAGGGGAGACCACGACGAGGTAGAACTGCTAGGTCTTGGTCTGTTGATGGTGTGCCGACCCTGCTATTGTGACCGCAGGTCGCGGGCGCCTCTGCTCCCCCTACGTGTTTGTAACTTTGTCTATCGCTGTATACAACCACTCGTATTTTTTCCTTTTTCTGAACCTGTATGTGTCTTCGTATTGACTTGTTAGTCACTGTGTCTGTATGGAAAGGGAGGGGGGGGGGGGCTGGCAAATAATTGGAGTGCTGCGGTAATGCTGATAGCTAGAAGCTAGTAGTGGGGTGTAACGTACACTCTTACAAGGTATGGTGACAGCTTTACCAAAAAAAAAAAAACACACACACAAAAATCTTAACGTTTCGGCCTACATGGCCTTCTTCAGAAAACGAAACGAACATATAAAAGGCAACGAAATAAGGATAAATTCTACTGCATCTAGAATGAGTAGGACAAGTAAGTAAAAGAGAGCTAAGAAAAAGGATAAGAAATGAGGTGATAAAATAAAAGGGAAATGTACTACATATTAAGAGAATAAAAATTGATAATATATAAAAAATATATAAGCTAAAAGATATTGTTTTATGACTGTAGTTATGTTCTTGCACTTGTTTCTCACTTTGTCTGTCGGACTCACTGTCTACATATTTTCGCTTTTTGTGCCAGACTCACTGACCACATATTTGTACTTTGTCTGACTCACTTTCTACATATTTATCACTTTGTCTGTCTGACTCAATTTCTACTTATTTGTCACTTTAGTCTGACTCATTGTCTACATATTTATCACTTTGTCTCATTTATTGTCTATACATTTATCACTTTGTCTGATCCTCTGTCTGGGCTTCTTGTTTCTCCCTATCTATGAAAACATATGTTTCTGTAAGTCTGCCTGTCTCCCAGCACACCCGCTTGTCTGCCACTAAGTCTGTGATCCGATGTATGTCGTGTCATAATGTCTGCCTCTCACTGTTTTATCTCTGCGAGGGATTCACTGCCCTAGCCAGGAACGGCACCAACCTGTTCCTCGATTTCATCGTTTCTGTCCGTCTTTGCTAATGTATAGCCAAGGGCCACAACTCCATACCGCACGCCCTAACAAAATGTGTCGATGCCTGGCTTAGCCATGTCTGCCTGGATATTGAAACTTAACAATATAGACCCCGCACTGCCCGTCATTCAGCTTCTGTATACCCTCCCAGTTCTGTATTACTCCTCCTTCTCTGGGTGCTATTCTCATCAACTTAACATTTGGAACATTCCAGAATACCTATAATTGTCTGGACAAATCCTCACCCTTACCGCCCCCCCCCCGCCCCCACCCAACTACAATTTAGTCGTATTAATGGATGATATCGCCGTTTTCTCCCCCACCATCTCACCGCCACACAATACGGGCTTCTCCCCCACCATCTCACCGCCACACAATACGGGCTTCTCCCCCACCATCTCACCGCCACACAACACGGGCATCTCCCCCACCATCTCACTGCCACACAATACGGGTTTCTCCCCCACCATCTCACTGCCACACAATACGGGCATCTCCCCCACCATCTCACTGCCACACAATACGGGCTTCTCCCCCACCATCTCACTGCCACACAACACGGGCTTCTCCCCCACCATATCACCGCCACACAATATGGATGTCTCCCCCACCATCTCACCGCCACACAACACGGGCTTCTCCCCCACCATATCACCGCCACACAACATGGATGTCTCCCCCACCATCTCACCGCCACACAACACGGGCTTCTCCCCCACCATATCACCGCCACACAACATGGATGTCTCCCCCACCATCTCACCGCCACACAACATGGATGTCTCCCCCACCATCTCACCGCCACACAACATGGATGTCTCCCCCACCATCTCACCGCCACACAACATGGATGTCTCCCCCACCATCTCACCGCCACACAACACGGACTTCTCCCCCACCATATCACCGCCACACAACATGGATGTCTCCCCCACCATCTCACCGCCACACAACATGGATGTCTCCCCCACCATATCACCGCCACACAACATGGATGTCTCCCCCACCATCTCACCGCCACACAACATGGATGTCTCCCCCACCATCTCACCGCCACACAACATGGATATATTTTGGATGTCTCCCCCACCATATCACCGCCACACAACACGGACTTCTCCCCCACCATCTCACCGCCACACAACATGGAAGTCTCCCCCACCATCTCACCGCCACACAACACGGGCTTCTCCCCCACAATCTCATCGCCACACAACATGTATGTCTCCCCCACCATCTCACCGCCACACAACACCGGCTTCTCCCCCACCATCTCACCGCCACACAACATGGATGTCTCCCCCACCATCTCACCGCCACACAACACCGGCTTCTCCCCCACCATCTCACCTCCACACAACATGTATGTCTCCCCCACCATCTCCTATAGACCTCCCAACAAAGCTATCATTCCCTGTGAATGCCCGCAGTTATCCGTCCCCGAGGTATTGGCTTTGTTGCATTGAGAATAGATGTTTTTCTTCTTGCGCTTTGGGCATTCATTTCCCGTGTTCCTTGGAAAGAGCTGTGGCAATAAAGAGTTTAGTAACAAACAAAATAGAAGAATCGCAGTTTGGATGTCGAAAAACTGAGGAATCGAAATTTGGCTGTAGAAAAATAGTGGAGCTGGAATTTTGCATTAATAAAATGGAGGTTTCTGAATTGTGCTTTTGCAAAATGGAGGGTTCTGAATTTTGCTTTAGTGAAATGAAATGTTCTGAATTTTGCTTTATTTGATTGGAGGGTTCTGAATTTTACTTTAGTAAAATGGAGGAAAGAACAGTGGGATAAGAGAAGCCATCTCTGTGGCCTGTAGTCATCTTTTAATGTGTTTGTCTACTGTCCATGATTCGCTTCTATAGATCAGAATGTGTTCTATATAGCACTAATGAACTCTCTTTCTCACTTCTATTGAAGCCATATTCTGCATGAGAACATTAATCGAAAAGTACACAGAAGTAGACAAACCAATATATGCGTCTTGAGAAAATACTCAAAACCCACAAGTGGATATCAAAAAGACTAAAACTATGATCATAAACAAAGAAAATACTCAAAACCCACAAGTGGATATCAAAAAGACTAAAACTATGATCATAAACAAAGAAAATACTCAAAACCCACAAGTGGATATCAAAAAGACTAAAACTATGATCATAAACAAAGAAAATACTCAAACCCATAAATTGTGAATAGCACAACTTGATGATGATGATTGACATAGACTTTCTGCATACGACTTTTTTCATTTTATGGAAGGTTATTTTGGCCTGAGCTATTTTGCTTCTTATTTCTGTGGTGTATCTTCCATCTAATGTTATTATTTTGGTGTATCTTCCATCTGATGTTATTATTTTGGTGTATCTTCCATCTGATGTTATTATTGTGGTGTATCTTCCATCTGATGTTATTATTGTGGTGTATCTTCCATCTGATGTTATTATTGTGGTGTATCTTCCATCTGATGTTATTATTGTGGTGTATCTTCCATCTGATGTTATTATTGTGGTGTATCTTCCATCTGATGTTATTATTGTGGTGTATCTTCCATCTGATGTTATTATTGTGGTGTATCTTCCATCTGATGTTATTATTGTGGTGTATCTCCCATCTGATGTTATTATTGTGGTGTATCTTCCATCTGATGTTATTATTGTGGTGTATCTCCCATCTGATGTTATTATTGTGGTGTATCTCCCATCTGATGTTATTATTGTGCCCACCTTCACCATCTATTGCCGTGTCTATTTAGTCTCTACACTAAGCAGATCTTTACAAACTTCATGGAGATACCATGACTAAACATCAATAGCTATATAATCAATAATCTAAGATATGCTGATGATACCGTACTAGTGGTGCAGAGTTCAGAAGATCTACATCAAGTAGTTAACTAAGTAAACAAGACAGGCAAAGAAATGGATTGGAAATAAATATTAAAAAAGACTAAAACTATGACTATATTAGCTGAGAAAAAAACAACGCAGAATATAGAAGGAGATATTGAAGTAGATGGAAATAACATAGAAATAGTTTAAGAATATAGCTATCTTGGAGCTATTATAACAAATAATGTAAAATGTAAGACAGAAATAAACAAAAGAATAGGAATGGCAAAGAGCAATTTTAACAACATGAAAAATATACTGATATCAGAGCAAATAACATCAGAGCTAAAACTGCGAATTGCATAATAGTAAATTCACTCAAATTTTCTGTATGAACCCTAAACATGGACATTAGATAAAGAAAACAGAACATAAAATTGAAACATTTAACATGTGGATCTATGGGAAAATGTGGAGAATTCGGTGGAAATAAAAGAAGACAAACAAGGAAGTTCTGAATCAGCTGAACATGAAAAAAATAACTACTTAGTACATTTCGGAAAATACCACTGAAGTTTTTATGGACATGTGAAGAGACATAAGACCCTTCTAAAAGTCTTGGAAGATAAGTTACAAGGTAGGCAAGGCAGACCAAGACCAAGACTATAGTGGGCTGATGACATCAAATGGTGGACAGGTGAACCTATGCCAGCGTACACCATTAAGGCAGAGACAGAGTCAAATGACACTCTGTGGTAGCCAACCTTCAATGTCGAGACGGCTCCTAATCAATGAATTAAAATAGAGGGGTCTGAATTGTGCATTAGTGGAATTAATCGGTATGAATTTTGCATTTGGGAAGTTAATGGGTATAAATTTTGCATTAGTGAAATTAATGGGTCTGAACTTTGCATTATAAAAATTAAGAGGTCTGAACTTTGCATTAGTAAAATGGATATGTAGGAGTCTGAATTTTGCAGGAGTAAAATGGAGTGTTCTGAATTTTGCATGAGTAAAATGTAGGGGTCTGAATTTTGCATGAGTAAAATGGAGGGGGTTTGAATTTTGCATTGCTGGAAGAATTCGATGTCGCCGTTTCTTATTATTAAATTGAGGGAATCCGTTTTTGGTTTGAGTAAAACAGAAGAGTTGAAATTTTCATTAGTAAAATCGAAGAGTCGTATTTTAGTGTCAGTAAAATGGTATATAATAATATGGGAAGTCGGAATTTAGTATTAGTAAAATGGAGCATAGGGTTTAGTAAAAAAAAATGTAAGAGTTGGAGATTGATTGCGATCGTAGTTTGGCAGGCTGGAGGGACGCCATAATGGAAAGTCTACAACGGCACCAGTTGTCGATAGTCGAGTTATTTGAGTTTAGAGCCATCGCTTTTTGTGTCTCTCATTACTGAAATTAGTTTGAGAGGAATTGAGGAGGAGCAGAAGAAGAACAAGAGGGAGAAGGACGAGAAGAAGAAGTAGTGGAATAGAGGATGAAGAAGGAGGAAGGAGAAGGAGAAATTGCAAAAGGAGAAATAAAAAAGGAGAAATAGAAAAAGAAGGATAACAATGAGAAAAAGAAGTATGGGGTCGGGTGAAGTAGGAGAGAAAGAAGGAGAAAAAGAAGTGTGGGGGTCGGGTGAAGTAGGAGAGAAAGAAGGAGAAAAAGAAGTATGGGGGTCGGGTGAAGTAGGAGAGAAAGAAGGAGAAAAAGAAGTGTGGGGGTCGGGTGAAGTAGGAGAGAAAGAAGGAGAAAAAGAAGTGTGGGGGTCGGGTGAAGTAGGAGAGAAAGAAGGAGAAAAAGAAGAAGAAGAAGAACAATAGGAGGAGAAGGTAAAGTGGGGGAGAAGGAGGGGGAAAAAAGAAGGAAAAGAAAAAAATTGAGTGCGAGAGATGAAGAAGTAGGAAACGAAGGAGAAAAAGACATGTGGAAGATGAAGAAGAAGAAAAATAAAAAGATAAAAAAGAAGAGGAGGAGAAGAAGAAGTAGAAGGGGAGAAGGAGTAGAAGAAGTGGGGGAGATGATGAAGTAGAAGAAGAAGAAGGAAAAGAAGAACAAAAAGAAGAACAAAATGATGAAAAGAGAAGAAGAAGAAGAATAAGAAGTATTTTATAGTAGCCAAAGATATTATACAAGTTACATTTTCTAAGCGATATAAGCCAGATTTAATCTATAGAAATATAGAGGCATTTCTTTCTAGTAGTTGAAACATAGCGACCTCTAGCAGCAAGGCGACATAGTTAACATTTATTGTGACATGTCGGTAGTTGAAATAGAGGATCTTGGCGGTTGATCAATGGTGCTGGTGGTTGAGGTATTGTCACGGGAATTCTGGGTATTCTGGAACTTTCGTAAAGTGAATCTCCTGTAATGGTGGGCACGGATGTTTGTTTCCATCTAAAAGTGGTATTTTAGTTGTCATCTTGAAAATTTAGCAGCCTTTGCGAATGAAGTTGAGACAAGTAACACCAGGGCTGAAAAGGTTAGGATGACAAAATGTTATATCTTCCCAACATTCATGTATGGTGCAGAAACATGGACATTAAACATGAAAACAGAACAGAAATTGAAGTCTTTGAGTTGTGGATTTATAGAAGAATAGGAAGAACTGGGTGGAAAGAAAAGAAAACATAAGATAAAGTCTTAAAACAACTAAAAGTGAAAAGAGAACTACTAAACGCAATTTGAACAAGACAAATTAGATTTTTGAGGCATGCTAAAAGACACAGCAGCCTACTAAAAATAATCTTGGAAGGGAAAATACAGGGTAAAAGAGACAGACGAAGACTAACATGGACGAGTAACATTAAAAGATGGACAAGTCAATCTATGACAATCACCATCAAGGCAAGAGACAGAGCGGAATGGCGCTCCATGGTAGCCAACCTTCGTTGCAGAGATGGCACTCGATGATGATAATGAGAAGTTAATACTCAAGATCAGTGGGAGACAACTTTGAGAGTTTCCAGGGATGGAATATTCATTTTTAACTATGATTTTTTTTATTTTGTTAATGTTAAGATACAGCTTCTTCTAACCAATTTGAATATATAATTATAATTGTAACAACACAAAAGTCGTGTATTTTATCTTCTCGGAAAGACACCGGAAATAAGTCAATCAACTAAAGTATCGATGAGAAACAACCGTGGGATTAGTTATTTGGGGAGCAACCGGGGTTGATATTTTGTTATATGGATGTTACTGCCTAGTCTATATGCTTCTTTAGTTGCGTTGACTTTTTGTGTCTATTGTGCCTATTGTGTCGATTGTGTCTCGTGACTATTGTGTCTATTGTGACTATTGTATCTATTGTATTTATTGTGTCTATTGTGTCTATTGTATCTATTGTGTCTATTGTGGCTATTGTGACTATTGTGTCTATTTTGACTATTGTGACTATTACGTCTATTTGCCTATTATGTCTATTGTGACTAATGTGTCTATTATGACTATTGTATCTATTATGACTATTGTATCTGTTATGACTATTGTATCTATTGTGTCTAATTTGACTATTGTGACTATTAAGTCTATTGTGCCTATTATGTCTATTGTGACTAATGTGTCTATTGTGACTATTGTGACTATTGTGTCTATTGTGACGATTGTGTCTATCGTATCTATTATCACTATTGTATCTATTATGACTATTGTATCTATTATGACTATTGTGTTTATTGTGACTAATGATGTGAGTGACTAAATTCTCAGAAACGTCATCTTTGTTGAGGAGCTTGAAAAGTGAGTTCACCTGCCTTGTTAACCCGGATATGATTCATTTCCGTCTTTCTCTACATCTTGTGTTCCTTCATTTGTTCTGCTGTCTTTAAAACCATTATATCCGTGTTGTCTATTGTCTTTAATAGCAAAAAGACAGAAGTAATGGTAGCAACAAAGAAAAAGACATCACCGCAATGCACAATAAAGACAAGTGGAACAATATTTAAAAAGGTAAATGAATATCAATATCTGGGAACATTGTTAACCTCAGATGGTAGATGTACAACAGAGGTGAGATGCAGAATGTGAACATGTACAAAAGAATGGCTCAGGCAAAGCAGCTTTCCCCAAAAAATGAGGAAGATACTGTGTAATCCATTTTTGACAATAGAAACAAGAAAACGAGTTCTTAAATGTTATGTAAAGCCAGTCTTAACATATGGATGTGAATCATGGACAATAGGACAACAGACAAGAAAATCACCGGAGGCTGTAGAAATCTAATTTTATAGAAGAATGTTGAGAATACCTTGGACAGCTAAGAAGAGTAATGAAGATGTTCTGAGAGAGGCCAAATCAAAGAGAGAACTAATTTCCAATATTAGGAAGAAACAATCAAAATTGTTTGGCCATGTAATGAGAAGAGAACAGCTGGAATATATTGTAACAACCGGGAAAATTGAGGGACGAAGAGATAAAGAGAAGCAAAGAGAAAAGATACCAGACAGCTTAAGAGAATGGCTTGGCAGAAGGTCAACAACAGAAATGATAAATAACTGTCGAGATCGAACGTTGTGGAGAGACTTGATCACCTACGCCAGCAGGTATGGTTATTGATGATGTCTAATGGTGTTATGCAATTTCTCTCTCTCTCTCCCCCCCCCCTCTCTCTCTCTCTCTCTTTCTCTGTCTCTCTAGCTGGATTTTATTTTCAGATTGTTAACTCTTGACGTGCCTGTTGACTCTCTAAAGATGAACTTTTTAACTCACTAATTAGTTCACACACTCATTTACTCATCTATTGTCTTATTCATTCGTTCGTTCACTCTCTAATTTAAATATATGTAGTCTTATTAGTTCTTTAGCTCACTCACTCAGTTACACATCTGTCGTCTTATTCGTACATTCACTAACTCACTAATTCCCCCATATGTTGTTCTTTGGGCTTTTTAGCTCAATCACTCGTTTACACCTCTGTAGTTTTTTTTTTTTTTTTACATTCTTTCGCTCGCTCGCTCACTCACAAGTTCACTCAGTCACTTATTCATTCACGCACGCATTCACTCATTCATTAAATCACTTACTCACTCATCATTCACTCACTCACACATTCACTAACTTCCTCAACCTTTCAGCGCCATTATCCTTTTAAATGCGACAATCTCCTCTCCCACTCCTACTCAATCATATCACTCTCCCTCCCTCTCTCTCTCTCTCTCTTTACTCCACTCCCGCCAACCATCTTTGTATTTCTCCAAATTCTCTCTATAAACCTCAGAACTTACAGTGCGCCACCAACTTTCACATCTCCACTCCCTCCACCATGACTGTCTGCCCGTCCACTTATCAGATCTCTCAACAGTTCTTACACCGCCCAATTCTCTTCAATCCACCAAATCACCGGTACCCTACACTACCTCCACCGTGAGTCTGTCTGTCTGACCGTCAGCCTCCTCCACCGTGAGTCTGTCAGTCTGTCTGACCATCACACTTCTCCACTACCACCACCGTGAGTCTGTCTGTCTGCCCGTCAGTACCTTCCACCGTCAGTCTGTCATCACACCACTCCACTACCTCCACCGTCAGTCAATCTGTCTGACCGTCAGCCTCCTCCACTGTGAGTCTGTCTGTATGACCGTCACACCCCACTCCACAACCTCCACCATGAATCTGTCTGTCTATCTGACCGTCCACCTTGCAGCGCTCCCAATATACCCCCCCCCCCCGCCATTACCTCCACAGTGAGCCTGTCTGTCTGACCGTCACCCCACTCCACAACCTCCACCATGAATCTGTCTGTCTATCTGACCGTCCACCTGGCAGCGCTCCAAATCTAACCCCTCCACTACCTCCACCGTGAGTCTGTCTGTCTGCCCGTCAGTACCTTCCACCTCTTCCACCGTCAGTCTGTCATCACACCACTCCACTACCTCCACCGTCAGTCAATCTGTCTGACCGTCAGCTTCCTCCACTGTGAGTCTGTCTGTATGACCGCCACCCTACTCCACAACCTCCACCATAAATCTGTCTGTCTATCTGACCGTCCACCTGGCAGCGCTCCCAATCTAACCCCTCCACTACCTTCACAGTGAGCCTGTCTGTCTGACCGCCACCCTACTCCACAACCTCCACCATAAATCTGTCTGTCTATCTGACCGTCCACCTGGCAGCGCTCCCAATCTAACCCCTCCACTACCTTCACAGTGAGCCTGTCTGTCTGACCTCCACCGTACTCCACAACCTCCACCATAAATCTGTCTGTCTATCTGACCGTCCACCTTGCAGCGCTCCCAATATAACCCCCCCTCCCTCCCTTCCCCCCCCCCCCCCCCGCCATTACCTCCACAGTCAGCCTGCCTATCTGACCGTCCACCTGGCAGCGCTCCCAATCTAACCCCTCCACTACCTTCACAGTGAGCCTGTCTGTCTGACCGCCACCCTACTCCACAACCTCCATCAGGAATCTGTCTGTCTATCTGACCGTCCACCTGGCAGCGCTCCAATCTAACCCCTCCACAACCGCACCGACGTATCGATCCTGCCCTTTCTTTGCGCGTATCGATTACTCGGATCTCCAGGCACTAGTCGATACACGTGACCGTCTCGCGCCGGTTCGCGGGCACTGAGACGGAGTTGCCTGGAGGAGAACAGATAGGATTTATAGTAGTCTCTTCTCTCCTTCTTTCTTTTATTCTTTTCTCATGCTGCTTCATGAGTTCGATCAAGCTTCGGACTATCTATTGTTCTTTATTTTGTCTCTTTTATTTCTGTTATTGACTATTTGTTGTTTCCGAGTGATGTAAACATTGCTCTTCCACTGAAATCATTGGCTGATCTACCCCCTTGGAAGTTTCAATCCAGAATAATATTCATTTATTATTATTTGTCTCCTGCTTCATCTTGCTCTTTCCCTCTATCTTTTAATCTTGTCTTTTGGTCTTTATTTCTCCTGCTCCTATCACTTTTATTCATCAGTCTCTGCATTGGTTTCTCTCTCGCTCTCTCTCTCTTTCTCTTTGTGTTTCTGTCTGTCTCATCATCTCTCTCGTTACCATAATCTCAGCTCATATTTTCTCTCTGACAGATCTCTAACCTTCGTGACGTTCTTCACATGTTCAAGAGAGATAACTATGTCGGAAAAAAAATTCTGGAGCTAAAGAATAACAAAACCACCAACTAATTTATTTATAACAATCATATAACAATCATAAAACAATCATAGATTAGAAGCAACTACAGAGCGTGAACATAATTATATTGGGTCTCCGAGTACGTTTACTTATTCCTTCTCTCCAGTTGTAAATGTGTACCTAACCTGTAGATGTTATATTTATGGTTAGTCGAGGGTCCCGGTAGCACCACAAACGAATTAAAATCTATAATTGTTCAACCGCCCATGCCAGTGGAATCATCCGAATTTAAAACTCATCTCATTGAAGGATTCAAATAAAGCAAGGCAAACAAAGATTCGCCAAAACAGCTTGAATGTTTAACGATAAAAAGCATGCGCATCTACCATCTGGCGACACCCCTTCCTGTGAGCCAGCGTCTTCTACTTCAGCGTCAATAAGTTTAAAGAAAGTCTTGGTCAGTTCTAGGTTGGTGGTATTAAAGCTCATCCGGGTTTGGGGCTGATGATTTCCACAAGAACCTTCTCATGCCATCGGTTGATGGGCACGTTCGTCCCAGATGTCTAACATCCGTGCTACCTGCGCAGAATCACACTTATCATAGCTTTACATTATCGGGGTTTTGAAAACATGATACTTCAGTCTGTTATAATGATTCTCATCGTGTTGAAAACATGATACTTCAGTCTGTTATAATGATTCTCATCGTGTTGAAAACATGATACTTCAGTCTGTTATAATGATTCTCATCGTGTTGAAAACATGATACTTCAGTCTGTTATAATGATTCTCATCGTGTTGAAAACATGACCCTTCAACCTGTTATAATGATTCTCATCGTGTTGAAAACATGATACTTCAGTCTGTTATAATGATTCTCATCGTGTTGAAAACATGACCCTTCAATCTGTTATAATGATTCTCATCGTGTTGAAAACATGATACGTCAATCTGTTATAATGATTCTCATCGTGTTGAAAACATGACCCTTCAACCTGTTATAATGATTCTCATCGTGTTGAAAACATGATACTTCAACCTGTTATAATGATTCTCATGGTGCTGAAAGTTTGATACTTCAATCCATTAACATTATTACTCGGATGTTGAAACTATGATACACCAATCCGCCATGATGGTACTGCCGGTGTCTACATGTTGCTACTTGTTACTTTCTGTTGAGCTGGCACTAGGGATATTTTTTCTATCAACTTTGAAGAGCAATTGTCCATTTGTTCATGTATTTAACAGCTGGGAGATATCACATGAATTTTAACAGCAGGGGCGATATCACATAAACTTTAACAGCACGGAGATATCACATAAACTTTAACAGCATGGAGATAGCACATAAACTTTAACAGCACGGAGATATCACATATACTTTAACAGCACGGAGATATCACATAAACTTTAACAGCACGGAGATATCACATAAACTTTAACAAAAGGAAGATGTCACATGAACTTTAACAAAATGAAGATATTACATGAACTTTAACTGCACGGAGATATCACATAAACTTTAACAGCACGGAGATATCACATAAACTTTAACAGCACGGAGATATCACACGAACTTTAACAGCACGGAGATATCACACAAACTTTAACAGCTCGGAGATATCACATAAACTTTAACAAAAGGAAGATGTCACATGAACTTTAACAAAATGAAGATATTACATGAACTTTAACAGCACGGAGATATCACATGAACTTTAACAAAAGGAAGATGTCACATGAACTTTAACAAAAGGAAGATATTACATGAACTTTAACAGCACGGAGATATCACATGAACTTTAACAAAAGGAAGATGTCACATGAACTTTAACAAAAGGAAGATATTACATAAACTTTAACAGCACGGAGATATCACATGAACTTTAACAAAAGGAAGATGTCACATGAACTTTAACAGCACGGAGATATCACATGAACTTTAACAAAAGAAAGATTTTACATAAACTTTAACAGCACGGAGATATCACATAAACTTTAACAAAAGGAAGATGTCACATGAACTTTAACAAAATGAAGATGTCCCATGAACTTTAACAGCACGGAGATATCACATAAACTTTAACAAAAGGAAGATGTCACATGAACTTTAACAAAATGAAGATGTCCCATGAACTTTAACAGCACGGAGATATCACATGAACTTTAACAAAAGGAAGATGTCACATGAACTTTAACAGCACGGAGATATCACATGAACTTTAACAAAAGGAAGATATTACATAAACTTTAACAGCACGGAGATATCACATAAACTTTAACAAATGGAAGATGTCACATGAACTTTAACAAAAGGAAGATGTCACATGAACTTTAACAGCACGGAGATATCACATGAACTTTAACAAAAGGAAGATGTCACATGAACTTTAACAAAAGGAAGATATTACATGAACTTTAACAGCATTACGGTATCACTTGGTCTTTTTAGCTGTCCATGGAACTTTCAACATTCTTCTGAGAAATCCCATCTATGTGGCCCCTAATAGTCTTTTCATGTGTTTGTCTGCTATCCATGATTCGCTTCCATAGGTCATAATCGACTCTCTATAGCACCGATGAACTCTCTTTCGCACTTCTATTGACATAGACTTGTTGTACAAAACGTTTTTCATTTTCTGAAATGCTTTTTTTGGCATGAGCTTTTCTGCTTTATAATTTCTGTGATGCATCTTCCATCTGATGTTATTGATGCCTATCATAGGACCCACAAATTGTGATATTGGTCATTGAAAGAAAATACGGCACTAACTCCATATTCCTCTCTATATTTATATATATGTAAGTAAAATCTGCCCCCACTTCTTAAGTCTGGGGAATATTATTTCTGTTCTTCTTGATCTTCTTCAATTGACACCACTGGCAGAATTAGTCAAGAAACAGGCAATTAATTGCAGTGCTGCGGTAAAGCTGGTAGCAAGGAGCCAGTAGTGGGGTGTAACGTACACTCCAATGTCTGTCATGCCTTGGAGTGTATACCACGCAGACTTAGTCAACCTCCTTAATTTCTATCTTCAGTCATTCTTTTGGGACTGCGAAGTCGAGGCCTGTCCATTCCTAGTTGTTGTCTCCTCCCACCTCTTTCTCTGTCTACCACCCCTCCCTCCTTTCAGTTTTCTACAGAATACTCTTTGTCAGGCCAGACGATTGAGATACGTGGCCTATCCATTTCATTATCCCTTTCTTTCAGAGACAGGCATTTGGTTGCTGGCGTCCTGGACTAGCTGAACTTCGGCGCCCTTTTTCATATTTTATTTATTATTTTCACGCTTTTTACGTGGAAGATCCTTGATGGCGCCCCTAAGCACATGGAACGCCCCGCAACTGTACGAGTTACCGGGACCTTGAGCCGGCACTGTTTTATTTACTATAGTAAAATAAAAATAAATCATAATGTAAGTTCCCATGTTTTGGCAAAACATGTCTGTATCCACCCACTTCCAACTTCCGGTGTGGAGGAAGTATCAGACCGCTATGAATGGCGCCTAACACGTGCTCGTGGACCCTCGGAACTCTCAGAAGTGGTTCTCCTCGCAAACCTGGAAACCTTACACCTAGACCACGTGTGTTCCAAGAGTGTTGCTGTTAAGAGCACAAGAACACAAACATTTATAGCAGGAGCGTGCTTTTGGTCTGGAAAGGATAACAATATGTGAGGTGTTTACGGTACGCTATGTAGCGTGTTTGTGGAAACAGGAAAGGCTAGTTTAGTCTTCATTCTTTCATTTTATCCAAGTGCTGGTTCCGTGCAACATCGCAGAGAAGAAGAATGTGCAATTCTCTAGCATTTTTTAGTTGTGTAGCTTGACATGCTGCCATATCGAAGTTATTTAATGTATCTTTCTTTTTTTTTCTTCTTCCTCTTCTCCTCTTTCTCCTCCTCCTCCCCTCTCCCTGCTTCCTCTTCGTGTTCAGCAGGTGACTAAAGTAATAATTATACCTCTTCGTCATCCATCTTTAAAAGGAGACCACGTGGGCGTAATTGCGCTGTGTTTCCGTTTGCAGTAAAACTGTGGTGTTTAAGCCTTTCGACCCATCAGATCCGACTTCAGCACGGCATTTTTGAGTACCGGGCTGCCATCCCTCTTGATCCCTACTCACTTTGCCATGTTAGATTGGTTTGTCTGTTACTAGAGGCACCATGAAGAGGTGGAGTAGGGTGTGGATAGTTCTGGTTCACCGATTCTGGCTGAAACCATCAGCTTTGAACCGCTGCCAACTTTCAGCTCTGCGTTATCGGACGTCTTTTAACATCTCTTTGATTTCATGTATTCATCTCTTGATTGAGTGGATTTATTATTTTGATTTGTCGTCGCATATTTTCACGTAGTACGCATGAGCTGCATGTTTCTTAGATTTCATTTCGGATATCTATCCCTTTCCTTTTGTTATATCAGCTTAGCTCAGTTCTCAAGGAGAAACGAAAAAAATGTATAGAAAAAATTAGAAAAAAAAACAATACGGTTAACTTTACGTAATAAGTCTTCTGCTTTCCTTCCTCATCTGCCTTTCAGCGTCGAGGGGAGATATAGTTTGCGGTTTTTCGCTCTTCTGTTCGCCTCTGCTGCTGTTATGTTTCCTAGTGCTTCTAATATTCCATCGACCCATCTTTTTCGTGGGCGACCCTTGGGTCTGGTGTTCTCACAACGGTTGTTGAAGGATGGTTGTGTTGTGTTTTGCTCTTTCTGCCTTGTCACGCGGCCAAACCATTTTATCTGTTGTTTCCTTATATATTCTATGGCGGGGGCTATTCCTCGCTTTTTCTCAGTTCTTCATTTCTGATCTTATCTCTCAGACTGTTTGCTGTCATTCGTCTAACGCATTTCATCTCTGTAGAGGTTATTTTTCTTATTGTTCTAGCATCTAGGGTCCAGGTCTGGCATTGGTAGTACAACGTTGGGATGAAGATTATATTGTATAGTGCTCGTTTTGACTCCAGAGTTATTTCCTTGTTGGACAATAGTGGTGATAACTGTCCGATGATTTTAAAAGCTTTGTTGCATCTTGATTCTACCTCTGCTGTTTGAGAATTATCGTTTGTCATTAGGCTTCCTATGTATTTGAATTCCTCTACTTGTTTTAGTTGTCTGCCTTCTATAGTTATGTTGATGTTCTGTTTATTTTTGGCGACATTCACGACTTCTGTTTTGTTGATGTTGATTTTCATGTTGTATTTTGTGCCTGAGATGTTGAGTTTGTTTAAGTGTTCTTGTAGGTCTTCTATTGTTTCAAGTATTAGTGCCTGATCGTCTGCAAATAAAAGCTCGTTGATTTCTTCTGTCTCTGATGGGTTGGCTAGCTTGCATATATCGTCAATGTATGTAATAAACAGTAGGGGGGATAGTACGCACCCCTGTCTTACACCTGATCTAACTTCGAAGTGGTCTGTGTAGCCTGCTGCTGTTCTGACCCTGCAGCTGCTGTTGGTGTAGAGACTTTTAATAAGGTTGGTTAGATGTTGGCTTACTCCGTATGTTGTTAGTATCTCCCACAGTTGTTCTCTCTTTACTCTGTCGAATGCTTTTTTCCTAGTCAATGAAGGCTATGTATAAGTTTTGATTGTGTTCTGTCGTTTTTTTCTGCAAGCTGTTTTAATGTGAATGGTGCGTCGGTACATCCTCTGTTTTTTTCGGAACCCCATTTGAGAATCGCTTAACTGTAGTTCTATTATTGGTCTCAGCCTTTTTTCCAAGATTTTGGCGTATAGCTTTCCTACATGGCTGAGAAGAGATATACCTCTATATTGATTGCAGTCTCTTTTGCTACCTTTCTTTTTCTATATTGGTATGATGATTGCCTGTTGCCAGTCTTCTGGGGCTTGTTGTTGGTGCCATGCTGCATTAAATATTTTGTGCAGCCATTGCATTCCTGTTTCTCCTGCTGCTGCTATTATTTCTATTGGTATGTTATCTATCCCTGGTGCTTTATTTCTTGGACGTAATAAGTGAACGACACAAATTAGAACAACGTTTCGGCTCAATAGGCTTTCAGTAAGAACAAACATACAACACACACACACACACGCACGCACGCACGCACGCACACACACACACACACACACACACACACACACACACACACAGAGAAAGCGATATGTATTCAAGTTCTCAAGGCAGAGATTTTGTGCTATAACGTTTCTTATTCATAAGGAACACACAGTCTTCTATAGCAACGTTTCTCAAACTGGCCCCCAAGGGTCCGCTGTGCCATCACAGGGACGTCCGCGAAGGCTGAAATAATAGTTGATAGTTTATAGTTAAATGGATCCATAGGAGAGTGACGTCATTTCAATATGACGTTTGTTACAGTTTTTCTCAAACAAAGCGGTCGATGCAGGTTTAGGTTTTAAATCATGAGTTGAAGTTGAATCATGGGGATCCACGACTATAAAACTTATTTAATGGGGGATCCACGACTACAAAACTTATTTAATGGGGATCCACGACTACAAAACTTATTTAATGGGGATCCACGACTACAAAACTTATTTAATGGGGAATCCACGACTACAAAACTTATTTAATGGGGGATCCACGACTACAAAACTTATTTAATGGGGGATCCACGACTACAAAACTTATTTAATGGGGGACAGCGACTACAAAACTTATTTAATA
This sequence comes from Megaustenia siamemsis, assembly GCA_032433765.1. NCBI lineage: Eukaryota > Metazoa > Mollusca > Gastropoda > Stylommatophora > Ariophantidae > Megaustenia > Megaustenia siamemsis. The sequence goes on from JAVIAB010000088.1 coordinate 10,380,709, forward strand.
TGGGATCCACGACTACAAAACTTATTTAATGGGGGACAGCGACTACAAAACTTATTTAATGGGGGACAGCGACTACAAAACTTATTTTATGGGGGACAGCGACTACAAAACTTATTTAATGGTGGACAGCGACTACAAAACTTATTTAATGGGGGATCCACGACTACAAAACTTATTTAATGGGGGACAGCGACTACAAAACTTATTTAATGGGGGACAGCGACTACAAAACTTATTTAATGGGGGACAGCGACTACAAAACTTATTTAATGAGGGGATCCACGACTACAAAACTTATTTAATGTGGGATCCACGACTACAAAACTTATTTAATGGGGGATCCACGACTACAAAACTTATTTAATGGGGGACAGCGACTACAAAACTTATTTAATGGGGGACAGCGACTACAAAACTTATTTAATGGGGGATCCACGACTACAAAACTTATTTAATGTGGGATCCACGACTACAAAACTTATTTAATGTGGGATCCACGACTACAAAACTTATTTAATGGGGGACAGCGACTACAAAACTTATTTAATGGGGGACAGCGACTACAAAACTTATTTAATGGGGGATCCACGACTACAAAACTTATTTAATGGGGGACAGCGACTACAAAACTTATTTAATGGGGGACAGCGACTACAAAACTTATTTAATGGGGGATCCACGACCACAAAGCTTATTTAATGGGGGACAGCGACTACAAAACTTATTTAATGGGGGATCCACGACTACAAAACTTATTTAATGGGGATCCACGACCACAAAACTTATTTAATGGGGGACCGCGACTACACAATGTATTTAATGGGGTGCCGCGACTACAAAACTTATTTAATGGGAGACCGCGACTACAAATCTTATTTAATCGGAGACCGCGACTACAAAACTTATTTAATGGGGGACAGCGACTACAAAACTTATTTAATGGGGGATCCACGACTACAAAACTTATTTAATGGGGGACAGCGACTACAAAACTTATTTAATGGGGGATCCACGACTACAAAACTTATTTAATGGGGACAGCGACTACAAAACTTATTTAATGGGGATCCACGACTACAAAACTTATTTAATGGGGGACCGCGACTACACAATGTATTTAATGGGGGGCCGCGACTACAAAACTTATTTAATGGGAGACCGCGACTACAAATCTTATTTAATCGGAGACCGCGACTACAAAACTTATTTAATGGGGGACAGCGACTACAAAACTTATTTAATGGGGGATCCACGACTACAAAACTTATTTAATGGGGGACAGCGAATACAAAACTTATTTAATGGGGGATCCACTACTACAAAACTTATTTAATGGGGGAATCCACGACTACAAAACTTTTTTAATGGGGGACAGCGACTACAAAACTTATTTAATGGGGGATCCACGACTACAAAACTTATTTAATGGGGGACAGCGACTACAAAACTTATTTAATGGGGGATCCACGACTACAAAACTTATTTAATGGGGATCTACGACCACAAAGCTTATTTCATGGGGGACAGCGACTACAAAACTTTTTTAATGGGGGACAGCGACTACAAAACTTATTTAATGGGGGATCTACGACTACAAAACGTATTTAATGGGGGATCCACGACTACAAAACTTATTTAATGGGGGATCCACGACTACAAAACTTATTTAATAGGGGACCGCAACCACAAAACTAATTTAATGGGAGACCGCGACTACAAAACTAATTTAATGGGGGACCGCGACTACAAAACTTATTTAATAGGGGACCGCAACTACAAAATGTATTTAATGGGCGACCGCAGCTACAAAATGTATTTAATGGGGGACCACAACTACAAAATGTATTTAATTGGGGACCACAACTACAAAATGTATTTAATGGGGGATCCACGACCACAAAACTTATTTAATGGGGGATCCACGACCACAAAACTTATTTAATGGGGGATCCACGACCACAAAACTTTTTTAATGGGGGATCTACGACTACAAAACTTATTTAATGGGGATCCACGACCACAAAACTTATTTAATGGGGGACAGCGACTACAAAACTTATTTAATGGGGTATCTACGACTACAAAACTTATTTAATGGGGGATCCACGACCACAAAGCTTTTTTCATGGGGGACAGCGACTACAAAACTTATTTAATGGGGGATCCACGACCACAAAACTTATTTAATGGGGGATCCACGACCACAAAACTTATTTAATGGGGGATCCACGACCACAAAACTTATTTAATGGGGGATCCACGACCACAAAACTTATTTAATGGGGGATCCACGACCACAAAACTTATTTAATGGGGGATCCACGACCACAAAACTTATTTAATGGGGGATCCACGACCACAAAACTTATTTCATGGGGGACCGCGACTACACAATGTATTTAATGGGGTGCCGCGACTACAAAACTTATATAATGGGAGACCGCGACTACAAATCTTATTTAATCGGAGACCGCGACTACAAAACTTATTTAATGGGGGACAGCGACTACAAAACTTATTTAATGGGGGATCCACGACTACTAAACTTATTTAATGGGGGACAGCGACTACAAAACTTATTTAATGGGGGATCCACGACTACAAAACTTATTTAATGGGGGATCCACGACTACAAAACTTATTTAATGGGGGATCCACGACCACAAAGCTTATTTCATGGGGGACAGCGACTACAAAACTTATTTAATGGGGGACAGCGACTACAAAACTTATTTAATGGGGGATCCACGACTACAAAACTTATTTAAGGGGGGACCGCGACTACACAATGTATTTAATGGGGGGCCGCGACAACAAAACTTATTTAATGGGAGAACGCGACTACAAATCTTATTTAATCGGAGACCGCGACTACAAAACTTATTTAATGGGGGACAGCGACTACAAAACTTATTTAATGGGGGATCCAGTACTACAAAACTTTTTTAATGGGGGATCCACGACTACAAAACTTTTTTAATGGGGGACAGCGACTACAAAACTTATTTAATGGGGGATCCACGACTACAAAACTTATTTAATGGGGGACAGCGACTACAAAACTTATTTAATGGGGGACAGCGACTACAAAACTTATTTAATGGGGGATCCACGACCACAAAGCTTATTTAATGGGGGACAGCGACTACAAAACTTATTTAATGGGGGATCCACGACTACAAAACTTATTTAATGGGGGATCCACGACCACAAAACTTATTTAATGGGGGACCGCGACTACACAATGTATTTAATGGGGTGCCGCGACTACAAAACTTATTTAATGGGAGACCGCGACTACAAATCTTATTTAATCGGAGACCGCGACTACAAAACTTATTTAATGGGGGACAGCGACTACAAAACTTATTTAATGGGGGATCCACGACTACAAAACTTATTTAATGGGGGACAGCGACTACAAAACTTATTTAATGGGGGATCCACGACTACAAAACTTATTTAATGGGGGACAGCGACTACAAAACTTATTTAATGGGGATCCACGACTACAAAACTTATTTAATGGGGGACCGCGACTACACAATGTATTTAATGGGGGGCCGCGACTACAAAACTTATTTAATGGGAGACCGCGACTACAAATCTTATTTAATCGGAGACCGCGACTACAAAACTTATTTAATGGGGGACAGCGACTACAAAACTTATTTAATGGGGGATCCACGACTACAAAACTTATTTAATGGGGGACAGCGAATACAAAACTTATTTAATGGGGGATCCACTACTACAAAACTTATTTAATGGGGGAATCCACGACTACAAAACTTTTTTAATGGGGGACAGCGACTACAAAACTTATTTAATGGGGGATCCACGACTACAAAACTTATTTAATGGGGGACAGCGACTACAAAACTTATTTAATGGGGGATCCACGACTACAAAACTTATTTAATGGGGGATCTACGACCACAAAGCTTATTTCATGGGGGACAGCGACTACAAAACTTATTTAATGGGGGACAGCGACTACAAAACTTATTTAATGGGGGATCTACGACTACAAAACGTATTTAATGGGGGATCCACGACTACAAAACTTATTTAATGGGGGATCCACGACTACAAAACTTATTTAATAGGGGACCGCAACCACAAAACTAATTTAATGGGAGACCGCGACTACAAAACTAATTTAATGGGGGACCGCGACTACAAAACATATTTAATAGGGGACCGCAACTACAAAATATTTAATGGGGGACCGCGACTACAAAATGTATTTAATGGGCGACCGCAGCTACAAATGTATTTAATGGGGGACCACAACTACAAAATGTATTTAATTGGGGACCACAACTACAAAATGTATTTAATGGGGGATCCACGACCACAAAGCTTATTTCATGGGGGACAGCGACTACAAAACTTATTTAATGGGGAATCTACGACTACAAAACTTATTTAATGGGGGATCCACGACCACAAAACTTATTTAATGGGGGACAGCGACTACAAAACTTATTTAATGGGGGATCCACGACTACAAAACTTATTTAATGGGGGATCCACGACCACAAAACTTATTTAATGGGGGATCCACGACCACAAAACTTATTTAATGGGGATCCACGACTACAAAACTTATTTAATGGGGGATCCACGACCACAAAACTTATTTAATGGGGATCCACGACCACAAAACTTTTTTAATGGGGGATCTACGACTACAAAACTTATTTAATGGGGGATCCACGACCACAAAACTTATTTAATGGGGGACAGCGACTACAAAACTTATTTAATGGGGTATCTACGACTACAAAACTTATTTAATGGGGGATCCACGACCACAAAGCTTATTTCATGGGGGACAGCGACTACAAAACTTATTTAATGGGGGATCCACGACCACAAAACTTATTTAATGGGGGATCCACGACCACAAAACTTATTTAATGGGGGATCCACGACCACAAAACTTATTTAATGGGGGATCCACGACCACAAAACTTATTTAATGGGGGATCCACGACCACAAAACTTATTTAATGGGGGACAGCGACTACAAAACTTATTTAATGGGGGATCCACGACTACAAAACTTATTTAATGGGGGACAGCGACTACAAAACTTATTTAATGGGGATCCACGACTACAAAACTTATTTAATGGGGGACCGCGACTACACAATGTATTTAATGGGGGGCCGCGACTACAAAACTTATTTAATGGGAGACCGCGACTACAAATCTTATTTAATCGGAGACCGCGACTACAAAACTTATTTAATGGGGGACAGCGACTACAAAACTTATTTAATGGGGGATCCACGACTACAAAACTTATTTAATGGGGGACAGCGAATACAAAACTTATTTAATGGGGGATCCACTACTACAAAACTTATTTAATGGGGGAATCCACGACTACAAAACTTTTTAATGGGGGACAGCGACTACAAAACTTATTTAATGGGGGATCCACGACTACAAAACTTATTTAATGGGGGACAGCGACTACAAAACTTATTTAATGGGGGATCCACGACTACAAAACTTATTTAATGGGGGATCTACGACCACAAAGCTTATTTCATGGGGGACAGCGACTACAAAACTTTTTTAATGGGGACAGCGACTACAAAACTTATTTAATGGGGGATCTACGACTACAAAACGTATTTAATGGGGGATCCACGACTACAAAACTTATTTAATGGGGGATCCACGACTACAAAACTTATTTAATAGGGGACCGCAACCACAAAACTAATTTAATGGGAGACCGCGACTACAAAACTAATTTAATGGGGACCGCGACTACAAAACTTATTTAATAGGGGACCGCAACTACAAAATGTATTTAATGGGCGACCGCAGCTACAAAATTTAATGGGGGACCACAACTACAAAATGTATTTAATTGGGGACCACAACTACAAAATGTATTTAATGGGGGATCCACGACCACAAAACTTATTTAATGGGGGATCCACGACCACAAAACTTATTTAATGGGGGATCCACGACCACAAAACTTTTTTAATGGGGGATCTACGACTACAAAACTTATTTAATGGGGGATCCACGACCACAAAACTTATTTAATGGGGGACAGCGACTACAAAACTTATTTAATGGGTATCTACGACTACAAAACTTATTTAATGGGGGATCCACGACCACAAAGCTTTTTTCATGGGGGACAGCGACTACAAAACTTATTTAATGGGGGATCCACGACCACAAAACTTATTTAATGGGGGATCCACGACCACAAAACTTATTTAATGGGGGATCCACGACCACAAAACTTATTTAATGGGGGATCCACGACCACAAAACTTATTTAATGGGGGATCCACGACCACAAAACTTATTTAATGGGGATCCACGACCACAAAACTTATTTAATGGGGGATCCACGACCACAAAACTTATTTCATGGGGGACCGCGACTACACAATGTATTTAATGGGGTGCCGCGACTACAAAACTTATATAATGGGAGACCGCGACTACAAATCTTATTTAATCGGAGACCGCGACTACAAAACTTATTTAATGGGGGACAGCGACTACAAAACTTATTTAATGGGGGATCCACGACTACTAAACTTATTTAATGGGGGACAGCGACTACAAAACTTATTTAATGGGGATCCACGACTACAAAACTTATTTAATGGGGGATCCACGACTACAAAACTTATTTAATGGGGGATCCACGACCACAAAGCTTATTTCATGGGGGACAGCGACTACAAAACTTATTTAATGGGGACAGCGACTACAAAACTTATTTAATGGGGGATCCACGACTACAAAACTTATTTAAGGGGGGACCGCGACTACACAATGTATTTAATGGGGGCCGCGACAACAAAACTTATTTAATGGGAGAACGCGACTACAAATCTTATTTAATCGGAGACCGCGACTACAAAACTTATTTAATGGGGGACAGCGACTACAAAACTTATTTAATGGGGGATCCAGTACTACAAAACTTTTTTAATGGGGGATCCACGACTACAAAACTTTTTAATGGGGGACAGCGACTACAAAACTTATTTAATGGGGGATCCACGACTACAAAACTTATTTAATGGGGGACAGCGACTACAAAACTTATTTAATGGGGGACAGCGACTACAAACTTATTTAATGGGGATCCACGACCACAAAGCTTATTTAATGGGGGACAGCGACTACAAAACTTATTTAATGGGGGATCCACGACTACAAAACTTATTTAATGGGGGATCCACGACACAAAACTTATTTAATGGGGACCGCGACTACACAATGTATTTAATGGGGTGCCGCGACTACAAAACTTATTTAATGGGAGACCGCGACTACAAATCTTATTTAATCGGAGACCGCGACTACAAAACTTATTTAATGGGGGACAGCGACTACAAAACTTATTTAATGGGGGATCCACGACTACAAAACTTATTTAATGGGGGACAGCGACTACAAAACTTATTTAATGGGGGATCCACGACTACAAAACTTATTTAATGGGGGACAGCGACTACAAAACTTATTTAATGGGGATCCACGACTACAAAACTTATTTAATGGGGGACCGCGACTACACAATGTATTTAATGGGGGGCCGCGACTACAAAACTTATTTAATGGGAGACCGCGACTACAAATCTTATTTAATCGGAGACCGCGACTACAAAACTTATTTAATGGGGGACAGCGACTACAAAACTTATTTAATGGGGGATCCACGACTACAAAACTTATTTAATGGGGGACAGCGAATACAAAACTTATTTAATGGGGGATCCACTACTACAAAACTTATTTAATGGGGGAATCCACGACTACAAAACTTTTTAATGGGGGACAGCGACTACAAAACTTATTTAATGGGGGATCCACGACTACAAAACTTATTTAATGGGGGACAGCGACTACAAAACTTATTTAATGGGGGATCCACGACTACAAAACTTATTTAATGGGGGATCTACGACCACAAAGCTTATTTCATGGGGGACAGCGACTACAAAACTTATTTAATGGGGGACAGCGACTACAAAACTTATTTAATGGGGATCTACGACTACAAAACGTATTTAATGGGGGATCCACGACTACAAAACTTATTTAATGGGGGATCCACGACTACAAAACTTATTTAATAGGGGACCGCAACCACAAAACTAATTTAATGGGAGACCGCGACTACAAAACTAATTTAATGGGGGACCGCGACTACAAAACATATTTAATAGGGGACCGCAACTACAAAATATTTAATGGGGGACCGCGACTACAAAATGTATTTAATGGGCGACCGCAGCTACAAAATGTATTTAATGGGGGACCACAACTACAAAATGTATTTAATTGGGGACCACAACTACAAAATGTATTTAATGGGGGATCCACGACCACAAAGCTTATTTCATGGGGACAGCGACTACAAAACTTATTTAATGGGGAATCTACGACTACAAAACTTATTTAATGGGGGATCCACGACCACAAAACTTATTTAATGGGGGACAGCGACTACAAAACTTATTTAATGGGGGATCCACGACTACAAAACTTATTTAATGGGGGATCCACGACCACAAAACTTATTTAATGGGGGATCCACGACCACAAAACTTATTTAATGGGGGATCCACGACTACAAAACTTATTTAATGGGGGATCCACGACCACAAAACTTATTTAATGGGGGATCCACGACCACAAAACTTTTTTAATGGGGGATCTACGACTACAAAACTTATTTAATGGGGGATCCACGACCACAAAACTTATTTAATGGGGGACAGCGACTACAAAACTTATTTAATGGGGTATCTACGACTACAAAACTTATTTAATGGGGGATCCACGACCACAAAGCTTATTTCATGGGGGACAGCGACTACAAAACTTATTTAATGGGGGATCCACGACCACAAAACTTATTTAATGGGGGATCCACGACCACAAAACTTATTTAATGGGGGATCCACGACCACAAAACTTATTTAATGGGGGATCCACGACCACAAAACTTATTTAATGGGGGATCCACGACCACAAAACTTATTTAATGGGAGATCCACGACCACAAAACTTATTTAATGGGGGATCCACGACCACAAAACTTATTTCATGGGGGACCGCGACTACACAATGTATTTAATGGGGTGCCGCGACTACAAAACTTATATAATGGGAGACCGCGACTACAAATCTTATTTAATCGGAGACCGCGACTACAAAACTTATTTAATGGGGGACAGCGACTACAAAACTTATTTAATGGGGGATCCACGACTACTAAACTTATTTAATGGGGGACAGCGACTACAAAACTTATTTAATGGGGGATCCACGACTACAAAACTTATTTAATGGGGGATCCACGACTACAAAACTTATTTAATGGGGGATCCACGACCACAAAGCTTATTTCATGGGGGACAGCGACTACAAAACTTATTTAATGGGGGACAGCGACTACAAAATTTATTTAATGGGGGATCCACGACTACAAAACTTATTTAAGGGGGGACCGCGACTACACAATGTATTTAATGGGGGGCCGCGACAACAAAACTTATTTAATGGGAGACCGCGACTACAAATCTTATTTAATCGGAGACCGCGACTACAAAACTTATTTAATGGGGGACAGCGACTACAAAACTTATTTAATGGGGGATCCAGTACTACAAAACTTTTTTAATGGGGGATCCACGACTACAAAACTTTTTTAATGGGGGACAGCGACTACAAAACTTATTTAATGGGGGGTCCACGACTACAAAACTTATTTAATGGGGGATCCACGACTACAAAACTTATTTAATGGGGTACAGCGACTACAAAACTTATTTAATGGGGGATCCACGACTACAAAACTTATTTAATGAGGGACAGCGACTACAAAACTTATTTAATGGGGGATCCACGACTACAAAACTTATTTAATGGGGGATCCACGACCACAAAGCTTATTTCATGGGGGACAGCGACTACAAAACTTATTTAATGGGGGACAGCGACTACAAAACTTATTTAATGGGGGATCTACGACTACAAAACGTATTTAATGGGGGATCCACGACTACAAAACTTATTTAATGGGGGATCCACGACTACAAAACTTATTTAATAGGGGACCGCAACTACAAAACTAATTTAATGGGAGAACGCGACTACAAAACTTATTTAATAGGGGACCGCAACTACATAATATTTAATGGGGGACCGCGACTACAAAATGTATTTAATGGGCGACCGCAACAACAAAATGTGTTTAATGGGGGACCACAACTACAAAATGTATTTAATTGGGGACCACAACTACAAAATGTATTTAATGGGGGACCACAACTACAAAATGTATTTAATGGGGGACCGCAACTACAAAACTTATTTAATGGGGGACAGCGACTACAAAACTTATTTAATGGGGGACAGCGACTACAAAACTTATTTAATGGGGGATCCACGACTACAAAACTTATTTAATGTGGGATCCACGACTACAAAACTTATTTAATGTGGGATCCACGACTACAAAACTTATTTAATGGGGGACAGCGACTACATAACTTATTTAATGGGGGACAACGACTACAACACTTATTTAATGGGGGATCCACGACTACAAAACTTATTTAATGGGGGACAGCGACTACAAAACTTATTTAATGGGGGACAGCGACTACAAAACTTATTTAATGGGGGATCCACGACCACAAAGCTTATTTAATGGGGGACAGCGACTACAAAACTTATTTAATGGGGGATCCACGACTACAAAACTTATTTAATGGGGGATCCACGACCACAAAACTTATTTAATGGGGGACCGCGACAACACAATGTATTTAATGGGGTGCCGCGACTACAAAACTTATTTAATGGGAGACCGCGACTACAAATCTTATTTAATCGGAGACCGCGACTACAAAACTTATTTAATGGGGGCCAGCGACTACAAAACTTATTTAATGGGGGATCCACGACTACAAAACTTATTTAATGGGGGACAGCGACTACAAAACTTATTTAATGGGGATCCACGACTACAAAACTTATTTAATGGGGGACCGCGACTACACAATGTATTTAATGGGGGGCCGCGACTACAAAACTTATTTAATGGGAGACCGCGACTACAAATCTTATTTAATCGAAGACCGCGACTACAAAACTTATTTAATGGTGGACAGCGACTACAAAACTTATTTAATGGGGGATCCACGACTACAAAACTTATTTAATGGGGGACAGCGACTACAAAACTTATTTAATGGGGGATCCACTACTACAAAACTTATTTAATGGGGGATCCACGACTACAAAACTTTTTTAATGGGGGACAGCGACTACAAAACTTATTTAATGGGGGATCCACGACTACAAAACTTATTTAATGGGGGATCCACGACTACAAAACTTATTTAATGGGGACAGCGACTACAAAACTTATTTAATGGGGGATCCACGACTACAAAACTTATTTAATGGGGGACAGCGACTACAAAACTTATTTAATGGGGGATCCACGACTACAAAACTTATTTAATGGGGGATCCACGACCACAAAGCTTATTTCATGGGGGACAGCGACTACAAAACTTATTTAATGGGGGATCCACGACCACAAAGCTTATTTCATGGGGGACAGCGACTACAAAACTTATTTAATGGGGGATCCACGACCACAAAACTTATTTAATGGGGGATCCACGACCACAAAACTTATTTAATGGGGAATCCACGACTACAAAACTTATTTAATAGGGGACCGCAACTACAAAACTAATTTAATGGGAGACCGCGACTACAAAACTAATTTAATGGGGGACCGCGACTACAAAACATATTTAATAGGGGACCGCAACTACAAAATATTTAATGGGGGACCGCGACTACAAAATGTATTTAATGGGCGACCGCAACTACAAAATGTATTTAATTGGGGACCACAACTACAAAATGTATTTAATTGGGGACCACAACTACAAAATGTATTTAATGGGGGATCTACGACTACAAAACTTATTTAATGGGGGATCCACGACCACAAAGCTTATTTCATGGGGGACAGCGACTACAAAACTTATTTAATGGGGGATCCACGACCACAAAACTTATTTAATGGGGATTCACGACCACAAAACTTATTTAATGGGGGATCTACGACTACAAAACTTATTTAATGGGGGATCCACGACCACAAAACTTATTTAATGGGGGACAGCGACTACAAAACTTATTTAATGGGGGATCCACGACTACAAAACTTTTTTAATGGGGGATCCACGACCACAAAACTTATTTAATGGGGGATCCACGACCACACAACTTATTTAATGGGGGATCCACGACCACAAAACTTATTTCATGGGGGACAGCGACTACAAAACTTATTTAATGGGGGACAGCGACTACAAAACTTATTTAATGGGGGATCCACGACTACAAAACTTATTTAAGGGGGGACCGCGACTACACAATGTATTTAATGGGGGGCCGCGACTACAAAATTTATTTAATGGGAGACCGCGACTACAAATCTTATTTAATCGGAGACCGCGACTACAAAACTTATTTAATGGGGGACAGCGACTACAAAACTTATTTAATGGGGATCCACGACTACAAAACTTATTTAATGGGGGACAGCGACTACAAAACTTATTTAATGGGGGATCCACGACTACAAAACTTTTTAATGGGGGACAGCGACTACAAAACTTATTTCATGGGGGATCCACGACTACAAAACTTATTTAATGGGGGATCCACGACTACAAAACTTATTTAATGGGGGATCCACGACCACAAAGCTTATTTCATGGGAGAACGCGACTACAAAACTTATTTAACGGGGGACCGCAACTACAAATATTTAATGGGGGACCGGGACTACAAAATGTATTTAATGGGGGACGGGACTACAAAATGTATTTAATGGGCGACCGCAACTACAAAATGTATTTAATGGGGGACCGCAACTACAAAATGTATTTAATGGGGGACCGCAACTACAAAATGTATTTAATGGGCGACCGCAACTACAAAATGTATTTAATGGGGGACCGCAACTACAAAATGTATTTAATGGGGGACCGCAACTACAAAATATTTAATGGGGGACCGCAACTACAAAATGTATTTAATGGGGGACCGCAACTACAAAATATTTATTGGGGGACCGCAACTACAAAATATTTAATGGGGGACCGCAACTACAAAATGTATTTAATGGGCGACCGCAACTACAAAATGTATTTAATGGGCGACCGCAACTACAAAATGTATTTAATGGGGGACCACAACTACAAAATGTATTTAATGGGGGACCGCAACTACAAAATGTATTTAATGGGGGACCGCAACTACAAAATGTATTTAATGGGGGACCGCAACTACAAAATGTATTTAATGGGGGACCACAACTACAAAATGTATTTAATGGGGGACCGCAACTACAAAATGTATTTAATGGGGGACCGCAACTACAAAACTTATTTAATGGGGGATCCACGACCACAAAGCTTATTTCATGGGGGACAGCGACCACAAAGCTTTTTTCATGGGGGACAGCGACTACAAAACTTATTTAATGGGGGATCCACGACCACAAAGCTTATTTCATGGGGGACAGCGACTACAAAACTTATTTAATGGGGGATCCACGACCACAAAACTTATTTAATGGGGGATCCACGACCACAAAACTTATTTAATGGGGAATCCACGACTACAAAACTTATTTAATAGGGGACCGCAACTACAAAACTAATTTAATGGGAGACCGCGACTACAAAACTAATTTAATGGGGGACCGCGACTACAAAACTTATTTAATAGGGGACCGCAACTACAAAATATTTAATGGGGGACCGCGACTACAAAATGTATTTAATGGGCGACCGCAACTACAAAATGTATTTAATTGGGGACCACAACTACAAAATGTATTTAATTGGGGACCACAACTACAAAATGTATTTAATGGGGGATCTACGACTACAAAACTTATTTAATTGGGATCCACGACCACAAAGCTTATTTCATGGGGGACAGCGACTACAAAACTTATTTAATGGGGGATCCACGACCACAAAACTTATTTAATGGGGGATCCACGACCACAAAACTTATTTAATGGGGGATCTACGACTACAAAACTTATTTAATGGGGGATCCACGACCACAAAACTTATTTAATGGGGGACAGCGACTACAAAACTTATTTAATGGGGGATCCACGACTACAAAACTTTTTTAATGGGGGATCCACGACCACAAAACTTATTTAATGGGGGATCCACGACCACACAACTTATTTAATGGGGGATCCACGACCACAAAACTTATTTAATGGGGGATCCACGACTACAAAACTTATTTAATGGGGGATCCACGACCACAAAACTTATTTAATGGGGGATCGACGACCACAAAACTTATTTAATGGGGGATCTACGACTACAAAACTTATTTAATGGGGGATCCACGACCACAAAACTTATTTAATGGGGGACAGCGACTACAAAACTTATTTAATGGGGGATCTACGACTACAAAACTTATTTAATGGGGGATCCACGACCACAAAGCTTATTTCATGGGGGACAGCGACTACAAAACTTATTAATGGGGGATCCACGACCACAAAACTTATTTAATGGGGGGTCCACGACCACAAAACTTATTTAATGGGGGATCCACGACCACAAAACTTATTTAATGGGGGATCCACGACCACAAAACTTATTTAATGGGGGACCGCGATTACACAATGTATTTAATGGGGTGCCGCGACTACAAAACTTATTTAATGGGAGACCGCGACTACAAATCTTATTTAATCGGAGACCGCGACTACAAAACTTATTTAATGGGGGACAGCGACTACAAAACTTATTTAATGGGGGATCCACGACTACAAAACTTATTTAATGGGGGACAGCGACTACAAAACTTATTTAATGGGGATCCACGACTACAAAACTTATTTAATGGGGGATCCACGACTACAAAACTTATTTAATGGGGGATCCTCGACCACAAAGCTTATTTCATGGGGGACAGCGACTACAAAACTTATTTAATGGGGGACAGCGACTACAAAACTTATTTAATGGGGGATCCACGACTACAAAACTTATTTAAGGGGGGACCGCGACTACACAATGTATTTAATGGGGGGCCGCGACTACAAAACTTATTTAATGGGAGACCGCGACTACAAATCTTATTTAATCGGAGACCGCGACTACAAAACTTATTTAATGGGGGACAGCGACTACAAAACTTATTTAATGGGGGATCCACTACTACAAAACTTATTTAATGGGGGACAGCGACTACAAAACTTATTTAATGGGGGATCCACTACTACAAAACTTATTTAATGGGGGATCCACGACTACAAAATGTATTTAATGGGGGACAGCGACTACAAAACTTATTTAATGGGGGATCCACGACTACAAAACTTATTTAATGGGGGATCCACGACTACAAAACTTATTTAATGGGGGATCCACGACCACAAAGCTTATTTCATGGGAGAACGCGACTACAAAACTTATTTAACGGGGGACCGCAACTACAAAATATTTAATGGGGGACCGGGACTACAAAATGTATTTAATGGGCGACCGCAACTACAAAATGTATTTAATGGGGGACCGCAACTACAAAATGTATTTAATGGGGGACCGCAACTACAAAATGTATTTAATGGGCGACCGCAACTACAAAATGTATTTAATGGGGGACCGCAACTACAAAATGTATTTAATGGGGGACCGCAACTACAAAATATTTAATGGGGGACCGCAACTACAAAATGTATTTAATGGGGGACCGCAACTACAAAATATTTAATGGGGGACCGCAACTACAAAATGTATTTAATGGGGGACCGCAACTACAAAATGTATTTAATGGGGGACCGCAACTACAAAATATTTAATGGGGACCGCAACTACAAAATGTATTTAATGGGCGACCGCAACTACAAAATGTATTTAATGGGCGACCGCAACTACAAAATGTATTTAATGGGGGACCACAACTACAAAATGTATTTAATGGGGGACCGCAACTACAAAATGTATTTAATGGGGGACCGCAACTACAAAATGTATTTAATGGGGGACCGCAACTACAAAATGTATTTAATGGGGGACCACAACTACAAAATGTATTTAATGGGGGACCACAACTACAAAATGTATTTAATGGGGGACCGCAACTACAAAATGTATTTAATGGGGGACCGCAACTACAAAATGTATTTAATGGGGGACCGCAACTACAAAATGTATTTAATGGGGGACCGCAACTACAAAATGTATTTAATGGGGGACCGCAACTACAAAATATGTTTGGGGGGGGGGGGAAGGGGACTGCGAAATACAAAATGTATTTAATGGGGGGGGGGGAAGACTACGACTACAAAACGTGTTATAATGGGGGTCCGCATTAAAGAAACTTTGAGAACCGCCGGGCTATTGTATTAATAATTCCCGCGGGCTGAAAGGAATCACAAAAGTTGCATGGTTTCATGGTATAAGTTTTGAGCTGTATATTATGCATTCTCATGAATTGTGAGAACATGTTTCCTAAAATGAATTATTGAAAACGCTAAGAATACCCTGAGAGAGACTCTGTCCTATCATCATCATCATCATCATCATCATCGAGTGCCATCTCCGCACCGAAGGTTGGCTACCATGGAGCGCCATTCTGCTCGACGGTGGAGCGGGTATGGGGGATGTCCCAGCTGTAATGAAGCTATATCATTTGACAGTGGCCAGAGGGCTAGGATTAAAAATGTGTATCTCCCTCGACACCCGGAGTTGTATAAAAGTAAGTGAAAAGTGGGAGTGAGAAAGAGAGAGACAGAGAGAGAGAGAGAGAGAGAGAGAGGGGGGAGCACTATTGACAACACATGAAACAGAATTAATTTTTTTTTAATGCCTTCTTTTGAAATCTCCCTTTTACGCGGACGCGCATGCCTTTCACGAGTGAGTCCTGACGACCTCACATATAAATGTGATTAAATCTGACAAGATGCAACATCATAACTCAGTGAATGTTTTACTACAAAGTGGCGTTTTATGCACTACTACTTTATCAGAAGACTATCTGTACAAATGTGCTCCTCTGATGTGTCGACTGTGCACTGGTAGAGGAGCCTGCGTGTCCTGTGCCGAAGGTAGCAATCTTACCTAGAGGTCGCTCAAGTAGGACAGCCCGAAGGTTTGGTTCCAGATTATGTTGCTTGCTTGTTTGCGTTCTTCGCCTGATGACTAAAGGGGTACATCTCTTCGTCATCCGCCATTAAATGGACGTTAAGTGAGCGTATCTGCGATGTGTTGTGTTTTGCAGTATAGCTGTGATATTTGCGTTTTTCGTCCCAGCACATCCGATTTCAGCATGACATTTTTGAGTACGGGGTTGTCTTCCCTCTTCGATCCCTACTCGCTTGGCCAGATTAGACAGGTTAGTCTGTTACTGGAGGCACCACGGAGAGGTGGAACAGGGTCTGAATGGTTCTTGTTCACCGATCCTAACACAAACCATCAGCTGTGGGTCGCTGACAACTTCCAGCTCTGCTGCTGTAAGGCGCGCCTTCGCCTCCCCAGATTATGTTGAAATGCTGCCTTGGGCCACATGATTAACGAAACATTACATTTAGCTGCAGTTAGCACCATCAAAGCAAGAGACAGAACAGAATGATGCTCCATGGTTCCAGCCTTCGTTGCGGAGACGGCACTCGATGGTGATGATGCAGTTAGCTTCCATGTACGTTGCCTTCGCAATATAATGAGCATCAAATGGCAGGACAAAGTAACCAACTTTGTCTAACAACGAGCCAAACTTCCATCCATCATGGCAACACTTAGGAGTCGGAGACTAAGGTGGATGGGTCATGTCAGAAGAATGACAAACAATCGTAGTCCCAAACAAATATTGTAGGGCGGACGTAGGGACGGAAAGAGACCAAAGGACAGACAAGTGCTGAGTTATACAGATGTTTTCAGGGCTGTCTTGAGTGAAATCTCCATCAGTGGAAGAAACCGAGAAAGTCTGGCATCAAATCGTAGCACACGGAGAACACACACACACACAAAAACGGCACAGCAACATTCGAGGTAGGACTGATATCAAATTCAGAAAAAAAAGCTGCAGAAGAAAGGAGACGATGCCAGGCACCACAAATACATCTTGTTCATTCTGCTGTTGAATCTAACTATCCCATATTGGCAGATTCCGCCACGAAGAGAAGCTGTTCAGTAAAACAGCATCCAGCACATGGCACTAATATTTTACTAAGCTATAGGCCATGCGTACATAGATCTGACCATGTTCCATCTTCAAGTCAATAGTGCCACAATTCTTTGTTTGAAAATGCAGTGAAACCTGGCCGGTATTACTAGCACAATTCTTTGTTTGAAAATGCAGTGAAACCTGGCCGGTATTACTAGCACAATTCTTTGTTTGAAAATGCAGTGAAACCTGGCCGGTATTACTAGCACAATTCTTTGTTTGAAAATGCAGTGAAACCTGGCCGGTATTACTAGCACAATTCTAGAAAAGGCCTAAAATCCCACATGTTCTTGGAGTTTCATTAAACCATGCCGCCCTCATTGCTTCGAGTCCACAAAACCAGGTCCAGCTCAAGTTACCGGCAACCTCGGCAGTTGCCTGGGGCGTGCCAAGTGCTTAGGGGCGCCATCGATGATCTTCCAAAAAAAATAAATAAAAAGAAAGTGACATTAATTAATTAAAATATGAAAAAAGGGCGCCGACGTCCAGCTTTCCCAGGGCGCCAGCAACCATAGAGCCGTCTCTGCACAAAATCAAATCTTTTTTGGATGTTACAGTAATATCTACAAGACCAGGTCCAGCTTAAGTTACCGGCAACTCGGCAGTTGCCTTGGGCGTGCCAGGTGCTTATAACGCCGACACTGCACAAAGCCCAATCTTTTTTGGATGTTGCAGTAATATCCATTTTTTAGTTTGAAGGGAATATATGTTATGTTCTTGTTTTCATTCTGGAATGTTGTATATACAATCGTTGCTACTAATCATTGATGTATATCTGCTAGGACTGCTAGACAGCTGCTAGATTACTAGTAGAACTATGCATTATTGCAATATTACTGTGAGAATACTTTTAAAATTTAGCAAAAATGTTACTTTGAATGTTGTTAGAATATTGTTAGAATACATTAAGAATGTTTATCAAAACTTTCCCCCAAACTTTTAGAATTTTGGGTAAAGCTTAACATTTTGATTGAAAGCTTAAAAGTCACGTTTCAAATAACAGAAATCTACAACCCAAACGTTTCTTCCGTCCCATCTGTCTCACCAACACGATGCAAATCCATTTCTCCCGAGACAAGAAGGCGCCAGGAGACACTGTCTTGTCGTTACCTGTCTTGTGTTATGAGCTCTTCATGTCTTTTTATTTTGTGCAGCCGGTGAGAGATGCCATGTTACCGATCTCAAGATGATTCTAAGCATGTCAGGGGAGAGTATCAGTGCAAAGATACCTCATGGGAGATAACAAATAAATGTAGCGAATCTAGTCGACAGATCGAGTGTGAGAAGGTTCTGCAAATGTAATTCTAGGTGTAAGTGGATACCACTGCAATAAGAAGGTGGAAGCAAAATTTTGAATAGTTTAAAAATAGCTTTAAGTATGTTATACATCATAGTGTAATAATAGCTTTAAGTATGTTATACATCATCATCATCATTGAGTGCCGTCTCCGCAACGAAGGTTGGCTACCATGGAGCGCCATTTTGCTCTATCTCTTGCTTTGATGGTGCAGGTTGTCATCGGTTGATTTGTCCATCTTTTGATGTTACTCGTCCATGTTAATCTTGGTCTGCCTCTGCCTCTTTTACCTTGTATTTTCCCCTCCAGGATCACTTTCAGTAGGCTGTTGTGTCTTTTAACATGGCCTAAGAATCGCATTTGTCTTGTTCTAATTGTGTTCAGAAGTTCTCTTTTCATTTTTAGTTGTTTTAAGACTTTGTCATTTGTTTTCTTTTCCTTCCATCCAATTCTACCTATTCTTCTATATATCCACATTTCAAAGGCTTCAATTCTCTGTTCTGTTTTCTTGTCTAATGTCCATGTTTCAGCACCATATAGGAATATTGAGAAGATGTAACATTTTGCTATTCTTAGTTTTAGCTCTCGTGTTATTTGTTTTGATGTTAGTATGTCCTTCATGACATTAAAATTACTTTTTGCCATTCCTATTCTTTTGTTTATTTCAGTTGTACATTTTCCATCACTGGTTATAGTATGTCCAAGGTAGTTATAGTTCTGAACTGTCTCAAGGTCTATTCCTTAAATTTTGATATCCACTTGTGGGTTTTGGGTATTTTCTTTGTTTATGATCATAGTTTTAGTCTTTTTGATATTCATATCTAGTCCATATTTTTGCTTGTCGTGTTTATTTCATTAAGTAATTGTTGTAGGTCTTTAGGATTTTCTGCTAGTAGTACAGTATCGTCAGCATATCTTAGGTTATTGATTATCTTTCCATTAATTTGTTGGCCTGGCATCTCTATGATGTTTTTAAAGATTTGCTCAGTGTATAGATTGAACAAGCTTGGTGATAGGATGCATCCTTGTCTTACTCCTCTTTTTATATCAATGGATGTAGAGAACTCTTTGTTATATTTTATTATTGCTGTTTGCTCCCAGTATAGATTGCATATTAGTCGTATATCCATGTCATCTAGATGTATCTCTTTTAGGCATTCTATAAGTTGTTTGTGGTGTACTCTATCAAAAGCTTTGGTGTAGTCTATGAAGCAGGCATATATTGGTTTGTTTACTTCTGTGTATTTTTCGATTAATGTTCTCATGCAGAATATGGCTTCTTTTGTCCCGCTATTTTTCCTAAATCCAAATTGCTGCTCATCTAATTCAGTATTGATTTTATTCTGAATCCTTCCTTGTATAACTTTTAGCAAGATTTTTGTAACATGGCTCATTAGGCTTATTGTTCTAAAGTCACTGCATTCAACTGCACCATTCTTTTTAGGCAATGCAATGAAAGTTGATGTTTTTAGTTCATTTGGTATGTATCCTGTGTGGTATATGTCGTTGCATATGTCTGTAATCACTTCAATGCCAAAATCTTCAAGTGCCTGTATCATCTCTATCTGTATGCTTTCAGGTCCTGCTGCTTTTCCCCTTTTCATTGTTTTTATAGCTTTTTCCACCTCAGATTTTAAGATTTTATAGCCTGATGTACATTTTATAACTGGTTTCTTGTCCCTTTGATCATGAAATAGTTCTGTTATATATTCCTGCCATCTATCTATGATATCCTTATTGTCTGTTAGCATTTTTCCTTTTTTGTCTGCAATGCATCCACCTTCTGTGGCTTTTTTATTTTTATTAGTCATTCTCTTTATTTCTGTGTGCATTCCTCTTAGGTCTTGTTTGCTTTCCATAGTTTCTATTTCTCTACATTTTTTGGCTGAGCCAGTCTTCTTTTGCCTTTTTGCACATTTTGCGTTTCTCATTATCTATTTTATTGTATTGGGCAGTGTTCTTCGCTTGTCTCCTTTCTTCCATTTTTTCTAAGATGGTGTTAGTTATCCATTTTTGTTTTTTGTTCTTTTCTCTTTTGGGTAAGGTGTCGCAGGCTTTTTGTATGCTTTTCTTTATGCATTGCCATTTGGTTGTTACTTTTTCATCAGGATTTTCTCTTCTGTATTGTTCAATTCCTTCCTCTAGCAGCTTCTGGTATGTGTTCTTTACTTGTATTGTATAGGTATCTTTAATATCTTTTTGATTTAAAGCTGTTATGTCGAGTGGGTTTGTTGATGAATCAGATTTTTGCTTGTTTCTCTTTAGTTTGATTTTCATTTTAATCATTACAGGATTGTGATCAGAATTAATATCTGCTCCTGGGTAGGTTTTGGCTTTCTTTACGCTGTTACGGAACCTTTCTTTTATCATTATGTAATCTATTTGATTCCTCTTCCTATCTCCAGGGCTTTTCCATGTGTATAGTTTCCTTTTCTCTTGCTCAAATATACATCATAGTGTAATAATAGCTTTAAGTATGTTATACATCATAGTGTAATAATAGCTTTAAGTATGTTATACATCATAGTGTAATAATAGTTTTAAGTATGTTATACATCATAGTGTAATAATAGTTTTAAGTATGTTATACATCATAGTGTAATAATAGCTTTGAAGAGGAAAGTTGGAATACTTGATTGCAACTGGCAAAATACAGGGAAAAAGAGATCGCAAACGGCAAAAAGAGAAGATACTAGATAGCTTGGTGTACCTCATCAAGGCCAGCTCCTTGTCGTGGGGATGGGGCTTAACAGTCACCAGGGACTGAAAACTAAGACTGGCCAGGCCTTCCTACAACCGAACAAGACCACAGTCTGCTCTAGCAAGTTCAGGTGCTGAAGTCGGAGGCAACCAGCCAAAAGGCGCACGACAATCAGGATGCCACGCACTCAACGCAAATGGAAGTATGTCTATAACCGCAAATCGATATGGCACTCGCCCTGTGATGGGCACTCAGGCAGGAGCAGCGCCGGGTCCTCAGCCTCGAAAGGGCCCAACCTCTATTACTGGATGTCCTTCTCAACCGCTCTGTGGAGTCAGGGGGCGAGAGAATAGAGCTACTGGCCAATCCAAAATAAGACCACTAAAAATAATGAACTGGAATGCTGAAGGCATCAACAGCAAAAGAGATGGGTACAGTAAAAAGATAGAATTAGAAAATATCCTGCATGAAGAACAAATAAGCATATGCTGTTTGCAGGAAACCCATCTAAACAACGACATAGCCGTGAAGATTAGGGGATACCAGTGCTACCGATCTGACAGAATAAATAGACAAAAGGGCGGAATACTGACTCTTGTAAGGAACAACATTAATGCATGTCAGATTGAAGTGTATATGGATGGGGCGGAATATCAAATACTGCACCTCAGGACAGGAAATACAGACTTCCATCTACTTAACTACTACTGTCCGAGTGACCGCCCACTAGCACTAGACACAATTACATTAAAAGAAAGAATAATTGTATGTGGAGACTTTAACAGCCACTCACAGAGCTGGGGCTATGAACATATGGACAAGAGAGGTGAAGAGCTTGAAAATTGGCAGGATGACAATGGGCTTATACTATTAAACCAGGCAACAGACCTACCAACATTCTACTCCAGATCATGGCATACCACATCTACACCAGACCTTGCTTTCCATTCACCAGACCTGGATTGGAATATCACACGAATTGTTGGGAAACAACTTGGAGGCAGCGACCACCGACCAGTCTTTTTAGTGGTACAAAATAAGGCCATCAGGGAGAGCAGCACTCTCTCCAGATGGAATTACAAAAAGGCAGACTGGAAAATGTATCAACACTACATCAGTGTACTGACTAAAGATATAAATACAGATAGAGACATCAACAAAATAGTTGATGAATTCAGTAGACTAATAATACAAGCTGCCAGTGAAACAATACCTAGAGGGGCACGGAAACACTACAAACCATACTGGAGTAGTGAGCTAGAGCAACTGCACAATGACATGGAAACATCTCGAAAGCAAGCAGAAAATAACCCTTGCCAAGAACACCACAACAACTACCAGCATACTAAAGCCAAATTTCAACGGGCTAAACTACAAGCCAGACGGAGAAGCTGGAAAGAGAAAACAGAGTCCTTGAATCTTGAACGAGACACAAGAAAAGTGTGGAAGCTTGTAAAACAGCTGAATGATGAGGGTACAGAAAGGAACACCAAAATTACACTGAAGAAGGATGGAAACATTCTAACAGGTAAACATGCAGCAAATTACTTTGCAGACTCCTTTGCAAATGACAATAATATTGAAATTAGCCTAGAAAAACGACAAGAGACCCGTTTAAAACAACAAAATGCAAGACAAGAAGAGACCACACATGAAGTAATGGAAACACCCATTACACAAAGAGAGCTAGAGCTGGCAATATCCAAATTAAAAATGAAAAAGTCACCAGGCAATGATGGAGTGTCCAATGAAATGATTAAGAACTTGGGAACTGCAGCTAAAGCAAAACTACTGCAGATCTACAACATTTTCTGGATCACAGGTAGAGTGCCACAGGCATGGAGAGAAGCAATTATGATACCATTACTAAAGCCAGGAAAAGATGGTTCAATGACATCCAGCTATAGACCAATCAGCCTTACAAGCTGTTTATGTAAAACAATGGAACGTATAATCAATCTCAGACTGCAGTGGCACCTGGAAAGTGAAAATCTCCTTGTCCCACAACAAGCAGGCTTTAGACAGTGTTACTCTACCGAAGATCAAGCAACCTATCTTTCCCAGGAGATGCGTTTCAAGAAAAGAAACTGGTACTAGCAGCATGGATAGACCTAAAGAAAGCATTTGATAAGGTATGGAAGGAAGGGCTTTTGAAGAAACTGAGAAATTATGGAGTAAATGGCAGGATGTACAAATGGGTCAAAGCATACCTGCATAACAGGAGAGCCAGAGTGCAACTGGATGGTCTTAAGAGTAAGAAGGTCTTATTGCGCCAGGGCGTTCCACAAGGAGGGGTACTATCTCCAACACTTTTTCTGATCTACATCAATGACCTAGTTACTGAACTACCACATGGCATCAAAGTGGCAATGTATGCAGATGACTTGGTAATGTGGTGCACAGAGGAGTATGCAACAGTGGCCTCCAAATTGCTACAAAGAGCTATGAATGCACTGAATTCATGGACAAATAGATGGTGTATCAGCATCAATACAGACAAATGCAGTACTACACTTTTCACACTCTCCCCAAAACAAAAAGCAGGAGCCATCTACATAAACAATGAGCCTGTGAAAGAAGACATACAAGCTACATATCTCGGAGTTACATTTGATAACAAACTATCTTGGAAACAGCAGATAAATAAGGCAACCCAAAAAGCAAGGAGGAAATTGGCTATTCTAAGAAAGTTGTGTGGAACCACATGGGGTGCGAGTGGGAAAATACTCAGTAAAGTTTACCAACAGAGTATACGCCCACATTTAGAATATGGATCATCCGCATGGTGCTCAGCATCAAACACCACATTGCAAGAACTGGATAAAGTACAAAACCAGGCACTTAGGGTCATCACAGGAGCAATGAAATCAACACCAATATTGGAGATGGAGAAATTGTGGAGGATACCAGCACTGAGAGAACGGAGAGACACAAAGGTGCTGATACAGGCAGAAAAATTTGTATGCATGCCGAGACATCCAATGAAGGACAGATTCCAAAATCTTGCATTGGGACGACTTAAGAGAAGCAGCTTTATCCACCAAGCCAAGCGTATTAGTAGACAAACACCAGACATGCCAAGAGTTGTTAAACCCCTTCTGCCCATACCAGAACAGACTCCCTGGACAGATGAATCAGGATTATCAGTTCAAATACAGACAGAAGTGAAAGGAATAGTTGACAAAGAGGAACAAAATAGTCTACAGCGAAAAACAATAACTCTCAGTTTCCTGGATGAAGAATACCCACAAGACCTATGGATCCGTGTGTACACAGATGGATCAGCACAGAATGCAGTAAAGAATGGGGGAGCAGGTGCATATATAGAGTACCCAAATAACACTAGGGATATGAATAAAATAGCAACAGGGAAATATTGTCACAATTATGATGCAGAAATACAAGCAATAAAGTTGGCAATAGAAAAACTGCTGAACAGTAATCTTAGCCCACAGCCTGTAGTGTTTTTGACAGATGCAAGATCAGTACTCCAGGCACTACAATCCAGAAAATTACCACATCTGCAGACCTTATTGACTGAACTCTGCAAGCACCACAGGGCTGCCCTGCAGTGGATCCCGTCTCACTGTGGAATACCAGGAAATGAGAAAGCAGATCAGTTGGCAAAGGAAGGCTCAACAGGCACACAACTAGATACACCAGTTACATACCATCATAAGAAACAGATAATCAAATCAATCAGAGGACCACAAGCCCCAAATCAGGATGCCTTTCATAATATGAATAGATATGAACAAGTTATCATTATACGCCTAAGAACAGGACACAATCGACTCCATAGTCACATGTATACAAAATTCAAGATCGGCACATCAACTACTTGTACATGTGGACAGGCGCCCCAGACTGCTGAACACATACTTCAAGACTGCACTGAATATAGTAGACTGAGGAAAATCCATTGGCCCATAGATACAACACTACAGACAAAACTATATGGGCCACTGCAAGAATTACAAAAGACAGTAAAATTTATACAGGAAACGACATTGCAGATATAGACAATACTTCAGGCTAACGAAAGATAGATAGATAGCTTGGCGTAATGGCATGGAAGGACAGTCAACAACAGAACTGATACGATGCACGGTGGATAAAAAGAAGACTGTGGAAGGACATGATTCCCCAACCGATGATGGCTTGCGCCAGGATCGGTAAACCAGAACCATCCAGATCCTGCTCCACCTCTCCGCGGTGCCTCTAGTAACAGACTAACCTGTCTAGTCTGGCCAAGCGTGCAGGGATCGAAGAGGGAAGACAACCCGGTACTCGAAAATGTCGTGCTGAAGTCGGATGTGTTGAACCGAAAGGCGCAAATATAACAGTTATACTGCAAATCACAACGCAACGCAGACACACCACTTAACGTCCTTTTAAGGGCGGATGATGAAGAGGAATTCTATAGTCTACGAATACTCTAGAATACTTTAGTCATCGGGCGAACGCAAGCAAGCAGCAATATGTGCAAAACACATACATTTGTTTGTGTACACATATTCATACATAAAACAAGTTGGTCGGAATGGTTGGTATACCTGTATTCTGTTACATTCTTCTTCTTCTTTCTCCCTTATTTGTCCTTCAGCGTCGAGGAGAGATATAATCTGTGGTCTTATTGCTCTTCTATTGGCTTTACCTGCCGCAATGTTTCCTAGTGTTTCTAATATTCCATTAATACATTTTTTCGTGGCGACCCTAGAGTCTGGCGTTCTCATAACGTTTATTGAAGGCTCATTATATTTTGTTATTGTCTTTCTGCATTATCACGTGGCCAAACCATTTTATCTGTTGTTTCTTTATGTACTCTATTGTAGGAATTATTCCTAATTTTTTCTCAGTTCTACATTTCTGATTTGATCACTCAGGCTTATTTCCGTTCTGCGTCTAATACATTTCATCTCGGTGGTAGTCATTTTTCTTATTGTTTTGTTTTCCTCGCCGCCCAGGCAGATAACTCCGACTTCGGAGGTACTCATAATTTTTCCGTCGATGAGTAATTGACGTTTCAAGCCGGGCCTCGCTGCTGAGACCAGGGGTGGTTGCAGCAGAGAGAAATCGTAAATAAAAATCCCAACCGGTGCAGTCGGGATTTGAACCCACAACCTCTCTGTCTCGAGACCAACCAGTCTCCCAAACTTCTTATTGTTTTGAGTCTGGAGTCTGGGTATACCATGGTAGCACATCGGTGGGATGAAGAATACGTTGACCCTCTGGCCTGTAGAGGTATTCCCTTGCTGGACAACAATTTTTTTTATGGCATTAAGAATAGTCAAACAAAACGTAATAGTGGATTGACAGACTAGTACCGCTAAGGGGATCAATAAATCGTCCACTGATGTTAGAGATGGCGTCACTGTAGACGCGAAACTTGAGATGCTCAGATGCTTTCAGTAGAAGACGGTGTGTGTGTGTGTGTGTGTGGTGTGACTCATGGTCCCAGTGTTATGAATAAATAATGTCACGTGACTCCGAGCCTTACACTCTTGGGCCACATTGATATGTAGATTGGGCGGGGGGTGAGAAAGGGGTGGCTGAGAGAGGGATGGGGTTAGAAAAGGAGGAGAGGCGGAGGGTGAGCGAGGGAGGGATAGGGTGAGAAAGGAGGGGTGAAAAAAGAAGGGTCAGAGAGGGAGAGCGTGGGAGAGGGAGGTGTGAGAGGGGAGGTGAGATGCGGTTAGAGAGAGGTGTTGGTGAGGGAAGCGTGGGTTGAAACAGAAGTGGTGTAAGAGAGGGTGAGAGCGTGAGAGAGGGTGAGAGCGTGAGAGAGGGGTGTGGATAAGAAGGGGGTGGTGATTGAGACAGGTAGGTGAGATTAGGTGAGAGAGAGGTGGGTGAGAGAGAGATGGGTGAGAGAGAGAGGTGGGGTGAAAGAGAAGTGGGTGAGAGATAGATGGGGTGAAAGAGAAGTGTGTGAGAGAGTGGTGGGTGAGAGATAGGTGGGTGAGAGCGTGAGAGAGGGTGAGAGCGTGAGAGAGGGGTGTGGATAAGAAGGGGGTGGTGAATGAGACAGGTAGGTGAGATTAGGTGAGAGAGAGGTGGGTGAGAGATAGGTTGGTGAGAGATAGGTTGGTGAGAGATAGGTTGGTGAGAGAGAGGTGGGTGAGAGAGAGATGGGTGAGAGATAGGTTGGTGAGAGATAGGTTGGTGAGAGATAGGTTGGTGAGAGATAGGTTGGTGAGAGATAGGTTGGTGAGAGATAGGTTGGTGAGAGATAGATGGGTGAGAGATAGGTGGGTGAGAGATATGTTGGTGAGAGATAGGTGGGTGAGAGATAGGTGGGTGAGAGATATGAGAGATAGGTTGGTGAGAGATAGAGAGAGATAGGTTGGTGAGAGATAGGTTGGTGAGAGATAGATGGGTGAGAGATAGGTTGGTGAGAGATAGGTTGGTGAGAGATAGGTGGGTGAGAGATAGGTGGGTGAGAGATAGGTGGGTGAGAGATAGGTGGGTGAGAGATAGGTGGGTGAGAGATAGGTGGGTGAGAGATAGGTGGGTGAGAGATAGGTGGGTGAGAGATAGGTGGGTGAGAGATAGGTGGGTGAGAGATAGGTGGGTGAGAGATAGGTGAGTGAGAGATAGGTGGGTGAGAGATAGGTTGGTGAGAGATAGGTGGGTGAGAGATAGGTGGGTGAGAGATAGGTGGGTGAGAGATATGTTGGTGAGAGATAGATGGGTGAGAGATAGGTTGGTGAGAGATAGGTTGGTGAGAGATAGGTGGGTGAGAGATAGGTTGGTGAGAGATAGGTGGGTGAGAGATAGGTTGGTGAGAGATGGGTGGGGGAGAGATAGGTGGGGGAGAGATAGGTGGGGGAGAGATAGGTTGGTGAGAGATAGGTTGGTGAGAGATAGGTTGGTGAGAGATAGGTTGGTGAGAGATAGGTTGGTGAGAGATAGGTTGGTGAGAGATAGGTTGGTGAGAGATAGGTTGGTGAGAGATAGGTGGGTGAGAGATAGGTTGGTGAGAGATATGTTGGTAAGAGATAGGTTGGTGAGAGATAGGTGGGTGAGAGATAGGTGGGTGAGAGATAGGTTGGTGAGAGATAGGTTGGTGAGAGATATGTTGGTGAGAGATAGGTGGGTGAGAGCGTGAGAGAGGGTGAGAGCGTGAGAGAGGGGTGTGGATAAGAAGGGGGTGGTGATTGAGACAGGTAGGTGAGATTAGGTGAGAGAGAGGTGGGTGAGAGAGAGATGGGTGAGAGAGAGGTGGGGTGAAAGAGAAGTGGGTGAGAGATATATGGGGTGAAAGAGAAGTGTGTGAGAGAGTGGTGGGTGAGAGATAGGTGGGTGAGAGCGTGAAAGAGGGTGAGAGCGTGAGAGAGGGGTGTGGATAAGAAGGGGGTGGTGAATGAGACAGGTAGGTGAGATTAGGTGAGAGAGAGGTGGGTGAGAGAGAGATGGGTGAGAGATAGGTTGGTGAGAGATAGGTTGGTGAGAGATAGGTTGGTGAGAGATAGGTTGGTGAGAGATAGGTTGGTGAGAGATAGGTGGGTGAGAGAGTGGGGGTGAGAGATAGGTTGGTGAGAGATAGGTTGGTGAGAGATAGGTTGGTGAGAGAGTGGGGGTGAGAGATAGGTGGTGAGAGATAGGTTGGTGATAGATAGGTGGGTGAGAGATAGGTGGGTTAGAGATAGGTGGGTGAGAGATAGGTTGGTGAAAGATAGGTGGGTTAGAGAGTGGGGGTGAGAGATAGGTTGGTGAGAGATAGGTTGGTGAGAGATAGGTTGGTGAGAGAGTGGGGGTGAGAGATAGGTGGGTGAGAGATAGGTTGGTGAAAGATAGGTGGGTTAGAGAGTGGGGGTGAGAGATAGGTTGGTGAGAGATAGGTTGGTGAGAGATAGGTTGGTGAGAGATAGGTTGGTGAGAGATATGTTGGTGAGAGATATGTTGGTGAGAGATAGGTTGGTGAGAGATAGGTTGGTGAGAGATAGGTTGGTGAGAGATAGGTTGGTGAGAGATAGGTTGGTGAGAGATAGGTGGGTGAGAGATAGGTGGGTGAGAGATAGGTTGGTGAGAGATATGTTGGTGAGAGATAGGTGGGTGAGAGATAGGTTGGTGAGAGATAGGTTGGTGAGAGATATGTTGGTGAGAGATAGGTGGGTGAGAGATATGTTGGTGAGAGATATGTTGGTGAGAGATATGTTGGTGAGAGATAGGTGGGTGAGAGATATGTTGGTGAGAGATATGTTGGTGAGAGATAGGTGGGTGAGAGATATGTTGGTGAGAGATAGGTTGGTGAGAGATATGTTGGTGAGAGATAGGTGGGTGAGAGATATGTTGGTGAGAGATAGGTTGGTGAGAGATATGTTGGTGAGAGATATGTTGGTGAGAGATAGGTGGGTGAGAGATATGTTGGTGAGAGATATGTTGGTGAGAGATAGGTTGGTGAGAGATAGGTTGGTGAGAGATAGGTTGGTGAGAGATATGTTGGTGATAGATAGGTGGGTGAGAGATATGTTGGTGAGAGATAGGGTGGTGAGAGATAGGTGGGTGAGAGATATGTTGGTGAGAGATAGGTTGGTGAGAGATAGGTGGGTGAGAGATATGTTGGTGAGAGATAGGTTGGTGAGAGATATGTTGGTGAGAGATATGTTGGTGAGAGATAGGTGGGTGAGAGATATGTGGTGAGAGATATGTTGGTGAGAGATAGGGTGGTGAGAGATAGGTTGGTGAGAGATAGGTTGGTGAGAGATAGGTTGGTGAGAGATATGTTGGTGATAGATAGGTGGGTGAGAGATATGTTGGTGAGAGATAGGGTGGTGAGAGATAGGTGGGTGAGAGATAGGTTGGTGAGAGATAGGTGGGTGAGAGATATGTTTGTGAGAGATAGGTGGGTGAGAGATATGTTGGTGAGAGATAGGTTGGTGAGAGATATGTTGGTGAGAGATAGGTGGGTGAGAGATATGTTGGTGAGAGATATGTTGGTAAGAGATAGGTTGGTGAGAGATATGTTGGTGAGAGATAGGTTGGTGAGAGATATGTTGGTGAGAGATAGGTTGGTGAGAGATATGTTGGTGAGAGATAGGTTGGTGAGAGATAGGTGGGTGAGAGATATGTTTGTGAGAGATAGGTGGGTGAGAGATATGTTGGTGAGAGATAGGTTGGTGAGAGATATGTTGGTGAGAGATAGGTTGGTGAGAGATAGGTGGGTGAGAGATATGTTTGTGAGAGATAGGTTGGTGAGAGATATGTTGGTGAGAGATAGGGTGGTGAGAGATATGTTGGTGAGAGATAGGGTGGTGAGAGATATGTTGGTGAGAGATAGGTTGGTGAGAGATAGGTAGGTAAGAGATATGTTGGTGAGAGATAGGTGGGTAAGAGATATGTTGGTGAGAGATAGGTGGGTAAGAGATAGGTGGGTAAGAGATATGTTGGTGAGAGATAGGTTGATGAGAGATAGGTTGGTGAGAGATAGGTGGGTAAGAGATATGTTGGTGAGAGATAGGTTGGTGAGAGATAGGTTGGTGAGAGATAGGTTGGTGAGAGATAGGTGGGTAAGAGATATGTTGGTGAGAGATAGGTGGGTAAGAGATATGTTGGTGAGAGATTGGTTGGTGAGAGATAGGTTGGTGAGAGATAGGTTGGTGAGAGATAGGTTGGTGAGAGATAGGTTGGTGAGAGATAGGTGGGTGAGAGATAGGTGGGTAAGAGATATGTTGGTGAGAGATAGGTTGGTGAGAGATAGGTTGGTGAGAGATATGTTGGTGAGAGATAGGTTGGTGAGAGATAGGTTGGTGAGAGATAGGTGGGTGAGAGATATGTTGGTGAGAGATAGGGTGGTGAGAGATAGGTTGGTGAGAGATAGGTTGGTGAGAGATAGGTTGGTGAGAGATATGTTGGTGATAGATAGGTGGGTGAGAGATATGTTGGTGAGAGATAGGTGGGTGAGAGATATGTTGGTGAGAGATAGGTGGGTGAGAGATATGTTGGTGAGAGATATGTTGGTGAGAGATAAGTGGGTAAGAGATATGTTGGTGAGAGATAGGTTGGTGAGAGATAGGTGGGTAAGAGATATGTTGGTGAGAGATATGTTGGTGAGAGATAGGTGGGTAAGAGATATGTTGGTGAGAGATAGGTGGGTGAGAGATAGGTGGGTAAGAGATATGTTGGTGAGAGATAGGTGGGTAAGAGATATGTTGGTGAGAGATAGGTTGGTGAGAGATAGGTTGGTGAGAGATATGTTGGTGAGAGATAGGTTGGTGAGAGATAGGTTGGTGAGAGATAGGTGGGTGAGAGATATGTTGGTGAGAGATATGTTGGTGAGAGATATGTTGGTGAGAGATATGTTGGTGAGAGATAGGGTGGTGAGAGATAGGTTGGTGAGAGATAGGTGGGTGAGAGATAGGTTGGTGAGAGATATGTTGGTGAGAGATAGGTGGGTGAGAGATATGTTGGTGAGAGATATGTTGGTGAGATATAGGTGGGTGAGAGATATGTTGGTGAGAGATAGGGTGGTGAGAGATAGGTTGGTGAGAGATAGGTTGTTGAGAGATAGGTTGGTGAGAGATATGTTGGTGATAGATAGGTGGGTGAGAGATATGTTGGTGATAGATAGGTGGGTGAGAGATATGTTGGTGAGAGATAGGGTGGTGAGAGATAGGTGGGTGAGAGATAGGTTGGTGAGAGATAGGTGGGTAAGAGATATGTTGGTGAGAGATAGGTGGGTGAGAGATAGGTGGGTGAGAGATAGATTGGTGAGAGATAGGTGGGTGAGAGATAGGTGGGTGAGAGATAGGTTGGTGAGAGATAGGTTGGTGAGAGATAGGTTGGTGAGAGATAGGTTGGTGAGAGATAGGTTGGTGAGAGATAGATGGGTGAGAGATAGGTGGGTGAGAGATATGTTGGTGAGAGATAGGTGGGTGAGAGATAGGTGGGTGAGAGATATGTTGGAGAGAGATAGGTTGGTGAGAGATAGGTTGGTGAGAGATAGATGGGTGAGAGATAGGTTGGTGAGAGATAGGTTGGTGAGAGATAGGTGGGTGAGAGATAGGTGGGTGAGAGATAGGTGGGTGAGAGATAGGTGGGTGAGAGATAGGTGGGTGAGAGATAGGTGGGTGAGAGATAGGTGGGTGAGAGATAGGTGGGTGAGAGATAGGTGGGTGAGAGATAGGTGGGTGAGAGATAGGTGGGTGAGAGATAGGTGAGTGAGAGATAGGTGGGTGAGAGATAGGTTGGTGAGAGATAGGTGGGTGAGAGATAGGTGGGTGAGAGATAGGTGGGTGAGAGATATGTTGGTGAGAGATAGATGGGTGAGAGATAGGTTGGTGAGAGATAGGTTGGTGAGAGATAGGTGGGTGAGAGATAGGTTGGTGAGAGATAGGTGGGTGAGAGATAGGTTGGTGAGAGATGGGTGGGGGAGAGATAGGTGGGGGAGAGATAGGTGGGGGAGAGATAGGTTGGTGAGAGATAGGTTGGTGAGAGATAGGTTGGTGAGAGATAGGTTGGTGAGAGATAGGTTGGTGAGAGATAGGTTGGTGAGAGATAGGTTGGTGAGAGATAGGTTGGTGAGAGATAGGTGGGTGAGAGATAGGTTGGTGAGAGATATGTTGGTAAGAGATAGGTTGGTGAGAGATAGGTGGGTGAGAGATAGGTGGGTGAGAGATAGGTTGGTGAGAGATAGGTTGGTGAGAGATATGTTGGTGAGAGATAGGTGGGTGAGAGCGTGAGAGAGGGTGAGAGCGTGAGAGAGGGGTGTGGATAAGAAGGGGGTGGTGATTGAGACAGGTAGGTGAGATTAGGTGAGAGAGAGGTGGGTGAGAGAGAGATGGGTGAGAGAGAGGTGGGGTGAAAGAGAAGTGGGTGAGAGATATATGGGGTGAAAGAGAAGTGTGTGAGAGAGTGGTGGGTGAGAGATAGGTGGGTGAGAGCGTGAAAGAGGGTGAGAGCGTGAGAGAGGGGTGTGGATAAGAAGGGGGTGGTGAATGAGACAGGTAGGTGAGATTAGGTGAGAGAGAGGTGGGTGAGAGAGAGATGGGTGAGAGATAGGTTGGTGAGAGATAGGTTGGTGAGAGATAGGTTGGTGAGAGATAGGTTGGTGAGAGATAGGTTGGTGAGAGATAGGTGGGTGAGAGAGTGGGGGTGAGAGATAGGTTGGTGAGAGATAGGTTGGTGAGAGATAGGTTGGTGAGAGAGTGGGGGTGAGAGATAGGTTGGTGAGAGATAGGTTGGTGATAGATAGGTGGGTGAGAGATAGGTGGGTTAGAGATAGGTGGGTGAGAGATAGGTTGGTGAAAGATAGGTGGGTTAGAGAGTGGGGGTGAGAGATAGGTTGGTGAGAGATAGGTTGGTGAGAGATAGGTTGGTGAGAGAGTGGGGGTGAGAGATAGGTGGGTGAGAGATAGGTTGGTGAAAGATAGGTGGGTTAGAGAGTGGGGGTGAGAGATAGGTTGGTGAGAGATAGGTTGGTGAGAGATAGGTTGGTGAGAGATAGGTTGGTGAGAGATATGTTGGTGAGAGATATGTTGGTGAGAGATAGGTTGGTGAGAGATAGGTTGGTGAGAGATAGGTTGGTGAGAGATAGGTTGGTGAGAGATAGGTTGGTGAGAGATAGGTGGGTGAGAGATAGGTGGGTGAGAGATAGGTTGGTGAGAGATATGTTGGTGAGAGATAGGTGGGTGAGAGATAGGTTGGTGAGAGATAGGTTGGTGAGAGATATGTTGGTGAGAGATAGGTGGGTGAGAGATATGTTGGTGAGAGATATGTTGGTGAGAGATATGTTGGTGAGAGATAGGTGGGTGAGAGATATGTTGGTGAGAGATATGTTGGTGAGAGATAGGTGGGTGAGAGATATGTTGGTGAGAGATAGGTTGGTGAGAGATATGTTGGTGAGAGATAGGTGGGTGAGAGATATGTTGGTGAGAGATAGGTTGGTGAGAGATATGTTGGTGAGAGATATGTTGGTGAGAGATAGGTGGGTGAGAGATATGTTGGTGAGAGATATGTTGGTGAGAGATAGGTTGGTGAGAGATAGGTTGGTGAGAGATAGGTTGGTGAGAGATATGTTGGTGATAGATAGGTGGGTGAGAGATATGTTGGTGAGAGATAGGGTGGTGAGAGATAGGTGGGTGAGAGATATGTTGGTGAGAGATAGGTTGGTGAGAGATAGGTGGGTGAGAGATATGTTGGTGAGAGATAGGTTGGTGAGAGATATGTTGGTGAGAGATATGTTGGTGAGAGATAGGTGGGTGAGAGATATGTTGGTGAGAGATATGTTGGTGAGAGATAGGGTGGTGAGAGATAGGTTGGTGAGAGATAGGTTGGTGAGAGATAGGTTGGTGAGAGATATGTTGGTGATAGATAGGTGGGTGAGAGATATGTTGGTGAGAGATAGGGTGGTGAGAGATAGGTGGGTGAGAGATAGGTTGGTGAGAGATAGGTGGGTGAGAGATATGTTTGTGAGAGATAGGTGGGTGAGAGATATGTTGGTGAGAGATAGGTTGGTGAGAGATATGTTGGTGAGAGATAGGTGGGTGAGAGATATGTTGGTGAGAGATATGTTGGTAAGAGATAGGTTGGTGAGAGATATGTTGGTGAGAGATAGGTTGGTGAGAGATATGTTGGTGAGAGATAGGTTGGTGAGAGATATGTTGGTGAGAGATAGGTTGGTGAGAGATAGGTTGGTGAGAGATAGGTGGGTGAGAGATATGTTTGTGAGAGATAGGTGGGTGAGAGATATGTTGGTGAGAGATAGGTTGGTGAGAGATATGTTGGTGAGAGATAGGTTGGTGAGAGATAGGTGGGTGAGAGATATGTTTGTGAGAGATAGGTTGGTGAGAGATATGTTGGTGAGAGATAGGGTGGTGAGAGATATGTTGGTGAGAGATAGGGTGGTGAGAGATATGTTGGTGAGAGATAGGTTGGTGAGAGATAGGTAGGTAAGAGATATGTTGGTGAGAGATAGGTGGGTAAGAGATATGTTGGTGAGAGATAGGTGGGTAAGAGATAGGTGGGTAAGAGATATGTTGGTGAGAGATAGGTTGATGAGAGATAGGTTGGTGAGAGATAGGTGGGTAAGAGATATGTTGGTGAGAGATAGGTTGGTGAGAGATAGGTTGGTGAGAGATAGGTTGGTGAGAGATAGGTGGGTAAGAGATATGTTGGTGAGAGATAGGTGGGTAAGAGATATGTTGGTGAGAGATTGGTTGGTGAGAGATAGGTTGGTGAGAGATAGGTTGGTGAGAGATAGGTTGGTGAGAGATAGGTTGGTGAGAGATAGGTGGGTGAGAGATAGGTGGGTAAGAGATATGTTGGTGAGAGATAGGTTGGTGAGAGATAGGTTGGTGAGAGATATGTTGGTGAGAGATAGGTTGGTGAGAGATAGGTTGGTGAGAGATAGGTGGGTGAGAGATATGTTGGTGAGAGATAGGGTGGTGAGAGATAGGTTGGTGAGAGATAGGTTGGTGAGAGATAGGTTGGTGAGAGATATGTTGGTGATAGATAGGTGGGTGAGAGATATGTTGGTGAGAGATAGGTGGGTGAGAGATATGTTGGTGAGAGATAGGTGGGTGAGAGATATGTTGGTGAGAGATATGTTGGTGAGAGATAAGTGGGTAAGAGATATGTTGGTGAGAGATAGGTTGGTGAGAGATAGGTGGGTAAGAGATATGTTGGTGAGAGATATGTTGGTGAGAGATAGGTGGGTAAGAGATATGTTGGTGAGAGATAGGTGGGTGAGAGATAGGTGGGTAAGAGATATGTTGGTGAGAGATAGGTGGGTAAGAGATATGTTGGTGAGAGATAGGTTGGTGAGAGATAGGTTGGTGAGAGATATGTTGGTGAGAGATAGGTTGGTGAGAGATAGGTTGGTGAGAGATAGGTGGGTGAGAGATATGTTGGTGAGAGATATGTTGGTGAGAGATATGTTGGTGAGAGATATGTTGGTGAGAGATAGGGTGGTGAGAGATAGGTTGGTGAGAGATAGGTGGGTGAGAGATAGGTTGGTGAGAGATATGTTGGTGAGAGATAGGTGGGTGAGAGATATGTTGGTGAGAGATATGTTGGTGAGATATAGGTGGGTGAGAGATATGTTGGTGAGAGATAGGGTGGTGAGAGATAGGTTGGTGAGAGATAGGTTGTTGAGAGATAGGTTGGTGAGAGATATGTTGGTGATAGATAGGTGGGTGAGAGATATGTTGGTGATAGATAGGTGGGTGAGAGATATGTTGGTGAGAGATAGGGTGGTGAGAGATAGGTGGGTGAGAGATAGGTTGGTGAGAGATAGGTGGGTAAGAGATATGTTGGTGAGAGATAGGTGGGTGAGAGATAGGTGGGTGAGAGATAGATTGGTGAGAGATAGGTGGGTGAGAGATAGGTGGGTGAGAGATATGTTGGTGAGAGATCGGTGGGTGAGAGATAGGTTGGTGAGAGATAGGTTGGTGAGAGATAGGTGGGTGAGAGATAGGTTGGTGAGAGATAGGTGGGTGAGAGATATGTTGGTGAGGGATAGGTGAGTTAGAGAGTGGGGGTGAGAGATAAGTGAGTGAGAGTGTGGGGGTGAGAGATAGGTGGGTGAGAGAGTGGGGGTGAGAGATAGGTGCGTTAGAGAGTGGGGGTGAGAGATAGGTGGGTGAGAGAGTGGGGGTGAGATATAGGTGGGTGAGAGATAGGTGGGTGAGAGATAGGTGGGTGAGAGAGTGGCGGTGAGAGTGGGGGTGAGAGATAAGTGGGTGAGATAGTGGCGGTGAGAGTGGGGGTGAGAGATAAGTGGGTGAGAGAGTGGCGGTGAGAGTGGGGGTGAGAGATAGGTGGGTGAGAGATAAGTGGGTGAGAGAGTGGCGGTGAGAGTGGGGGTGAGAGATACGTGGGTGAGAGATAAGTGGGTGAGAGAGTGGCGGTGAGAGTGGGGGTGAGAGATAAGTGGGTGAGAGAGTGGCGGTGAGAGTGGGGGTGAGAGATAAGTGGGTGAGAGAGTGGCGGTGAGAGATACGTGGTTGAGATAGAGGGGATGAGAGAGAGAGAGAGAGAGAGAGGGGGGTGAGAGATAGTTGGATTAGATAGAGGAGGTGAGATAGAGATGGGGTGAGAGAGAGGTGCATGAGAGAGCGAGAGGGTGAGAGAGAGGGGAAAAAGAGGTCGGTTGGAGAAAGGGGTTGAGAGGGGGGGGATAGAGGGTTAGCGAGGGACGGGGTTAAAGAGAGGGAACGCAATTACTTCCCCCTTCCTCTTTTCCTGAACATGCTGAAGAAGTTGGAGCTAGACCTGTCACGGATAGGTGGTCCTCTTTAATAACAGGTCCAACCACAGCGGTCTATAATAACCATCATTGATCGGCAGTCGACAGGACCTAGCCTCGACACCTAGCCTACCTAACCAGATAACAGTGTCGAAATAGCTGTAGGATCGCCCTGTTCCCTGTAGTGTTAGCTCTTACTGATATAGAAGACCTAGTATTGAACCTGCGTCAAAACAGGCTGGCTAACAGAATCTAGGTTCGCCGTGTCCCCTGTAGTGTTAGCTCTTACTGATATAGAAGACCTAGTATTGAACCTGCGTCAAAACAGGCAGGCTAACTGAAACTAGGATCGCCGTGTTCCCTGTAGTGTTAGCTCTTACTGATATAGAAGACCTAGCATTGAACCTGCGCAAAACAGGCAGGCTAACTGAAACTAGAATCGCCGTTTTCCCTATAGCGGTGACTCTTACTGATATTGAAAACCTACTATTTCAATACCACTAGGCAGGAAACAAACCGACGGAAGGCAACAGAAAACCGCTGTCGAAACTTTTTTGTATAATCATGGGTAGCCACAACTATAGAATTCTCGACAACAACGTTCATGGGGATTCTAATGGAAAATCCTCGTTCGGTAGGGGACAACATATGCTACAGGTGATACCCGATCGTCATCAACTACTGTAAACAAGATAAAGATAAATCAGACACTGAAAATAGGAACTTGGAACGTAAGAACACTCATGCAAAAGGGACAACTGTAAAACATCAAAAAGGAAATGAAAAGGGTGGATTTACATTTATTGGGACTGCGTGAAATGAGATACACTGGATCAGGGGAGATATATTCTTATGGATATAAAATCATCTATTCTGGAGGTACTGAACACCAAAGAGGGTATGTATCATCTTGAATGCAGAAAGAGCAATAAAAGTGAAAGACTTTTGGACAAT
This sequence comes from Megaustenia siamemsis, assembly GCA_032433765.1. Lineage (NCBI taxonomy): Eukaryota > Metazoa > Mollusca > Gastropoda > Stylommatophora > Ariophantidae > Megaustenia > Megaustenia siamemsis. The sequence continues at coordinate 10,420,165 of JAVIAB010000088.1, forward strand.
ATCTGACAGTCTTTTTTGGTGAAATTGAATAGAAAGCGAATAGATATAAATCTCATACAAGGTGTAGAAGCCGGCAATGTCCATAAAGCCATTACATACCGCCACATTATTGGGTCACAGGTCTCTTGCTCGTATCTTTCTCGTGGCATTAGCACAACACAAATTATACACAGGTGGCCCATTATATGACCACAGCGATTCCTCTTTTAACTTCCGCTTCTTGGCCCTCATTAAACTCCCTGAGCTGAGGACCCTCATTGATGCTCACAACTTGCATCTCAACTTTCTCGAGTCAGCCCAGACGAGTCAATGGGATTCTGGCTTTTATTCTGCTCCGTCTTTGTGCTTCTCCCCTATTTATTATTTTCTTCCCTTCCGCGGTTTGATGAGTCATCGCTCTAGTTCCACAACTATGTAGTTCTTTTCGGCGTCTAATTGTATCCTTTAGTTCTTCAATTATGTAGTTCTTTTAAACCTCTAATTGCGTACTTTTCAAAGCAAGAGGCAGAACGGAATGGCGCTCCATGGTAGCCAACCTTCGATGCGCAGACGGTACTCAATCATGATAAATATATCTTTTAGTTTCACAACTATGTAGTTCTTTTCTACGTCTTCTCTAGATCCCTTTAGTTTACAGACCTGAGAAGAGCAATGTGGTCCACACCCACCTCCCTGGAAGAGAAACTATATGGGGCAATCGACTCACTTAAACATACAGCTGACTTCATGAGAGAGTCTGGAATCCTACTCTGATTGAGTCTTGATCAGAGAGAGAGAGTTCCCCAACTATGTAGTTCTTCTCTACGTCTAATTGCGTCTTTTAGTTCCCCAACTATGTAGTTCTTCTCTACGTCTAATTGCGTCCTTTAGTTCCCCAACTATGTAATTCTTCTCTACGTCTAATTGCGTCCTTTAGTTCCCCAACTATGTAGTTCTTCTCTACGTCTAATTGCGTCCTTTAGTTCCCCAACTATGTAATTCTTCTCTACGTCTAATTGCGTCCTTTAGTTCCCCAACTATGTAGTTCTTCTCTACGTCTAATTGCGTCCTTTAGTTCCCCAACTATGTAATTCTTCTCTACGTCTAATTGCGTCCTTTAGTCCCCCAACTATGTAGTTCATCTCTACGTCTAATTGCGTCCTTTAGTCCCCCAACTATGTAGTTCATCTCTACGTCTAATTGCGTCCTTTAGTTCCCCAACTATGTAATTCTTGTCTACGTCTAACTGCGTCTTTTAGTTCCCCAACTATGTAGCTCTTCTCACGTTTAATTGCGTCCTTTAGTTCCCCAACTATGTAGTTCTTCTTAACATCTAATCGCATCCCTTAGTTCCCCAACTATGTAGCTCTTCTCTACGTCTAATTGCGTCCTTTAGTTCCCAAACTATGTAGTTCTTCTCTACGTCTAATTGCGTCCTTCAATTCCCCAACTATGTAATTCTTCTCTACGTCTAATTGCGTCCTTTAGTTCCCAAACTATGTAGCTCTTCTCTACGTCTAATTGCATCCTTTAGTTCCCCAACTATGTAATTCTTCTCTACGTCTAATTGCGTCCTTTAGTTCCCCAACTATGTAGCTCTTCTCTACGTCTAATTGCGTCCTTTAGTTCCCCAACTATGTAATTCTTCTCTACGCCTAATTGCGTCCTTTAGTTCCCAAACTATGTAATTCTTCTCTACGTCTAATTGCGTCCTTTAGTTTCCCAACTATGTAGTTCTTCTCTACGTCTAATTGCGTCCTTTAGTTCCCCAACTATGTAGTTCTTCTCTACGTCTAATTGCGTCCTTTAGTTCCCCAACTATGTAATTCTTCTCTACGTCTAATTGCGTCCTTTAGTTCCCCAACTATGTAATTCTTCTCTACGTCTAACTGCGTCTTTTAGTTCCCCAACTATGTAGCTCTTCTCTACGTCTAATTGCGTCTTTTAGTTCCCCAACTATGTAGCTCTTCTCTACGTCTAATTGCGTCCTTTAGTTCCCCAACTATGTAGTTCTTCTTAACATCTAATCGTATCCCTTAGTTCCGCAACTATGTAGCTCTTCTCTACGTCTAATTGCGTCCTTTAGTTCCCAAACTATGTAGCTCTTCTCTACGTCTAATTGCGTCTTTTAGTTTCCCAACTATGTAGTTCTTCTCTACGTCTAATTGCGTCCTTTAGTTCCCCAACTATGTAGTTCTTCTCTACGTCTAATTGGGTCCTTTAGTTCGCCAACTATGTAATCCTTCTCTACGTCTAATTGCGTCCTTTAGTTCCCAAACTATGTAGCTCTTCTCTACGTCTAATTGCATCCTTTAGTTCCCCAACTATGTAATTCTTCTCTACGTCTAATTGCGTCCTTTAGTTCCCAAACTATGTAGCTTTTCTCTACGTCTAATTGCGTCCTTTAGTTCCCCAACTATGTAATTCTTCTCTACGTCTAATTGCGTCCTTTAGTTCCCAAACTATGTAATTATTCTCTACGTCTAATTGCGTCCTTTAGTTCCCCAACTATGGAGTTCTTCTTAACATCTAATCGTATCCCTTCGTTCCCCAACTATGTAGCTCTTCTCTACGTCTAATTGCGTCCTTTAGTTCCCAAACTATGTAGCTCTTCTCTACGTCTAATTGCGTATTTTAATTTCCCAACTATGTAGTTCTTCTCTACGTCTAATTGCGTTCTTTAGTTTCCCAACTATGTAGTTCTTCTCTACGTCTAATTGCGTCCTTTAGTTCCCCAACTATGTAATTCCTCTCTACGTCTAATTTAGTCCTTTAGTTCCCCAACTATGTAATTCCTCTCTACGTCTAATTGAGTCCTTTAGTTCCCCAACTATGTAGTTCTTCTCTACGTCTAATTGCGTCCTTTAGTTCCTCAACTATGTAGTTCTTCTCTACGTCTAATTGCGTCCTTTAGTTCCCCTACTATGTAATTCTTCTCTACGTCTAATTGCGTCCTTTAGTTACCAAACTATGTAGTTCTTCTCTACGTCTATTTGTGTCCTTTAGTTCCCCAACTATGTAGTTCTTCTCTACGTCTAATTGCGTCCTTTAGTTTCCCAACTATGTAATTCTTCTTAACACCTAATCGTATCCCTTAGTTTCCCAACTATATAGCTCTTCTCTACGTCTAATTGCGTCCTTTAGTTCCCCAACTATGTAATTCCTCTCTACGTCTAATTGAGTCCTTTAGTTCCCCAACTATGTAATTCTTCTCTACGTCTAATTGCGTCCTTTAGTTCCCAAACTATGTAGCTCTTCTCGACGTCTAATTGCGTCCTTTAGTTCCCCAACTATGCAATTCTTATGTACGTCTAATTGCGTCCTTTAGTTCCCAAACTATGTATCTCTTCTCTACGACTAATTACGTCTTTTAGTTCCCAACTATGTAGTCTTCTCTACGTCTAATTGCGTCCTTTAGTTCCCCAACTATGTAGCTCTTCTCTACGACTAATTACGTCTTTTAGTTCCCCAACTATGTAGTCTTCTCTACGTCTAATTGCGTCCTTTAGTTCCCCAACTATGTAGTTCTTCTCTACGTCTAATTGCGTCCTTTAGTTCCCCAACTATGTAGTTCTTCTCTACATCTAATTGCGTCCCTTAGGTCCCCAACTATGTAATTCTTCTCTACGTCTAATTGCGTCCTTTAGTTCCCCAACTATGTAGTTCATCTCTACGTCTAATTGCGTCCTTTAGTTCCTCAACTATGTAGTTCTTCTCTACGTCTAATTGCGTCCTTTAGTTCCTCAACTATGTAATTCTTATGTACGTCTAATTGAGTCCTTTAGTTCCCCAACTATGTAGTTCTTCTCTACGTCTAATTGCGTCCTTTAGTTCCTCAACTATGTAGTTCTTCTCTACGTCTAATTGCGTCCTTTAGTTCCCCAACTATGTAGTTCTTCTCTACGTCTAATTGCGTCCTTTAGTTCCCCAACTATGTAGTTCTTCTCTACGTCTAATTGCGTCCTTTAGTTCCCCAACTATGTAGTTCTTCTCTACGTCTAATTGAGCCCTTTAGTTCCCCAACTATGTAGTTCTTCTCTACGTCTAATTGCGTCCTTTAGTTCCCCAACTATGTAGTTCTTCTCTACGTCTAATTGCGTCCTTTAGTTCCCCAAATATGTAGTTCTTCTCTACGTCTAATTGCGTCCTTTAGTTCCCCAACTATGTAATTCTTCTCTACGTCTAATTGCGTCTTTAGTTCCCCAACTATGTAATTCTTCTCTACGTCTAATTGCATCCTTTAGTTCCCCAACTATGTAGTTCTTCTCTACGTCTAATTGCGTCCTTTAGTTCCCCAACTATGTAATTCTTCTCTAAGTTTAATTGCGTCCTTTAGTTCCCCAACTATGTAGTTCTTCTTAACATCTAATCGTATCCCTTAGTTCCAAGACTGTAGTTCTTCTCAATATCTAATCGTATCTCTTAGTTCCAAGACTGTAGTTCCTCTCAACATCTAATCGTATCCCTTAGTTCCAAGACTATGCAGAGATTCAATGTATAGTCCTTTCTTTGTAGCGGGATTCGATATCTAGACTTCTCTGGGTAGTGAGATCCTATGTCTAGCCCTCGCTGGATACAGATATTCAATGTCTAGTCCTTTCTGGGTAATGAGATCCATCGTCCAGTCCTCTTTGTGTAGTGAGTTCTTACGTGCAGTTCTCTCTGGGTAGTGAGATCTGACGTCAAATCCTCTCTGGGTAGTGAGATCCGACATTCAGTCGTCTCTGGGTAGTGAGATCTGACGTCAAATCCTCTCTGGGTAGTGAGATCCGACGTCTCTGTCCTTTCCGGGTAGTGAGATCCGACATCCAGTCCTCTCCGGGTAGTGAGATCTGACGTCTTGACCTCTCTGGGTAGTGAGATCCGACATCCAGTCCTCTCTGGGTAGTGAGATCCGACGTCTAGTCCTCTCTGGGTAGTGAGATCCGTCGTCTAGTCCTCTCTTGGTAGTGAGATCTGACGTCTTGACCTCTTCGGGTAGTGAGATCCAACATCCAGTCCTCTCTGGGTAGTGAGATCCGACGTCTAGTCCTCTCTGGGTAGTGAGATCCGACATCCAGTCCTCTCTGGGTCGTGAAATCCGACGTCTAGTCCGCTCACGAAACGATAAATCAAGGTACACTTGCGCACGTTAAAGAAACATTGGCGGTTAAAAATCAATAAGAGTTGACCAACAAGAATGGCCGCTCATCCACGGAAAACAAATTGTTAAGAAAATCTATTTATCCAAGCCGAAAGCGGATGTGTCGGGTCGAAATCACAGATATCGCGGCGTTGTCGTAAACTAGCGACAGAACGCATCCACGCCAACTTAACGGGCGCTAAGAAGATGATGACGTCAGAGAATATAGAAGTTCGCCATTTGTTGTGCTAATGTTATTCTCCATAATTTATTTATCGTTTTGTTTGTTATAACGAAGTTATCATCGTTTTGTTTGTTATAATGAAGTTATCAAACATAATTACACGAGAATGTCAACTGTACGATGTTCAACGAGCCTGGTCGATGGAGCGAACCGTGTGCCCTTTCATACCAGTGTCAACACAATAAATGTGATTAAGGCGGATTCTTCATGTTCAAAGCAGAATAATCCTACCATGTGCCAATGTTTGCTCGTTGCTGATATGTCACGCGCTGTAGTTCCTACTTCTTCTTTGTTCCTTCCTCATTTGCCTTTAACATAAAAAAATGGACAAGTCAACCTATGACAACCTGCACTATAAAAGATAGAGACAGAGCGGAATTGCGCTCCGTGGTAGCGAACTTTCGATTCGGAGATGGCACTCAATGTTGATGATGATGATTTTTATCATATTGTTATAAGTTTAATAGTTTCAGTAAGTGTAATATTTTCATTATAGTTTTTTTTCTTGATCATCAGGTCGCATGTCATTTGCAGAACGCTGCACTCACTATATCCTGCTTGAAAGAATATCTGTCTCTAGTCAGATCTCCAACTTCTTCTGTTGTCATGTTCAAGCTCTCTTTGATGTCTTGAAACCACCTTCTTCTTGGTCTGCCCCTGATGCGTCACTCTGGAACCATGCCTTCCATTTTTATTCTTTCCAGCCCGCTGACGTAGCCATAGTATTTCACATTCCCTCTGTAGAATTGTCTTCATCGGCCAGTTTTTTTTATATTTAAATCCTTTAATGTCTTCATTGATCTTTTTGATAATCCAAGATACTTTAATAATTTTTCTGCAGCATTTTATTTCGAATGAATCTAATTTCTTCTTCGCTGTTTGCGAGATTTTACATGATTCACAACCATATGTGCTATCATCATCATTGAGTGTCGTCTCCGCATCGAAGGTTGGCTACCATGGAGCGCAATTCCACTCTGTCTCTTGCTTTGATGGTGCCGATTCTCATAGGCTGACTTGTCTATCTTTTGATGTTACTCGTCTATTTTTGTCTTGGTCTGCCTCGGCCTCTGCCTATTTCACCTTGTATTTTCCCTTCGAATATTATTTTTATTAAGCTGTTGTGTCTTTTAACATGCCCCAAAAATTTCATTTGTCTTGTTCTAATTGTGTTTAGTAGGTCTCTTTTCATTTTTAGTTGTTCTAAAACTTCATTGTTTGTTTTCTTTTCATCGTTTTTTTCTACCTATTCTATTCTGCCTATTCTATTCGCTATAGCAACATAGTTTCAACCTATTGTTATAATTTTAATAGTTTCATTATGTGTTAGATTTTCATAATTTCTCATGGTATATATATATATATATATATATATATATATATATATATATATATATATATATATATATATATATATATATATATATATATATATATATATGTTATATATTTTTATCGTTTCAGAAGTTACCCAGACAAGAACTAGGCATGTCTACAAACTGCACTTATTCAGGACTCTTCAAGCTGGTTGTTCTCGTGGCTGATAACCAAGACTTGTGTTTCGTGAACTCACATTAATACGACACTCACCATGGGTCTCGAGAAATGACCGGTCAAGCCAAGTGAGAAAAGGAAAACGTTATTTAACGTAAACACGTCCTAACGTAGAAATGATAATTTATTTCAATATATTTAACTATCATCTTGTGGCATTCAAAAACTTTATTTGTGGTGTGATTTAGGTGTGTTTTTGTTGTTATATTTCTGCGGATTGTGGTGGAATTTTCAAGAAGGTTTGATCAAACCCAAAACAAAATGTCGTAAATTGAAAAGTCAACTCGCTAATTTCTAGACGTTGTGATTGCGACATGTGGTAAGAGTTCTCAGTATTTTATTTTCATCGGATTGTTGGGAAAGCTGTGGGATTTAATCGGAATGTTTGCCATAGGGCGTGACATGGTTTGTGTATTACTAGGGCCTAGCAAACAACACACATGTTCTCTATAATGAAGCCATCGAAAAGGACATTGAACCCAAGTGCAGTTTGTACTTCCTGTCAGCGGACAAATTGGCAATTTATCGATCTACGCTAGAGGACCGGGTAACCTGCACAACGGCTACCTCACGGGAAGGCACCGCTGACCACAAAGCTATGGCAAGACCCACCTATAGGTAAGAATTAATCCATATTGGTTCATATAACCACCACAACATTTGTTATTTCATCTACTTCATATATCTCATATAACCACTAGAGATATAGCTCTTATTTCATCTATCTCATATAACCACCAAAATAGCTCTTATTTCATCTATCTCATATAACCACTCTAATCGCTGTTATTTCATCTACATCTACTTTCTCTTAAAGTTGACAGTCTGCCAAAATAGTGTATCTTCTTCCATCCTCCCTCCAACTACAACTAGACGATGACACGTCATCTACTCCACTTCTCATTTTATACACACCACAACGACATCTACAGTTGATCACACCACAACGACATCTACAGTTGATCACACCACAACGACATCTACAGTTGACCACACCACAACGACATCTACAGTTGATCACACCACAACGACATCTACAGATGATCACACCACGACGACATCTACAGATGATCACACCACGACGACATCTACAGTTGATCACACCACGACGACATCTACAGATGATCACACCACAACGACATCTACAGATGATCACACCACGACGACATCTACAGATGATCATACCACAACGACAACTACAGATGATCACACCACGACGACATCTACAGATGATCACACCACAACGACATCTACAGATGATCACACCACGACGACATCTACAGATGAACACACCACAACGACATCTACAGATGATCACACCACGACGACATCTACAGATGATCACATCACGACGACATCTACAGATGATCACACCACAACGACATCTACAGATGATCACACCACGACGACATCTACAGATGATCACACCACAACGACATCTACAGATGATCACACAAACGACATCTACAGATGATCACACCACGACGACATCTACAGTTGATCACACCACGACCACATCTACAGATGATCACACCACAACGACATCTACAGATGATCACACCACAACGACATCTACAGTTGATCACACCACAACGACATCTACAGATGATCACACCACGACGACATCTACAGATGATCACACCACAACGACATCTACAGATGATCACACAAACGACATCTACAGATGATCACACAAACGACGACATCTACAGATGATCACACCACAACGACATCTACAGATGATCACACCACAACGACATCTACAGATGATCACACCACGACGACATCTACAGATGATCACACAAACGACGACATCTACAGATGATCACACCACAACGACATCTACAGATGATCACACAAACGACGACATCTACAGATGATCACACCACAACGACATCTACAGATGATCACACCACGACGACATCTACAGTTGATCACACCACGACGACATCTACAGATGATCACACCACGACGACATCTACAGTTGATCACACCACAACGACATCTACAGTTGATCACACCACAACGACATCTACAGATGATCACACCACGACGACATCTACAGTTGATCACACCACGACGACATCTACAGTTGATCACACCACGACATCTACAGTTGACCACACCACGACATCTACAGTTGACCACACCACGACGACATCTACAGTTGACCACACCACGACGACATCTACAGTTGACCACACCACAACGACATCTACAGTTGACCACACCACGACGACATCTACAGTTGACCACACCACAACGACATCTACAGATGATCACACCACGACGACATCTACAGTTGATCACAAAATGGTGTATCAGATTTATGTCACATTCGTTTAGCTATTACCACCATGCTAATTTGCAAATTTATGTGGAAAAAAAAAACACGCAGTCACATTCTTATTTATTCTGCAGAAGTAACTCAGCTTATCTCCATTGTTGTTGAATGTGCCTGTTCTGCATTTTACAACAGTTTGCCAATTTTGTATGTTTTCTGATTTGACTTTTACATAAACATTTTCCCTATTCCTGCGACGATATTGTACCTTTGTGAAGTTTTCATTTCATTCTCAGTTATTGGTATCGCCACATCCATCTATAGTATTATTAAGGCCAGCGAACTAAAAGAAACCACAAAGAATTGTGACGTTTACAGCTTTGTCACCAGGGGCAGTTGTTGGTAAAATAACGTTAGCCTTCTATAGCTTGCATAACTGAAGGCGTCACAAATTTTGGGTGATTCCGGGATTTCCCTCTCAGCCCGCAGGCCTTAGTAAAACTATAGATGGATGTGGATTGTGCTATTTTTAAAAAGTGTGCAGCAGCATTGACGCACCGTGAGTCACGTACCTGCACTCAGGGACAAGGCAAGTGGTACGCTGAAACAGGGATGGGTACAAATATGTTATCAGAAAATAAACATAATACTGTATTTAACAACATAACAAACGGAAAATAGAACAAAGGAAAAAACGTTTCGGCCATGGTCTTCATCAGTGAGACAAGAAAACAAATAACAAAGACGATCAAAAAACTATTTCTTCTTAGTTTATACAAGCATCATCATCATCATGTACCGGGCCTGCTGGCGTAGGTGATCATGCCTCTCTACAACTTTCGATCTCGACAGTTATTTATCATTTCTGTTGTTGACCTTCTGCCAAGCCATTCTCTTAAGCTGCCTGGTATTTTTTTCTTTGCTTCCCTCTATCTCTTCGTCCCTCAATATTTCCAGTTGTTACAATATATTCCAGCTGTTCTCTTCTCATTACATGACCCCAAAAAATGATGATTATACAATAGTTAACAATAATAAAGAACAATAATGGTAGGCATGATTCCTGGGCGATACATCAGAGGCTGACCAATATGATGGCGGTTTCAGGATATTAAGGAGAGAAGCGCGTTGCCATGCGGCGAAATCCACTGTTTCGCTGGCTGAAAAGCAGAAATCGGTGTTCGAAACCCGCGGTAGGCAGAAAGGGTTTTATTCTATCGTGGGTGAAATAAAAATCCTGTCTCACACGTCGTGACGACTGTTTTGACCAAGCGGCATTTATCCCTCTGTCTCTGAGCCACCCGACATACACCAGCAATGGTAATATGTGTTGTCAATATAGTTTTTTTTAAGGAGAGGCTGAACATGAGAGCAGAAGTGGGATATCTGGCTAGCGATAGAGATTCTTTCAGATGAGCTGTGGTAAATAAAACCTTCTGTGGGAGATCTGGCTAGAGACAGAGATTACTTAAGATGAGCTGTAGTGAAAGCAACGTTCTGTAGGAGATCTGGCTAATGACAGAGATTCTTTCTGACAGGATGTAGTGAATGCAACGTTCTGTGGGAGATCTGGCTAATGACATAGATTCTTTCTGACAGGCTGTAGTGAATGCAACGTTCTGTAGGAGATCTGGCTAGGGACAGAGATTACTTAAGATGAGCTGTAGTGAAAGCAACGTTCTGTAGGAGATCTGGTTAATGACAGAGATTCTTTCTGACAGGCTGTAGTGAATGCAACGTTCTGTGGGAGATCTGGCTAATGACATAGATTCTTTCTGACAGGCTGTAGTGAATGCAACGTTCTGTGGGAGATCTGGTTAATGACAGAGATTCTTTCTGACAGGCTGTAGTGAATGCAACGTTCTGTGGGAGATCTGGTTAATGACAGAGATTCTTTCTGACAGGCTGTAGTGAATGCAACGTTCTGTGGAGATCTGGTTAATGACAGAGATTCTTTCTGACAGGCTGTAGTGAATGCAACGTTCTGTGGGAGATCTGGCTAGGGACAGAGATTACTTAAGATGAGCTGTAGTGAAAGCAACGTTCTGTGGGAGATCTGGCTAGGGACAGAGATTACTTAAGATGAGCTGTAGTGAAAGCAACGTTCTGTAGGAGATCTGGTTAATGACAGAGATTCTTTCTGACAGGATGTAGTGAATGCAACGTTCTGTGAGAGATCTGGCTAATGACATAGATTCTTTCTGACAGGCTGTAGTGAATGCAACGTTCTGTAGGAGATCTGGCTAATGATAGAGATTCTTTCTGACATGATGTAATGTATACAACGTTCTGTGAGAGATCTGGCCTGAGACAGAGATTCTTTCAGATGAGCTGTGGTGAATGCAACGTTCTGTGTGAGATCTGGACTGAGATAGAGATTCTTTTAGATGAGTTGTGGTGAAAGCAACGTTCTGTGTGAGATCTGGACTGAGATAGAGATTCTTTTAGATGAGTTGTGGTGAAAGCAACGTTCTGCAAAGGACATGCGACCTGATGATGATAACGAGACATTGGTTTGGCATGCGAATCTCTTATTAAAAGCTTTACAGCGGAGATGAGTTTAATAACCGGAGGGAAAAAAATGGAAACTGCGAACGGGGTTTTTCCGCATGCCGTAGTTTGCATACTGGAGACAGAAAACATCGGAACACTGGCGCCGTTATATTGATCGCTACAGCACACCTTTAGAAACCAGACTTGGTATAGCCGGTTACACCTGACAATGGACTGTCTAGCTCGGAGTTTTCTCAACAGAACGTGTAACAACTGACTTGGCTGTTACAACTGACTTGGCTGTTACAACTGACTTGGCTGTTACAACTGACGTGGCTGTTACAACTGACTTGACGGTAACAACTGACTTGACGGTAACAACTGACTTGACGGTAACAACTGACTTGACTGTTACAACTGACTTGACTGTAACAACTGACTTGACTGTAACAACTGACTTGGCTGTTACAACTGACTTGACTGTAACAACTGACTTGACTGTAACAACTGACTTGACTGTAACAACTGACTTGACTGTAACAACTGACTTGACTGTTACAACTGACTTGACTGTAACAACTGACTTGGCTGTTACAACTGACTTGACTGTAACAACTGACTTGACTGTAACAACTGACTTGGCTGTAACAACTGACTTGACTGTAACAACTGACTTGACTGTTACAACTGACTTGACTGTAACAACTGACTTGGCTGTAACAACTGACTTGACTGTTACAACTGACTTGGCTGTTACAACTGACTTGACTGTAACAACTGACTTGACTGTAACAACTGACTTGACTGTAACAACTGACTTGGCTGTTACAACTGACTTGACTGTAACAACTGACTTGGCTGTAACAACTGACTTGGCTGTTACAACTGACTTGGCTGTTACAACTGACTTGGCTGTTACAACTGACTTGACTGTAACAACTGACTTGGCTGTTACAACTGACTTGACGGTAACAACTGACTTGGCTGTTACAACTGACTTGACGGTAACAACTGACTTGGCTGTTACAACTGACTTGGCTGTTACAACTGACTTGACGGTAACAACTGACTTGAGTAAAAAACTTCAATGACTTGGTTGTAAAAACTGACAGTTAGGCTCCTCCTATTTCTTGAACATTCTGTGTATCTGGTGTAGTCAGTCCTGGGTTTTCCGCTTTGCAATAATAGAACACTTAAACCACCTACTGACTGCTTGTCAATCGCCTATCATTTAATGAGAAGTCTTGACAAACATCTGTCAATCACTCCTCTCAGTTGACTCCTTAAAACAAAGCTGTCATTGAACGTTCCTGACTACCAAGATTCTATCTTTCGATCTCGTTCACTCTCACTGGCATCAGAGAACTCTTCGTGTATACCATCGCTGGACATCAGAGAAATCTTCGTGTCTACTATCGCTGGACATCAGAGAAATCTTCGTGTCTACTATCGCTGGAAATCAGAGAAATCTTCGTGTCTACTATCGCTGGACATCAGAAAAATCTTCGTGTCTACTATCGCTGGACATCAGAGAAATCTTCGTGTCTACTATCGCTGGACATCAGAGAAATCTTCGTGTCTACTATCGCTGGATCAGAGAAATCTTCGTGTCGACTATCGCTGGACATCAGAGAAATCTTCGTGTCTACTATTGCTGGACATCAGAGAAATCTTCGTGTCTACTATTGCTGGACATCAGAGAAATCTTCGTGTCTACTATTGCTGGACATCAGAGAAATCTTCGTGTCTACTATTGCTGGACATCAGAGAAATCTTCGTGTCTACTACCGCTGGACATCAGAGAAATCTTCGTGTCTACTATTGCTGGACATCAGAGAAATCTTCGTGTCTACTATTGCTGGACATCAGAGAAATCTTCGTGTCTACTATTGCTGGACATCAGAGAAATCTTCGTGTCTACTATTGCTGGACATCAGAGAAATCTTCGTGTCTACTATTGCTGGACATCAGAGAAATCTTCGTGTCTACTATTGCTGGACATCAGAGAAATCTTCGTGTCTACTATTGCTGGACATCAGAGAAATCTTCGTGTCTACTATTGCTGGACATCAGAGAAATCTTCGTGTCTACTATCGCTGGACATCAGAGAAATCTTCGTGTCTACTATCGCTGGACATCAGAGAAATCTTCGTGTCTACTATCGCTGGACATCAGAGAAATCTTCGTGTCTACTATTGCTGGACATCAGAGAAATCTTCGTGTCTACTATTGCTGGACATCAGAGAAATCTTCGTGTCTACTATCGCTGGACATCAGAGAAATCTTCGTGTCTACCACAACTGGACATCAGAGAAATCTTCGTGTCTACTACCGCTGGACATCAGAGAAATCTTCGTGTCTACCACAACTGGACATCAGAGAAATCTTCGTGTCTACTACCGCTGGACATCAGAGAAATCTTCGTGTCTACCACAACTGAACATCAGAGAAATCTTCGTGTCTACTACCGCTGGACATCAGAGAAATCTTCGTGTCTACCACAACTGGACATCAGAGAAATCTTCGTGTCTACCACAACTGGACATCAGAGAAATCTTCGTATCTACTATCGCTGGACATCAGAGAAATCTTCGTGTCTACTACCGCTGGACATCAGAGAAATCTTCGTGTCTACCACAACTGGACATCAGAGAAATCTTCGTGTCTACCACAACTGGACATCAGAGAACTCTTCTTGTCTACTACCACTGGACATCAGAGAAATCGTCGTCTCTACTACCGTTGGACATCAGAGAAATCTTCGTGTCTACTATCGCTGGACATCAGAGAACTCTTCTTGTCTACTACATCTTGACATCAGAGAAATTTTGGCGTCTACCACTGCTGGACATCAGAGAAATGTTCGTGTCTACTACCGCTGGACATCAGAGAAATCTTAGCGTCTACCACCGCTGGACATCAGAGAAATCTTAGCGTCTACCACCGCTGGACATCAGAGAAATGTTCGTATCTACCACCGCTGGACATCAGAGAAATGTTCGTATCTACCACTGCTGGACATCAGAGAAATGTTCGTGTCTACCACCGCTGGACATCAGAGAAATCTTGGGCGTCTACTACCGCTGGACATAAGAGAAATCTTGGCGTCTACCACCGCCGGACATCAGAGAAATCTTGGCGTCTACTACCGCTGAAAATCAGAGAAATCTTGGCGTCTACTATCGCTGAACATCAGAGAAATCTTGGCGTCTACTACTGCTGGACATCAGAGAAATCTTGGCGTCTACTACCGCTGAACATCAGAGAAATCTTGGCGTCTGCTACCGCTGAACATCAGAGAAATCTTGGCGTCTACTATCGCTGGACATCAGAGAAATCTTGGCGTCTACTACCGCTGGACATCAGAGAAATGTTCGTGTCTACCACCACTTAACATCAGAGGATGTCTTCGGTCCTTATAACCTTTAGTTCGGTCCCTTACATTAAACATGCTGGTCTAACTGAGAAATCTATGCTTCTGGCTGTCTGTTACATCCTCCACCTGTGTACCGTCTGTTACATCCTCCACCTGTGTACTGTCAGTTACATCCTCCACCTGTGTACTGTCAGTTACATCCTCCACCTGTGTACTGTCAGTTACATCCTCCACCTGTGTACTGTCAGTTGCATCCTCCACCTGTGTTCGTAGAATGCTAGCAAAACCTCTGTCCCCCTACTTCGGCCGTGACTATGTTTACTACGTAGGTTGATTATCTCCAAATATTTCAGTCCATCTAGTGATCTCCCTGTCAACGTGTGACGACATACGAGTAATCGCCTTTTTCCCGTTAACTTCATGAACTCATAGACTTTTGTTTCATCTTGTTTCTTGTTATATTCCTTTCCCGTTTTATCCGTTCGGATTGCTCACACTATTACATGTTGTGTCTGTACTTTGTAGTTGTGGAAGAGCCTTTATGAGACAGCCCCCCTATAGGTTACCCGATGTGTAATCGGATACACTGGGCCACAAATCTAAAATAACAGTAGAACTTGATTCTCAGTTTAGAGGCGCTACAGATGAAGCGGCCAAGCATAGAGGCTGGAAGAGGGAAGGCAATCCGTTATTCAAAAATGTCTTGCTGATGTCGGATGTGCCGAAATGAATTTCATTCATTATCCTCTGAGGCCGAAGACGGCACATAGGGTGGAAGTCAAGATTTTACACGATCGGCGATTTGCTGCTAGTTCTTGTAGTTCATATTTGCTTCTTAGTCCCATGGTCGAGCCATCCCTAGTAATTGCTCTGTGTATCAATTCTCTTGGTCTACCTACTTTCTTTTACCAGATGGTTCCCACTTGAATGTATGCCGGGGAGTCTTTCTTCACTCATTCTCTGCACATGACCGATGTCTTTCCAACGCTAACTTCTTATAAAACTCGACACGTATTCTTGTTTTTATTTCGTTGCTCATCTGTTCATTTGAAATGTTTTCTGTCCAGCTTATGTTTGAGACTACGTAGACATTTCTTTTCAAATGAAATGAATGAAAGACTCAAAATATAACCGCTATAAACCATAACACAACACGTATATCTAAGCCCAATTAATTTTTTTTAAAGGGCAGACGAAAAGAGGGGCACTGATCGGGCGGACCCACTGAATGAGAATATGTCTTGATGAAGTTGTTTTATCGATCAGCTTTATTTGATAGAAAATAAAACGCCTCATTATTCCAAAGCCCATTAGACACGTACAGATGTACAGTAAGGACAACTTCAGATGTAGAGGCAATCCGTTTATAAGGCACAATTTGTTACAGAGCTTTGTGCAGCACTTCTGTTACAGAAGTTTTTAACGGCACAAATTGTTACAGATCTTTGTGCAGCACTTCTGTTACAGAAGTTTTTAACGGCACAAATTGTTACAGAGCTTTGTGCAGCACTTCTGTTACAGAAGTTTTTAACGGCACAAATTGTTACAGATCTTTGTGCAGCACTTCTGTTACAGAAGTTTTTAACGGCACAAATTGTTACAGAGCTTTGTGCAGCACTTCTGTTACAGAAGTTTTTAACGGCACAAATTGTTACAGATCTTTGTGCAGCACTTCTGTTACAGAAGTTTTTAACGGCACAAATTGTTACAGAGCTTTGTGCAGCACTTCTGTTACAGAAGTTTTTAACGGCACAAATTGTTACAGATCTTTGTGCAGCACTTCTGTTACAGAAGTTTTTAACGGCACAAATTGTTACAGAGCTTTGTGCATCACTTCTGTTACAGAAGTTTTTAACGGCACAATTTGTTACAGATCTTTGTGCAGCACTTCTGTTACAGAAGTTTTTAACGGCACAAATTGTTACAGAGCTTTGTGCAGCACTTCTGTTACAGAAGTTTTTAACGGCACAAATTGTTACAGAGCTTTGTGCATCACTTCTGTTACAGAAGTTTTTAACGGCACAAATTGTTACAGATCTTTGTGCAGCACTTCTGTTACAGAAGTTTTTAACGGCACAAATTGTTACAGAGCTTTGTGCATCACTTCTGTTACAGAAGTTTTTAACGGCACAATTTGTTACAGATCTTTGTGCAGCACTTCTGTTACAGAAGTTTTTAACGGCACAAATTGTTACAGAGCTTTGTGCAGCACTTCTGTTACAGAAGTTTTTAACGGCACAAATTGTTACAGAGCTTTGTGCATCACTTCTGTTACAGAAGTTTTTAACGGCACAAATTGTTACAGATCTTTGTGCATCACTTCTGTTACAGAAGTTTTTAACGGCACAAATTGTTACAGAGCTTTGTGCAGCACTTCTGTTACAGAAGTTTTTAACGGCACAAATTGTTACAGAGCTTTGTGCAGCACTTCTGTTACAGAAGTTTTTAACGGCACAAATTGTTACAGATCTTTGTGCAGCACTTCTGTTACAGAAGTTTTTAACGGCACAAATTGTTACAGATCTTTGTGCAGCACTTCTGTTACAGAAGTTTTTAACGGCACAAATTGTTACAGAGCTTTGTGCATCACTTCTGTTACAGAAGTTTTTAACGGCACAAATTGTTACAGAGCTTTGTGCATCACTTCTGTTACAGAAGTTTTTAACGGCACAAATTGTTACAGAGCTTTGTGCAGCACTTCTGTTACAGAAGTTTTTAACGGCACAAATTGTTACAGAGCTTTGTGCATCACTTCTGTTACAGAAGTTTTTAACGGCACAAATTGTTACAGATCTTTGTGCAGCACTTCTGTTACAGAAGTTTTTAACGGCACAAATTGTTACAGATCTTTGTGCAGCACTTCTGTTACAGAAGTTTTTAACGGCACAAATTGTTACAGATCTTTGTGCAGCACTTCTGTTACAGAAGTTTTTAACGGCACAAATTGTTACAGATCTTTGTGCAGCACTTCTGTTACAGAAGTTTTTAACGGCACAAATTGTTACATATCTTTGTGCAGCACTTCTGTTACAGAAGTTTTTAACGGCACAAATTGTTACAGAGCTTTGTGCAGCACTTCTGTTACAGAAGTTTTTAACGGCACAAATTGTTACAGAGCTTTGTGCATCACTTCTGTTACATACGTTTTTAACGGCAACAATTATTACAGAGCTTTGTGCAGCACTTCTGTTACAGAAGTTTTTAACGGCACAAATTGTTACAGAGCTTTGTGCAGCACTTCTGTTACAGAAGTTTTTAACGGCACAAATTGTTACAGAGCTTTGTGCAGCACTTCTGTTACAGAAGTTTTTAACGGCAACAATTATTACAGAGCTTTATTTATTTATTTCTCTTGCAAATTAACAGCAACATATTGCACGCAGAAGAGCTCTAGTGTCTCCTGACGCTAACATGCATGTCGAGAACAGTAACACAAAACGTGCATAAAGTGGACTGTACAAAAACAAAAACACCGTATATTTAACAAATTAATGAAAACTATTAATGTCATTGTTTATTCTTGTTTCTGGATGCTATAAACATTCCAAAATTGTGATAACTCGATTAATTCTAAATAATGAAATAATTGTTTGAGTTATCTACCTTTTTCATGTTGTCAGAATAATATTTGGTATCTTTTTGGAGGAAAGCCAAATGTGGCTTTCATTGTGAGAGAGGTATACTGTTTATAAATAGACAGACATCAAGTGTGGAGGGTTAATTTGTGAATGTTGCAGACGAGTTGAATTTCCTATCCGATATTCTTTTAAGTACAACATATTCCTGGAGCCGCGATAGCTCAGTGTCAGTGGTTAGTGAACTGGACTACAAAGGACAAGGGGTAGGATTCGATCCCAACCGACGGTTTCCGGGTTCACCCAGCCTTAAATGGGTACCGGATTTTTTCTGGGAAAGTAAAGCAGCACGGGCGTAATACCGACCACATTACCCCAAAAATCATGTGCTGAAGGTCTGTAAAATATATGGTCACTAACACCATATTTCCCTATACGCCACTTGGCATGACTGGGGTACTTTAATATTTTTTTACGACATATTCCTGCTCGCTTCAACTACCCACCACTAAATCCTACCTCACCTCATCTATCCACCACTAAATCCTACCTCACTCACCTCATCTACCCACCACTAAATCCTACCTCACCTCATCTACCCACCACTAAATCCTACCTCACCTCATCTACCCAACCCTAAATCCTACCTCACCTCATCTACCCACCACTAAATCCTACCTCACCTCATCTACCCACCACTAAATCCTACCTCACCTCATCTACCCACCACTAAATCCTATCTCACCTCATCTACCCACCACTAAATCCTACTTCTCCAAGAATTCCTTCGTCTTCCTCTTTGTCTTTTCCCCTGGGGATTCCAAAAAAGGGCCTGTTGTGTAATACTCTCAGTTGGCTTCCGTAGTGTGTGTCCTAAGCAGCGCCATCGTCTTCGCTGTATCTCTTTATCCACTGGTATTTGACTGGCACATTTCCATAATTCTATATTAGTGATTTTGTCTTGCCATGTCCATCCTTTTATTCTGCGTAAGCATACATTAATGAAAGTCTGTATCTTCGTGATTGTCAGTTTTGTTGTTCTCCATGTTTCACAGCCATATAATAGGACCGACTTAATATTTGAGTTGAACATTTTTATTTTTGTATTTAACCTAATTTCTTTGGATTGCCATATGTTTCCCAGTGCAATGAAAGCTCCTCCTGATTTAGATATCCTTATTTTGGTATCATTTTCTGTTCCTCCCTCTTTATCTATATTACTGCCCAGATATATGTAAGATTGTACGTCTAGTAGAGGTATTTCTCCTAGTTTTATTTGCTTATTGCCAACTGTATTAATTCTCATAATATTGGTCTTATCTCTATTAATCTTCAGTCCTAGCTGTTGTGATCTCTCATCAAGTATGTTCATTTTATCCTGCATCTGCTGATGGCTGTGTGATAGGAGAGCTATGTCATCAGCAAAGTCTAAATCATCAAGTTGTTTGGTCAGTGACCACTGGATCCCATTTCTGTTCTATCTATCTATCTTTCGTTCGCCTGAAGTATTGTCTATATCTGCAATGTCGTTTCCTGTATAAATTTTACTGTCTTTTGTAATTCTTGCAGTGGCCCATATAGTTTTGTCTGTAGTGTTGTATCTATGGGCCAATGGATTTTCCTCAGTCTACTATATTCAGTGCAGTCTTGAAGTATGTGTTCAGCAGTCTGGGGTGCCTGTCCACATGTACAAGTAGTTGATGTGCCGATCTTGAATTTTGTATACATGTGACTATGGAGTCGATTGTGTCCTGTTCTTAGGCGTATAATGATAACTTGTTCATATCTATTCATATTATGAAAGGCATCCTGATTTGGGGCTTGTGGTCCTCTGATTGATTTGATTATCTGTTTCTTATGATGGTATGTAACTGGTGTATCTAGTTGTGTGCCTGTTGAACCTTCCTTTGCCAACTGATCTGCTTTCTTATTTCCTGGTATTCCACAGTGAGACGGGATCCACTGCAGGGCAACCCTGTGGTGCTTGCAGAGTTCAGTCAATAAGGTCTGCAGATGTGGTAATTTTCTGGATTGTAGTGCCTGGAGTACTGATCTTGCATCTGTCAAAAACACTACAGGCTGTGGGCTAAGATTACTGTTCAGCAGTTTTTCTATTGCCAACTTTATTGCTTGTATTTCTGCATCATAATTGTGACAATATTTCCCTGTTGCTATTTTATTCATATCCCTAGTGTTATTTGGGTACTCTATATATGCACCTGCTCCCCCATTATTTACTGCATTCTGTGCTGATCCATCTGTGTACACACGGATCCATAGGTCTTGTGGGTATTCTTCATCCAGGAAACTGAGAGTTATTGTTTTTCGCTGTAGACTATTTTGTTCCTCTTTGTCAACTATTCCTTTCACTTCTGTCCGTATTTGAACTGATAATCCTGATTCATCTGTCCAGGGAGTCTGTTCTGGTATGGGCAGAATGGGTTTAACAACTCTTGGCATGTCTGGTGTTTGTCTACTAATACGCTTGGCTTGGTGGATAAAGCTGCTTCTCTTAAGTCGTCCCAATGCAAGATTTTGGAATCTGTCCTTCATTGGATGTCTCGGCATGCATACAAATTTTTCTGCCTGTATCAGCACCTTTGTGTCTCTCCGTTCTCTCAGTGCTGGTATCCTCCACAATTTCTCCATCTCCAATATTGGTGTTGATTTCATTGCTCCTGTGATGACCCTAAGTGCCTGGTTTTGTACTTTATCCAGTTCTTGCAATGTGGTGTTTGATGCTGAGCACCATGCGGATGATCCATATTCTAAATGTGGGTGTATACTCTGTTGGTAAACTTTACTGAGTATTTTCCCACTCGCACCCCATGTGGTTCCACATAACTTTCTTAGAATAGCCAATTTCCTCCTTGCTTTTTGGGTTGCCTTATTTATCTGCTGTTTCCAACATAGTTTGTTATCAAATGTAACTCCGAGATATGTAGCTTGTATGTCTTCTTTCACAGGCTCATTGTTTATGTAGATGGCTCCTGCTTTTTGTTTTGGGGAGAGTGTGAAAAGTGTAGTACTGCATTTGTCTGTATTGATGCTGATACACCATCTATTTGTCCATGAATTCAGTGCATTCATAGCTCTTTGTAGCAATTTGGAGGCCACTGTTGCATACTCCTCTGTGCACCACATTACCAAGTCATCTACATACATTGCCACTTTGATGCCATGTGGTAGTTCAGTAACTAGGTCATTGATGTAGATCAGAAAAAGTGTTGGAGATAGTACCCCTCCTTGTGGAACGCCCTGGCGCAATAAGACCTTCTTACTCTTAAGACCATCCAGTTGCACTCTGGCTCTCCTGTTATGCAGGTATGCTTTGACCCATTTGTACATCCTGCCATTTACTCCATAATTTCTCAGTTTCTTCAAAAGCCCTTCCTTCCATACCTTATCAAATGCTTTCTTTAGGTCTATCCATGCTGCTAGTACCAGTTTCTTTTCTTGAAACGCATCTTCAATTTCCTGGGAAAGATTGGTTGCTTGATCTTCGGTAGAGTAACACTGTCTAAAGCCTGCTTGTTGTGGGACAAGGAGATTTTCACTTTCCAGGTACCACTGCAGTATGAGATTGATTATACGTTCCATTGTTTTACACAAACAGCTTGTAAGGCTGATTGGTCTATAGCTGGATGTCATTGAACCATCTTTTCCTGGCTTTAGTAATGGTATCATAATTGCTTCTCTCCATGCCTGTGGCACTCTACCTGTGATCCAGCAAATGATGTAGATCTGCAGTAGGTTTGCTTTAGCTGCAGTTCCCAAATTTCTGTTGTTTTGAGTTATTTTCATAATCCAATCTATGGCCATTAGAAAAAGAAATGGAGACAGAAGGCATCCCTGCCTTACTCCTGTTCTTATTTCAAATGCTTCTGTAATCTGTCCTTCATGCACCACACTACATTTCGTTCCTTCATACATTGTTTTTATCAGGTTAATAAACTTTATGGGGATTCCGTAATGACTCAGCAACTTCCAAAGCATTCTTCTGTCTAAACTATCAAATGCCTTTTCGTAATCTATGAATCCGGTATAAAGGCTCACCTCATCTACCCAAATCTAAATCCTATCTCACTCACCTCATCTACCCACCACTAAATCCAACCTCACCTTATTTACTCACCACTAAATCCTACCTCATTAACCTCATCTATGCACAATTAAATCCTACCTCACCTCATCTACTCACCACTAAATCCTACCTCACTAACCTCATCTACCCATCACTAAATCCTACCTCACCTCATCTACTCACCACTAAATCCTACCTCACTAACCTCATCTACCCATCACTAAATCCTACCTCACCTTATTTACTTACCACTAAATCTTACCTCACTAACCTCATATACCCACCACTAAATCCTACCTCACCTTATTTACTCAACACTAAATCTTACCACACTAACCTCATCTACTCACCACTAAATCCTACCTCAACTCATCTACTCACCACTAAATCCTACCTCACTAACCTCATCTACCCATCACTAAATCCTACCTCACCTTATTTACTTACCACTAAATCTTACCTCACTAACCTCATATACCCACCACTAAATCCTACCTCACCTTATTTACTCACCACTAAATCTTACCTCACTAACCTCATCTACTCACCACTAAATCCTACCTCAACTCATCTACTCTCCACTAAATCCTATCTCACTAACCTCATCTACCCACCACTAAATCGTGCCTCACCTTATTTACTCACCACTAAATCTTACCTCACTGACCTCATCTACTCACCACTAAATCATACCTCAACTCATCTACTCACCACTAAATCCTACCTCACTAACCTAATCTACCCACCATTAAATCATACCTCACCTCATCTACTCACCACTAAATCCTACCTCGCTCACCTCATCTACCCACCGCTAAATCATACCTCACCTCATCTACTCATCACTAAATCCTACCTCGCTCACCTCATCTACCCACCATTAAATCATACCTCACCTCATCTACTCACCACTAAATCCTACCTCGCTCACCTCATCTACCCACCACTAAATCCTACCTCACTAACCTCAATACCCACCATTAAATCATACCTCACCTCATCTACTCACCACTAAATCCTACCTCGCTCACCTCATCTACCCACCATTAAATCCTACTTCACCTCATCTACTCACCACTAAATCCTACCTCACTAACCTCATCTACCCACCATTAAATCATACCTCACCTCATCTACTCACCACTAAATCCTACCTCGCTCACCTCATCTACCCACCACTAAATCCTACCTCGCTCACCTCATCTACCCACCACTAAATCCTACCTCACTAACCTCATCTACCCACCATTAAATCCTACCTCACCTCATCTACCCACCATTAAATCATACCTAACCTCACCTACCCACCATTAAATCCTACCTCACTAACCTCATCTACCCACCATTAAATCCTACCTCACCTCATCTACCCACCACAAAATCCTACCTCACTAACCTCATCTACCCACCATTAAATCCTACCTCACCTCATCTACCCACCATTAAATCCTACCTCACCTCATCTACCCACCATTAAATCATACCTAACCTCATCTACCCACCATTAAATCCTACCTCACTAACCTCATCTACCCACCATTAAATCCTACCTCACCTCATCTACCCACCATTAAATCCTACCTCACTAACCTCATCTACCCACCATTAAATCCTAACTCACCTCATCTACCCATCATTAAATCCTACCTCACCTCATCTACCCACCATTAAATCATACCTAACCTCATCTACTCACCACTAAATCCTACCTCGCTCACCTCATCTACCCACCATTAAATCATATCTCACCTCATCTACCCACCACTAAATCCTACCTCGCTCACCTCATCTACCCACCATTAAAACCTACCCCACCTCATCTACCCACCATTAAATCCTACCTCACTAACCTCATCTACCCACCATTAAATCCTAACTCACCTCATCTACCCATCATTAAATCCTACCTCACTAACCTCATCTACCCACCATTAAATCATACCTCACCTCATCTACTCACCACTAAATCCTACCTCGCTCACCTCATCTACCCACCACTAAATCCTACCTCGCTCACCTCATCTACCCACCATTAAATCCTATCTCACCTCATCTACCCACCACTAAATCCTACCTCGCTCACCTCATCTACCCACCATTAAATCCTACCTCACCTCATCTACTCACCACTAAATCCTACCTCACTAACCTCATCTACCCACCATTAAATCATACCTCACCTCATCTACTCACCACTAAATCCTACCTCACTAACCTCATCTACCCACCATTAAATCCTAACTCACCTCATCTACCCATCATTAAATCCTACCTCACCTCATCTACCCACCATTAAATCATACCTAACCTCATCTACCCACCACTAAATCCTACCTCGCTCACCTCATCTACCCACAATTAAATCCTACCTCACTAACCTCATCTACCCACCACTAAATCCTACCTCACCTCATCTACTCACCACTAAATCCTACCTCACCTCATCTACTCACCACTAAATCCTACCTCACCTCATCTACTCACCACTAAATCATACCTCACCTCATCTACCCACCATTAAATCCTACCTCATCTCATCTACTCACCACTAAATCCTACCTCACTAACCTCTTCTACCCACCACTAAATCCTACCTCGCTCACCTCATCTACCCACAATTAAATCCTACCTCACTAACCTAATCTACCCACCACTAAATCCTACCTCACCTCATCTACTCACCACTAAATCCTACTTCACTCACCTCATCTGCCCACCACTATATCCTACCTCACTCACCTCATCTGCCAACCACTAAATCCTACCTCACCCGCTTCATCCTTTTATTTGTAAATTCTACCATCCTCCCTCCAACCACACATTGTACTGCTACACCACCCCATCCTCCCTCAACCACACATTGTACTGCTACACCACCCCATCCTCCCTCCAACCACACATTGTACTGCTACACCACACCATCCTCCCTCCAACCACACATTGTACTGCTACACCACACCATCCTCCCTCCAACCACACATTGTACTGCTACACCACCCCATCCTCCCTCCAACCACACATTGTACTGCTACACCACCCCATCCTCCCTCCAACCACACATTTTACTGCTACACCACCCCATCCTCCCTCCAACCACACATTGTACTGCTACACCACCCCATCCTCCCTCCAACCACACATTGTACTGCTACACCACCCCATCCTCTCTTGCCCACTTAAACTGTTCCTATCTTCCATCTCTGCTTCCTCCACGTAACCTGCTTCCCTACTTTCTTCCTTCTAACTCCGCTTAATTCAATATATATATATTATATTGAACACAATATTCAATGCAGCATGGCATCAACAAAAAGCCTCAGAAGACTGGCAACAGGCAATCATCGTACCAATATGGAAAAACAAAAGGTAGCAAAAGAGACTGCAATGAACATAGAGGTATATCTCTTCTCAGCCATGTAGGAAAGTGATACGCCAAAATTGTGGTAAAAAGGATGAGACCAACAATAAAACTACAGTTAAGTGATTCTCAAATGAGTTCAAACAGAGGATCTACTGACGCACTATTCACATTGAAAGAGCTAGCAGAAAAGACGACAGAACACAATCACAATTTGTACATAGCCTTCATTGACTAGGAAAAAGCATTCGACAAAGTAAACAGAGAACAACTGTGGGAGATACTAACAACATACGGAGTAAGCCAACATCTAACCAACCTAATTAAAAGTCTCTACATCAACAGCAGCTGCACTTCGAAGTTAGATCAGGTGTAAGACTGGGGTGCATTCTATCCCCCCTACTGTTTATTACATACATGGACTATATATGCAAGCTAGCCAACCCATCCGCAACAGATGAGATCAACGAGCTTTTATTTGCAGACAATCAGGAACTTATACAGGGAAAAAATGGAAGACCTACAGGAACACTTAGGCTAAACAGCACAGGAACAAAATACAATATGAAAATCAACGTCAACAAAACAGAAGTCATGAATATTGCAAAAGAGGAACAGAACATCAACATAACTATAGAAGGCAGGCAACTAAAACAAATAGAGGAATTCAAATACCCAGGAAGTTTAGTGACAAACGACAATTCACAAGTTGCAGAAATAGAATCAAGATGCAACAAAACTTGTCAAATTATTAGACAGCTATCACTAATGTCCAACAAGGAAATATCTCTGGAGACAAAACGGGCACTCTACAATACAATCTTCATCGCAACGTTGTGCTACCAAATCCAGTCCTGGATCCTGGATGCAAGAACAATAAAAAAAAATCTCTGCTAAGATGAAATGTGTCAGACGAATGACAGGAAACAGTCTGAAAGATAAGATCAGAAATGAAGAACTGAGATAAAGCTAAGAATTACCCCCCCCCCCAATAGAATATATAAAGAAACAACAGATAACATGGTTTGGTCACGTGACAAAACAGAAAGATCACAATGCAGCGAGCTTTCAATAAACATTACGAGAACACCAGACCCAAGGGCCGACCACACAAAAAAAAGATAGATTGATGGAATATTAAAAAAACTAGGAAACATAACAGCAGCAGAGGCGAATGGAAATAGCAAATGACGGCACATTATATCTCCCCTCGACGCTGAAAGGCAAATGAGGAATGAAAGAAGAAGAGGTGCATTCAGTGACATTTTTTCAGCAAGGTTGCCGGTTAGTTGTAGACTATTCCAAGACATAATCCTAACCCAGGGGCAGATACCAGAGCGACCGAATAAAGTGCAAGGGGACGTTAATCCGAGCAGAAATAATTTGGGACACTAAACCCGTAAACTACCACCACGAAGTCATAATTTCGTTCCCACCCTTGCCGCAGAGCTACCATATAAGCAAGCCCCCTTTCACCCTCAATCAACACGATAATCTCAACTTCCCTATTCCTTACCTTACCTCAGCGCTACCACATATGCAAGCCCCCTGTCACTCTCTATGAACACGATAATCTCAACCCCTCACCCCCCAGCACTCTAATCACATCCTCACCGCTTACAGTACCTACCCACCCCTCTTTGCAGACATCCATCACTCTAGACCATCCCAGTACCCGACCAACAACCCACCTCTCTAACCTCTTCTTTTTTTTAAAAAATTTTGTTAAATAAAGAGTGGCAAGCCGCCCAGAGCCCCGGACAGACAGACAGACAGACAAACAGACAGGGCAGATAGACAGACAGACAGACCGGAAACATTGACTCGAGTGTCAAGTCGCCGGCGCTATCGATCTGGCCCGCCGAGGGCCGCCGACATCCCTGACGGTTCTGACCCAGAGGAACTGTCTGACCGGATATGAGAATATAACCGCCGCCTTTTAGTCCGTCTGCAAGGCAAAGATGAAGAGACATTTTGACACATATCTAAGCACGACTTCACTCACTTTATCATATATAGTACGATATTTTTCAAAGATTTATATCCAGACATACAGGGATAAAGAAAGAAAGAGAGAGAGAGAGAGAGAGAGAGAGAGAGAGAGAGAGAGAGAGAGAGAGAGAGAGAGAGAAAGCGAGAGAGAAAGAGATAGCTCTATTATTTTCCTAGTTGTGCTGTTCAGGTATTATTACATTCTTCTTTTAGTTGCAGATGTGTTGTTTTATGGTGCAGTTGCAGATGTGTTGTTTTATGGTGCAGTTGCAGATGTGTTGTTTTATGGTGCAGTTAAAGATGTGTTGTTTTATGGTGCAGTTGCAGATGTGTTGTTTTATGGTGCAGTTGCAGATGTGTTGTTTTATGGTGCAGTTGAAGATGTGTTGTTTTATGGTGCAGTTGCAGATGTGTTCTTTTATGGTGCAGTTGCAGATGTGTTGTTTTACAGTTGGCAGATGTGTTGTTTTACAGTTGGAAGATGTGTTGTTTTACAGTTGGTAGATGTGTTATTTTATAGTTGGCAGATGTGTTGTTTTACAGTTGACAGATGTGTTATTGTACAGTTGGCAGATGTGTTGTTGTACAGTTGGCAGATGTGTTGTTTTATAGCTGACAGATGTGTTGTTTTACAGTTGGCAGATGTGTTGTTTTATAGTTGGCAGATGTGTTGTTTTACAATTGACAGATGTGTTGTTTTATAGTTGGCAGATGTGTTGTTTTACAGTTGGCAGATGTGTTGTTTTACAGTTGGCAGATGTGTTGTTTTACAGTTGGCAGATGTGTTGTTTTACAATTGGCAGATGTGTTGTTTTACAGTTGGCAAATGTGTTGTTTTATAATTGGCAGATGTGTTGTTTTACAGTTGGCAGATGTGTTGTTTTATAGTTGGCAGATGTGTTTTTTTACAGTTGGCAGATGTGTTGTTTTACAGTTGGCAGATGTGTTGTTTTACTGTTGCAAGTGTGTTGTTTTCCAGTTGGCAGATGTGTTGTTTTACAGTTGGCAGATGTGTTGTTTTACAATTGGCAGATGTGTTGTTGCACAGTTGGCAGATGTGTTGTTGCACAGTTGGCAGATGTGTTGTTTTATAGTTGGCAGATGTGTTGTTTTACAGTTGGCAGATGTGTTGTTTTACAGTTGACAGATGTGTTGTTTTATAGTTGGCAGATGTGTTTTTTACAGTTGGCAGATGTGGTGTTTTACAGTTGGCAGATGTGTTGTTTTACAGTTGGCAGATGTGTTGTTTTACTGTTGCAAGTGTGTTGTTTTCCAGTTGGCAGATGTGTTGTTTTACAGTTGGCAGATGTGTTGTTTTACAATTGGCAGATGTGTTGTTGCACAGTTGGCAGATGTGTTGTTGCACAGTTGGCAGATGTGTTGTTTTATAGTTGGCAGATGTGTTGTTTTGCAGTTGACAGATGTGTTGTTTTACAGTTGCTAGTGTGTTGTTTTAGAGTTGCAGATGTGTTTTTTTTTTACAATTGTGAATGTGCTGTCTTGTACTTGTAGATGCGTTGTCTTGTACTTGTAGACGTGCTGTCTTGTACTTGTAGACGTGCTGTCTTTTTCTTGTAGTGTTGACTTGTACTTGTAGAAGTGTTGTCTTGTTCTCATAGTCATGTTGTCTTGTACTTGTAGACGTGCTGTCTTGTTCTCGTAGTCGTGTTGTCTTGTACTTGCAGACATGCTGTCTTGTTCTTGTAGTCGTATTGTCTTGTACTTGTAGACGTGCTGTCTTGTTCTTGTAGTCGTGTTGTCTTGTACTTGTAGACGTGCTGTCTTGTTCTTGTAGACGTGTTGTCTTGTACATATAGACGTGCTGTCTTGTACTTGTAGACGTGTTATCTTGTACTTGTCGACGTGTTGTCTTGTACTCGTAGACCTGTTGTCTTGTACTTGCAGACATGGTGTATTTTACTTGTAGACGTGTTGTCTTGTACTTGTAGACGTGCTGTCTTGTTCTCGTAGTCGTGTTGTCTTGTACTTGTAGACGTGCTGTCTTGTTCTCGTAGTTGTGTTGTCTTGTACTTGTCGACGTGTTGTCTTGTACTTGTAGACATGTTGTCTTGTAATTGTAGACGTGCTGTCTTGTTCTCGTAGTCGTATTGTCTTGTAGACATGTTGTCTTGTACTTGTCGACGTGTTGTCTTGTACTTGTCGACGTGTTGTCTTGTACTTGTAGACATGTTGTCTTGTAATTGTAGACGTGCTGTCTTGTTCTCGTAGTCGTATTGTCTTGTACACGTGTTGTCTTGTACTTGTAGACATGTTGTCTTGTACTTGTAGACTTATTGTCTTGTACGTATAGACTTATTGTCTTATACTTGTAGACTTATTGTCTTGTACTTGTAGACTTATTGTCTTGTACTTGTAGACTTATTGACTTGTACTTGAAGACTTATTGACTTGTACTTGTAGACGTATTGTCTTGTACTTGTAGACTTATTGACTTGTACTTGAAGACTTATTGACTTGTACTTGTAGACGTATTGTCTTGTACTTGTAGACGTGTTGTTTTGTACTTGTAGACATGTTGTCTTGTACTTGTAGACTTATTGTCTTGTACTTGTAGACTTATTGTCTTGTACTTGTAGATTTATTGTCTTGAACTTGTAGACTTATTGTCTTGTACTTGTAGACGTGTTAACTTGTTGTTGTCTGTGTGCTCTCTGTAATAAATCCATCATTTGATGCACATTTGTCCTTCAACGTTTGACCAACAATTACTTACCTGCATCATTCCTTCCTAAAATGTCGTCAAAATGGCGGTAATGCGTTATGTTGTGATTTGCAGATAGCAACGACATCTGCGCTTTTTGGTCTACACATCCGTATCCAACACAAAATGTGTGGCTACCAGATTGCCTTCCCTATTGGATCCCTCTAGACTTGACTAGTCTTTTACCAGGCTCATGGCTGAGAGGTTTCAACATTATCTTGGTCAGTTCTGGTTTTGTTTCTGACGTAGTCGGTGTACTATGAGTCGCTGACGGGTGCCGTCGAGCTTCTTGGGTGAGCCTGTAATTTATTCTTCAGATTTCATTTCTGTTAAAGAAATCATGAAGACCCGCGACCAAATATCGAGAAGATTTATTTCCCCGGAGGTTAATCCTCTTTTTGAGATAGAAATAAAGAAACTATAAACCTGTCCGCTGCGAGTCGACATTTCATACAATACTGCCGCTTTATCTCTGCCACAAATCTATTCCTAGCGAATCCATTGACCGGGGAAAAGGTGTTGTAAAACACGAGAGGTTCTGTTTAGACATTTGGGGATGACAACAGTGGATTCCTGGCGCCGTTCCTCTCTCTATCTCTCTCTCTCTAATTGTGTGGCCTTCTCATTCTCAACATCATCTTGCTAGATCCTGCCTGGTCGGTAGTCGCCAATCTCTTAACATTAATCTTCTCAGCCTACAACGATGTGTTAATGTTATGGTTATGGCTGCGGTTATGGTTATGGCTGTCGTTATGGTTACTCAAAGGCCCAGGTTTCACTACAAACGAATTAAAATCCATAATTGCTCAACCGCCCGTGCCAGTGGAATCATCCAAATTAAAACTCATCTCATTGAAGGATCCAAATAAAGAAAGGCAGCCGCAGTCCCCATCATAGCAGTAACAGCACACGCAAAAAGACATAAGCCCAAGCGGCATCGAAAGTGAACGCAGCTGAACTGTTCTTCATCATACAATATCATCACTCATCGGAATATCGAAACTTGATCCGAATGAAACACACAACCTACGGTGTGCACATAGCACTAAACTCAGTAGCCCAGGCAGCAAGTTCGACTTGGAATATGAGGAAGCTGCAACAAGGAACACTTTTCAGACTGAACCTCAGTGGTTCCTGCCACCTATCCGCCATGTTGACCGGAAGTCCCTTGATAATGTGTTTATGGCATATTCTATCCTAGTCGACAAATCATCTTCGTCGCTTACCGGACAACTTCAAAGTGCTCAGATCCCATCCTCAACACGTCCTCCAGTATGAAGCATGTCCGCCACACACTAGTAAAACCACTCATGATGGCTTCAGCACAAATGAACGAACTCCGTGGCACCGGCGAAGACCTAGTTCCCGAACTCATAAGTCGTCTATTACGATATGCATGCATGGCAGGTGACTCCATTCTATTTTCCCCTGAAGTGACCACTACACCGGCGGCGGCGGTGAGTGATATATTCTAGTATCGTTATGGTCATAATTTGATGGTGCTCAAAACTGACACAAAACGTCGCTGATTAAACTCACACAAAGACATCATCATCATCACGTCGCATGTCATTTGCAGAACGTTTCATTCATCACTGCCTGTCTGAAATAATCTATTTCTAGCTAGATCACCCACAGAACGTTGTATCCACCACTGCCCGTCTGAAAGAATCTTTTTTTAAGCTAGAACATTCACAGAACGTTTCATTCATCACTGCCTGTCTGAAATAATCTATTTCTAGCTAGATCACCCACAGAACGTTGTATCCACCACTGCCCGTCTGAAAGAATCTTTTTTTAAGCTAGAACATTCACAGAACGTTTCATCCACCACTTCCCGTTTGAAATAATCTATTTCTAGCTAGATCACCCACAGAACGTTGCATTCATCACTGCCTGTCTGAAAGAATCTATTTCTAGCTAGATCACCCACAGAACGTTGCATTCACCACTGCCCGTCTGAAAGAATCTCTCTCTCTAGCCAGATCTCCCACTAATTGCACTGCCTTGCTGGTATTGAGCCAAATAAAAGTCATGGCGTTTAATGTTTGTGTTGCTATTTCTAATCTTCATGTGATCTCATTCTGGCAGTCTCCATTTCAACAAAGACAGAGAAACAGAAAAAACAATAGTTCAGGATAAATCTAAAAATAGTAAAATAATAATAATAAATATTTATCTAAATAAATGCGAGCATCTACCACACCTGTCCTGTCGGTTTGTCCGAGCAAGATAGAGTGACGCAACTCAAAAACATTTGTCACCGGGAACAGCAGTTTGTTTGTGTCACAATGTTCCATTTTAGTTCTAATCCTATATATTGTGGGTGGCGATGACACGATTTTTTTAATTTTTTGAGAACCAGATCTGAAAACTATGAAGACGCTGAGGGCCAGATCTGAAAACTATGAAGACGCTGAGGGCCAGATCTGAAAACTATGAAGACGCTGAGGACCAGATCTAAAAACTATGAAGACTCTAAGGGCCAGATCTGAAAACTATGAAGACACAAAGGATCAGATCTGAAAACTATGAAGACGCTAAGGACCAGATCTAAAAACTATGACGACTCTAAGGGCTAGATCTGAAAACTATGAAGACGCTGAGGGCCAGATCTAAAAACTATGAAGACTCTAAGGGCCAGATCTGAAAACTATGAAGACACAGAGGATCAGATCTGAAAACTATGAAGACGCTAAGGACCAGATCTAAAAACTATGACGACTCTAAGAGCCAGATCTGAAAACTATGAAGACTCTGAGGACCACATCTGAAAACTATGAAGACGCTGAGGACCAGATCTGAAAACTATGGAGACTCTAAAGACCAGATCTGAAAACTATGAAGACTCTGAGGACCAGATTTGAAAACTATGAAAAGGCTGAGGACCAGATCTGAAAACTATGAAGATTCTGAGGACCAGGTCTGAAAACTATGAAGACTCT
Organism: Megaustenia siamemsis; assembly: GCA_032433765.1. Taxonomy (NCBI): domain Eukaryota; kingdom Metazoa; phylum Mollusca; class Gastropoda; order Stylommatophora; family Ariophantidae; genus Megaustenia; species Megaustenia siamemsis. The sequence goes on from JAVIAB010000088.1 coordinate 10,453,893, forward strand.
GAGCACCAGATCTGAAAACTATGAAGACGCTGAGGACCAGATCTGAAAACTATGAAGACTGAAGACCAGATCCGAAAACTATGAAGACTCTAAGGACCAGATCTGAAAAACTATGAAGACGCTGAGGACGAGATCTGAAAACTATGAAGACGCTGAGGACCAGATCTGAAAATGATGAAGATGCTGAGGACAAGATCTGAAAACTATGAAGACGCTGAGGACCAGATCTGAAAACTATGAAGACGCTGAGGACCAGATCTGAAAACTATGAACACGCTGAGGACCAGATCTGAAAACTATGAAGACGCTGAGGACCAGATCTGAAAATGATGAAGACGCTGAGGACAAGATCTGAAAACTATGAAGACGCTGAGGACCAGATCTGAAAACTATGAAGACGCTGAGGACCAGATCTGAAACTCTGAAGATGCTGAGAACCAGATCTGAAAACTCTGAAGACGCTGAGGTCAAGATCTGAAAACTATGAAGACGCTAAGGACCAGATCTGAAAACTTTGAAGACGCTGAGGACCAGATCTGAAAACTATGAAAACGCTGAGGACCAGATCTGAAAACTATGAAGACTCTGAGGACCATATCTGAAAACTATGAAGATCATAAGGACCAGATCTAAAAACTTTGAAGACGCTGAGGACCAGATCTGAAAACTATTAAGACTCTGAGGACCAGATCTGAAAACTATGAAGACGCTGAGGACCAGATCTGAAAACTATGAAGACTCTGACGACCAGATCTGAAAACTATGAAGACGCTGAGGACCAGATCTGAAAACTATGAAGACTGAAGACCAAATCTTAGGGAATGGAATATATAGTTATTTTAAAATCAAGCACATGGGCCAGTCAAAATAGCTTGGCATGCCGGTTCTGGGCCGCGGACGGTAGATTGCTCACCTCTGCTTTAACCTATAATATTTTTTATTTTATTTTGCAAGTACTGTTTTGTAGTTTGATGTTAGCTTATGTTTGTTTGTATTGTCTGTGTTTTTTAGGAATTACAATTAATGTTGAAGAGTTAAAGGCGGTGTCTGACTGTAGAAGGATAATTTTTATTTTATCATCTATCTATCTATCTATTGACCTTTCGAGCCGTAACCGGCCCATAGGGCGTAGACCAAGATACACCTTCTCCTATATGAATTTTTGTTCTAGCAGTTTTCTTTTAAAGATATTTTATCAAATCTCGCCATCTGTCTCTGTTCTGTGCAAGCAGTTCTATCTCATTGAGGGAGCCGATTCCTGCTGCTCTTGCCTCTCTCATCAATGTTCTTCTCAGTGTCTCCCTGGGTCTTCCTCTTTTTCTTTTACCTGTTGTTTCCCATATGAGGGCTTGCTTTGCTATTCGATTATTATCTCTTCTCATCACATGTCCAACGTATGACCATCGTCTTTTCTTTATTACTGAAGATATTAGTGGTTGATTGGCGATTTCTCTAATTTCCTCGTTTGTTTTGAATTCGTTCCATTCTATACCAAGTATTTTCCTTAGACATTTATTTTCGAATGCGTTCAACTTTGTTTCTATATCTCTTGTTGTTTTCCAGCTTTCACACGCATACGTAAGGGTTGATAGTACATTTGATTTGAATAGCCCAAGTTTTGTGTTTGTGCTAATGAGTTTTGATTTCCACAACTTTTCAAGGCTTCTGAAAGACATTGCTGCTTTAGCCAGTCTGATTCTAATTTCTTTGCTCGTATCCCCTTCTCGATCAATGTGATTTCCAAGATAGATGAAGTGATCGATCTCTTCTACTGGTTTGTTTTCCATGTATATTTTGTCACTTGTTGGAATTAAACTTTTCATGACTTTAGTCTTTTCATGATTGACCTCAAGCCCAATTTTGCTGGCTATTGATGATAGTTCATTTGTGTTTTCCTGCATCGTTTTTATCTGATTGCTGATGAGAACTATGTCATCAGCAAAGTCCAGGTCCTCCAAATGGTCTCCTTGTATCCATTCGATGCCTTTATTACCAGTGCAGCATTTCTTCATTATGAAGTCCATAACAATTCCAAATAACAAGGGCGATAAAATACATCCTTGTTTAACCCCAGTTTCTATTGGGAAACATTCGCTCAGTCCTTCCTCTGTTCGAACTGCACATGTGTAACCATCATACATGTCTTTGATAATATTTATGATTTTTGATGGTAAGCCATATTGCTTCAGAATTTTCCACAAAGAATCTCTATGAATACTATCAAATGCTTTTTTGAAGTCGATGAAGTTAAGTACAAAAGGTTTTTGCTTTTCAATGTGTTCCTCCAATATAAGTCGTAGAGTGAAAATGTGGTCAAGACAGCTTCTCCCTTTTCTAAACCCAGCCTGTTCTTCACGCATTACTGTATCTATTGAATCCTTTATTCTATTTAGGATGATTTTACAGAATAATTTTGAGGCAACTGACAAAAGTGTCACGCCTCTCCAATTGTTACAATCTCTAAGATTGCCCTTTTTTGGGATCTTAACAATGATTCCTTTTTTCCATTTATGAGGCGTCTTCTCTGTTTTCCAAATGATGTTGAACATTTTTTGGAGATGTATTAAATTATGGCTATCAATTGCCTTGAGGATCTCAGCTGTTAACTTATCCTCTCCAGCAGCCTTGTTATTGGTCATTAGCTTTAAGGTGGTTTCTATTTCACTCAAGGTGAAGTCATCTAAATTTACATCTAATTCTGCTGCTGGTGTTTCAGCTTCAAAATCTATTAAACTGTGAGGTAGTGGACGGTTAAGAATTTCTTTGAAGTGTTCCGCCCAACGGGCTTTTATGTCTGCGCTTGTTGTTAGCATTAATCCAGATTTGTCTAGAATTGGTGTTCCACTGGATGTATAGGTGTTTGTCAGCATCTTTTGTACAGTATAAAGAGTTCTGCTGTCTCCTGTAATTGCAGCTGTCTCTGCTTTCTCTGCCAAGTTGTCTATATAAGCTCTTGTATCTCTTCTTGCCGAACTTTTCACTTTGTTGTCTAATTCTTTGTATGTTGCTTTTGCCAGAACCTTTCCAAGATCTGTCTTTACATTAGTCATGGCTCTCTTCGCTTCTCTTCTTTCTTTGATGTATTTCCATGTGGTGTCTGAGATCCAAGCTCGTTTTTCCATTTTCTTCAGTCCAGCACTTGCTTCTGCTGCTGTCATTAGTATTTTGCTCTGTGAGTCCCACATTTCATTGATATCTAAGTCTATTTCACCAAGTGCTGAATAACAATTACTTAGCTCTATGTTAAACTTTTCCTTTATTGCTTCATCTTTCAGTTTATGACTATCAATTTTATGTGTAATTGACCTCTTCTGTTGGTTTCTAAATTTTAATCTTATTTTCCCAATGCACAGGTTGTGGTCACTATTAACATCAGCACCTCTGTATGCTCTTACATCTATTAATGATGATCTGAATTGTTGTTTAATACATAGGTGGTCAATTTGATTTGATGTTCTATCATCAGGAGATATCCATGTTGTTTTGTGGATATTTTTATGTGGAAATAATGTCCCACCTATAACTAAATTTTCTATTAAACATAATTCTATTAATCTTTCTCCATTCTGACTTGTTGTATTACAGCCTTCTCTCCCCATCACATGTTCCACTCCTGCGTTATCTTGTCCTACTTTGGCGTTGAAGTCTCCCATTACAATTAAAAGATCGTGTTTTGGTATTTTGTTTATAAGTTGTTGCAGTTGGTTATAAAAATCATCCTTAACTTCATCATCAGCTTCGTTAGTAGGCGCATAACATTGAACTATTGAAAGTCTTCCATGTTTTGTTTTGTATCGTGTTCGTATCAGACGGCTATTTACCGGTTCCCATTCTAATAAACTTCTTGCAGCTTTGTCTGTCATCATTATGCCTACTCCTTCACGGTGTTTTCCATCTTCCCTTCCAGAAAAAACTACTATTTTATTATCAATAGATCTCCTACCTGTTCCAGGCCAGCGCATTTCGCTTAATCCTAAAATATCTAGATCGTATCTGTCCATCTCGCTCGCGACCTGTGCATGTTTCGTCGGAGCGGCCATTGTTCGCACATTCCAGAATCCTATTTTTGTTGTTGTTTTAGGGCCGAAAAAACTATCACTACTATCTACTGCTAATTTACACATTCTGTATCAGGTCTACGTTTCATTAACAACATCGTTTTTACGATAGCGGCTTGTTAAACCTCTGATCAACGGTTCTATACCAAGCCGGAGAAAAATAATTCCTCCATTTTGGAAACAACCGGAAACGCTAACAAACTATTATTATTATTATTTTATCATTGTAACATATAATTGTTTAATGTATTTGTTGTACTTGTATTTGTTTTGTTTTTTTTTAATGAAAAGGGGATGGGTCTCATCTTCGTCTTTACATTCACTCGATGACTAAATAAATTGTTACACATCTTCGTCTTTACGTTCACTTGATGACTAAATAAATCGTTACACATCTTCGTCTTTACGTTCACTTGATGACTAAATAAATTGTTACACATCTTTGTCTTTACATCCACTCGATGACTAAATAAATCGTTACACATCTTCGTCTTTACGTTCACTCGATGACTAAATAAATCGTTACACATCTTTGTCTTTACATTCACTCGATGACTAAATAAATTGTTACACATCTTCGTCATCCGCTCTTAAAGGGTCGCCGTTAATTGAAGCCTTTGAAATTTGGATTTGTATTAGAATAATAAGAATTGGATGGAAAGAAAGGAAAACAAACGATGAAGTCTTAAAGCAGCAAAAATGAAAAGAGAACTACTAAACACAATTCAGACAAGATAAATGAGACTTTTGGGGCATGTTAAAAGACACAACAGTATACATAAATAAAGTGTAAATAACTGCTGTTTTACATCCTTTAAAAAATCAGCTATCTTCTTTGCGACACTTAGTACCATTGCTGGTGATTGTCGCGGGACTCGCTATAGAACTGGAGGGATAAAGGCCGCTTGGTCAAAGCAGTCGCCACGACGTGTGAGACTCAGGATTTTTATTTCACCCCCGATTAAAAAAAAAAATTCCTTTCTGTCAACCGCGGGTTTCGAACACCTTTCGCCGGCTTTTCAGTCAACAAAACAATGGTTTTAACTGCACAGCCACGCCCACCTCTAAAAAAAAGAAAATCAACGAAGTGTGAAAATGTGAATGAAATAATAAATGAAATATTCAGGTAGTCAGTGAGAGAACTGCATGTCTTCTTTTGTCGCAACCAAGTGATGAAGCACAGATCCATGCTCACCTGTGTAAACATGTGCGATCGGTTACTCAAACATTCTCGGAAAAAAACTCACTTACGCGAGTACACTCCGTTGTGATTCCTTCTGCTGGATCCGGTATTGCTCTCAACGAAACACCTTCTACGAGTGATGTGTGTTGCCAGGCTGTCAGTTCTGTCTGTGTTCTTATTTTGGTTGCCCTGACGTCCAACATAATCGTTCAAATTGCTGCTATTTTTATTGCCTTGACGTCCAACTTGCTATTTTGTGTGCTTTATCGTTTAATTTGTGATATGCAGGTGACACAGTCTTAATAACAGAGACAGATAATGAACTACAAGAAATGATAGACATAATTGTAAAAGAAAGCAATAAAAAAGGTCTCAGTCTGAATAGTAAGAAAACAGAAGTAATGGTTATATCGAAGAAACAATCATCACCATCATGCAGCATAAAAATTAACGACAAATCTGAAACAAGTGCAACGCGTCAAATACTTGGGCACAATGATGGCATCAGATGGAGAATAATGCATTGCGGAAATTGGAGGGTGGGGGAGGAGGGGGGGGGGGGGGGCAGAATGGTTCAAGCCAAGGTGGCATTTCAGATGATGAAAGGTGTCTTATGCAACGGACATATGTCGGTGGAAGTGAGGGAGGGAGTTCATCGGTACTGTATGGAACCGGTTCTGACCTGTGGAGGCGAGTCGTGGACGGTGGACAGTTGGTGAACAGACAGGTGGAAAGACGGTTGGAGGCCACGGGGTTGGGATTTCTCAGAAGAATGTTGAAAGTTCCCTGGACAGCTAAAAGGACCAATGATGAAATTCTCAGGGAAGCCAACACAAAAAGGTAACTCCTAAAAAACATAAGAAAGAAACGATCGGCATTTTTGGGGGGCACATCGTGGGAGGAGGAGGGTTGGAATACTTGGTTACTGCTGGCGAAATGGGGGGGGGGGGGAGAGAGAGAGGGTGCTGGATGGCTTGGTGTCATGACATGGAGGACGGTCAACAACAGAACTGATGCGATGTACTGTAGATGGAAGATTGTGGAAGTACATGATCGCCTACGCCATCCGGTATGGCACATGATGATGATGATGATGATCGTGTAACCTAATCTTATAAATTGCTGCTATTTTGACAAGACCATCACAGACATATGCAATGACATATACCATACAGGATACATACCCAATGAACTAAAAACACACAACTTTCATTGCATTACCCAAAAAGAATGGTGCAGTTGAATGCAGTGATTTTAGAACAGTAAGACTAATGAGCAATGTAACCAAAATTGTACTAAAAGTTATACAATGAAGGATTAAGAATAAAATCAAATCTGAATTAGATGAGCAACAATTTGGATTTAGGAAAAACAGTGGGACAAAAGAAGCCATATTCAGTATGAGGACATTGATTGAAAAGTACATAGAAGGAAACAAACCAATATATGCTTGTTTCATAGACTACACCAAAGCTTTTGACAGAATACACCATAATCAACTTATAGACTGCCTAAAATACATAAATCTGAACGATACAGACATACGACAAATATATAATTTGTACTGGGAGCAAACAGCAATAATAAAATATATATAATAAAATATTGTCACAATTCATCATCATCATTGAGTGCCGTCTCCGCAACGAAGGTTGGCTACCATGGAGCGCCATTTTGCTCTATCTCTTGCTTTGATGGTGCAGGTTGTCATCGGTTGATTTGTCCATCTTTTGATGTTACTCGTCCATGTTAATCTTGGTCTGCCTCTGCCTCTTTTACCTTGTATTTTCCCCTCCAGGATCACTTTCAGTAGGCTGTTGTGTCTTTTAACATGGCCTAAGAATCGCATTTGTCTTGTTCTAATTGTGTTCAGAAGTTCTCTTTTCATTTTTAGTTGTTTTAAAACTTCATCATTTGTTTTCTTTTCCTTCCATCCAATTCTATCTATGCTTCTATATATCCACATTTCAAAGGCTTCAATTCTCTGTTCTGTTTTCTTGTCTAATGTCCATGTTTCAGCACCATATAGGAATATTCAGAAGATGTAACAGTTTGCTATTCTTAGTTTTAGCTCTGGTGTTATTTGTTTTGTTGTTAGTATGTCCTTCATGACATTAAAATTACTTTTTGCCAGTCCTATTCTTTTGTTTATTTCAGTTGTACATTTTCCATCACTGGTTATAGTATGTCCATGGTAGTTATAGTTCTGAACTGTCTCAAGGTCTATTCCTTCAATTTTGATATCCACTTGTGGGTTTTGAGTATTTTCTTTGTTATTGTTATTGTTATTGGCTATGGAAGGCCTCGGTCTCACAGCAAACGAATTAAAATCCATAATTGCTCAACCGCCCGTGCCAGTGGAATCATCCGAATTACCAACTCATCTCCCAAACAAAGAAAGGTAACTGTAGTCCCCATCGCAGCAGTCTCAGCACACGCCAAAAGACATAAGGCGAAACCGCGCAGAAAGTGAACACAGCCAACTGTTCCCCGTCATACGATATCATCATTCATCGCAAACAAGCGGGATATCGAAGCAGGATCAAAACGGATGAGACACACAGCTCACGGTGTGCACAGAGCACTTAACTCAGTAGCTCCTGCAACAAGCCGGACTTGGAATATGAGGAAACTGCAAGAAGGAACACTTTTCAGACATAGCCCTCAATGGTTCCCGCCGCCTATCCACCATACACCATGGGAGTTTACGTCCTCCCGAAAACGATGATCGTCGTAGCACCTGATGATGTTAGGCCATCATTGATGACTCCAATTCCAAACATATAGACACACAAGGGTGGTAAGTTATCATTTCCAATCCAACAGAAGCCACATGACCTGTAGTTAGTAAAAACACAATTGATGATGTTCTCCGCTCCCTTCTTGTAGCTGCCGCCACACAATTCTGATGTCTCATTATCTTGGACATCATTCAAGAACAATGTCAGATGAACATTCCATAGATATGGCTTTGCTGATGAAGTGCTTGGTGCAACAGTTGTATCAATCATACTGGAGGCTCCTGGTCTGTGGTCATTAATATCACAGAAGGCACATGATGTTGTTATATTCAGAATTTCTTTCTGTGGTGTAAATATGTGGCACACACATGGAGCGTGGTCTGTGGTCACAGTAATCCCATTAAAGGCAATTCTAGGGTAGCATGGCATAGCTGTTTCAGAACAGCACAATCCTGTGATGTTTTCTGTGTTCGCTATAAAGCTGCTGCTGCTACCCAATCTTGACCAATTATAGGTGTGGACATTATTCACTTGCAATGACAAAACTGCTTTGTTTACATCATAAACCACTGGAAGCGAATCATTTATGGGATTAATAGTACAATTTATTCTTCCATCGGGGATATCTTCATTGAGTCCCAAAAAAAAAAGTCTTTGGTTCAAAAGCACATATGCTTTTGAGTTAAACACAAAATGAGCCCACTTCATAGATTTAAAATGATCCTTGCCAATGTCGTCCGTTTGCACAAGTTAGGTCCTTAGCAACCAAGGTCACAAACTAAGCTATCAATTTAACGACTTTATCTACAGCGAAGGTTAACGAACTGTGAACAAACATTCATGTTCAAACCCCTGAATACATTTTCAAAAATCTGCCAACTCGCCGCAATAATATATATCGTGGTATTCAAATTAAACATTGCTTAGTCCATAGCTCGAATGTAAATAAGCTGCCATTTTGGTGCCATTTCTTTGTTTATGATCATAGTTTTAGTCTTTTTGATATTCATATCTAGTCCATATTTTTTGCTTGTCGTGTTTATTTCATTAAGTAATTGTTGTAGGTCTTTATGATTTTCTGCTAGTAGTACAGTATCGTCAGCATATTAGGTTATTGATTATCTGTCCATTAATTTGTAGGCCTGGCATCTCTATGATGTTTTTAAAGATTTGCTCAGTGTATAGATTGAACAAGCTTGGTGATAGGATGCATCCTTGTCTTACTCCTCTTTTTATATCAATGGGTGTAGAGAACTCTTTGTTATATTTTATTATTGCTGTTTGCTCCCAGTATAGATTGCATATTAGTCGTATATCCATGTCATCTAGATGTATCTCTTTTAGGCATTCTATAAGTTGTTTGTGGTGTACTCTATCAAAAGCTTTGGTGTAGTCTATGAAGCAGGCATATATTGGTTTGTTTACTTCTGTGTATTTTTCGATTAATGTTCTCATGCAGAATATGGCTTCTTTTGTCCCGCTATTTTTCCTAAATCCAAATTGCTGCTCATCTAATTCAGTATTGATTTTATTCTGAATCCTTCCTTGTATAACTTTTAGCAAGATTTTTGTAACATGGCTCATTAGGCTTATTGTTCTAAAGTCACTGCATTCAACTGCACCATTCTGTCACAATTATGATGCAGAAATACAAGCAATAAAGTTGGCAATAGAAAAACTGCTGAACAGTAATCTTAGCCCACAGCCTGTAGTGTTTTGACAGATGCAAGATCAGTACTCCAGGCACTACAATCCAGAAAATTACCACATCTGCAGACCTTATTGACTGAACTCTGCAAGCACCACAAGATTGCCCAGCAGTGGATCCAGTCTCACTGTGGAATACCAGGAAATGAGAAAGCAGATCAGTTGGCAAAGGAAAGTTCAACAGGCACACAACTAGATACACCAGTTACATACCATCATAAGAAACAGATAATCAAATCAATCAGAGGACCACAAGCCCCAAATCAGGATGCCTTTCATAATATGAATAGATATGAAAAAGTTATCATTATACGACTAAGAACAGGACACAATCGACTCCATAGTCACATGTATACAAAATTCAAGATCGGCACATCAACTACTTGTACATGTGGACAGGCACCCCAGACTGCTGAACACATACTTCAAGACTGCACTGAATATAGCAGACTGAGGAAAATACATTGGCCAATAGATACAACACTATGGACAAAACTATATGGGCCACTGCAAGAATTACAAAAGACAGTAAAATTCATACAGGAAACGACATTGCTGATATAGACAATACTTCGAGCGAACGAAAGATAGAAAGAAAGATAGATAGATATATCCGCCAATTCTATAAATTTCCAACTGGGATATTTATATCCGCCAATTCTATAAATTTCCAACTGGGATATTTATGTCCGCTAATTCTGTAAATTTCCAACTGGGATATTTATGTCCGCTAATTCTGTAAATTTCCAAAAGATTTCACCACAAAAGACCCCAGAAATGCGAAATTGCTGTAAACTGTAAAGCAGTTCTTTCTCTCCACCCCCCCCCCCCACCCCCCACCCCGACAGACGTCAAAAGTATGATCAAACAGGCACTAGATGATTTTTATTTAGATAAAGAGGCGGCCAAAACTTGCAGCGAAAACTAACTTAGAATCTGTAGGAAAGTAGCAGTCACATACCAGTGGACAAAAAGATAAGACAAAAACTGTGGCACTGGATTGGACACACACTGTGCAAAACCAACTAAGAGTATAGCACGAGAGGCCCTATTTTTGGAATTCCCAGGGGAGGAGACAAAGGGAGAGAATAAAATATACTTGAAGACAGGTGGAAACAGAGGTGACGAGGATGGAGAAGACACTGAACGATCTAAAGAGACTGTGCCACTCTGTACTTGATTGAAGTCATTAGGAATCGTCGTTTGTGTCGCCCGTAGGGTTGCACGGTAGTCGGACCTTATCAGTAGAATTTGCTAACGGGTGTTTGGCGAGAGTGGTGATGGCTGTGGAGCGGGTATGGGAAATTCTCGACTCCAGTGAAACTTATCCCATGACCAGAACAGAACAGATCGTAAGAAAATGACAAGAAACGCGACGGCTTGGAAAGTGTTTGTTGAAATCCTGTTGCCCACACGGAGTTGCAAGGAAGGAGAAGAAAACATGCAGCAGCAAAAAGAGAATCGAGTACAAGAATAGAGGCAGAAAGAACATTTTTAAAACGTGTAATCTAAAGGTGAGCACGGAACAAGGGAAGATAAATGTAATTAAGTTTGTTAATGACCTGTATTCAGTGAGCAGATGAAGGATTATTGATGATGACGTAGGAGTGCTTTCCCTTGCGAAATGAGTTCAAACCAAAAACGAAACTGCGTGTCTATTCTCACAACCGGGTTCAAGTAAAATATACCATTGACATTGCAATGTTTAGTTAAGCACAGCAACAGCCATTGTTTAACTTTATGGTAGCATATGTTATTAGCTCTTCCCCTCATTTTGCACCGTATTGGAAATGCTTATTTGAAGAAAGGAGTTTTGGAGATATCCGCTGGTTAAGCTATTCTGAACACGGTTATTAAGTGGTCAGATTGTTTATTTCTTCTTATTATTTATTTCTTACTGGTAAATCCCAGTGGCGTATACTGGTTTTTGGGTCTGGGCTACCGCTGACGTAATACATAAAAACATACATTATATTCAGTAGGCTAACATAAAGTAATATTTTCTAATGACTTCACTACATTTTAAAATACTTACTTATTTATGTTAATTATATCCGTCTTTTTTTGGGACGAATATGTCTTGATAACTTTGTCATTGAAAGTTTCTGTTGGGTTAGTTTCTAAGTTTCTGAGGGAATGATTTCTCAATTGACATTAATGCCAACCCAGATAAGCGTTGTTGTGTCTTAGTTGAGCGACAATAAGATTTTATTCTCTTGAGAGCAGAAAAAGTTCCTTCTACAGATGCTCATGCGCATAACGTAGTTATAAATAGCTAAGGAAGTTCCGGTAATGAGACATAGTTTCACATTCACTTTGTGACGATTCTGATTGGCTAGAGCTAAAAGTAACTCATGAAACCGCATTAATCTAGCGGCAACACCCCCTAAATAAATTGTGATTCCCATTTTTGAATGTCAAGGTCGGTAATACTTGGTCCAGATAGAGGAAAAATGTACCGCTGGCTCCTATGGAGGTTTCAATGTAGAATAGTTATAACATTCACAAACGTTATCAGAGGAAAACCTTGCTTTAATAAATGCAAATCAAAGCAAATAAATCACATTGGCCTACGAAATGTGTAATAGAATATTCGAAAATTTGTAATATAATTATTTTTTAAAAATATAATAAATTATCATTTCCTTTTGTATTTCGTTAATATGTTCAGGCTACTGGCGGTAGCTGCGGTAGAATAGAGAATACGCCACTGGTAAATCCATTGTTTCGTGTAGAAAAACTTTCCTAATTGGGGAAAAGAAAAATTAACATCCTACTTCAGTTGAAAACAGCAGTTATTAACGTTAATGAATGCAACAGAGTAAATAACCGTGATATAAACTGAACGACGGTTAGATGGATAAACATAAGGGTGTTATCGGTGGATACAGCAGTTATTAACGTTAATGAATAAGTAGTAAAATAAAGTTCCCCGTGACGCCACGTTGCGTATAGGGAAAATGGTGTTAGTGACCATAATTTTACAGACCTTCGGCACATGATTTTTGCGGTAATGTGGTCGGTATTACGCCCGTGCTGCTTGACTTTCCCCGAAAAAAATTCGGTACCCACTTAAGGCTGGGTAAACCCGGAAGCTGTCGGTCAGGATCGAACCCTACCTCTTGTCCTTTGTAGTCCAGTTCACTAACCACTGAGCTATCGCGGCTGCAACGTTAATGAATATAACCAAGTAAATAACCATAACATAAACTGAACGACGGTTAGATGGATAAACATAAGGGTATGAACTTTAGACAAGAGTCGGACTGAAAATATTGGATGTAGAATTGAGGTAAAGAGCCCAACGTAACCGCGTCATAACGAAGAGTGAGAGAGGGATTTCGCAGCTGACCTTTCCTCGGACTGGAGAAAACCTCAAGGCGCTGTGCCACTGAGTACGGGTTCGATCCTGCCTTGGTCCATATTTTTTTCTGTTGTTGATTAATTGTCATTTTTCCGAGTGCTGTAAACATAGCTCTTCCTCTGAATTGATTCACTGATTATCGCCTCGGAAGTTTCCCTCTATAATCATATTCATTTATTATTATTTGTCTCCATGAACTACTGTGGTCCGGGACCAAACTGAACATTTCTTGGGAAGAAGTTTTATCTGACATCCAGCGATAACAACATCACCACATTGCCACTACTAGAGGCCCTCGGATATATCGTGGTAGATCAAAGCAGGTCTCATTTGAAACGAAACAAGGTTTGAATCCTAGCAATATAGACTGATTGGTAGGTGATGGACGGGTCATCACTGAATGAGGTTCGGGTATATAATTGTTAGGCAGAGCTAAAGAGGTCGTAGGTAAATCTCGACGAATGGAAGAATGACCGCGCTTAGTTTCCCAGAGTTCCTAGGGAGATAGGCCGGGCTTATGGTGAAACAAACATTAGTTCTTACACTGAGATTTCCTATGGATTTGAGAGAGAAAGGAGTAGGAGTGGGGTGGCGGGGAGGGGGAGGGGCGGACAAGCAGTCAGTCCATTTAGGATTGCTGGCCACAGCCTGTCGTGACTTTGCTACAATAATCAAGAGTTACAAGGAGAGAAACAAAGTTAGAGATTTTCATAGATTTTCCGAGAAGATAGAATCCAGTTACAATTTAGAAGCTACAGAACAGATAGGTGGATACAGCATGATCCGGCAGTTACCTGCACCGAGATCGTCAGTCGCCTATGTAGGATAACATAGCACAAACCTGTAGATTGAACACTATAATTATGTGGCACTGTGTTGAGAGTATTCCTCTTACGTGATTTATGTGGCACTGTGTTGAGAGTATTCCTCTTAAGTGATTTATGTGATACTGTGTTGAGAGTATTCCTCTTAAGTGATTTATGTGATACTGTGTTGAGAGTATTCCTCTTAAGTGATTTATGTGGCACTGTGTTGAGAGTATTCCCCTTAAGTGATTTATGTGGCACTGTGTTGAGAGTATTCCTCTTAAGTGATTTATGTAGCACTGTGTTGAGAGTATTCCTCTTAAGTGATTTATGTGATACTGTGTTGAGAGTATTCCTCTTAAGTGATTTATGTAGCACTGTGTTGAGAGTATTCCTCTTAAGTGATTTATGTAGCACTGTGTTGAGAGTATTCCTCTTAAGTGATTTATGTAGCACTGTGTTGAGAGTATTCCTCTTAAGTGATTTATGTGGCACTGTGTTGAGAGTATTCCTCTTAAGTGATTTATGTGGCACTGTGTTGAGAGTATTCCTCTTAAGTGATTTATGTAGCACTGTTTTGAGAGTATTCCTCTTACGTGATATATGTGGCACTGTGTTGAGAGTATTCCTTTTATGTGATATCTCTCTCTGCTATCAAGACTCAATCAGAATAGGATTCCAGACTCTCACATGAAGACAGTTTAAGTGAATTGATCGACTCCACAGACAGAACATCATAATTAGAGTATGTTAGATCCACCCTGATTGAATACCTGTTAACACGTTGCACTGTATTCTGCGCCAGTGGCCCAGTGCATCCGATTTCAGCCAGCATTTTATTCAGGTTTGCTTTCCTTAGCCTTTGATTGTCCCCAAGCTTCCTGCAAGGCAGCAGATTGTCTTTACTGTAGGGGGATTATGCCCTTAGATGGTCGGCCCTCCCAGGTTTACGAGCACCAACTGCCCGAATCACTAGATGTGACTAACACAGACATGCACACACAAAGATATGAGATGTGACTAAAACTGACATGCACACAACGATATGAGGCATGACTAACACTGACACACACCAAGATATGAGATATGACTAACACACACACACACACACACACTAAGACATGAGTTGTAACTAACACAGACACACACACACACTAAGACATGAATTGTAACTAACACAGACACACTCTAAACTATGAGATACGACTAACACAGATACACACACTAAGATATGAGATATGACAAAACACAGTCATGCACACACAAAGATATCAGACATGACTAACATAAACATGCACTCACAAAGATAGGAGATGTGACTAACATAGACATGCACACACAAAGGTATGAGATGTGACTAACATAGGCATGCACACAAACATATGAGATATGACTAACATAGACATGCACACAAAGATATGAGATATGACTAACACAGAATGCACGCACAAAGATATGAAACATGACTAACACAGACACACACAAAGCTATGAGACATGATTAACACGGACACACACCAAGATATGAGATATGACTAAAATGGCACACACCAAGATATGAGCCATGGCTAACACAGAAACACATTAAGATATGAGCCATGGCTAGCACAGAAACACATTAAGATATAAGCCATGGCTTCACGGAAACACACCAAGATATGAACCATGACTAGCACTAAAACACATTAAGATATGAGTCATGGCTAACACGGAAATACACCAAGCTATGAACCATGGCCAGCACAGACATACACCAAGATATGAAACTTGGCCAGCACATACAACCACTAAGATATGAGTCATGGCTAGCACGGATATACACCAAGATATGAACCATGGCCAGCACAGACACACCAAGATATGAATCATGGCCAGCCCAGACACACACCAAGATATGAGCCATGGCCAGCACATACACCCACCAAGATATCAGCCATGGCTATCACAGACTCCTACTAAGATATGAGCTACGACTAGTACGGATATACACCAAGAATTGAGCCATGGCTATCACAAACACCCACCAAGATAGGAACCATGGCTATGTGATATATGTGGCACTGTGCTGAGAGTATTCCACTTATATGATATGTGTGACACTGTTGAGAGTATTCCTCAGTTGTGATGTATGTGACACTGTATTGAGAGTATTACTATGTTGTGATGTATGTGACACTGTATTGAGAGTATTCTTCTGTTGTAATGTATGTAACACTGCTGAGAGTATTCATCTCGTGTGATATGTGACACTGTGTTGAGAATATTCCTCTCGTGTGATATGTGACACTGTGTTTATAATATTCCTCTCGTGTGATATATGTGGCACTGTTGAGAGTATTCCTCTTATGTGATATATGGGGCACTGTTGAGAGTATTCCTCGTATGTGATATATGTGACACTGTGTTGAGAGTATTCCTCTTATGTGATATATGTGGCACTGTTGAGATTATTCCTCGTATGTGATATACGTGACACTGTGTTGAGAGTATTCCTCTTATGTGATATATGTGGCACTGATGAGAGTATTCCTCTTATGTGATATATGGGGCACTGTGGAGAGTATTCCTCGTATGTGATATATGTGACACTGTGTTGAGAGTATTCCTGTCATTTGCTATATGTGACACTGTGTTGAGAGTATTCCTGTCATTTGCTATATGTGACACTGTGTTGAGAGTATTCCTTTCATTTGCTATATCTGACACTGTGTTGAGAGCATTCCTGTCATTTGCTATATGTGACACTGTGTTGAGAGTATTCCTGTCATTTGCTATATGTGACACTGTGTTGAGAGTATTCCTGTCATTTGCTATATGTGACACTGTGTTGAGAGTATTCCTGTCATTTGCTATATGTGACGCTGTGTTGAGAGTATTCCTGTCATTTGCTATATGTGACACTGTGTTGAGAGTATTTCTCTTGTGTGATATATGTGACACTGTGTTCATAGTATTCCTCTCATATTATATATCGCTTCGTGGATAATTTCTAGTCTTCATTCAAAATCAGCAATGAAGTATAATATAATCATTATTATTCCAAATACAAGTACAACGACTAGAATAACTGGTCCACGTGACATGGATTATTATTTACATACGCCTGCATGAAAGTTTATGCGGATTATGTTTGTTATTTACCCTTATTGAAAGAAATAATAATAAATAAAGAAAATAAAAATGTTCAACTCAAATGTTAAGGCGGTCCTATTATATGGCTGTGAAACATGGAGCAACAAAATTGACAATCACGAAGATACAGACTTTCATTAATGGATGCTTACGTAGGATAAAAGGATGGAAATGGCAGGACAAAATCACTAACATAGAATTATGGAAATGTACCAGTCAAATACCAGTGGATAAAGAGATACAGCGAAGACAATGGCGCTGGATAGGACACACACTACGGAAGCCAACTGCGAGTATTACACAACAGGCCCTTTTTTGGAATCCCCAGGGGAAAAGACAAAGAGGAAGACCAAGGAATTCTTGGAGAAGACAGATAGAAGCAGAGATGAAAATGATGGGGAAGACATGGAATGATCTTAAAAGAATGGCAAAAAGCAGAACGACTTGGAAAGTGTTTGTTGAAGACCTATGCTCCACTGGGAGCTAAAAAGGGAGAAGAGAAGAGAGAGAGAGAGAGATGTTTATTATTTACCCATATTGAAAGAATATATCTGCCAAGTAACCGCTTGTGAAAGTGGATAACACTCTTAATATCAACACATTACGATAACAGAAAAAAACAATCAACATTTTTCGAGCACATCATGAGAAGAAGGAAAGTTGGAATACTGGTTACAACTAGCAAAATAAAAGGAAAGAGAGATCGCGGACGACAAAGAGAGAAAATACTGGATAGCTTGGTGTCATGGCATGGAAAACAGTCAACAACAGAATTGATACGATACACTGTAGATAGAAGGGAGCCGCGATAGCTCAGTGGTTAGTGAACTGGACTATAAAGGACACAAGGTAGGGTTCGATCCTAAACGACGGCTTCCAGCTCACCCAGCCTTTAATGGAAACCGGATTTTTTTCTGGGAAAGTAAAGCGGCACGGTCGTAATATCGACCACGTTACCCCAAAAATCATGTGCCGAAGGTCTGTAAAATGTATGGTCACTAACACCATATTCCCTATTGGCCACTTGCGTGACGGGGGTACTTTACTTTTACTTTTACTGTAGATAGAAGATTGTGGAAGGACAAGATCACCTACGCCTACCGGTATGGCACATGATGATGATTACGATAACTTTATTGGTTTCCAACAAACCACTACTGCCTGGCAGTTGCCATTGGGACAATTGAAGGCAGTGGGAGAATGGAAGACAGTGGGAGGATGGAAGGCAGTGGGAGAATGGAAGGCAGTGGAAGGACTCTCAAACAGAAATCACGGGCAGGGTGGGCTTAACATCCCTGTTCCGGCGTCCACCCTCCGAGAAAAGAAAGACCTACATCAAACCAAGAAAAGAAACACCTACATCAAACAAAAAAAAAAAGAAAAACTTACAGCAAACCAAGAAAAGAAACACATACATCAAACCATGAAAAAAAACACCTACATCAAACCAAGAAAAGAACCACCTATATCAAACCAAGAAAAGAAACACCTACATCAAACTAAGAAAAGAAACACCTACATCAAACCAAGAAAAGAAACACCTACATCAAACCAAGAAAAGAAACACCTACATCAAACCAAGAAAAGAAACACCTACATCAAACACGTTATATATATATATATATATATATATATATATATATATATATATATATATATATATATATATATATATATATAATATTATATATAATTTATTTTTTCGTATGCTTTCATTCATTAATTCTCTCGTTCCAGTAAACTCCAAAATATCAAACTACCCTTCAAGCTTTCGCGGGCCCCACTGTGACGGCACAGTTTGAGGAACGCTGGTCTAGAACATAAGTTAAATCTGGTGAATGAATGCACGTGCAATGGTGAACAATAAACTGAAGTGTTTGCTTAGGGTGTCCTGCAAATGGAACCACCGGGCTGTATTTGTCTTCAAATCATAGTTTCGACGCAGCCAACTATAAACATGCTAAGGCCTGCTGGCAGAAAATAAAAACCAAAAACCCACCAACTAGCATGACGTGTTCAATTATAGGAGATTTAGGCAGCTCAATTTATTTCTCCCCTGATAGGACGTAGGAAACGTCACGCCAGTTAGTTGTTTTCCGGGAATTGACTCTCTGCCCGCAGGCCTAAGCAAATCTATGGTTGGCTGTGAACGTCGCCACCGATATTTCTGAACATGACCGCTGTGGTGGTTTTTCCTGAAAAATGACAGGGAACAGTTGGTAGTGTTCACTTTCTGTGCGGTTTCGCCTTATGTCTTTTGGCGTGTGCTGAGACTGCTATTATGGGGACTACAGGAACCTTTCTTTGTTTGGGAGATGAGACAGTAATTCGGATAATTCCACAGGCACAGGCGGTTGAGCAATTATGGATTTTAATTCGTTTGCAGTGATACGAGGGCCTTCCATAACCAAAGAACGAGGGCCTTCCATAACCAAAGAACTCCCAATAACTTGTGACGTGTCAGCTATAGACGGCTGACCTCACTGTACTCACAACCGCCTCAGCACGCAATACTGAAAACGTCACAACTATTGGTCGTTCTCTCTCTCTCTTACCCCCTCCCCCCCCCCTCCTTTTCTCCCCCAGGCGGGCTCGGAGTTTCAACCAGGGACTGAACACTGCATGCAACTGTGAGTCTGTGGGGCGTTCAGTGGTTGTCCCGATCAGGGGATCGACATGACTTTTGAAACACTGAGTCCGACACATGCAAAGTCAACACTCGACACCTGTCTCGTGAGCTGGCGACAAGTGCCGTGTCACGAGTTGGTTTCTCGTTCTGTACATACAAACCCATTGTATCGCGCGAGGCTCGGTTGAGGTATGCGATGGTGGTTGTGTTTTTCAACATTTTGAAATATTTCACCAACTATTTGTTTGCCCGCTTTGTCTTGCTGTCTTTTTCTCCCAGCTTAAAATGACGTGAAGTGGGCGTGTGTGCATTGTGCTGTGGTTTGCATTTAAACTAATATTTTCGCCTGTCGGACCAAACATTCGACATCAATATGACATTTCTGCGTACCGGGTCGCTTTTCCTCTTCGGTCCATACTCGCTTGTCCAGACTAGACAGGTTAGTCTGTTCCTAGAGTCCCCACGAAGAGGTTTAGTAGGGTCAGGATGGTTCTGGTTCACCGATCCTGGCGCAAGCTATCAGCTGTGAGTCTCTGACAGCTTTCAACTCTCTTGCTTCGAACCGCATTGCACTCGAGCAAGCACGTGAAGCCCAGTGCACGGCACAGGGCGAGGAGACCGTAAAACACCAAAAGTTATTATAATAACATTGAAATAGTAGTGATAAAGTAGATTAGTAATAATGTTGAATAATAATAATAAATTAAAGTAATAATAACGTTGAATAATAATAAAGTTGAAGAATAATAAAGTAAAATAATAACAAAATAATAATAAATTAATAATAAGTAATAATAAAGTAGAGTAATAATAACATAGAAGAATAAGAAATTTGAATAACAATAGAGTTGAATAACAATAAAGTTGAATAACAATAAAGTTGAATAACAATAAAGTTGAATAATAATAAAGTTGAATAACAATAAAGTTGAATAACAATAAAGTTGAATAACAATAAAGTTGAATAATAATAAAGTTGAATAATAATAAAGTAGGGTAAAATAAGGTTTAGTAATAGTAATGTTGAAAAATAATAAAGTAGAATAATAATAACGTTGAATAATAATAAAACATAGTAGAGCATTGAACCAGTGGGAGTTGCCAGCGTGTGTTGTTAGTCAAGTATATGGGTTGACACCGCCCAGGGCAAGGCAAATATAAGCATATATATGTGTGTAATTTTTTCATGTGGATGTACATATTTGCATTCACACTCATATATACGTTTACAGTAGTAGTATATTCTGGGTAGGGACCCACATTCACATTTTTTATAACCCGATGTATAATAGTGAATGTGAAAATGTGAATTAGAATAGAGGATGGTTGAAGTGAGTGAATATAGCACGAGGAGAGTAGAGGATGGTTGAGGTGAGTGAGTGAATATAGCACGAGGAGAGTAGAGGATGGTTGAAGTGAGTGAATATAGCACGAGGAGAGTAGGGGATGGTTGAGGTGAGTGAGTGAATGTAGCACGAGGAGAGTAGAGGATGATTGAGGTTAGTGAGTGAATAAAGGAGGAGGAGAGTAGAGGATGGTTGAGGTGAGTGAGTGAATAAAGGAGGAGGAGAGTAGAGGATGGTTGAAGTGAGTGAGTGAATAAAGGAGGAGGAGAGTAGAGGATGGTTGAGGTGAGTGAGTGAATAAAGGAGGAGGAGAGTAGAGGATGGTTGAGGTGAGTGAGTGAATAAAGGAGGAGGAGAGTAGAGGATGGTTGAGGTGAGTGAGTGAATAAAGGAGGAGGAGAGTAGAGGATGGTTGAGGTGAGTGAGTGAATATAGCACGAGGAGAGTAGAGGATGGTTGAGGTGAGTGAGTGAATATAGCACGAGGAGAGTAGAGGATGGTTGAGGTGAGTGAGTGAATATAGCACGAGGAGAGTAGAGGATGGTTGAGGTGAGTGAGTGAATAAAGGAGGAGGAGAGTAGAGGATGGTTGAGGTGAGTGAGTGAATAAAGGAGGAGGAGAGTAGATGATGTTTGAGGTGAGTGAGTGAATAAAGGAGGAGGAGAGTAGAGGATGGTTGAGGTGAGTGAATAAAGGAGGAGGAGAGTAGAGGATGGTTGAGGTGAGTGAGTGAATAAAGGAGGAGGAGAGTAGATGACGTTTGAGGTGAGTGAGTGAATAAAGGAGGAGGAGAATAGAGGATGGTTGAGGTGAGTGAATAAAGGAGGAGGAGAGTAGAGGATGGTTGAGGTGAGTGAGTGAATAAAGGAGGAGGAGAGTAGAGGATGGTTGAGGTGAGTGAGTGAATAAAGGAGGAGGAGAGTAGAGGATGGTTGAGGTGAGTGAGTGAATAAAGGAGGAGGAGAGTAGAGGATGGCTAAGATGAGTGAGTGAATATAGGAGGAGGAGAGTAGAGGATGGTTGAGGTGAGTGAGTGAATATAGCACGAGGAGAATAGAGGATGGTTGAGGTGAATGAGTGAATAAAGGAGGAGGAGAGTAGAGGATGGTTGAGGTGAGTGAGTGAATATAGCACGAGGAGAGTAGGCGATGGTTGAGGTGAGTGAGTGAATATAGCACGAGGAGAGTAGAGGATGGTTGAGGTGAGTGAGTGAATATAGCACGAGGAGAGTAGAGGATGGTTGAGGTGAGTGAGTGAATAAAGGAGGAGGAGAGTAGAGGATGGTTGAGGTGAGTGAGTGAATATAGCACGAGGAGAATAGAGGATGGTTGAGGTGAGTGAGTGAATAAAGGCGGAGGAGAGTAGAGGATGGTTGAGAGAGTGAGTGAATAAAAAGAGGAGGAGAGTAGAGGATGGTTGAGGTGAGTGAGTGAATATAGCACGAGGAGAGTAGAGGATGGTTGAGGTGAGTGAGTGAATAAAGGAGGAGGAGAGTAGAGGATGGTTGAAGTGAGTGAGTGAATAAAGGAGGAGGAGAGTAGAGGATGGTTGAGGTGAGTGAGTGAATAAAGGAGGAGGAGAGTAGAAGATGGTTGAGGTGAGTGAGTGAATAAAGGAGGAGGAGAGTAGAGGATGGTTGAGGTGAGTGAGTTAATAAAGGAGGAGGAGAGTAGAGGATGGTTGAGGTGAGTGAGTGAATATAGCACGAGGAGAGTAGAGGATGGTTGAGGTGAGTGAGTGAATATAGCACGAGGAGAGTAGAGGATGGTTGAGGTGAGTGAGTGAATATAGCACGAGGAGAGTAGAGGATGGTTGAGGTGAGTGAGTGAATAAAGGAGGAGGAGAGTAGAGGATGGTTGAGGTGAGTGAGTGAATAAAGGAGGAGGAGAGCAGAGGATGGTTGAGGTGAGTGAGTGAATAAAGGAGGAGGAGAGTAGATGATGTTTGAGGTGAGTGAGTGAATAAAGGAGGAGGAGAGTAGAGGATGGTTGAGGTGAGTGAATAAAGGAGGAGGAGAGTAGAGGATGGTTGAGGTGAGTGAGTGAATAAAGGAGGAGGAGAGTAGAGGATGGTTGAGGTGTGTGAGTGAATAAAGGAGGAGGAGAGTAGAGGATGGTTGAGGTGAGTGAGTGAATAAAGGAGGAGGAGAGTAGAGGATGGTTGAGGTGAGTGAGTGTATATCACGAGGAGAGTAGGCGATGGTTGAGGTGAGTGAGTGAATATAGCACGAGGAGAGTAGAGGATGGTTGAGGTGAGTGAGGGAATATAGGAGGAGGAGAGTAGGCGATGGCTAAGGTGAGTGAGTGAATATAGGAGGAGGAGAGTAGAGGATGGTTGAGGTGAGTGAGTGAATATAGCACGAGGAGAATAGAGGATGGTTGAGGTGAGTGAGTGAATATAGCACGAGGAGAGTAGAGGATGGTTGAGGTGAGTGAGTGAATATAGGGGGAGGAGAGTAGAGGATGGTTGAGGTGAGTGAGTGAATATAGCACAACGAGAGGTCACATTCTGTCGAAAAATAGACCACTCACAAGAGGTCTCCAGTCGAAAAATAGACCACTCACAAGAGGTCTCCACCCAATCCAGTCGAAAAATAGACCCCTCACAAGAGGTCTCCGCCCAATCCAGTCGAAAAATAGACCACTCACAAGAGGTCTCCACCCAATCTGGTCGGAGAATATGGCACTCACAAGAGGTCTCCACCCAATTCGGTCGGAGAACAGGGCACTTACAAAAGGTCTCCACCCACAAGAGATCTGCACCCAATCCGGTTGGAACATAGGGCACTCACAAGAGGTCTCCACCCAATCCGTTCAGAGCATAGGGCACTCACAAGAGGTCTCCACCCAATCCGGTCAGAGAATAGGGCGCTCAAAAGAGGTCTTCACCCAATCCGTTCAGAACATAGGGCACTCAGAAGAGGTCTCAACCCAATCCGGTCAGAGAATAGGGCGCTCACAAGAGTCATCCACCCAATTCAGTCAGAGAATAGGGCGCTCACAAGAGGTCTCCACCCACAAGAGATCTGCACCCAATCCGGTTGGAATATAGGGCACCCACAATAGATCTCCACCCAATCCGTTCAGAACATAGGGCACTCACAAGAGGTCTCCACCCAATCCGTTCAGAACATAGGGCACCCACAAGAGATCTCCACCCAATCCGTTCAGAACATAGGGCACCCACAAGAGATCTCCACCCAATCCGTTCAGAACATAGGGCACCCACAAGAGATCTCCACCCAATCCGTTCAGAACATAGGGCACCCACAAGAGATCTCCACCCAATCCGTTCAGAACATAGGGCACCCACAAGAGATCTCCACACAATCCGTTCAGAACATAGGGCACCCACAAGAGATCTCCACCCAATCCGTTCAGAACATAGGGCACTCACAAGAGATCTCCACCCAATCCGTTCAGAACATAGGGCACCCACAAGAGATCTCCACCCAATCCGTTCAGAACATAGGGCACTCACAAGAGGTCTCCACCCAATCCGGTCAGAGAATAGGGCGCTCACAAGAAGCTCCATCCAGTTCGGTCAGAGAATAGAGCACTCACAAGAGGCCTCCATCCAGTTCGGTCTGGAGCAAGCAAGCATGGCCAACTCCCGCCAGGACCAGCCAGCATCTTTTCTGTCATCATGTATGGTTCGTCTCATGTCCCTGATTATGAAGACAGTTTGATGTTCACACGCCGATTTATTTCTCTCCATCGTCCTCCCTTAAAAGTGTAGTGGTCGCCTCTTCGTATAGTACAACTGACTAGGTATCACAACGTGGTCGGTTGATCACACACCAAGATAACGCAGGTTCCAGGCGTGTCATCAATTGAAGTGGGAACTGGCATGATTCTCATCTCGTAACATGTTAAATAGGCTTTTTGGTTGTTCATTTGTTGTTAGGATCATCATCAATGCACACCGGACGAGCCCAAAGGTGTTCCGATATACCCCTGGGGATCTTCTTCTTCTACCTTTCAGCTCCCTTTCAGCTCCCTGTGGAGCATAGGTCTTCAACAAACACTTTTCGAGTCGTTCTGTTTCTTGCCATTCTTTTAAGATCTTTCCATGTCTTCCCAATCATATTCATCTCTGATTCTGTCTGTCTTCTCCAATAATTTCTTGGTCTTCCCCTGGGGATTCCAAAAAAGAGCCTGTCGTGTAATACTCTCAGTTGGCTTCCGCAGTGTTTGTCCTATCTATCACCTATATCTCTCTTTCAATCAATAACTCTTGTTAATCTTTCTATCAATCAATAACTCTTGTTAATCTTTCTATCAATTAATTCAAACATTTTTGTTTAGCTCAAGCAGTCTATCATTCTTGTTAATCTCTCTATAAATCAATCATTCTTGTTAATCTCTCTGTCAATCAAAAACGCTTGTTATCTCTCTATCAATCAATCATTCTTGTTAATCTCTCTATCAATCAAAAACGCTTGTTAATCTCTCTATAAATCAATCATTCTTGTTAATCTCTCTATCAATCAATCATTCTTGTTAATCTCTCTATCAATTAAAAACTCTTGTTAGTCTCTCTATCAATCAAAAACTCTTGTTAGTCTCTCTATCAATTAAAAACTCTTGTTAGTCTCTCTATCAATCAAAAACTCTTGTTAATCTCTCTATCAATCAATCATTCCTGTTAATCTCTCTATCAATTAAAAACTCTTGTTAGTCTCTCTATCAATCAAAAACTCTTGTTAGTCTCTCTATCAATTAAAAACTCTTGTTAGTCTCTCTATCAATCAAAAACTCTTGTTAATCTCTCTATCAATCAATCATTCCTGTTAATCTCTGTATCAATCAAAAAGTCTTGTTAATCTCTCTATCAATCAATCATTCCTGTTAATCTCACTATCAATCAAAAACTCTTATTAATCTCTCTATCAATCAATTCAATCATTTTTTATAATCTCTCTATCAATCAATCATTCTTGTTAATCTCTCTATCAGTCAATCAATCTGGTTAATCTCTCTATCAATCAATCATTTTTGTTAATCTCTCTATCAATCAATCATTCTTGTTAGTCTCTCTATCGATCAAAAACTCTTGTTAGTCTCTCTATTAATCAATCATTCTTGTTAATCTCTCTATCAATCAATCATTCTTGTTAGTCTCTCTATCGATCAAAAACTCTTGTTAATCTCTCTATCAATCAATCATTCTTGTTAGTCTCTCTATCAATTAAAAACTCTTGTTAGTCTCTCTATCAATCAAAAACTCTTGTTAGTCTCTCTATCGATCAAAAACTCTTGTTAGTCTCTCTATGGATCAAAAACTCTTGTTAATCTCTCTATCAATCAATCATTCTTGTTAGTCTCTCTATCAATCAAAAACTCTTGTTAGTCTCTCTATCAATCAAAAACTCTTGTTAGTCTCTCTATCGATCAAAAACTCTTGTTAATCTCTCTATCAATCAATCATTCTTGTTAGTCTCTCTATCAATTAAAAACTCTTGTTAGTCTCTCTATCAATCAAAAACTCTTGTTAGTCTCTATTAATCAATCATTCTTGTTAGTCTCTCTATCAATTAAAAACTCTTGTTAGTCTCTCTATCAATCAAAAACTCTCGTTAGTCTCTCTATCAATCAAAAACTCTTGTTAGTCTCTCTATCGATCAAAAATTCTTGTTAGTCTCTCTATCAATCAATCATTTTTGTTAGTCTCTCTATCTTTTAAAAACTCTTGTTAGTCCCTCTATCAATCAAAAACTCTTGTTAATCTCTCTATCAATCAATAATTCTTGTTAGTCTCTCTATCAATCAATCATTCTTGTTAGTCTCTCTATCAATTAAAAACTCTTTTTAGTCTCTCTATCAATCAAAAACTCTTGTTAGTCTCTCTATCAATTAAAAACTCTTGTTAGTCTCTCTATCAATCAAAAACTCTTGTTAGTCTCTCTATTAATCAATCATTCTTGTTAGTCTCTCTATCAATTAAAAACTCTTGTTAGTCTCTCTATCAATCAAAAACTCTTGTTAGTCTCTCTATCAATCAAAAACTCTTGTTAATCTCTCTATCAATCAATCATTCTTGTTAGTCTCTCTATCAATCAATCATTCTTGTTAGTCTCTCTATCAATTAAAAACTCTTGTTAGTCTCTCTATCAATCAAAAACTCTTGTTAGTCTCTCTATCGATCAAAAATTTTTGTTAGTCTCTCTATCAATCAATCATTCTTGTTAGTCTCTCTATCAATCAAAAACTCTTGTTAGTCTCTCTATTAATTAAAAACTCTTGTTAGTCTCTCTATCAATCAAAAACTCTTGTTAGTCTCTCTATCAATCAAAAACTCTTGTTAGTCTCTCTATCAATCAAAAACTCTTGTTAGTCTCTCTATCGATCAAAAATTCTTGTTAGTCTCTCTATCAATCAATCATTCTTGTTAGTCTCTCTATCTTTTAAAAACTCTTTTTAGTCTCTCTATCAATCAAAAACTCTTGTTAGTCTCTCTATCAATTAAAAACTCTTGTTAGTCTCTCTATCAATCAAAAACTCTTGTTAGTCTCTCTATTAATCAATCATTCTTGTTAGTCTCTCTATCAATTAAAAACTCTTGTTAGTCTCTCTATCAATCAAAAACTCTTGTTAGTCTCTCTATCAATCAAAAACTCTTGTTAATCTCTCTATCAATCAATCATTCTTGTTAGTCTCTCTATCAATCAATCATTCTTGTTAGTCTCTCTATCAATTAAAAACTCTTGTTAGTCTCTCTATCAATCAAAAACTCTTGTTAGTCTCTCTATCGATCAAAAATTTTTGTTAGTCTCTCTATCAATCAATCATTCTTGTTAGTCTCTCTATCAATCAAAAACTCTTGTTAGTCTCTCTATCAATTAAAAACTCTTGTTAGTCTCTCTATCAATCAAAAACTCTTGTTAGTCTCTCTATCAATCAAAAACTCTTGTTAGTCTCTCTATCAATCAAAAACTCTTGTTAGTCTCTCTATCGATCAAAAATTCTTGTTAGTCTCTCTATCAATCAATCATTCTTGTTAGTCTCTCTATCTTTTAAAAACTCTTGTTAGTCTCTCTATCAATCAAAAATTCTTGTTTGTCTCTCTATCAATCAATCATTCTTGTTAGTCTCTCTATCAATTAAAAACTCTTGTTAGTCTCTCTATCAATCAAAAACTCTTGTTAGTCTCTCTATCAATTAAAAATTCTTGTTAGTCTCTCTATCAATCAATCATTCTTGTTAGTCTCTCTATCAATTAAAAACTCTTGTTAGTCTCTCTATCAATCAAACACTCTTGTTAGTCTCTCTATCAATTAAAAACTCTTGTTAGTCTCTCTATCAATCAAAAACTCTTGTTAGTCTCTCTATCAATCAAAAACTCTTGTTAGTCTCTCTATCAATTAAAAACTCTTGTTAGTCTCTCTATCAATCAAAAACTCTTGTTAGTCTCTCTATCAATCAAAAACTCTTGTTAGTCTCTCTATTAATCAATCATTCTTTGCTCTCTCTTAAACTTACAGTTTACAATATCGTAGTGTAATGTGATAGTGCCTTCACTTGCACCATTGTAAGTTACTGGATTACTCTAATATAATGTCATGTTTTCACAGCTAAGACTTGTATGTCTCCTTTCTCTCGATTACTTGACAAACCTTGCATTCACGGCTCAACGAACCAGATAGAAGAGAGTCATGTCAACAGAACTTCAAGAGAGTTGACGTGGATACTTTATGTCGCAAGTTTTCAGCAAACCGCAATATTTACGCCAATGAAATAAACTGAAAATTGTTTTGATCAGCTAGACTAACAGAAAGATAAGACAAACTACAACGTTTCTGCAAAATCCTTCATCAGGTGTATCAAAAAATCTATACACATTAAGCACAAAATTCCGAGTCAGAAAACACGATTCAATTTAAAAAAACAAGAATGACGGAAAGGACGGTGGCCAGGATTTACGTAGAGTCTGGTTAAAAGATTAATAAACCCATAGGGCAGGTAGGATTTAATTAGACCAAAGGAATCAAACTTTGAAAAATTGGAAAAATGAAAGGAGGTGTCCCATAGGGTGCGAAGAAAACAAGAAGAAGAGTAAGAGAGAGTGGAGGAAAAAGGGGGGGGGGTGGAAAGGGTGGAAAGGGTGGCAGGGGAGAAGAAGAGCAAGAGAGGAAATAAAGATATTGCAGTTAGGAATAGGGTTAGGACCCAGGAGAGAAATGGAGAGGAGAACTGTGATTAAAGAAAATATTTTTTTTTATATTTACGTCTTTAGGCCCCACACATCCGGTTTCGGTGTGGTAGTTAAGTACTGTGTTGTCTTCCTTCTTCGATCCTTATTTTCTTGATCTCACCGGGCTGGTCGTTTCCAGGGGCACCGTTGTGAAAGTGAAGTGGGGACTAAGTCAGCTCCGTTACTCACCGATCAAGGCAGATATAAGTTGCTGATTGATGCCTTTACAGTCGCTGGTGGGCATATTGAGGACAAAGATAACATAAACACATATTTATTTATGGGTAAACTCAAGGGAGAGAAGCACATATTTATTTCTGGGGAACTCAAGTGGGATAAGCACATATTTATTTCTGGGGAACTCAAGTGAGACAAGCACATGTTTATTTCTGGGGAACTCAAGTGAGACAAACACATATTTATTTCTGGGGAACTCAAGGGAGACAAGCACATATTTATTTCTGGGGAACTCAAGTGAGACAAGCACATATTTATTTCTGGGGAACTCAAGTGAGACAAGCACATATTTATTTCTGGGGAACTCAAGTGAGACAAGCACATATTTATTTCTGGGGAACTCAAGGGAGAGAAACACATATTTATTTTTGAGGAACTCAAGTGAGACAAGCACATATTTATTTCTGGGGAACTCAAGGGAGAGAAACACGTATTTATTTCTGGGGAACTCAAGGGAGAGAA
Source organism: Megaustenia siamemsis (assembly GCA_032433765.1). Lineage (NCBI taxonomy): Eukaryota > Metazoa > Mollusca > Gastropoda > Stylommatophora > Ariophantidae > Megaustenia > Megaustenia siamemsis. The sequence goes on from JAVIAB010000088.1 coordinate 10,483,750, forward strand.
ACACATATTTATTTCTGGGGAAACTCAAGGGAGAGAAACACATATTAATTTATGGGGAAACTCAAGGGAGAGAAACACATATTTATTTTTGGGGAAACTCAAGGGAGAGAAGCACATATTTATTTCTGTGGAAACTCAAGGGAAACACATTTATTTCTGGGGAAACTCAAGGGAGAGAAGCACATATTTATTTCGGGGAAACACAAGGGAGAGAAACACATATTAATTTCTGGGGAACTCAAGGGAGAGAAACACATATTTATTTCTGTGGAAACTCAAGGGAGAGAAGCACATATTTATTTCTGGGGAAACTCAAGGGAGAGAAACACATTTATTTCATGGGAAACTCAAGTGAGAGAAACACATATTTATTTCTGGGGAAACTCAAGTTAGAGAACCACATATTTATTTCTGGGGAAACTGAAGGGAGAGAACCACATATTTATTTCTGGGGAAACTGAAGGCAGAGAAACACATATTTATTTCTGGGGAAACTCAAGATAGAGAAACACATATTTATTTATAGGGGAAGTCAAGGGAGAGAAACACATTTATTTCAGTGGAAAATCAAGGGAGAGAAACACATAGTTATTTCTTATGAAACTCAAGGGAGGGAAACCCATATTTATTTCAGGGGAAACTCAAGGGAGAGAAACACATATTTCTTTCTCGGGACTCAAGGGAGAGAAACACATATTTATTTCTGGGGAAACTCAAGATAGAGAAACACATATTTATTTCTGGGGAACTCAAGTGAGAGAAGCACATATTTATTTCTGGGGAACTCATTGGAGAGAAACACATATTTATTTCTTGGGAACTCAAGAGAGAGAAACACATATTTTTTTTCTGGGGAAACTCAAGGGAGAGAAACACATATTTATTTCTGGGGAAATTCAGAGGAGAGAAACACATATTTATTTCTGGGGAAACTCAAGGGAGAGAACCACATATTTATTTTTGGGGAAACTCAAGGGAGAGAAACACATATTTATTTCTGAGGGCTCAAGGGAGAGAAACACATATTTATTTCTTTGGAAACCCAAGATAGAGAAACACACATTTATTTATGGGGGAAGTCAAGGGAGAGAAACAGATTTATTTCTGGTGAAACTCAAGGGAGAGAAGCTCATATTAATTTCTGCGAAAACTCAAGGGAGAGAAACACATATTGATATCTGGGGAAACTCAAGGGAGAGGAACACATTTATTTCTGGGGAAACTCAAGGGAGAGAAGCACATATTAATTTCTGAGGAAACTCAAGGGAGAGAAACACATATTAATTTCTGAGGAAACTCAAGGGAGAGAAACACATTTATTTCTGTGGAAACTCAAGGGAGAGAAACACATTTATTTCTGTGGAAACTCAAGGGAGAGAAGCAAAAATAAATCCGATATTTATAATAACATTGGCAAACAGTGTTTGTTTGTTTGTTTGTTTTTGTTCGCCAGCTTTATATCTTTAGCTAAGTTCCGAGGGACTGAATTTATGTGAATAACATTTTCTTATTTCTCACACCAGCGGCCGTATGCACAGGTGTTCCACGCCATGCAGGCAGATATTCTCCCACTTTAGATGTGTTTTCATGTTTTTATCATCAAGAGTTTTAACGTTTTTGGGTGGATCTTTTCCTATTAATTTTGCCCTGACAACGGCCATTTCTGGCCTTCTATTTTCGATTTCCAACTGTCAATGGTTCTTTAACGTGCGGAAAATGCACACGGGACCTCCTATTTTTCGCCGTTTACGGAGGGGGCTAGACGTCGGATCTCACTACTCAGAGACCAGATTTAAGGTCATGGGTTCGATTTTTATCTTTCACCGCAGATGGTGGGAATGGAACCCGAGATATTTTTGTCCAGAAGCCGACTTTTTACCACTACACCACCCAGCCCCCACCCCTTCCTTTCTTTTTTCTTGAGCAATTTTTTTAGTGGGGGGGGGGAGGGTGAATTCAATGGGGAAAAACAAATATAACACAAACATTTATACAATAACATAAACGAATATTTATTGAACTGTTTGAATTTATACAATAACATAAACGAATATTTATTGAACTGTTTGAATTTATACAATAACATAAACGAATATTTATTGAACTGTTTGAATTTATACAATAACATAAACGAATATTTATTGAACTGTTTGAATTTATACAATAACATAAACGAATATTTATTGAACTGTTTGAATTTATACAATAACATAAACGAATATTTGTTGAACTGTTTGAATTTATACAATAACATAAACGAATATTTATTGAACTGTTTGAATTTATACAATAACATAAACGAATATTTATTGAACTGTTTGAATTTATACAATAACATAAACGAATATTTATTGAACTGTTTGAATTTATACAATAACATAAACGAATATTTATTGAACTGTTTGAATTTATACAATAACATAAACGAATATTTGTTGAACTGTTTGAATTTATACAATAACATAAACGAATATTTATTGAACTGTTTGAATTTATACAATAACATAAACGAATATTTATTGAACTGTTTACCGCGTTGGTCTCTAGTTAAGTAAATGCAGAGCAGATTCTCTATCTTGTAACATGTACAGTTCAGTTGCAGACATATTCTGGCTGTCTGAGACAACTCTGCGGCAAATAACTATTTTGTTCTTTTAGAACTCTCTTGTTGAATTCGATATCAACACTGGATTTAGCACCTCACAGCACCTCACCTCACGCACCTCACAGCACCTCACAGCACCTCACAGCACCTCACAGCACCTCACAGCACCTCACAGCACCTCACGCACCTCACAGCACCTCACAGCACCTCACAGCACCTCACAGCACCTCACAGCACCAGCGCTGGCCGTTTTCATCGACCCACAGCTGATGGCTTGCACCAGGATCGATGAACCAGAACCATCGAGACCCTGCTCCACTTCTTCGTGGTTTCTCTAGTAACAGACTAACCTGTCTAGTCTGGGCAAACGAGTAGGGATCGAAGCGGGATGACAACCCGGTACTCAAAAATGTCATGCTGCAGTCGGATGTGTTGGGCCGAAAGGCGCAAATATCACAGATATACTGCAAACCACAACATAACGCAGACACGCCCACTTAATGTCCTTTTAAGGGCGGATGATGAAGAGGTATACTCCTTTAGTCATAAGGCGAACGCCAGCAAGCAAGCAATACTAGCATTCATGAAGCGACAAAAAAAGTAGTAAATGATCAATATATTATTTTTATTTTGAGGGCTGAAGTCACATTCAACTTCTGATTTTATAAAAAGAGGAATTAGGTCTGGTCACAATAGACTTCAGACTTCTTAGAATGAGGTCTGGTCACGATAGACTTCAGACTTCTTAGAATGAGGTCTGGTCACGATAGACTTCAGACTTCTTAGAATGAGGTCTGGTCACGATAGACTTCAGACTTCTTAGAATGAGGTCTGGTCACGATAGACTTCAGACTTCTAAGAATGAGGTCTGGTCACAATAGACTTCAGACTTCTTAGAATTAGGTCTGGTCACAATAGACTTTAGACTTCTTAGAATGAGGTCTGGTCACAATAGACTTCAGACTTCTAAGTATGAGGTCTGGTCACGATAGACTTCAGACTTTTTAGAATGAGGTCTGGTCACGATAGACTTCAGACTTTTTAGAATGAGGTCTGGTCACGATAGACTTCAGACTTCTTAGAATGAGGTCTGGTCACGATAGACTTCAGACTTTTTAGAATGAGGTCTGGTCACGATAGACTTCAGACTTTTTAGAATGAGGTCTGGTCACAATAGACTTCAGACTTCTTAGAATAAGGTCTGGTCACGATAGACTTCAGACTTTTTAGAATGAGGTCTGGTCACGATAGACTTCAGACTTCTTAGAATGAGGTCTGGTCACGATAGACTTCAGACTTTTTAGAATGAGGTCTGGTCACGATAGACTTCAGACTTTTTAGAATGAGGTCTGGTCACAATAGACTTCAGACTTCTAAGAATGAGGTCTGGTCACGATAGACTCCAGACTTCTTAGAATGAGGTCTGGTCACAATAGACTTCAGACTTCTAAGAATGAGGTCTGGTCACGATAGACTTCAGACTTCTTAGAATGAGGTCTGGTCACGATAGACTCCAGACTTCTTAGAATGAGGTCTGGTCACAATAAACTTCAGACTTTTTAGAATGAGGTCTGGTCACGATAGACTTCAGACTTCTTAGAATGAGGTCTGGTCACAATAGACTTCAGACTTCTTAGAATGAGGTCTGCTCACAATAGACTTCAGACTTCTTAGAATGAGGTCTGGTCACAATAGACTTCAGACTTCTTAGAATGAGGTCTGGTCACAGTAGACTTCAGACTTCTTTGAATGAGGTCTAGTCACGATAGACTTCAGACTTCTTAGAATGAGGTCTGGTCACGATAGACTTCAGACTTCTTAGAATGAGGTCTGCTCACAATAGACTTCAGACTTCTTAGAATAAGGTCTGGTCACAATAGACTTCAGACTTCTTAGAATGAGGTCTGGTCACGATAGACTTCAGACTTCTTAGAATGAGGTCTGGTCACAATAGACTTCAGACTTTTTAGAATGAGGTCTGGTCACAATAGACTTCAGACTTCTTAGAATGAGGTCTGGTCACAATAGACTTCAGACTTCTAAGAATGAGGTCTGGTCACGATAGACTTCAGACTTCTTAGAATGAGGTCTGGTCACAATAGACTTCAGACTTCTAAGAATGAGGTCTGGTCACGATAGACTTCAGACTTCTTAGAATGTGGTCTGGTCACAATAGACTTCAGACTTCTTAGAATGAGGTCTGGTCACGATAGACTCCAGACTTCTAAGAATGAGGTCTGGTCACAATAGACTTCAGACTTCTTAGAATGTGGTCTGGTCACAATAGACTTCAGACTTTTTAGAATGAGGTCTGGTCACGATAGACTTCAGACTTTTTAGAATGAGGTCTGGTCACGATAGACTTCAGACTTTTTAGAATGAGGTCTTCTACCTTTTAGCTCCCAGTGGAGCATAGGTCTTCAACAAACACTTTCCAAGTCGTTCTGTTTTTTGCAATTCTTTTAAGATCATTCCATGTCTTCCCCATCATCTTCATCTCTGCTTCAATCTGTCTTCTCCAAGAATTCCTTGGTCTTCCTCTTTGTCTTTTCCCCTGGGGATTCCAAAAAAGGGCCTGTTGTGTAATACTCTCAGTTGGTTTCCGTAGTGTGTGTCCTATCCATCGCCATCGTCTTCCCTGTATTTCTTTATCCACTGGTATTTGACCGGTACATTTCCATAATTCCACGTTTGTGACTTTGTCCTGCCATTTCCATCCCTTTATTCTGCGCAAGCATCCATTAATGAAAGTCTGTACCTTCGTGATTGTCAATTTTGTTATTCTCCATGTTTCACAGCCATATAATAGAACCGACTTAACATTGGAGTTGAAAATTTGTATTTTTGTATTTAGCCTAATTTCTTTGGATTTCCATATGTTTCCCAGTGCAATGAAAGCTCCTCTTGCTTTTGATATCCTTATTTTGGTATCGTTTTCTGTTCCTCCCTCTTTATCTATATTACTGCCCAGATATATATAAGATTGTACGTCTAGTAGAGGTATTTCTCCTAGTTTTATTTGGTTATTGCCAACTGCATTAATTCTCATAATGTTGGTCTTATCTCTATTAATCTTTAGTCCTAGCTGTTGTGATCTCTCATCTAATATACTCATTTTATCTTGCATCTGTTGGTGGCTGTATGATAGGAGAGTTATGTCATCAGCAAAGTCTAAATCATCAAGTTGTTTGGTCAGTGACCACTGGATCCCATTTCTGTTGTTTTGAGTTATTTTCATAATCCAATCTATGGCCAGTAGAAAGAGAAATGGAGACAGAAGGCATCCTTGCCTTACTCCTGTTCTTATTTCAAATGCTTCTGTAAGCTGTCCTTCATGCACCACACTACATTTTGTTCCTTCATACATTGTTTTTATCAGGTTAATAAACTTTATGGGGATTCCATAATGACTCAGCAACTTCCAAAGCATTCTTCTGTCTAAACTATCAAATGCCTTTTCGTAATCTATGAATCCAATATAAAGTGGGGATTTTAGTTCTAAACTTTGTTCAACTATTATACGTAGAGTAGTTATTTGATCAGCACATGATCTGTTCTTCCTAAAACCTGCTTGTTCATCTCTCAAGTGTTTCTCTATAGCCTCTTTTAGTCTCTCCAGAATGATTCTGCCTAATATTTTTCCTGGCACTGATAGTAGCATAATTCCCCTATAATTTGTGCACTCCTGTAAACTTCCTTTCTTTGGTAGTTTGATCATATAACCTTCTCTCCAGTCTTTAGGTATTTCTTCCCTCTCCCAAATTTTATCCAATAGATTATGTAACATCTTGGTAGAGGTGATAATATCTGCTTTGATGGCTTCCGAAGGAATTTCATCTGGTCCTGTGGCTTTACCATCTTTTAACAGTTTGATGGCTTTCATTATTTCTTCTTTGCTTGGTTTTCCGCAGTTAACGTGTAATTCTTCTTCTGCTGGTAGTATATCTGGAGGATTATTTGAGCCAGGTCTGTTCAAAAGTTCTTCAAAGTGCTCCTTCCATCTCTCCATTTGTTCCTTTATATTACTAAGCAGATTTCCTTTCTTATCTTTGATAAAGGCGTTGATCTGTTTGTATTTTCCACCTAATTTCTTTGTGCTGTTGTACAGTTCTTTCATATTCCCTTTATTTGCTGCTTCTTCTGCCTCTTTAGCTAATTCATCTATATATTTCCTCTTATCCCTTTTAATGCATCTTCTCACTTCTTTGTTCACCTCTGTGTAAGCTTCCTGTGTCTTGGCTTTATTACTTCTTGTTTTGCTTTTATTTATGTCTGCTTTATTGTTCTTTCTTTCTTTAATTTTATCCAGGGTCTCTGCTGTCATCCATGCCTTATTCTGGCGTTCTCTTTTCCCCAGTGTTTCTTCGCATGTCTCTTTCCATATATTTTTTACCTGTTTCCAATGATCTTCTATATTTATTGTATTTTCTAGTTGTTGGAGGACTTGGTATTTGTTTGATATTGTGACTGCGAATTTATCTTTAATTCCTTGTTCTTTAAGAAACCCTACATTGAAATACGTTCTGCCCTTATTCGTTGTAGTATACCTTTTTAATTTAATTTTAAGTTTGGCTAACAGAAGATGATGATCAGAAGCTATATCTGCCCCTCTATATACTTTTACATCCTGTAAGGATGACTTAAACTTATTATTAATACATATGTGATCAATTTGATTTTCCGTTCTATGATCTGGTGACACCCATGTAGCTTTGTGTATTCTTTTATGTTGGAATATTGTTCCTCCTAGGCTCATTTGATTAAGGGCGCAGAAATTCACAAATATCTCTCCATTCTCGTTTATATCTCCAAGTCCATGTAGGACTTTTTAGAATGAGGTCTGGTCACGATAGACTTCAGACTTTTTAGAATGAAGTCTGGTCACGATAGACTTCAGACTTTTTAGAATGAGGTCTGGTCACAATAGACTTCAGACTTCTAAGAATGAGGTCTGGTCACGATAGACTCCAGACTTCTTAGAATGAGGTCTGGTCACAATAGACTTCAGACTTCTAAGAATGAGGTCTGGTCACGATAGACTTCAGACTTCTTAGAATGAGGTCTGGTCACGATAGACTCCAGACTTTTTAGAATGAGGTCTGGTCACAATAAACTTCAGACTTTTTACAATGAGGTCTGGTCACAATAGACTTCAGACTTTTTAGAATGAGCTCTTGTCACAATAAATTTCAGATTTCTTAGAATCAGGTCTGGTTTGCAGAGCAATGTTGAAATCAACACTGAATTGCCTTTGGGATTCACATCTCCGGATTTTCCCTCAGGTTTTACCCCCATTCCACCACCGAAGTATATTCCGTGAACGGGAAGACCCGCTAGACATGCGATAGCTTGGTGGCTATTAAAATGGTCTGTAGATGTGAAGAAATATTTTATTTTATTTCTTATTTCTATTTTTTAACAAGAAAGACAATGCTGATGAATCACTAGCCACATCACCTCACATTATGTCGGTGGTTGAAAGCCATGCTCATTAACATTGTATTCCCTATAAGCCATATTCCAGGCATGTGTGTATGTATGCGCGCGCGCCTGCGTGCGCGTACTTGCGCACACTCTAATATCAGCGCTGAGCCATCACGAAACCATTTCTGCATCTCTTTATTCATACGGAGATCCGCAAGTTTTCACAGATCAAAGTCTGGTATTAAGAGCGGCTTTGCCCCTGGTCGACTCGGATCTAGGTCAAGAGTTGGTGTCAATCTTGTATTCTCCTTCCCGAGTGGAAATGAAGTTGTCCTGTCACGTGGTTGGAAAACTAAAACTCCATTGGACCAGACGCGGATCGATATCTTCAGGTCAGCTATGTGTACGGAAACGTCCCCAAAATTGTGTTATTAGGAAATATAAGGGAAGATAACTTTACTTGTTGCCGGAAGTTTAGAAAGTATGAAAGTTACATCCCCTAATGACTAGAGTGCAGTACCGATTAGGTCAATTTAGAGTGGAACGTCGGCTTCTTTCATGTTTAGTCTTGTTTTATTTACTCACGTTAAAACATCATATTCCTAGTCTTGTTTTATTTACTCACGTTAAAACATCATATTTCTAGTCTTGTTTTATATACTCACGTTAAAACATCATATTCCTAGTCTTGTTTTATTTACCCACGTTAAAACATCATATTTCTAGTCTTGTTTTATTTACTCACGTTAAAACATCATATTCCTAGTCTTGTTTTATATACTCACGTTAAAACATCATATTCCTAGTCTTGTTTTATTTACCCACGTTAAAACATCATATTTCTAGTCTTGTTTTATATACTCAAGTTAAAACATCATATTCCTAGTCTTGTTTTATTTACTCACGTTAAAACATCATATTCCTAGTCTTGTTTTATTTACTCACGTTAAAACATCATATTCCTAGTCTTGTTTTATATACTCACGTTAAAACATCATATTCCTAGTCTTGTTTTATTTACCCACGTTAAAACATCATATTTCTAGTCTTGTTTTATATACTCAAGTTAAAACATCATATTCCTAGTCTTGTTTTATTTACTCACGTTAAAACATCATATTCCTAGTCTTGTTTTATTTACCCACGTTAAAACATCATATTTCTAGTCTTGTTTTATTTACTCACGTTAAAACATCATATTCCTAGTCTTGTTTTATTTACTCACGTTAAAACATCATATTCCTAGTCTTGTTTTATTTACCCACGTTAAAACATCATATTCCTAGTCTTGTTTTATTTACTCACGTTAAAACATCATATTCCTAGTCTTGTTTTATTTACTCACGTTAAAACATCATATTCCTAGTCTTGTTTTATTTACCCACGTTAAAACATCATATTCCTAGTCTTGTTTTATTTACTCACGTTAAAACATCATATTCCTAGTCTTGTTTTATTTACTCACGTTAAAACATCATATTCCTAGTCTTGTTTTATTTACTCACGTTAAAACATCATATTCCTAGTCTTGTTTTATTTACTCACGTTAAAACATCATATTCCTAGTCTTGTTTTATTTACTCACGTTAAAACATCATATTCCTAGTCTTGTTTTATTTACCCACGTTAAAACATCATATTCCTAGTCTTGTTTTATTTACCCACGTTAAAACATCATATTCCTAGTCTTGTTTTATTTACCCACGTTAAAACATCATATTTCTAGTCTTGTTTTATATACTCAAGTTAAAACATCATATTTCTAGTCTTGTTTTATATACTCAAGTTAAAACATCATATTCCTAGTCTTGTTTTATTTACCCACGTTAAAACATCATATTCCTAGTCTTGTTTTATTTACCCACGTTAAAACATCATATTTCTAGTCTTGTTTTATATACTCAAGTTAAAACATCATATTTCTAGTCTTGTTTTTTTTACTCACGTTAAAACATCATATTTTAGTCTTATTTTATTTACCAAAGTTAAAACATATTTTAGTTCTTTTTTTTTACCGTAGCTAAAATATCCTATTTTAGTTGTTTCATATTTTTAGTCTTGTTTTGTTTACCTAAGCTAAAACGTCTTATTTTCCTTTAATTCGTTTAAAAAATGTGGCTATTCTATCACTTGTGACGTCACTGCCGAAAAGACAAACTAGAGGCGTAACAAATACAACATTTCGGCAGGCACTGGAACAGTGTAGGCCAGATAGGATAGAATAGCCACGAACCAGGCAAAATGGCTAAATTAATTCTGTTGTTATTCTACAAGACTTTCTAATGCGTGCCAGCAAGTGCTGTTTTATACAGGCTTGTGTTTACACAAATCAAGAAATGAATCGAATGAACGAAATGGAGGAAAATAAGACGCTTTAACTAAGGTAAACAAAACAAGACTAAAAATGTATGAAACAACAACTAAAACAGGATATTTTAGCTACGGTAATAATAAAGAACTAAAATGTGATGTTTTAACTTTGGTAAATAAAACAAGACTAAAATTCGATGTTCTAACTTTGGTAAATATGATGTTTTAACTTTGGTAAATAAAACAAGACTAAAATATGATGTTCTAACTCTGGTAAATATGATGTTTAAACTTTGGTAAATAAAACAAGACTAAAATATGATGTTTTAACTTTGGTAAATAAAACAAGACTAAAATATGATGTTCTAACTTTGGTAAATAAAACAAGACTAAAATATGATGTTTTAACTTTGGTAAATAAAACAAGACTAAAATATGATGTTTTAACTTTGCTAAATTCTGTTCTGTCATAAGTGACGTCACTTCCATGGATTATTTTCCTAGATCCCTTCTAAGCAATCGACCTTGTCACGATCTTGCCTTGACCCTATCATAATAATCTCATACATGCATAACAAAGCACCACCTTTAACTGTTGCGTATTAACTGGCTTGACCGAAGTGGGCTGCTAGCCGTCATGATCCGCTGACAGATTAATGCATTCGCTGCGAGATCACGCCTTGATACCCGGGACTTTCCCAGTTATTTATAATTTATTAATTTTAACAGTGCTATTCTATCGGGTACCCTTACCACCCGAGGCCTCATTACATAACTCATATCAGCTCTGTCATCGCTAGACACTCTATGACCAGGGAAGTGGTGAATAGATTTCCGTGATAAATGGTATCTGGCGATGACCTTTCACATTCTCTTTCTCAATTTTTGTTTGTCTGTCCTGCAATATATTTGTCTAATTTGTCAAAATCTCATTTAGCTACCATTTTTTCATGCTCATATTAAATGGTTTGTTTCTTATTTTTACAGGAACCTAGGCAAGTCAGGGCTACGAGTGTCTAATATAGGTTTTGGTAAGTTCATCTCGTCGTGTGTGGATTGTTAGCTACACTTGTGCTTGCAGATTATTTAGTGGCTCACTTTTGATGACATCACAACTAAATTATGATTGTGTTTTCATACTACAGAAGTCAACGTCGGATATTAAGTGAGTTATGATAGTTACAATACAGAAGTCAATGTGGGATATTGAGTTAGTTATGATTGTTACGATACAAAAGTCAACGTGGGATATTAAGTGAGTTATGATTTTTACAATACAGAAGTCAACATGGGATATTAAGTGAGTTATGATTGTTACAATACAGAAGTCAACATGGGATATTAAGTGAGTTATGATTGTTACAATACAGAAGTCAACATGGGATATTAAGTGAGTTTTTAGTGTTACAATACAGAAATCAACATGGGATATTAAGTGAGTTATGATTGTTACAATACAGAAGTCAACATGGGATATTAAGTGAGTTATGATTGTTACAATACAGAAGTCAACATGGGATATTAAGTGAGTTATGATTGTTACAATACAGAAATCAACATGGGATATTGGGTGAGTTATGATTCAAGACTAATATAAAGATAAGAGAAATGGCCATACAATCAACGATCTCATCTACAATTAGGAAGAGAAAATGGACATGGTCGAGAAGAAGCAACAAGTGAATTTCAAGAAAGGCTCTCGGGAAACATCAGGACACAGAAAAAGAGAAAGACCAAGAGAGACACTAAAAAGAACATTTGTAAGAGAAGCAAAGTTGGCAGGCATAGACTCATTAGATAAGATCTAACATATCGCCAACAATAGAGATGTATGGCGGTGAACTCTAAGAGCCCTATGTGACGTCACGCGGCGCGGGAAGTATCAAGATCAGGGTCAAGATCAATCTAATATAATGTCTCTGGGGGTGCTCAAGCGCCTGCGACCTGTGGTCGCAATAGCAGGGTCGGCTCACCATCAGCCGACCAAGACCTAGCATATCTACCTCCTCGTGGTCACCCCTGGTAACAGTCTGCGTCAAAACAAGCTGGCTAACAGAAGCTAGGATCGCCGTGTTCCCTGTAGTGGTGGCTGTTACTGATATAGAGGACCCAGTATTGCAGTACCTCAGGGCAGGACTAATAGTTTCCCAGCATAGCCTGGGACAGACGAACTCCAACTTCTCCAGTAAGAGTCAAGAAATCCATTACAACCCGCCACATCTAATCGAGTCAAAGAACAGCAGCTCGTATCAACTCGTGGCAATCAGATAATAATAATAATATACTGTCTCTGCTAAGAGTAAATTGTACGTGATGACTGCTTCTCCGTGACACAAGACACATCTATAGTAAAGTAGCAGACAAACACCAGTGGACAGAGAGATACGATACAGATTATTGCTTTGAATAAGTTACCCTGCGGAAACTAACTGACAATATTACATGACAAACCCTTTTCAAGGATATCCCAAGGTTGGAGACAAATGGGAAGGCCAAAATATACTTGGAGAAGACAGGTGGAAGCGGGGATGAAGGGGTTGGGGAAGACATGGAACAATCTTTAGAGAATGGCAAAGAACTGGACGACTTGTCAAATGTTTGTTGAAGGCCTATGCTCCACAGGGAGCTGAATGGAAGACGTGATTTCTGTCAATTCATCGATTCTGTCCTCTTATCTCCAGGACTATTTCCCTGTGAGAGCCTCAACGAGGGCTCAGCACTTTCTGCCATGTGGCTGTAGCGAGTTGCTTACATCTTAGGACCTCCTCTTATGAGAGAACACTAGAAGGTCAGCGACTGACGTATTTGACAGTGGCCACCAAAACTCCGTCTACATTCTTGGATAACTTGAAAGTTGCCACTTTCGCCTCTTACCCTTCTGACATTGTCCATGACCTTCATTGTGTACTGGGTTTCAATCTGCAACTCCATGCTTTCCTTTCTCTTGTTAAATGTGCGTCTTCGGGTTAGTCTGATTTCTGGTAAATTCCTCATTGTATAAGAATTATGGTGCCAGCGCCTTAGTTGAAATAGACCGTGAGCGCATTATTTATGAGGTGATCAGCATAACGCCCGTGCCGTTTTCTTTCCCTGAAAAAAAAAATAGCCCAGTACCCATTTACGGTTGGTGAATATATAAGCAGTCGGTCAGGATGGAACCCGAGCTCTTGTTCTGTAGTAGTAGCCCATCGCACTAACAACTGAGTTATTGCGGTTGCCGGTAAATTAATAAATGTAATAACATAGTAGTGACTGTGTACCGGGAAGTTGGCGACCATGTTCGTAGGCCTGTAAAGAGTGCCATCACTTAAACCGGTTCTCGGTGTTTTGCCAGCTTGTCATTTGGGTTTTTTTTTCGATTTATTGGTGGGAATTGGAGCTGGAAGCGACTGTGGGCACTCTCTTCTCGCTGATGTCTGAAACTGTCGCCCTCGCAGCCGACTTGGCTTCCATTACAATTCGACCTTGGTAATAACCTTGCGATACCCACAATGTAAAATGCATGCATGTCGACCTATCTTTACTGAGACTAAGGAAGTCGCTTACAACCGTTTCGGTTGCTTTGTTTTAAATATTTCTTTTCGATGAAACTGGAGTGAGGAAGTGACTGTGCACTCGCTTTTCAATGAAAGTCGTTTGTAATCGTCGCATATGCCGTTGTTATGGGTGCACGGTAGTCGATCATGTCAACGGAATTTCACAACGCGCATTTTGGAGTTGTAGAGCGGATATGGGGAATTCCCGACTGCAGTGAAAAATGGATTCTGTGGACAGAACAGTTAATTTAATTAGTTCATTAGATATTTAATTATTTTATGTGCGTGCATTCATATGACTCAAAGTACAGCATACATTTTGTTTCTTTTAAATTTAACTTTAAAAAAACACAAATTTGATCACAATGTTTTATGAAACTCAAAGAAACAACAGACAAGAAAATCACTGGAGGCTGTAGAATTGTGGTGTTACAGAAGAATGTTAAGAATACCATGGACAGATAAGAAGTGTAAAGAAAACTTTATGAAAGAGGCCAAAGCAAAAAGGGAGCTAATTTCCAATATTAGGAAGAAAGAATCATTTTTGTTACATGTAATGAGAAGGGACAGCTGGAATATATTGTGACAACTGGGAAAATTGAGGGACAAAGTGATAGAGGGAAGCAAAAAATTAGAGGAAAGATACCAGACAGCTTAAGAGAGTGTCTTGGCAGAAGGTCAACAACAGAAATGATAAATAATTGTCGAGGTTGCGAATTGTAGAGAGACATTATCACCAACACCAGCAGGCATGGTACTTCATGATGATTAACTTCCCTGACTTAATTAAATGTTTTATCTTCAACAAATGGTGTCATGTTCAAATTGGAAGCAAAACATATAACATGGAAACCATGACTGAGGTCTACGCAAACAAAATTGACTTGTAAAATATAGATAATCTCGACTTTAATCTCTGAAGGCAAAACGGGCTTGTAAAACTATGATTTTAGTCTCTGAAGTCAAAACGGGCTTGTAAAACTATGATTTTAGTCTCTGAAGTCAAAACGGGCTTGTAAAACTATGATTTTAGTCTCTGAAGGCAAAACGGGCTTGTAAAACTATGATTTTAGTCTCTGATGACAAAACGGGCTTGTAAAACTATAATTTTAGTCTCTGAAGGCAAAACGGGCTTGTAAAACTATGATTTTAGTCTCTGAAGGCAAAACGGGCTTGTAAAACTATGATTTTAGTCTCTGAAGGCAAAACGCGCTTGTAAAACTATGATTTTAGCCTCTGATGACAAAACGGGCTTGTAAAACTATGATTTTAGTCTCTGATGACAAAACGGGCTTGTAAAACTATGATTTTAGCCTCTGATGACAAAACGGGCTTGTAAAATTATGATTTTAATCTATATTGACAACAATGACAAGTAAAACAATAATTTTAGTTTTTGTTGACAAAAACAGTTTGCGAAAGTAAAAAAAAAAAAGTAAAGTACCCCCGTCACGCCAAGTGGCGTATAGGGAATATGGTGTTAGTGACAATAAATTTTACAGACCTTCGGCACATGATTTTTGGGGTAATGTGGTCGGTATTACGCCCGTGGCGTTTTACTTTCCCAGAAAAAAATCCGGTCCCCATTTAAGGCTGGGTGAACCCGGAAGCCGTCGGTTGGGATCGAACCCTACCTCTTGTCCTTTGTAGTCCAGTTCACTAACCACTGAGCTTTCGCGGCTCCCTAGTTTGCGAAAGTATGGCATTAATTTCTGAAAGCATAAAGTTTAGCCATCTCTACCTCTCTGATGTCCAGACATCGCACTGTCGGTATTCTCTCTTTAGCCAACTCTACCTCTCTGATGTCCAGACATCGCACTGTCGGTATTCTCTCCTCTCCCTTAACCCCAGGAAGACTGTACACCTACTTTTAGAATCGTGGAATTGTTCGTGGGAGTTTGTTGGCACAGCCACCACTTCCTAGGCTATGGCAGCATAACATAATCTGGAAGCAATTCTAGAGATTATTTCAAGTAGGAGAGAGAGAGAGAGAGAGTTAAAGAGAGAGTGAGAGAGTTAGAGAGAGAGAGGGGGGGGGATGAAAGAAAAAGAATGCATATCTGAACCTGCAGAAAAAGGTCCAATGAGAGGCTAAGATCAAGCTGCCTTTTTTGCTTGCACCAAAATGTGGCACCTTTTTTCTGATAATTTCTGCACAGACTGTGTATGTTATGTCTGTTTGTTGATGATAAGAACCTAAAGTACGATTTTTAACATACAGTTGTATGATCAGTCTCTGATATTTTCACAACTTGAACACCCTGTGTGTGTGTGTGTGTGTTTGAAAGCAGACGGCTTTGTGTACGTTTACAATAGAGGCTCGTTAGAAATGAAGTGTGTTTATATTGAAAAATCAATGTGTTTAAAAGATATGGTTTTTAGAAAATAAAAATACTTAAAAGTTATTGTTGGGTTAATATGGTAGCAAAGATGGTGTAGATGCTGAACGGCCCAGGCAAAAGCAGCTTTCCACAAAATGAGGATGATTCTGTGCAATACATTTTTGACAATAGAAACAAGAAAAAGAGTTCTTGAATGTTATCTAGAGCCAGTCTTAACATATTGATGTGAATCATGGACAATAGGACAACAGACAAGAAAATCACTGGAGGCTGAAGAAATATAGTTTCACAGAAGAATGTTGAGAATACCAAGGACAGCTTATTTCTTATTTCTAAGAAATAAGAAAGACGAGTAATGAAAACGATCTGAAAGAGGCCAAAGGTAAAAGAGAACTAATATCCTATATTAGGATGAAAATCATAATTGTATGGCCTTGTAATGAGAAGAGAGCACGGGCGTAATACCGATCATATTACCCCCAAAATCATGTGCCGAAAATCTATATTTTAAAAAAAATGGCTGTCACTAACATCATATTTTCTATACGCCACTTGGCGTGACGGGGCTTTTTACATTTTTTTTTTAATGAGAATGGAACAGCTGGAATATATTGTAACAACTGGGAAAATTGAGGGACGAAGAATGGAGAAAAGATACCAGACAGCTTAAGAGAATTGCTTGGCAGAAGGTCAACAACAGAAACGATAAATAACAGTCGAGATCGAAAGTTGTGGAGAAACATGATCACCTACGCTAGCAGGATTGATACTTGATAATGGTGATGATGATGAAAGATGGCGTAGTGGCACAGTTTTGGTGTTACGGTCTAATGGTTTGTTAGCTCACACCCTGTCGACCACTTTCCAGTTCTAACGTTTATGTAGCACTTACACGTACACACATACAAGCACATACATACGTACTTTAGCACAAACTGGTCATTAATCGTGGAGGTAAAAAAAACAATCATTGTAAAATGAGAGATTTCAGTTATTTCCCTTGCCAGAACTATATCTTTGCTTAAGTTCTTTACTTGTAGTTGTTAAATGTAAATGCAAACTAAACTCAAATAAGAGTATTTATTTTATACAAGCTATACTTTAAGTTTAGGGAGCCGCGATAGCTCAGTGGTTAGTGAACTGGACTACAAAGGATAAGGGGTAGGGTTCGATCCCAAACGACGGCTTCCGGGTTCACCCAGCCTTAAATGGGTACGGGATTTTTTTTCTGGGAAAGTAAAGTAGCACGGGCGTAATACCGACCACATTACCCCAAAAATCATGTGCTGAAGGTTTGTAAAATATAGGGTCACTAACACCATATTTCCCTATACGCCTCTTGGCGTGGCGGGGGTACTTTACTTTTTTTTATACTTTAAGTTAGAGAACGGGAGACCGAATCGATAACCGGTGCTTCAAACCAAAAGAACGCGGGTTCGAATCCCGTAGGGTCAACACGTTTTTTCTTCTATCGGGGGTGAAATAATTATTCTCACCTGAACACCTCGCAGCGACTGCTGAGGGCAAGCTGCCTTTATTCTCTAGTCCTATAAATCCACTCGGCAGACCCCAGTATTTGGACAGTGTTGTAGAGATGTTATCTATTGAGTTGATGCAGAAGACATGCACTTGTCGCGTTGCATAAAACCGAAACTCTGAAACAGACATACACCAATAGACAGACATCAATAGACAGACAACAATAGACAGACACCAATAGACTGGCAGCATTAGACAGACACCAAAAGATAACAAAAATAGACAGGCACCAATAGACAGACATCAATAGACCGGCGAAATATGAGTGAGGGTGAAAGTTTAACAATTACAGTTCGTTGTTGTGTTAGCATCAACTGTTATGGTTATGGTTATGGTTATGGTTATGGAAGGCCCCGGTATCACTGCAAACGAATTAAAATCCATAATTGCTCAACCGCCCGTGCCAGTGGATTCATCCGAATTAATATTTCACCCCCAAACAAAGAAAGGCAGCGATAGTCCCCATCATAGCAGTATCAGCACACGCCAAAAGATATAAGGCGAAACCGCACAGAAAGTGAACACAGCCATTTGTTCCCTGTCACACGATATCATCACTCATCGTAAGCAATCGAAATATGCAAACATAATCCGGATGAAAAACACAGCTCACGGTGTGCACAGAGCACTTAACTCAATAGCTTCGGCAGCAGGCCGGACTTGGAATATGAGGAAACTGCAACAATGAACAATTTTCTGACACAGCCTATAACAGTTCCTACAGCCTATCCGACACATTGACCGGACGGAAGTTCAACTGTTGCGTCACGTTAACAGCTAAACAGTATCGTCACGAATCGGGTGACGAAGACATTTTGTGTGATTGAACCAGACTTTGTGTAGCAGCATTTAGAACAGAATCAGCTGATGTACCGTGGACAAGACATTTGAAATAACAGGATGATGCTTGTGTCAAGGGACAAGTCTTGGAAGACTGACTACTGGTGTTACTGGAACAGGTTGGTCGTGTTCGTCCCGCTTACCAGCAACAAGAGCCGTGAATCTAAGGCCGTGCTACGGAGTTCGTGCACGTGGTTCAGGTTTCTCCTCGGGTTTTCCTCGATATTCTCGCAGAGGACATCGGAGCACCTGTGACATCGTCCGGTGTGCGGTGATGATGTTTCTAACAATAAATAACAATGATAAGCTACATATTCATTTCATTTAATTTATTTATCAAATTCACTTTATTTATCAAATTCACTTAATTTATTTATCAAATTAACTTAATTTATTTATCAAATTCATTTAATTTAATTTAATTATATAATTCACTTAAGTTTATTTATCAAACTCACTTAAGTTAAATTACTTATCAAACTCTCTTAACTTTATTTATTTATCAAATTCACTTAATTTATTTATCAAATTCACTTAATTTAGTTTATTTGTCAAATTCACATAATTTTATTTATTTATCAAATTGACTTAATTTAATTGATATTTATCTGCTCTTATCTCTGTCTTCATTTAACCTATCTCCCTACTCTCTCTCTCTATCTCATTCTACCTCTCCTGTTCTCATCTCATTCTCTCTGTCTCTCCCTCGCCCCCTCCATCTGTAAATGTTCCAGAGCACCTGTTCCTAATAACTTTCTTAGTGACGTTCTCTCTCTCTGTCTGCAGGCACTTGGGTCACGTTTGGAGGGCAGGTTACTGACGAGGTAAGAAAAACATTTTACACGAATAATCTACAGAGCTCCATAGAACACTCGTTTTTAACAAGAACACTCAACTCAACTTTCCAGAACATAACTCTCGCATGATGAACATAATTTTTCTACAGCAATATTTTTTTACTTTTGTTCTTCTACTTCTTCTTTCCTTCCTCATTTGCTTTTCAGCGTCGAGAGGAGATATAATTTGCGATCTTTTGCTCTTCTGTTCGCTTCTGCTGCTGTTATGCTTCCTAGTGCTTCTAATATTCCATCGACCCATCTTTTTCGTGGTCGACCCTTGGATCTGGTGTTCTCACAACGTTTGTTGAAGGCTCGTTGTGTTGTGTTTTGTTCTTTCTGCCTTGTCACGTGGCCAAACCATGTTATCTGTTGTTTCCTTATATATTCTTTGGCGGGGGCTATTCCTAGCTTTTTTCTCAGTTCTTCATTTCTGATCTTATCTCTCAGACTGTTTCCTGTCATTCGTCTAACACACTTCATCTCAGTAGAGGTTATTTTTCTTATTGTTCTTGCATCTAGGGTCCAGGTCTGGCATTGGTAGCACAACGTTGGGATGAAGTTTGTATTGTATAGTGCTCGTTTTGCCTCCAGAGTTATTTCCTTGTTGGACAATAGTGGTGATAACTGTCCGATGATTTGACAAGTTTTGTTGCATCTTGATTCTATCTCTGCCGTTTGAGAATTATCGTTTGTCATTAGACTTCCTAGGTATTTGAATTCCTCTACTTGTTTTAGTTGTCTGCCTTCTATAGTTATGTTGATGTTTTGTTTATTTTTGGCGACGTTCATGACTTCCGTTTTGTTGATGTTGATTTTCATGTTGTATTTTGTGCCTGAGATATTGAGTTTGTTTAAGTGTTCTTGTAGGTCTTCTATTGTTTCATGTATTAGTGCCTGATCGTCTGCAAATAAAAGCTCGTTGATTTCTTCTGTCTCTGATGGGTTGGCTAGCTTGCATATATGGTCCATGTATGTAATAAACAGTAGGGGGGACAGTACGCACCCCTGTCTTACGCCTGATCTAACTTCGAAGTGGTCTGTGTAGCCTGCTGCTGTTCTGACACTGCAGCTGCTGTTGACGAAGAGGCTTTTAATAATGTTGGTTAGATGTTGGCTTACTCCGTATGTTGTTAGTACACATGTATCTCCTACAGTTGTTTTCTGTTTACTCTGTCGAATTGCTTTTTCCTGGTCAATGAAGGCTATGTATAAATTTTTTTTGAATGAAGGATAACGTATCTACAAGAGATTTTTTATTATTTGTGTCTAACACGTCTAATGTACATTTTCTAAAGGATATTTTCTCCATTTTTTTAGGACTGATGTAACTAACTGTTCTATAAGAGAGTTTCTCATTTTCTTACAAGAATGACATACTTAACTGTTCTATAAGAGAGTTTCTCATTTTCTTACAAGAATGACATACTTAACTGTTCTATAAGAGAGTTTCTCATTTTCTTACAAGAATGACATACTTAACTGTTCTATAAGAGAGTTTCTCATTTTCTTACAAGAACGACATACTTAACTGTTCTATGAAAGTGAAAATCTCCTTGTCCCACAACAAGCAGGCTTTAGACAGTGTTACTCTACCGAAGATCAAGCAACCTATCTTTCCCAGGAAATTGAAGATGCGTTTCAAGAAAAGAAACTGGTACTAGCAGCATGGATAGACCTAAAGAAAGCATTTGATAAGGTATGGAAGGAAGGGCTTTTGAAGAAACTGAGAAATTATGGAGTAAATGGCAGGATGTACAAATGGGTCAAAGCATACCTGCATAACAGGAGAGCCAGAGTGCAACTGGATGGTCTTAAGAGTAAGAAGGTCTTACTGCGCCAGGGCGTTCCACAGGGAGGGGTACTATCTCCAACACTTTTTCTGATCTACATCAATGACCTAGTTACTGAACTACCACATGGCATCAAAGTGGCAATGTATGCAGATGACTTGGTAATGTGGTGCACAGAGGAGTATGCAACAGTGGCCTCCAAATTGCTACAAAGAGCTATGAATGCACTGAATTCATGGACAAATAGATGGTGTATCAGCATCAATACAGACAAATGCAGTACTACACTTTTCACACTCTCCCCAAAACAAAAAGCAGGAGCCATCTACATAAACAATGAGCCTGTGAAAGAAGACATACAAGCTACATATCTCGGAGTTACATTTGATAACAAACTATCTTGGAAACAGCAGATAAATAAGGCAACCCAAAAAGCAAGGAGGAAATTGGCTATTCTAAGAAAGTTGTGTGGAACCACATGGGGTGCGAGTGGGAAAATACTCAGTAAAGTTTACCAACAGAGTATACGCCCACATTTAGAATATGGATCATCCGCATGGTGCTCAGCATCAAACACCACATTGCAAGAACTGGATAAAGTACAAAACCAGGGACTTAGGGTCATCACAGGAGCAATGAAATCAACACCAATATTGGAGATGGAGAAATTGTGGAGGATACCAGCACTGAGAGAACGGAGAGACACAAAGGTGCTGATACAGGCAGAAAAATTTGTATGCATGCCGAGACATCCAATGAAGGACAGATTCCAAAATCTTGCATTGGGACGACTTAAGAGAAGCAGCTTTATCCACCAAGCCAAGCGTATTAGTAGACAAACACCAGACATGCCAAGAGTTGTTAAACCCCTTCTGCCCATACCAGAACAGACTCCCTGGACAGATGAATCAGGATTATCAGTTCAAATACGGACAGAAGTGAAAGGAATAGTTGACAAAGAGGAACAAAATAGTCTACAGCGAAAAACAATAACTCTCAGTTTCCTGGATGAAGAATACCCACAAGACCTATGGATCCGTGTGTACACAGATGGATCAGCACAGAATGCAGTAAAGAATGGGGAGCAGGTGCATATATAGGGTACCCAAATAACACTAGGGATATGAATAAAATAGCAACAGGGAAATATTGTCACAATTATGATGCAGAAATACAAGCAATAAAGTTGGCAATAGAAAAACTGCTGAACAGTAATCTTAGCCCACAGCCTGTAGTGTTTTTGACAGATGCAAGATCAGTACTCCAGGCACTACAATCCAGAAAATTACCACATCTGCAGACCTTATTGACTGAACTCTGCAAGCACCACAGGGTTGCCCTGCAGTGGATCCCGTCTCACTGTGGAATACCAGGAAATGAGAAAGCAGATCAGTTGGCAAAGGAAGGTTCAACAGGCACACAACTAGATACACCAGTTACATACCATCATAAGAAACAGATAATCAAATCAATCAGAGGACCACAAGCCCCAAATCAGGATGCCTTTCATAATATGAATAGATATGAACAAGTTATCATTATACGCCTAAGAACAGGACACAATCGACTCCATAGTCACATGTATACAAAATTCAAGATCGGCACATCAACTACTTGTACATGTGGACAGGCAGCCCAGACTGCTGAACACATACTTCAAGACTGCACTGAATATAGTAGACTGAGGAAAATCCATTGGCCCATAGATACAACACTACAGACAAAACTATATGGGCCACTGCAAGAATTACAAAAGACAGTAAAATTTATACAGGAAACGACATTGCAGATATAGACAATACTTCAGGCGAACGAAAGATAGATAGACTGTTCTATAAAAGATTTTCTCATTTTCTTACAAGAACGACATAATTAACTGTTCTATAAGAGATTTTCTCATTTTCTTACAAGAATGACATAATTAACTGTTCTATAAAAGATTTTCTCATTTTCTTACAAGAACGACATAATTAACTGTTCTACAAGAGATTTTCTCATTTTCTTACAAGAATGACATAATTAACTGTTCTACAAGAGATTTTCTCATTTTCTTACAAGAATGACAAAATTAACTGTTCTATAAGAGATTTTCTCATTTTCTTACAAGAATGACATAATTAACTGTTCTATAAGAGATTTTCTTACAAGAATGACATAATTAACTGTTCTAGAACAGATTTTCTCATTTTCTTACAAGAATGACATAATTAACTGTTCTATAAGCGATCATCATACCAATATGGAAAAAGAAAGGTAGCAAAAGAGACTGCAATCAATATAGAGGGATATCTCTTCTTAGCCATGTAGGAAAACTATACGCCAAAATGTTGGGGAAAAGGCTGTGACCAATAATAGAACTACATTTACGCGATTCACAAATAGGGTTCCGAAAAAAACAGAGGATGTACTGACGGACTATTCACACTAAAACAGCTTGCAGAAAAAACGACAGAACACAACCAAAACTTATACATAGCCTTCATTGACTAGGAAAAAAGCATTCGACAGAGTAAAGAGAGAACAACTGTGGGAGATACTAACAACATACGGAGTAAGCCAACATCTAACCAACCTTATTAAAAGTCTCTACACCAACAGCAGCTGCAGGGTCAGAACAGCAGCAGGCTACACAGACCACTTCGAAGTTAGATCAGGTGTAAGACAGGGGTGCGTACTATCCCCCCTACTGTTTATTACATACATTGACGATATATGCAAGCTAGCCAACCCATCAGAGACAGAAGAAATCAACGAGCTTTTATTTGCAGACGATCAGGCACTAATACATGAAACAATAGAAGACCTACAAGAACACTTAAACAAACTCAACATCTCAGGCACAAAATACAACATGAAAATCAACATCAACAAAACAGAAGTCGTGAATGTCGCCAAAAATAAACAGAACATCAACATAACTATAGAAGGCAGACAACTAAAACAAGTAGAGGAATTCAAATACATAGGAAGCCTAATGACAAACGATAATTCTCAAACAGCAGAGGTAGAATCAAGATGCAACAAAGCTTTTAAAATCATCGGACAGTTATCACCACTATTGTCCAACAAGGAAATAACTCTGGAGTCAAAACGAGCACTATACAATATAATCTTCATCCCAACGTTGTACTACCAATGCCAGACCTGGACCCTAGATGCTAGAACAATAAGAAAAATAACCTCTACAGAGATGAAATGCGTTAGACGAATGACAGCAAACAGTCTGAGAGATAAGATCAGAAATGAAGAACAGAGAAAAAAGCGAGGAATAGCCCCCGCCATAGAATATATAAGGAAACAACAGATAAAATGGTTTGGCCGCGTGACAAGGCAGAAAGAGCAAAACACAACACAACCATCCTTCAACAACCGTTGTGAGAACACCAGACCCAAGGGTCGCCCACGAAAAAGATGGGTCGATGGAATATTAGAAGCACTAGGAAACATAACAGCAGCCGAGGGAAACAGAAGAGCAAAAGATCGCAAATTATATCTCCTCTCGACGCTGAAAGGCAGATGAGGAAGGAAAGAAGAAGAATAAGGCAATTATAAATTAACAATTAAAGTCAAATTTATGTCAAAACTTCCTAATCGTTATAGAATTGATTCGTCTTTTATTAAGAAAGTATGGTACAAAGTTTATATCAGAGAGATTGAAAGGATTTCTATTTGAGGGCGTCGTTTAGCATCTACAACACTAACCTCAATAAAGCCTCAGATGGTGCCGAGTTTGTGCCAGAGAGTCTGAAAGAGTTAATCATCATCATCATCGTCTGAAAGAGTTCATCATCATCATCATCGTCTGAAAGAGTTCATCATCATCGTCTGAAAGAGTTAAGTTATCGGGGAAAAAATACTTGAGCGGAGATAGAGCTTTGGTGTATGCAAGAGGAGAAATGAAAAAAAAAATACTTGAGCGGAGATAGAGCTTTGGTGTATGCAAGAGGAGAAATGAAAAAAAAGACTTGAGCGGAGATAGAGCTTTGGTGTATGCAAGAGGAGAAATGAAAAAAAAAATACTTGAGCGGAGATAGAGCTTTGGTGTATGCAAGAGGAGAAATGAAAAAAATAGAGAGAGAGGGGGAAAAAAAGAACAAATGTATGTTTAAAGCGTCACGTAACAAGTGGACAACACAAACAAGAACGACGTTTCGGCGCAATATGCCTTCAACAGGAACAAACATACAACACACGTACAAATATGTATTTTAAAAAAAAAAATATATATATATATAAATATAATAATTTCGAACTAGAAGGAGAAATGAAAGGAAAATAAGAATACAGTCTTCACTGTATGCTCTGATGTGGCAAGAACGGAAGTTCGCACGGGATGCGTGTGCGTGCCCAAAAGTGAAAATGTGCGCACGCAACACGCAGTAACAGAGGTTTCCAAAATACAGGTCCTTGTGCATACAAAAAGGGCAAAACACAGACTAGAAAAAATATGGTACCTGAGAGGAAATATAGAGGTGTTGTAGAATGGGATAGAGTGTGTGTGTATGTGTGTGTGCATGCGTGTTACCAACTTAGGTCCCGGCATCTTCTAGTAATTAAGATGTCCCTGTTTTGTGTTCCAAGGTGGCAGAAGAGCTGCTAACTGTCGCTTATGAAAGGGGGATTAACTTCTTCGACACTGCCGAGGTCTACTCTGCTGGCAAGTAAGTAATTGTTGTTGCCGCCCTGTCCATGCTGTGCAGTGGTTACAGAACCGTGTTCTGGTCACCAACAATAATTCTCCAATAACCTGTTCCCATCATTCTCCTTCCAACCCACTGTTTAATAAACTCGTTGCTTCCGCTCTTATGAATTAATAACTTGTTCCGATCTCCCCATTTTTCTATAACGTGCTCTGATCTCCCCATTATTCTATAACATGCTCTGATCTCACCATTTTTCTATAACATGCTCTGATCTCACCATTTTTCTATAACATGCTTTGACCTCCCAATTTTTCAATAACATGCTCTGATCTCCCCATTTTTCAATAACATGCTTTGACCTCCCCATTTTCTATAACATGCTCTGATCTCCCCATTTTTCTATAACATGCTTTGACCTCTCCATTTTTCTATAACATGCTCTGATCTCCCCATTTTTCTATAACATGCTTTGACCTCTCCATTTTTCTATAACATGCTCTGATCTCCCCATTTCTCTATAATATGTTCTGATCTCCTTATTTTTCTATAACATGTTCTGACCACACTTCGATAACTTGTTCCTACCTCCTCAATTTTCGATAACTTGTTCCCACCTCTTCAATTTTGGATAACTTGTTCCCACCTCTTCAATTTGGATAACTTGTTCCCACCTCTTCAATTTTGGATAACTTGTTCCCACCTCTTCAATTTTCGATAACTTGTTCCCACCTCTTCAATTTTGGATAACTTGTTCCCACCTCTTCAATTTTGGATAACTTGTTCCCACCTCTTCAATTTTCGATAACTTGTTCCCACCTCTTCAATTTTGGATAACTTGTTCCCACCTCTTCAATTTTCGATAACTTGTTCCCACCTCCTCAATTTTCGATAACTTGTTCCCACCTCCTCAATTTTCGATAACTTGTTCCCACCTCCTCAATTTTCGATAACTTGTTCCCACCTCCTCAATTTTCGATAACTTGTTCCCACCTCCTCAGTTTTCGATAACTTGTTCCCACCTCCTCAGTTTTCGATAACTTGTTCCCACCTCCTCAGTTTTCGATAACTTGTTCCCACCTCCTCAGTTTTCGATAACTTGTTCCCACCTCCTCAGTTTTCGATAACTAATTCCCACCTCCTCAGTTTTCGATAACTTGTTCCCACCTCCTCAGTTTTCGATAACTAGTTCCCACCTCCTCAGTTTTCGATAATTTGTTCCCACCTCCTCAGTTTTCGATAACTTGTTCCCACCTCCTCAGTTTTCGATAACTTGTTCCCACCTCCTCAGTTTTCGATAACTTTTCCCACCTCCTCAGTTTTCGACAACCTTTCCCGATCTCACAACTTTTCCCGATCTCACAACTTTTCCCGATCTCACAACTTTTCCCGATCTCACAACTTTTCCCGATCTCACAACTTTTCCCGATCTCACAACTTTTCCCATAATTTATCCTCACCTCATAGTTTGTCCCTAAATTGTCCCCGCCTCCCATTTTCCCAATTACCTTGTCCTGACATCCTTATTTTACTTTCCTGTGTCCAGACCTTCTCATTCCCCCCACCCCAAATTTCCCCCCAGCTCCCGGCCTCCTTTGTTTATAAACTTAATCATCTCTGTGTGTGTGTGGTGAGAGAGAGAGAGAGAGAGAGAGAGAGAGAGAGAGAGAGAGAGAGAGAAAATGACCTGTCAGCAAAGTTTTCTTCTTTTGTAACGATTGCTGACTTGCTGTATGACTTTTGCCTCTAGTCGTAAAGTGCTGTACCAAAGGTTACTGGTTCAAATCCTGGTGCAGACTTCTCATTTTTGCAGTTTATGTTCTTGTTTGGGGATTTTTTCATGAGTGCTGTTAACATATCTTTGTGCTTGTAATGTTTGTATGGGTCTCTGGTCTCGGAATTTCTCTTAAATAAATATGTATGTAGTTGCTGTTAGTATTACTATTTTCAGTTACAATATCATGAAGGTGAAGGCAATATCATTATCATGTCAGTGTTTGTTACAATATCATGGAGGTGAATGCAATGTTATATTGTCAGTGTTTGTTACAATATCGTGAAGGTGAGAACAATATTATATTGTCAGTGTTTGTTACAATATCAGCGATTGGGGAAAGTTCAGAACAAACAAAAAATGATTTAAAGTGGCTATAGTGTGGCTAATCATCATTTTTTGGCCATGTAATGAGAAGAGAACAACTGGAATATATTGTTAGGTCCATTCCATTTGAATACCTGTTAAAACGTTGCACTGTGTTCTGCGCCAGTGGCCCAGTGCATCCGATTTCAGCCAGCATTTTATTCAGGTTTGCTTTCCTTAGCCTTTTGTTGTCCCCAATGTTCCTGCAAGGCAGCAGATTGTCTTTCCTGTAGGGGGATTCTGCCCTTAGGTGGTCGGCCCTCCCAGGTTTACGAGCACCATCTGCCCAAGCTTGATGTAGCTATTAGTTGGTCATTAGACCATCACCATCACACATCAAACAACAGACTATAAGTCCCTCATAACTAAGACAAACCTCTGGGAGTCTCACCGATGCTGACAAGTCATGTACGAAACCCCACTCCGTCTTTCATTGATTAGAGTACGACCGTCCTAGGGCTATGCAACTAACGTGATGACGTAGCTCACAGAACAATGGTTACAATCACAATATCCCAGTTACTATAGTAAAAGCAACCAACAGCACGCGAAAAGCTTATGCACAATCTCAAAATTGAAAACTGCTACTGTACACTGGACAATATGACTACAAAACATGTTCTACAGGATTGCCCCCAGTACACAGACCTGAGAAGAGCAATGTGGTCCACACCCACCTCCCTGGAAGAGAAACTATATGGGGCAATCGATTCGCTTAAACAGAAGCTGACTATTTTATTAAAGAGTCTGGAATCCTACTCAGATTGAGTCTTGATCGCAGAGAGAGAGAGAGAGAGAATATTGTAACAACTGGAAAAATTGAGGGACGAAGAGATAGAGGGAAGCAAAGAGAAAAAAATACCAGACAGCTTAAGAGAATGGCTTGGCAGAAGGTCAACAACAGAAATGATAAATAACTGTCGTGATCGAAAGTTATGGAGAGACATGATCACCTACGCCAGCATGCCCGGTACTTGATGATGATGATGATGATAGTGTGGATATAATGTGAGGTATAGGATAATCTCAAAAGAAATCCTCAAATGGGAATAAGAAGATAAAAGAAAAAGAGACAGCCCTAACGAAACTCAAAAGAAGAACACTGAGGAGAGAAGCAACAACAGCAGGCATCAGCTCCCTTACCAAGACTTAACGGCTCGGCCAGAATGGGGATGTGCTATGAGATACATGCGGGTCTTGTGCAAAGTCTGACACTTGATAACAAAGATCGTGAGTCATACAAAATCTGAAATGTATGTTCAATGTGCCGGCTGGAGTGGACAATAGACAGACAGACGGACGGACGGACGGACGGACAGACAGACAGACAGACAGACAGACAGACAGACAGACAGACAGACAGACAGACAGACAGACAGATAGAGTTCGAGGTATTACCGGGAGCATTATTGGCATAGTGGTAGCGCGCTAGCTTGGAGATAAAGAGAATGCGGCTTCGATCACAACTTGTCGCTCTCAAGTCAACCCAGCTATAAAAATTGGTACCTGCTTCTGTAAATTGGAGAAAGGCAAATAACAAGCAGAAGATCACTGACTCCCTAAATGTTGTGACCTAGTACGATGATGTGCAGTACGTCATTTTCCCACAATATTAAAATGTATCACGTGATGTGATAGCAATCTGGTCCGGTAGGATGCATCATGTGCATTAGGTGACCCCTGATCGTTTCAAGCTACTGTATGCAAGATAAAAAAAATAGAAATAGAGAAACTCTAACCTATGGAAGCGAATCACAGACTGTAAACAAACAAATGAAAAGACAATTAGAGGCCACAGAGATTGAATTTCTCAGAAGAATTTTGAAAGTTTCCTGGACAGCTAAGGCCAACGAGGAAATCCTCAAAGAGACAAACACAAAAAAAAAGAGCTCCTAAGAAACATTAGAGAGAAACAATCAACATTTTTCGGACACATCATGAGAAGAAGAAAGTTGAAATACTTGATTACAGGGAAAGAGAGATCAACATGACGACAAAGAGAGAAAATACTAGATAGCTTGGCGTCATGGCATGGAAAATAATCTACAACAGAACTGATACGATGCACGGTGGATAGAAGATTGTGGAAGGACATTATCGCCTACGTCAACCAGAACGGCACATTGTGATGATGATCACGTGATGTAAATAATTCGATGCACGTGACTGTATTTTTGTCGCTGGACAGAACACGTAGACAGGTAACTAAAATATGGTTAATCCATCAGGGGTCCAATTTAGAACATCCAGTGCTCACATTGTGAGAACCTCTAAGTGTTAGCAGCACCTTTTGTCTTGAAGTTCAACTATTTGCCATTTCCTGTACAGGGCAGAGCAAGTCTTAGGGAAGATACTCAAGAAGAAGCAATGGAGGTCAGTAATTAGACGTAGCCAGGTGTGTGTGTGTGTGTGTGTGTGTGTGTGTGTGTGTGTGTGTGTGTGTGTGTGTGTGTGTGTGTGTGTGTGTGTGTGTGTGTGTGTGTGTGTGTGTGTGTGTGTGTGTGTGTGTGTGTGTGTGTGTGTGTGTGTGTGTGTGCGTGCGTGCGTGCGTGCGTGCGTGCGTGCGTGCGTGCGTGCGTGCGTGCGTGCGTGCGTGCGTGCGTGCGTGCGTGCGTGCGTGCGTGCGTGCGTGCGTGCGTGCGTGCGTGCGTGCGTGCGTGCGTGCGTGCGTGCGTGCGTGCGTGCGTGCGTGCGTGCGTGCGTGCGTGCGTGCGTGCGTGCGTGCGTGCGTGCGTGCGTGCGTGCGTGCGTGCGTGCGTGCGTGCGTGCGTGCGTGCGTGCGTGCGTGCGTGCGTGCGTGCGTGCGTGCGTGCGTGCGTGCGTGCGTGCGTGCGTGCGTGCGTGCGTGTGCGTGTGTATGCGTGCGTGCGTGCGTGCATGTCGTGTGTTGAAGAAATTAGCATTTACATACAGGTGAGGAAACAGAACGTTGTTGATATTAAAGAATACGTGTAGGAGTATATAAGTTGATATTAAAGAATACGTGTAGGAGTATATAAGTTGATATTAAAGAATACGTGTAGGAGTATATAAGTTGATAGTAAAGAATACGTGTAGGAGTATATAAGTTGATATTAAAGAATACGTGTAGGAGTATATAAGTTGATATTAAAGAATACGTGTAGGAGTATATAAGTTGATATTAAAGAATACGTGTAGGAGTTTATAAGTTGATATTAACGAGTACATGTAGGAGTATATAAGTTGATATTAAAGAGTACATGTAGGAGTATATAAGTTGATATTAAAGAGTACGTGTAGGAGTATATAAGTTGATATTAAAGAGTACGTGTACGGGTATATGCTTTTCAACATGCTTTTTCGTTCTCTTCCAATAAAGCACTTTGAAAAGCAAAGACCTTTAGTACTTAACTTCATTGACTTAAATAAAGCATTCGTATAGATTCTTTGTGGAATATTCTGAAGCAACATGGCTTACCATCAAAAATCAGAAATATTATCAAAGACATGTATGATGGATACACATGTGCAGTTCGAACAGAGGAAGTACTGAGCGAATGTTTCCCAGTTGAAACTGGGGTTAAACAAGGATGTATTTTATCGCCCTTGTTATTTGGAATTGTTATGGACTTCATAATGAAGAAATGCTGCACTGGTAATAAAGGCATCGAATGGATACAAGGAGACCATTTTGGGGACCTCGACTTTGCTGATGACATAGACCTCATCAGGAGTCAGATAAAAATGATGCAGGAAAACACAAATCAACGGCCAGTAAAATAGGGTTTGAGATCAATTATGACAAGACTAAAGTCAAGAAAAGCCTAATTTCAACAGAAGACAGAATATACATGGTAAACAAACCAGTAGAGATCGTAAGAGATCGATCGCTTTATCTATCTCTGAAGTCACATTGATAAGTAAGGGGATAACTGTATCGAGATCTGTGAACCAGAATTATTCAGGAGAGTAATTGTTCCTTTAGTCATCAGTGAACACAAACAAAGCACACAGCATGAACACAAACAAAGCACACAGCATGAACACAAACAAAGCACATAGCAAGAACACAAACAAAGCATACATCATGAACACAAAGCACATATCATAAACACAAACAAAGCACATAGCATGAACACAAACAAAGCACACAGCATGAAACACAAACAAAGCACATAGCATGAACACAAACAAAGCACACAGCATGAAACACAAACAAATCACATAGCATGAAACACAAACAAAGCACACAGCATGAAACACAAACAAAGCACATAGCATGAACACAAACAAAGCACACAGCATGAAGCACAAACAAAGCACTCAGCATGAACACAAAGCACACAGCATGAACAGAAAGCACATAGCATGAACACAAAGCACACAGCATGAACAGAAAGCACATAGCATGAACACAAAGCACATAGCATGAACACAAACAAAGCACACAGCATGAAACACAAACAGAACACACAGCATGCTCACAAACAAAGCAAACAGGGAATGCTACATATTTTTTGAGTTGTCTAACTTGATACCAAAACTCTTTTGTTTCAGGAGATCCAGTTACATTATATCAACAAAGATCTATTGGGGAGGAAAGTAAGTTTCTGTTGCTATGGGTTTTTTTTTCTGATTGGTGTTGGTCTCATTGATTGCAGTGGAAGAAAAAAAAAACTCGTCATGCGGCGAGTGTGTCGTATAGGAAATGTGGTGTTGATCATCATCTAGCTGCTTGACCATGTTGGAGCCTAGCTCCATGATAGCTCCTCTGAAGCCTTCTGTCCTGCGCGAGATATCAACTTCTGTTGCAGTCAATCTGAACTCGTCTGTGATATCTTGCACCCGCCTTCTTCAATGTCTTCCTCTCATCGTTTACCTGGAACTATACCGTCCATTACTATCTTCTCTGTAGAGTGTCTTCCTCTCATCGTTTACCTGCAACTATACCGTCCATTACTATCTTCTCTGTAGAGTGTCTTCCTCTCATCGTTTACCTGCAACTATACCGTCCATTACTATCTTCTCTGTAGAGTGTCTTCCTCTCATCGTTTACCTGCAACTATACCGTCCATTACTATCTTCTCTGTAGAGTGTCTTCCTCTCATCGTTTACCTGCAACTATACCGTCCATTACTATCTTCTCTGTAGAGTGTCTTCCTCTCATCGTTTACCTGCAACTATACCGTCCATTACTATCTTCTCTGTAGAGTGTCTTCCTCTCATCGTTTACCTGCAACTATACCGTCCATTACTATCTTCTCTGTAGAGTGTCTTCCTCTCATCGTTTACCTGCAACTATACCGTCCATTACTATCTTCTCTGTAGAGTGTCTTCCTCTCATCGTTTACCTGCAACTATACCGTCCATTACTATCTTCTCTGTAGAGCCACGATAGCTCAGTGGTTAGTGAAATGGACTACAAAAGACAAGAGGTCGGGTTCAATCCTGATCGACGGCTTCCGGGTTCACCCAGCCTTAAATGGGTACCAGATTTTTTTTCTGGGAAAGTAAAGCGGCACGGGCGTAATACCGACCATGTTACCCCCAAAACCATGTGCCTAAAGCCTATAAAAATTACGGTCACTAACACCATATTCTCTATACGCCACTTGGCGTGACGGGGCTCTTAGCTTTTTTTTTACTATCTTCTCCAAACCATTCATTATCCATCATCTCACGTGACCAAAATGAAATGTTCCATGTTTGTATGTTCTTTATCAACAAGTTTTCTAAGAAGAAAACTTGGAATAATTACCGCCATAGAGTACATAAAAACAAAACAATAGATAAATTGGTTTGGCCAAGTGTTATGGCAGAAAGACCAAAACACAAACACAACGAGCCTTCAATAAACGCTGCGAGAACACCAGACCCAAGAGCCGACCGCGAAAAAGATGGATTTATGGAATATTAGAAACACTAGGAAAAATAACAACGGGAGAGGCCAACAAAAGAGCAAAAGACCGCAAATTGTATCTCCCCTTGGCGCTAAAAGGCAAATGAGGAAGGAAGGAAGGAAGGAAGGACGAAGGAAGGAAGAAGTTTTCTGGAATTTTAAGCTTTTGTAAAACTGTTTTTTGTTCTCTCCCTCGTCCATGTTGTTAGTATCAGTTTATGCATGACAATCCGACGTTACTATGGGGAGGTGCGGTGTGGAGGAGATAATAGGAAATGGGGTTAATGTTACCAGACCAAGCGGTCTTTCTTTCCTATAAAAATCTCGCATCCCATTTGAGGCTTTGTAACCTAGGACCGCTTGTTGATGGGGTGGGGTAACAAAACCTGATGTCTTGTCTCCATTAACGACCACACACCGTCACTTTTGCCAGTCACTACAACATGTGCAAAGAAACACTGTAGTATAAAATATTTCAAACAAAATTAAACTTATGTCGGGGGACTAATTGGATACTTGGGCGCAGTAATAACATCAGACGGAAGCTGCACCTCAGAAAAAAAAAAAAAGAATGGCACAGGCTAAAGTTGTATTTTGAAAAATGAATCACATCTTTTATAAAATGTTTATCTCAATAGAATAAGAAACAGAGTTCATCGGTGCTATATAGAGCCAATCATGACCTATGTACGCGAATTATGGACAGTAGACAAACACATGAAAAGACGATTAGAGGCCACAGAGATGGGATTTCGCGGAAAAATGTTGTAAGATCCCTGGACAGCTAAAAAGATCAACGAGGACATTCTCAAAGAGACCAACACAAAAAGGGAGTTCTTAAAAACATCGAAAAGAAACAATCAACTTTTTTTCAAGCCCATCATGAGAAGAAGAAAATTGGAACACTTGGTTACAACTGGCAAAAAACAGGGAAAGGGTGGCTGCGGACGACAAAGAGAGGAGATACTAAATAGCTTGGTGTCATGGCATGGAAAACAGTCAACAAGAGAACATACGCTTCACTGTCGACAAAAAATTGTGGAAGGACATGATCGGCTACTTCAGCCGGTATGGCACATGATGATGATGCCACACCCATCTATACTTATAATGCCAACTGGCAGAAAGGAATTACCCCAGTATTGTGACATTTTCAGCTTTTCGAGCAAGGCTAGTTGCATAGACATCTATAGAGTTACAAAGGCCCGCGAGCAGAAAATAAAATGGAAAACCCTCCTACTAGTCTGACGTTATCAGTAATAGTAGCTATAGACGGCTGACGTCACATTACTCACAACAGTCCCTGTTCGTAAAGCCGAAAACGTCACGCTGGTTTGTTCTCGGAGAATTTCCTGTCAACCCGTAGGCCTTTGTAAATCTAAATATGGCCGTGGTGCGGTTGTGAGTAGAATGACGTCAACCATCTATAGCTCGCATAACTGAAAAAGTCACGATAGATGGATGTGGATATGTGTAGGTCTTTACCGTGTCTTTATGATGTTTATGTTTAGCTTGTGTGATTCTTTGTTATTAAAATGACATCATTGTTTTTGAGTGACGTAACTGGTTTTCATAGCACCGTCTGTGCTTCTCATTGCCTCATCTGATAAAGTGAGCAAAACATACAAATGACAGAGCCACCTATTGTGATGTTTTAACCAAATTTAAAGTAATTAACAAATACAAATGACAGCGCCACCTATTGTGATGTTTTAACCAAATTTAAAGTAATTAACAAATACAAATGACAGCGCCACCTATTGTGATGTTTTAACCAAATTTAAAGTAATTAACAAATGCAAATGACAGCGCCAACTATTGTGATGTTTTAACCAAATTTAAAGTAATTAACAAATACATATGACAGCGCCACCTATTGTGATGTTTAACCAAATTTAAAGTGAGCAACACATACAAATGACAGAGCCACCTATTGTGATGTTTTAACCAAATTTAAAGTAATTAACAAATACAAATGACAGCGCCACCTATTGTGATGTTTTAACCAAATTTCAAGTAATTAACAAATACAAATGACAGCGCCACCTATTCTGATGTTTTAACCAAACTTCAAGTAATTAACAAATACAAATGACAGCGCCACCTATAGTGATGTTTTAACCAAACTTCAAGTAATTAACAAATACAAATGACAGCGCCACCTATTGTGATATTTTAACCAAATTTAAAGTAATTAACAAATACATATGACAGCGCCACCTATTGTGATGTTTAACCAAATTTAAAGTAACCAACAAATACAAATGACAGCGCCACCTATTGTGATGTTTTAACAAAATTTAAAGTAATTAACAAATACAAATGACAGCGCCACCTATTGTGATGTTTTAATCAAATTTCAAGTAATTAAGAAATACATATGACAGCGCCACCTATTGTGATGTTTTAACCAAACTTCAAGTAATTAACAAATACAAATGACAGCGCCACCTATTGTGATGTTTAACCAAATTTAAAGTAATTAACAAATGCATATGATAGCGCCACCTATTGTGATGTTTAACCAAATTTTAAGTAATTAACAAATACAAATGACAGAGCCACCTATTGTGATGTTTTAACCAAACTTCAAGTAATTTTTTTATAACACATACAAATGACAGCGCTACCTATTATGATGTTTTAACCAAATTTAAAGTAATTAACAAATACAAATGACAGCGCCGCCTATTGTGATGTTTTAACAAAATTTTAAGTAATTAACAAATACATATGACAGCGCCACCTATTGTGATGTTTAACCAAATTTAAAGTAACCAACAAATACAAATGACAGCGCCACCTATTGTGATGTTTTAACAAAATTTTAAGTAATTAACAAATACATATGACAGCGCCACCTATTGTGATGTTTAATCAAATTTAAAGTAACCAACAAATACAAATGACAGCGCCACCTGTTGTGATGTTTTAACAAAATTTAAAGTAATTAACACATACAAATGACAGCGCCACCTATTATGATGTTTTAACAAATTTAAAGTAATTGACAAATACAAATGACAGCGCTACCTATAGTGATGTTTTAACCAAGTTTTGAACATCTTGTGTCCACTACAGGGCAGAGACCGAGAAGGGACTGTCTCGGAAACACATTATAGAAGGTAATTATCTTGTCGGTAGTGATGTGTGTGCTTGCGCTGGTTAGTGGCATGGTTTGAGACTTTCACCGTGTTAGAACGAAAACAAAAATGATTTATTTTCTTATGTGATTTTGTTTTTCTTTCTTTGGCGTTCACTCATAAGAGTCGTCTTCTCTACCTTGTTTGTCCTGTCACTAGTTAATGTCTAACATGGGGGAGTTAAGTATACAGTTTCTCGGAGTTAGGCCACGGCATTTGGTGGTGAGTTGTGCAACTTCTCTGCTGTTATTAAGTGCACTTCATTGCTGTCTTTGTCAATCCATTCAGTACACTTTTCTGGTGTCTTTGCCAACCCATTAAGTGCACTAACTGTCCTTGTCAACCCATTCAGTGCACTTGCTGTCTTTATCAACCCATTTTATCAACCAAGGAAATTGATAATGAAATACACAAAATGTGCAAAAAGAAGACTGGCTGAATCAAAGATGTCTAGAAATCTAAACTATGGAAAGTAAACAATTTAAAAGGGATGCACACAGAAATAAAGAGAAAGACTAATAAAGACAAAAAAGCTGCAGGAAACGTTTGTATTTGAAACAAAGAGGGAAGAATGCTAACAGACAACAAAGATATAATCGATAGATGGCAGGAATGTATAACAGAATTATTTCATGACGAAAGGGACAAAAAAAACCATTTATAAAATGTACGTCCAGCTATAAAATAATGAAATCTGAAGTAGAAAAAGCTATACAAACAATAAAAAAAAAAAAAGAGAAAAGCAGCAGGACCTGACAATATGCAGATATAGATGATACAGACACTAGAAGATTTGGGCATTGAAGTGATCACAAACATATGCAATGACATATACCATACAGGATACATACCAAATGAACTAAAAACATCAACTTTCATTGCATTACCTAAAAAGAATGGTGCAGTTGGATGCAGTGACTTTAGAACAATAAGCCTAATGAGCCAGGTAACAACAATTTTACTAATCGTTATACAGGGAAGGATTCAGAATAAAATCAATACTGAATTAGATGAGCAGCAATTTGGATTCAGGAAAAACAGTAGGACAAAAGAAGCCATATTCAGCATGAGGAAATTGATTGAAAAATACATAGAAGTAAACAAACCAATATATGCCTGCTTCATAGACTACACCAACGCTTTTGATAGAATACACCATAATCAACTTATAAACGGCCTAAAAGATATAAATCTGGACGTTACAGATATACGACTAAAATATAATTTCTACTGGGAGCAAACAGCAATAATAAAATATAATAAGGAGAACTATACACCCATTGATATAAAAAGGAGTAAGACAAGGATGCATCCTATCACCAAGCTTGTTCAATCTATACACTGAGAAATCTTTAAAAAACGTCACAGATGCCAGGCTTAAACATTAATGGGAAGATAATCAATAACCTAAGATATGCTGATGATACTGTTATGACTAGGTATGAATATAAAGAGAATAAAACTATGGTCATAAACAAAGAACATTTTCAAGACCTACAAATAAATATCAAAGTTGAAGGAATACATCTAGAGACAGTTCAGAGCTACAACTACCTGGGACATACGGTAACCAGGTGATGGAAAATTTATAACTGAAATAAACAAAAGAATAGGAATGACAAAAAGTAATTGTAATGCCATGAAAAATATACTAACATCAAAACAAATAACACCAGGACTAAAACTATTAATAATAGCACAATGTTACATCTTCTCAATATTCCTGTATGGTGCAGAAACATGGACATTG
This sequence comes from Megaustenia siamemsis, assembly GCA_032433765.1. NCBI lineage: Eukaryota > Metazoa > Mollusca > Gastropoda > Stylommatophora > Ariophantidae > Megaustenia > Megaustenia siamemsis. Next base: position 10,522,508 of record JAVIAB010000088.1, read on the forward strand.
GACAAGAAAACAGAACAAAAAATTGAAGCCTTTGAAATGTGGATTTATAGAAGAATAGGATGAATTGTATGGAAAGAAAAGAAATACAGACGATGAAGTTTTGAAGCAACTAAAAATGAAAAGAGAACTACTAAACACAATTAGAACAAGACAAATGAAATTTTGGGAGCATGTTAAAAAGACACAACAGCCTTATAAAAATAATCTTGGAAGGGAAAATACAAGGTAAAAAGGCAGTGACAGACCAAAACTAACATGGACGAATAACATGAAAAGTTGGACAAGTCAACCTAATACAATCAGCACCATCAAAGCAAGAGACAGAGTGAAATGGCGCTCCATGATAGCCAACCTTCGATGCGGAGATGGCACTCGATGATGATGATGATGATGATCAACCCATTTAATGCACTTACTGTCTTTGTCGACCCATTCAGTGTACTTGGTGTCTGTGTCAATCCATTCAGTGTACTTGCTGTCTTTGTCGACCCATTCAGTGTACTTGGTTTCTTTGTCAACCTATTGAGTGTACTTGATGTCTTTGCCGACCCGCTCAACGCACTCTCCTGCTGTCTTTGTCAATCAATTTATTACATTTTCCTTCTGTCTTTGTCAACCCATTCAGTGAACTTGCTGTCTTTAACAACCACTTCAGTGCATTTTCTGTATTTGTCAACCTATTCAGTGCACATGCTGTCTTTGTCAACCAATTCAATGCACTTTCCTGCTGTCTTTGTGAACCAATTCATTAGGGGACTGGTTGGTTTCGCGGCAAGACGCCGGCATCGAGACAGAGAGGGTGTGAATTCAAATCCCAGCTGCACCAGTTGGGATTTTTATTTGTGATTTCTCTCTGCGGCAACCACCCCTGGTCTCAGCAGCGTGGCCCAGCTTGAAACGTCAATTCTCATCGACGAAAAAAATATGAGTACCTCCGAAGACGAAGTTATCTGCCTGTACAGCGAGGGTCCCCTGTGCACACGGCTGCTAGGGAACAACGGATTAACACGCAAAATTGAGTTCCTAGTCTCTAGGGACTTCGTCAGAGGTAAAAGCTGGCGAAGGAAAAAAAAAACCATTCATTACACTTTCCTGCTGTCCTTACAGTTACCAACTCATCGAACCCATTCATTACACTTTCCTGCTGTCCTTACAGTTACCAACTCATCGAACCCATTCATTACACTTTCCTGCTGTCCTTACAGTTACCAACTCATCGAACCCATTCATTACACTTTCCTGCTGTCCTTACAGTTACCAACTCATCGAACCCATTCTTTTTTTTTTTTTTTTTTTCTACTGGATCGATGAGAACACCAAGCTGTGTTTGGCCGCCACTATCGCCAGCCAAGATAGCGTGTTACCACCACGCTACAGTTGCAATATGTCGTTGCTCACAGAAAGCTGCAACGGCAGCGCTTTTGGGACCAATATTCTCCACTTCGACGAGATATTTCTGAGTGTTAGCTTGACCTTCCTCAATCGATCTCAACTCACATGATCGATCTGGTAAGTCTGTCTCGAGGCTACCGCGTGGAGGTGGAGTTGAATCTTGGTCCTATCAGATTAACTGATCCTGAGACCATCGATCAGCTATGAGTTACTGACATTGTCCATTGCGCGACATCTTGAAGACAACAATCTGTTTGAAGGACCTAAAATCTGGATGGAGAACAACTACAACAATTGTTGTTTTAGAAATAAAACGATCTATTTACTGATTCTTTCGTCTTGAAAATGGTTTTAACTCATTCTGTACGTTTCTACGCACATCCTTGATAAAAACCTGAAAGAGTTCATTGCATTTCTCATTCTAGTACAGGCCATGTAGATTGTAAAGTGAGTTTTCTTTCTGTTACAAAAATGTGGGTGGTACCAAAGATGCTCCTTAGTCCCCTTTCGTGATATGACAGGAGATATGCAAACTGATGATTGGTGGCTAGAGTACTACAGGCTTTAGTACTATATCTCAGTACCATATCTCAGTAACATACATAACTCAGTACCATATCTCAGTATCTCTACCATAATTCATGACCATATCTCTCTACCATAATTCATGACCATATCTCTCTACCATAATTCATGACCATATCTCTCTACCATAATTCATGACCATATCTCTCTACCATAATTCAGTACCATATCTCTCTACCATAATTCAGTACCATATCTCAGTATCTCTACCATAATTCATGACCATATCTCTCTACCATAATTAAGTACCATATCTCTCTACCATAATTCAGTACCATATCTCAGTATCTCTACCATAATTCATGACCATATCTCTCTACCATAATTCATGACCATATCTCTCTACCATAATTCATGACCATATCTCTCTACCATAATTCATGACCATATCTCTCTACCATAATTCATGACCATATCTCTCTACCATAATTCATGACCATATCTCTCTACCATAATTCATGACCATATCTCTCTACCATAATTCATGACCATATCTCTCTACCATAATTCATGACCATATCTCTCTTCCATAATTCATGACCATATCTCTCTACCATAATTCATGACCATATCTCTCTACCATAATTCATGACCATATCTCTCTACCATAATTCATGACCATATCTCTCTTCCATAATTCATGACCATATCTCTCTACCATAATTCAGTACCATATCTCTCTACCATAATTCAGTACCATATCTCTCTTCCATAATTCAGTACCATATCTCTCTTCCATAATTCATGACCATATCTCTCTTCCATAATTCAGTACCATATCTCTCTTCCATAATTCAGTACCATATCTCTCTTCCATAATTCATGACCATATCTCTCTTCCATAATTCATGACCATATCTCTCTACCATAATTCAGTACCATATCTTGGGGCCAAATCTCAGTACCATATCTTATGACCATATCTCAGTATCATATCTTAGGACCGGACCATATCTCAGAACCATATATTAACGGCTCTCCTTAACTTGGCACCATCAATGTTGTGTTCACTGTCGCCTGTCTGTTGTGATATTAAGCCAGCTCTCTCCAGACAGAACATCTTTCCTTGACTTCCAATACAGATGTTACCGACTTGGACAAGCATTCATGGACAGTAATAAACATTCGTGGACAGCAATAAACATTCATGGACAGCAATATACATTCATGGACAACAATATACATTCGTGGACAGCAATATACATTCATGGACAACAATATACATTCGTGGACAGCAATATACATTCATGGACAACAATATACATTCGTGGACAACAATAAACATTCGTGGACAGCAATAAACATTCGTGGACAGCAATATACATTCGTGGAGATCAACACAATGGCAACTCCTGGTGATACTTCTAGAGACTGGCTCCACTGGCCAGTACGCCAACTGGTTTAATGGCATGTAACATCGCAGGCCAACATTCACAACAACCTGAAATCACAAATCACATCATACTCACTCCACAGTGAAATATACAAATCAACAACTGCTACTCGTTAGCCTTTTGACTGGCTATCTCTTGCAGAATCGTTCAGTCATTTACAACTGTCCAGATGGGCCCAATCTTCTAAATAATCGGAGAGATAATAATAAATTAATATTATTATAGAGGGAAACTTTCGATGCGATAATCAGCGAATCAATTCACAGGAAGAGGTATGTTTACATCACTCGGAAACAATTACAAATAATCAACAGAAAAAAAACAACAAAGAACTGATCCGAAGCAGGATCGAACCCGTACTCCTTGGCACAGCGCCTTGCCACGAAAAGCCAAACACTGCCGCTGTGCCAAGGAGTACGGGTTTGTTGTTTTTTTTCTGTTGATTATTTGTAATTGTTTCCGAGTGATGTAAACATAGCTCTTCTTCTAAATAATTATAGGTCTAACTAATCTCAAGCTTCTAATTTGTTGGCACATTTTCTACTTTAATTCTGGCTATCTTCATTCGTTCATTGAGTGCCGTGTCTCCGCATCGAAGGTTGGCTACCATGAAGCGTCATTCCGCTCTCTGTCTTGCTTTGGTGGTGGAGGTTGTCATAGGCTGATTTGTCCATCTCTTGATGGTATTTGTCCACGTTAGTCTTGGTCTGACTATCTACATTTTACTAGCAGCCATTCTATCTAGATTTTACTTGTCCCGCCACACAATTCCTGATCTAACATTATGTCTTGTCTGTCCGAGGTACAAACTAGAAGTGACTAGTCCAACTTTCTAGTTTGGCTTGCCGACTTCGTCACGTGACTATAGCCTAATCACACGATCTCGAGATCCTGGCCAATGTTCAACTTGGTTCAATAACTCAACACCTCACGTTAACTCGTCTAACTCCACTCTCTTATTATATTATTTAACCCTCTCAAACCCAAGATCTGTACACACTCTTGTACATCGTCTAAAACGTTATATTTATTTATGGGATTCTTGACTTCAACACATTAATGGAATATGTATATGTGTGTGAGTGAGTGGAGTGAATGAGTGAGTGTGTAAGTGAGGTGAGTGAGAGTGAGTGAGTGTGTGCGTGAGTAAGTGAAGTGCGTGAGAGTGAGTGAGTGTGAGTAAGGGAGGTGAGTGAGAGTGAGTGAGTGTGAGAGTGAGTGTGTGAGTGAGTGAGTGAGCGAGTGAGAGTGAGTAAGTGAGTGTGCTTGTGAGTGAGTGTGTGAGTATGAGTGAATAAGTGTGAGTAAGTGAAGTGAGTGTGTGTGAGAGTGAGTGAATGTGAGTGAGTAAGCGTGAGTAAGCGAAGTGAGTGTGTGAGTGAGTGAGTTTGTGTGTGAGTGAGTGAATAAGTTTGAGTAAGTGAAGTGAGTGTGTGTGTGTGAGGGAGTGAGTGTGAGTGAGTAAGCGAAGTGAGTGTGTGAGAGAGTGAGTGAGGTGAGTGAGTGAGTGTGTGAGCGAGTGAGAGTGAGTGAGTGTGTGAGTGAGTGAATAAGTGTGAGTAAGTGAAGTGAGTGTGTGTGAGAGTGAGTGAGTGAATGTGAGTGAGTAAGCGTGAGTAAGCGAAGTGAGTGTGTGAGAGAGTGAATGAGGGAGTGAATGTGTGAGTGAGTGAATAAGTGTGAGTAAGTGAAGTGAGTGTGTGTGAGTGAGTGAGTGTGAGTGTTATAGTGTGACTCAGTCATGGGCGATAATGGAAGAATAGAAGAATATGACGATAGACAGAAGAATAAAAGAATGATGCGATGACGATGTGAGGTAGGATAGTTTTAGGCGGCGTAGAAAAGACAATCTTCAGAGGATTAGCAAGGAGACGTAAAGTCTACCCAACTCAGTCGCTGAGTCGTAATCAACTTGAAGATTACCAGTGAAAGGCGCACAGATGTCCAGTCTGAAGCTTGTAAGTTATGTAACGTGACGAGGCAGTCGATAAGCTCCAGTCGCGCAGGTGTGGACACGGAGTAGAGTATCACTAAGACTAGACCGGAAACTCTTATATCGGCGGACGCCTTGAAGTCCAGAGAAAACCTGAGATGAAAGCGGACAATTAAACTGCCCCGCGTAAACAAAGGGCCAAGGGAGGAGTTATGTTGTAGGTTTTTAGTTGTGGGAAAAGGTTTGAGAAGATTGACAGGTTGTCGATTAAAGTAATAAACTATGGACATGGTCAAGAAAGGCGGAGTTAAGAAGTAGTGACGGTCAACAGACGTAGGTTAGGCCGTATCAGTGGTCGGGGGGTGTGGTCACCGGGGACTTAACGCTGAGACCCTGGGAACTAGCAGATGCCCAGAATGCTTTGGCGAGGGGCAGTAGCTAGAGCAACACTAAGAAGCCAGGGCTTGACTGAAACGGACGGTCGGCCAGACTCAGAGACATTCAGCTACAGTCGGCCAGACTCAGTGAGACTTTACTGAACTTGAAACAAGAACACGACAAGAACTTAAGTTGGACTTATACAATTGAAATAATTCGTTTAGAGGATTGGTGATACGTATTGGACTTAGATGTATAATAGTTGAAGGAAGTCCAATTGTGTAACTATGAGTCGAGTCAAGATACTAGTTCCTCAGAACTATCAGATAGAGACATGCAGATATTAACAAAGAACACTATACGGTCAACAAAGTTACTGACGCACAAAAGTTATTTGACAATTCATCATCGCCGATAGGCTATGTCAAATAACGACATTTTGTAAAACCACACACATGAAGTCATCAATAAAGACCTTGTTTATACTTGTTCAAAAAGGATGATGAGTTATATGTGTGTGTCAAGAAAGAACAAGTAGTAAGTTAGAAAGAAGCTTGAAAGTAGCCCTGGAACATTATATATCTTTCTGGTGCCGTGACCAGGATTCTATTCTTTTTTTAAGAAGGACCTGGAAGAAAAAATAGTAAGAATTTTCTCTTAACCAACTCTGACGTCCATCTACGCACTTTCAGCGTAAACCTACGCACTTCCAGCGTAAACCTACACACTTACAGCAACGAGTGCCACCGAGCAGCCAAGAAATTATAAGAAAAACACTATATTTACTATACAGAACACATTGTGAAAAAAAAAAACACTAGTGAAGCTGTCAGTTCGCGACTTTTTACTATTCCGGAGGTGAAAGATTATTTGTGTTTGAAATAAATGTGAAATGCATCGGAGGGCAAAGATAAACAGAGAACCTTATGCCTTATGTGAAAACTGATGTCCACTTGAGAACCTGAAAAAGACTAAGTAGTTAATTATTGTTTTAAATTAGTATATTATTGTGTAGTTGTTAGGATGTTATAAAGGTGTGTTAGGTATTCCAGGACTTCAGAATCAAGTAAGTTGGATTTTTCTTATATATTTTAGAGATGCATTTGATAGTTGAACAATGTTAGTGTGAAGTAAATAAGTTTTTTTCTTGAGTGTTAGTGGAAGAAAGTAGAAATTCTTTGACTGATCTAAACGTGTGTGCGTGGGTGTGTTGCTAGCGAATCAGTTTATTATTAATTAATTATCAAGATGAAGAGAGGCATGACTCCCACGTTGCAGACCCTGCAAGAAATTAGTAGAGTCATCACCGGTTTAGAAAATAGTTTTAGACAGCAAGAAGTGAGTGCCAGTATCTCAAATTACTCTGGCGATCCATCCAAGTTCAGACAATGGATGGCAGAAATTGAAAAGTATGCTCTCATTTTTCCTATAAATGAGGAAGACAAGAAATTAATAGCTTTTAAAACAAGTAGAGGCGAAGTATCTGACTTCATCCAGAGAAGGCTAAAGAATGAACCTTCATTCACATGGAAGTCCCTCCAGATAGATTTAAAAACTAGGTATGCTGCTGTAGGAGATGCCTACACTGCTTTCATACTTTTGAGGAAGTTTAAACAAGAAAGAGGAGAGACAATAACTGCATACAGTAATAGACTTTTAGAGCTAGCAGAGGAATCTGGTTTAGATACCAACAGTTTTGGTAGACAATTAATAGAGACTTTTATAGATGGACTAATATCCACAGATCTAAAACTACACTTAGCGAGGCTGAACCCTGAGACGCTAGATGAAGCTATTAATGTCTCTATTAAAGAAACCGGGTTCAGGAAGAGATTGAATTTAAACCTACATGAAGAAAGCCCAACCATCAGTGAATGGTTTAATAAAAGAAAAATAGTAGAAAAGCCTAGGGAAGTTAATCAAGCGAGTATTAGATGGAGAAATAAGGGACGACTAATGTATATTAGTGAGAATTAAAGAGACTGAGAACAGAATGATCGACAGTGCTACACAAACAGAAGGTAATGATAGAGAAGTATTAGTGACACAGGTTAGCTGCGCACAAACACAGACTGTAGAGGTTAGAAGACAAACTAAACATAACGATAAAATAACACAAACGAGGGAGGTGAAGAAACAATTTAGAGACGCCTGTGTGGCTACAAACATCCTAGAAGATGTAATATCAAGAAAAAGATGCCGAGATAAGAATTATGGAAAAGAGAAGTGAAAGAGATGAGTTGATGCTGTTAGAGCTGAAAGACAAAGTAGATAGGCTAGAGTGCAAAAACAAGTGTCTAAAAACAAGAATTAAAGAGCTTGAAGCACTTGAAGAACAAAAGGCTGAGACTGACAGACACAGTGTATGTATGAGTCGAGAAGTTGATGAGATGAAAGCACAGAATAGCCAACTTTTAGGTGAAATCAAAGTGTCAAAGGATTTAGTTGCAAGTTTAAAAAAGGAGAAATCAGAAGTAGATGACAAAGTAAAGAACCTAATACGAGTAGAAGTCTGACTTAGAGGAAGAGGTAGCGTCTCTAAGGCGAAAGAAAACTACTACAGAAAATTTGAAGAAGGAAAACGAAAAAGGGAAACTTGATAGAATAGAACGCAACAATGATACAAATAGTGTAGAGGTTGTAAGTAAAAGTGCTGAGAAGAAAATTAACGAACTTGCAGTGTTTCATGCATTAGAGAAAGCAGCTGATAAATATGCGCGTGAAATGGACAAGGAATTAGAGGATATGGCAGATGGGGTAAAAGGTAGCAAGAAACGTCCTGAAACTGACAGATTACCTACAATACGAGAGAGGAGGGTTGCTGCCATAAATAAAGAGTTTGAAAAGACCCAAATAGAAAAGGCAGAGCAAGTGAAATTTTGGCCTTTGGGAACCCCAGAGCGTGCTTCCATTATTGCTGAAAGAAGAAGAAAAGACGATGAAAGAGTCAAAGTAGACCTGCCTTTTGCCACACGATTGGGACGACGGCAAGAGTTTTTTGACCACCAGAAAGGAATAGACAGGGGTAACAGATTCAGAGAAGATGATAGGTCAGAAATAGGAGACCTGGCAACCACTAGTGATGGGAGAGATAAAAGATACAAAAAGAGGAAAAGTAACCATTTTAAGTGGTAACCATGTTAACATCTTGACTGACAGAAAACTGACACTTTTGTCAGTTGCCTCAAAATTATTCTGTAAAATCATCCTAAATAGAATAAAGGATTCAATAGATACAGTAATGCGTGAAGAACAGGCTGGGTTTAGAAAAGGGAGAAGCTGTCTTGACCACATTTTCACTCTACGACTTATATTGGAGGAACACATTGAAAAGCAAAAACCTTTTGTACTTAACTTCATCGACTTTAAAAAAGCATTTGATAGTATTCATAGAGATTCTTTGTGGAAAATTCTGAAGCAATATGGCTTACCATCAAAAATCATAAATATTATCAAAGACATGTATGATGGTTACACATGTGCAGTTCGAACAGAGGAAGGACTGAGCGAATGTTTCCCAATAGAAACTGGGGTTAAACAAGGATGTATTTTATCGCCCTTGTTATTTGGAATTGTTATGGACTTCATAATGAAGAAATGCTGCACTGGTAATAAAGGCATCGAATGGATACAAGGAGACCATTTGGAGGACCTGGACTTTGCTGATGACATAGTTCTCATCAGCAATCAGATAAAAACGATGCAGGAAAACACAAATGAACTATCATCAATAGCCAGCAAAATTGGGCTTGAGGTCAATCATGAAAAGACTAAAGTCATGAAAAGTTTAATTCCAACAAGTGACAAAATATACATGGAAAACAAACCAGTAGAAGAGATCGATCACTTCATCTATCTTGGAAGTCACATTGATCGAGAAGGGGATACGAGCAAAGAAATTAGAATCAGACTGGCTAAAGCAGCAATGTCTTTCAGAAGCCTTGAAAAGTTGTGGAAATCAAAACTCATTAGCACAAACACAAAACTTAGGCTATTCAAATCAAATGTACTATCAACCCTTACGTATGCGTGTGAAAGCTGGAAAACAACAAGAGATATAGAAACAAAGTTGAACGCATTCGAAAATAAATGTCTAAGGAAAATACTTGGTATAGAATGGAACGAATTCAAAACAAACGAGGAAATTAGAGAAATCGCCAATCAACCACTAATATCTTCAGTAATAAAGAAAAGACGATGGTCATACGTTGGACATGTGATGAGAAGAGATAATAATCGAATAGCAAAGCAAGCCCTCATATGGGAAACAACAGGTAAAAGAAAAAGAGGAAGACCCAGGGAGACACTGAGAAGAACATTGATGAGAGAGGCAAGAGCAGCAGGAATCGGCTCCCTCAATGAGATAGAACTGCTTGCACAGAACAGAGACAGATGGCGAGATTTGATAAAACATCTTTAAAAGAAAACTGCTAGAACAAAAATTCATATAGGAGAAGGTGTATCTTGGTCTACGCCCTATGGGCCGGTTACGGCTCGAAAGGTCAATAGATGTTAACATCGGTTTGATTAAGATTATGAAGGTTGAGGGAAGTAAAGTAAGCCGTCAGTAAAGAGAACGAGAAGAGATATAAATTAGTCATAGAATCAGCCCCAGAAGGTGACAAGATGTCACAGTTGAGTTTTCTTGCTATTTCATATTTTGGATGTTGTAACTAATAATGTTATATGAGTCTACTAACTTTTAGACAAATTTAATATGTATAATGTCAATGTGCACTGAATGATGAGTATGAGTCTGTAAATGTACTGTTGCCTTAATGAGGAGACAGAACTATATGTATGAAGATGTTAGTGAGTCACCTGAAGTAAACAAACAAAATGGTAGCCATGTTTACATCGGTTTAAAAAAGTTTGAGTAGAGTTAAGAGAACTCAGAATTTACAGAAAATAGAGTATTCATGGAGAGAAAAACATAGGGAACTAAGAAGAGACGAGAGAGTCAGTGACCCGAGATGGAGAGATTCTATGAGTTATATAGGAATTCCAAGTGTGGAACAGCACTGTGAGATGTACAGATGTATGTATGAAGTATGTTGTGGATATTTTGATGGAAGTCTAGACAGACTAGATTCTGTATCAAATTTAAGTCATAATTTTGATTGTTATGTGTTTGTGATTACTCTATGCTTCAATGTTCGGTCTGTCCAAGACGGTGGTGTGTATGATTTGAGGAGAAACATGTTGTGAGATGCACATTTTTTATAAAGACAATTTTATGAAAATGTAATTATAGTTGACGGGGAGAATTGCCTAAAATTTAGGAATATGTGGTGAGAGAGAACTCATAAGAAGACTGCCGACCCGACATGAGTTGACCAGTAAATTAAGCCTATGGGCTAAGAGATTCTGTAAGAAAGCGTATTGCTATGCAGACAACTTTATTGGCAGGGCCAGAAAAGCACGTGTTCAGGGAGAATAAAAGAACAGAGTAGACGGGTCTTGTTTCTTTTTCAGAACTGGCACAGATATGATGCCGAAGAAAGACTAAACACGTCTTATTAGGCAATTAAGAGAGTACAGTGCGAAGGCCGATCGAGCCTTAAATATTTCAGAATTGATGTCTCCACAAAATGTTTTGTATACATGAGACACATATTGTGTCACAAAGATGTTTATTGAATGTCATGATATTGTTGTAGAATTATGGATATTGTATATATAAACATCAATTACAGAACCTGCCAGTTTAAATTAATAGACGGAAAGAAATGTGGGTTAGACATAGACAAAACAGACGATGACCTCAATTTAGCCGGCCTACATTCAGGCTATGGCCAGAGTGACGTCAAGTTAGTCAGAGGCTTCAAAGCAAAACAAAGTGGCATGGCAGAGCGATGTTGTAAGATGATTGTATACATGATGGATTTTTCTTTTGAGATTCCAGTTTATAGATGTTGAATTTGTATTTCTAATTGTTGTAATAATTGATGTACAATGAGAAAAAGGAAATTTGTTAGCCCATTAAGGAAGTAGAAAGAGAGCAGTCACACTATGTTTTTATTTTTGAGTTAAATTGATCTATGAATATATCAATTCAACTGAAATGTTGAGGGAGATATATGTTATAGTGTGACTCAGTCATGGGCGATAATGGAAGAATAGAAGAATATGACGATAGACAGAAGAATAAAAGAATGATGCGATGACGATGTGAGGTAGGATAGTTTTAGGCGGCGTAGAAAAGACAATCTTCAGAGGATTAGCAAGGAGACGTTAAGTCTACCCAACTCAGTCGCTGAGTCGTAATCAACTTGAAGATTACCAGTGAAAGGCGCACAGATGTCCAGTCTGAAGCTTGTAAGTTATGTAACGTGACGAGGCAGCCGATAAGCTCCAGTCGCGCAGGTGTGGACACGGAGTAGAGTATCACTAAGACTAGACCGGAAACTCTTATATCGGCGGACGCCTTGAAGTCCAGAGAAAACCTGAGATGAAAGCGGACAATTAAACTGCCCCGCGTAAACAAAGGGCCAAGGGAGGAGTTATGTTGTAGGTTTTTAGTTGTGGGAAAAGGTTTGAGAAGATTGACAGGTTGTCGATTAAAGTAATAAACTATGGACATGGTCAAGAAAGGCGGAGTTAAGAAGTAGTGACGGTCAACAGACGTAGGTTAGGCCGTATCAGTGGTCGGGGGGTGTGGTCACCGGGGACTTAACGCTGAGACCCTGGGAACTAGCAGATGCCCAGAATGCTTTGGCGAGGGGCAGTAGCTAGAGCAACACTAAGAAGCCAGGGCTTGACTGAAACGGACGGTCGGCCAGACTCAGAGACATTCAGCTACAGTCGGCCAGACTCAGTGAGACTTTACTGAACTTGAAACAAGAACACGACAAGAACTTAAGTTGGACTTATACAATTGAAATAATTCGTTTAGAGGATTGGTGATACGTATTGGACTTAGATGTATAATAGTTGAAGGAAGTCCAATTGTGTAACTATGAGTCGAGTCAAGATACTAGTTCCTCAGAACTATCAGATAGAGACATGCAGATATTAACAAAGAACACTATACGGTCAACAAAGTTACTGACGCACAAAAGTTATTTGACAATTCATCATCGCCGATAGGCTATGTCAAATAACGACATTTTGTAAAACCACACACATGAAGTCATCAACAAAGACCTTGTTTATACTTGTTCAAAAAGGATGATGAGTTATATGTGTGTGTCAAGAAAGAACAAGTAGTAAGTTAGAAAGAAGCTTGAAAGTAGCCCTGGAACATTATATATCTTTCTGGTGCCGTGACCAGGATTCTATTCTTTTTTTAAGAAGGACCTGGAAGAAAAAATAGTAAGAATTTTCTGGCTGACTTTACAAATGGTAAAATAGCAGAAGAATGTTGAAAGTTCCCTGGACAGATAAAAAGAGGAAGTTCTCAAGGAGGCCAACACAAAAAGGGAGCTGTTAAAAAACATCAGAAAGAAGCAATCAACATTTTTTGGGCACATCATGAGAAGAGGAAAGTTGGAATACTTGGTTACAACTGGCAAAATAAAAGGAAAAAGAGATCGCGGACGACAAAGAGAGAAAATACTGGATAGCTTGGTGTCATGGCATGGAAAACAGTCAACAACAGAACTGATACGATGCACTGTGGATAGAAGATTGTGGAGGGACATGATCACCTACGCCAACCGGTAAGGCAAATGATGATGATGATGAAAATAGCAGATTCAACTGTAGAATGAACAAGACAGTTTTATGTTGTCAAATCTCGCCTTTTTTCTCTTGCTCCTTTCTTCTTCTGCAAGATGGCTGAACATGTTGTTCGTGTAACAGATCAGTGTCTACTAAATGAACTGTTTAATATGAAATTCAATGCTATAACAGTATCTGCATCAAGTTACCTAATAAAACACATTTTCTCTCTCTCTCTCACAAACAGGCATCAAAGCGTCCCTAGTCCGACTGCAGCTTGATTACGTGGACATTGTGTTCGCCAACAAAGCAGATTCCCATGTCCCAATGGAAGGTCAGGACAATTGTTATTGCAACATTACAAATTAATATTACAAAATTACAAATTAATATTACAAAATTACAAATTAATATTACAAAATTATACAATTAAAAAAAAGTAAAGTACCCCCGTCACGCCAAGTTACGTGCAGGGAATATGGTGTTAGTGACCATAAATTTTATAGACCTTCGGCACGTGATAAAATTATAAAATAATATTACAAAAGTATAAATTAATATTACAAAATTCAAATTAATTTTTACCGGATTTTTATTTATGATTTCTCTCTGCGGCAACCACCCCTGGTCTCAGCAGCGAGCCCCGGCATGAAACATCAATTACTCATCGACATAAAAAACATGAGTACCTCCGAAATCGGAGTTATCTGCCTGTGCGGCGAGGGACCCCTGTGCACACGGCTGCCAGAGAAAAATGGATTAACACGCATAATTCAGTTCCTAGTCTCTAGGGACTTCGTCAGAGGTAAAAGCTGGCAAACGAGAAAAAGAAAAAAAAATTAATGTTATTCAATTATAAATTATTACAAAATTACAAATGAATGTCACAAAATTACAAATTAATGTTACAAAATTACAAATGAATGTCACAAAATTACAAATTAATATTACAAAATTACAAATGAATGTTACTAAATTACAAATTAATATTACAAAATGACTGGAGTAGTTCCTTAATGAAGGTGTAATGTATGGTGACCTGTGTGAAAACTGGAAAGGAGCGGAGAATATATGAAATCATTTAGATTTTAGACAAAGATTTAGTTGAGAACAAGGTAAGGAACGGGGAATCTAGTGTGTGATCATTTAGGGTTTAGACAAAGATTTAGTTGAGAACAAGGTAAGGAACGGGGAATCTAGTGTGTGATCATTTAGGGTTTAGACAAAGATTTAGTTGAGAACAAGTAAAGGAACGGAGAATATAATGTGAAATCATTTAGATTTTAGACAAAGATTTAGTTGAGAACAAGGTAAGGAACGGGGAATCTAGTGTGTGATCATTTAGGGTTTAGACAAAGATTTAGTTGAGAACAAGTGAAGGAATGGAGAATCTATGTGAGATCATTTAGATTTTAGACAAAGATTTAGTTGAGAGCAAGTCGAAGGAATGGAGAATATAATGTTAGATCATTTAGATTTTAGAACAGAATTTAGTTGAGAACAAGTAAAGGAACGGAGAATATAATGTGAGATCATTTAGATTTTAGACAAAGATTTAGTTGAGAACAAGTCGAAGGAACGGAGAATATAATGTGAGGTCGTTTATATTTTAGACAAAGATTTAGTTGAGAACAAGTCGAAGGAACGGAGAATATAATGTGAGGTCATTTAGATTGTAGACAAAGATTTAGTTGAGAACAAATGAAGGAACGGAGAATATAATGTGAGATCATTTAGGTTTTAGACAAAGATTTAGTTGAGAACAAGTGAAGGAATGGAGAATATAATGTGAGATCATTTAGATTGTAGA
Organism: Megaustenia siamemsis; assembly: GCA_032433765.1. NCBI lineage: Eukaryota > Metazoa > Mollusca > Gastropoda > Stylommatophora > Ariophantidae > Megaustenia > Megaustenia siamemsis. Next base: position 10,537,662 of record JAVIAB010000088.1, read on the forward strand.
CAAAGATTTAGTTGAGAACAAGTGAAGGAACGGAGAATATAATGTGAGATCATTTAGATTTTAGACAAAGATTTAGTTGAGAACAAGTCGAAGGAATGGAGAATATAATGTGAGGTCATTTAGATTTTAGACAAAGATTTAGTTGAGAACAAATGAAGGAACGGAGAATATAATGTGAGATCATTTAGATTGTAGACAAAGATTTAGTTGAGAACAAATGAAGGAACGGAGAATATAATGTGAGATCATTTAGATTGTAGACAAAGATTTAGTTTAGAACAAATGAAGGAACGGAGAATATAATGTGAGATCATTTAGATTGTAGACAAAGATTTAGTTGAGAACAAATGAAGGAACGGAGAATATAATGTGAGATCATTTAGATTGTAGACAAAGATTTAGTTGAGAACAAGTCGAAGGAACGGAGAATATAATGTGAGATCTTTTAGATTTTAGACAAAGATTTAGTTGAGAACAAGTAAAGGAAGGGAGAATATAATGTGAGGTCATTTAGATTTTAGACAAAGATTTAGTTGAGAACAAGTCGAAGGAATGGAGAATATAATGTGAGGTCATTTAGATTTTAGACAAAGATTTAGTTGAGAACAAGTGAAGGAATGGAGAATATAATGTGAGATCATTTAGATTTTAGACAAAGATTTAGTTGAGAACAAATCGAAGGAATGGAGAATATAATGTGAGATCATTTAGATTTTAGACAAAGATTTAGTTGAGAACAAGTCGAAGGAATGGAGAATATAATGTGAGATCATTTAGATTTTAGACAAAGATTTAGTTGAGAACAAGTCGAAGGAATGGAGAATATAATGTGAGGTCATTTAGATTTTAGACAAAGATTTAGTTGAGAACAAGTGAAGGAATGGAGAATATAATGTGAGATCATTTAGATTGTAGACAAAGATTTAGTTGAGAACAAGTCGAAGGAATGGAGAATATAATGTGAGGTCATTTAGATTTTAGACAAAGATTTAGTTGAGAACAAGTAAAGGAAGGGAGAATATAATGTGAGATCATTTAGATTTTAGACAAAGATTTAGTTGAGAACAAGTCGAAGGAACGGAGAATATAATGTGAGATCATTTAGATTGTAGACAAAGATTTAGTTGAGAACAAGTCGAAGGAACGGAGAATATAATGTGAGATCATTTAGATTTTAGACAAAGATTTAGTTGAGAACAAGTCGAAGGAATGGAGAATATAATGTGAGGTCATTTAGATTTTAGACAAAGATTTAGTTGAGAACAAGTAAAGGAAGGGAGAATATAATGTGAGGTCATTTAGATTTTAGACAAAGATTTAGTTGAGAACAAGTCGAAGGAACGGAGAATATAATGTGAGATCATTTAGATTGTAGACAAAGATTTAGTTGAGAACAAGTCGAAGGAACGGAGAATATAATGTGAGATCATTTAGATTTTAGACAAAGATTTAGTTGAGAACAAGTGAAGGAATGGAGAATATAATGTGAGGTCATTTAGATTTTAGACAAAGATTTAGTTGAGAACAAGTGAAGGAACGGAGAATATAATGTGAGATCATTTAGATTTTAGACAAAGATTTAGTTGAGAACAAGTGAAGGAATGGAGAATATAATGTGAGGTCATTTAGATTTTAGACAAAGATTTAGTTGAGAACAAGTGAAGGAACGGAGAATATAATGTGAGATCATTTAGATTTTAGAACAAAGATTTAGTTGAGAACAAGTGAAGGGACGAAGAATATAATGTGAGATCATTTAGATTGTAGACAAAGATTTAGTTGAGAACAAGTCGAAGGAACGGAGAATATAAGGTGAGATCATTTAGATTGTAGACAAAGATTTAGTTGAGAACAAGTCGAAGGAACGGAGAATATAAGGTGAGATCATTTAGATTTTAGACAAAGATTTAGTTGAGAACAAGTCGAAGGAATGGAGAATATAATGTGAGATCATTAGATTTAGACAAAGATTTAGTTGAGAACAAGTAAAGGAAGGGAGAATCTGGTCTGGTGGATCATCCACGCTAGGAGATATTGATGCTTCCAGCAGCCGCTAGACGTCAGATTGGGCTCGTGCTGTTTTTCGCCTTCCATCTCTATTCTTGGCGAGATGTTCAGTCTTTTCTTTTGAGTCTATGCCTGTCAACTTTGCTCCTCTTATAAGTGTTGTTTTTAGGGAATCTGTAGGTCTTCCTCTTTTCCGGTATCCTGGTATTTCCCACATAAGAACATGTTTTGAAATTCTTTTGTTGTCTCTTCTCAACACATGGCCTACATCTGCCCATTTTCTCCTTCTAATTGTAGGTAAGATCGCTGGTTGCATGGCGATTTCTCTAGTCTCTATATTAAAACTAGGATATAGGTGGAAATAATAGAAGGAGTGGAGAATCTAGCTAGGAACAATTCGAAAGTGGCAGAAAATCTTGTGTAAGATCATCCAGACTAGGATTTATCTTGGAACGAACAAGTAGAAGGAGCAGAGAGTCTGTATGAGACTATTTCATACTGGGATTTACTATGGAACAAGCTGGTAAAGAGTGGAGAGTCTGTATGAGTCTATTTCATACTGAGATTTACATTGAAACAAGCTGGTAAAGAGCGGAGAGTCTGTATGAGACTATTTCATACTGAGATTTACATTGAAACAAGCTGGTAAAGAACGGAGAGTCTGTATGAGTCTATTTCATACTGAGATTTACTATGGAACAAGCTGGTAAAGAGTGGAGAGTCTGTATGAGACTATTTCATACTGAGATTTACATTGAAACAAGCTGGTAAAGAGCGGAGAGTCTGTATGAGACTATTTCATACTGAGATTTACATTGAAACAAGCTGGTAAAGAGCGGAGAGTCTGTATGAGACTATTTCATACTGAGATTTACATTGAAACAAGCTGGTAAAGAGCGGAGAGTCTGTATGAGACTATTTCATACTGAGATTTACATTGAAACAAGCTGGTAAAGAGTGGAGAGTCTGTATGAGACTATTTCATACTGAGATTTACATTGAAACAAGCTGGTAAAGAGCGGAGAGTCTGTATGAGACTATTTCATACTGAGATTTACATTGAAACAAGCTCGTAAAGAGCGGAGAGTCTGTATGAGACTATTTCATACTGAGATTTACATTGAAACAAGCTCGTAAAGAGCGGAGAGTCTGTATGAGACTATTTCATACTGAGATTTACTATGGAACAAGCGAGAAATCGTCCAATCAGGGATATAACAAGAGATTTGCGCTACTAGCAGTCAAGGTACATTAGGCAGTTTTAACAAGTCTTCTTTTCCTTCTTTCCCTCTACGTGTCTTCTTCTTCTTCTATCCTTTCTCATTTGCCTTTCAGCGTCGAGGGGAGATATAATTTGCCGTCTTTTGCTTTTTCATTTGTCTCTCCTGGTATTGTTTCCTGGTGTTTATAATATTCCATCAATCCATCGTTTTTTGTTGGCTTTTGGGTCTGGTATTCTCGCAACGTTTATTGATGGCTTGTTGTGTAGTGTTTTGATCTTTCTGTCTTATCACGTGGCCAAACCATTTTATCTCTTGTTTCTTTATATATTCTATGGTGGTGGTTATTCCTAGCTTTTTTCTCAGTTTTTCATTTCTGATCTTATCTCTCAGGCTGTTTCCTGTCATTCGTCTAAAAAGTGTAATATCGGTAGTGGTTATTTTACTTATTGTTCTTGCATCTATGATCCAGTTCTGGCTTGGTAGCACAATGTTGGAAAGAAGATTGTAATGTAGCGTACCCATTTTGCTTCGAGTCATTTCCTTGTTGGACAATAGTGGTGATAGCTGGCCAATGATTTGACAATATTTGTCCCATCTTGAGTCTATCTCTGCTTTTAGTGAATTGTTTAACAAGTGATAGATTGAAGTTGAGAGGAACAGACAGGGGAGTTATCTCTTGAAATTTACATCCGGGATTCAAGAGGGATTCCGGTCAAAGTGATCAGCAACTCGTAGCTAAATGATGACGTCAGGATCATTCTCAAATCTTTGTGCTAACCCCGGAAATAGGCGAATTTGTCTGACCTAGCGAATAAGGGCGGTAGAGAGTAGCCATACCTAGTGCTACATAATCCCGTTCTCAAATCTTTGTGCTAACCCCGGAAATTGGCGAATTTGTCTGACCGAGCGAATAAGGGTGGTAGAAAGTAGTCATACCTAGTGCTACATAATCCCGTTCTCAAATCTTTGTGCTAACCCTGGAAATAGGCGAATTTGTCTGACCGAGCGAATAAGGGCGGTAGAAAGTAGTTATACCTAGTGCTACATAATCCCGTTCTCAAATCTTTGTGCTAACCCTGGAAATAGGCGAATTTGTCTGACCGAGCGAATAAGGGCGGTAGAAAGTAGTCATACCTAGTGCTACATAATCCCGTTCTCAAATCTTTGTGCTAACCCCGGAAATAGGCTAATTTGTCTGACCGAGCGAATAAGGGCGGTAGAGAGTAGTCATACCTGGTACTACATAATCCCGTTCTCAAGTCGGATATTTAGGTCCAAAAGGCACAGATAACGCTGCTTACTGCGAACCACGACATAACGTAACTCACGCCCATTAACGCCGTTTTATAAAAGTAGGAAATCAAGAGTAGCCATTCATTTATTCATTTCCTTCTCGGGCAGAAGTCGGCACATAGGACGGAAGTAATAGTTCTCCACGATTGATGATTTACTGCTGGCTCTTGTAGTTCTTGGTTGTTTCTTAGTCCCATGCTTGAGCCTTCCCTAGTTATTGTTCTACTCAGTGATTCTCTTGGTCTGCCTTGTTTCCTTTTATTAGATTGTTTCAACATGTATGTCTGAAGTCTTTCTTCATTCATTATCAGCAATAACTGTTGCATCTCCAAACTCTTCTTATAAAGCTCGACACGTTTTCTTGTTTTGATTCGTCTCTTATCCGTTCCATTGAAATGTATTCTTTCCAGCTTATGTTTGAGATCCTACTGAGATTTTTTTTCAAACACACTTAATTGGCTTTCAAAGTTGGGTGAATTTCGAACTTTCATATCTATATTGAGTAGTCATAGCAAAACAAACTGTAAACTTCACAGTCCAAATACTTTGGTACCTGGAACAGTCTCTGATCAAAATATCGGCTGTGTGTTCATTTCTAGCTTTGGCTACTATAGAGAAGGTACAGCTGAAGCAGCCTCTGGTGAAAACGTCAGCTGTATGTTCATTCCTAGCCTTGGCTACTATAGAGAAGGTACAGCTGAAGCAGCCTCTGGTGAAAACGTCAGCTGTATGTTCATTCCTAGCTTTGGCTACTATAGAGAAAATACAACTGAAGCAGCCTCTGGTGAAAACGTCAGCTGTATGTTCATTCCTAGCTTTGGCTACTATAGAGAAGATACAACTGAAGCAGCCTCTCGTGAAAACGTCAGCTGTGTGTTAATTTCTAGCTTTGGCTACTATAGAGAAGGTACAACTGAAGCAGCCTCTGCTGAAAACGTCAGCTGTGTGTTAATTTCTAGCTTTGGCTACTATAGAGAAGGTACAGCTGAAGCAGCCTCTGGTGAAAACTTTTTACCCCTCTCTCTCTCTTTACCTCATACTCCCCACTCTCTCCCCTTCATTCTTCCTCTTTACCTCTCTCTCTCCTTCATTCTTCCTCTTTACCTCTCTCTCTCCTTCATTCTTCCTCTTTACCTCTCTTCCCCTCATTCTTCCTCTTTACCTCTCTCTCCCCTTCATTCTCCCTCCTTACCTCTCTCTTCACCTCATTCTTCCTCTTTACCTCTCTCTCTCCTTCATTCTCCCTCCTTACCTCTCTCTTCACCTCATTCTTCTTCTTTACTCTCTCTCTCCCTTTATCTCTTGCTCCTCACTCTCTCCCCTTCATTCTCCATCTTTACCTCTCTCTTCCCCTCATTCTTCCTCTTTACCTCTCTCTCTCCTTCATTCTTCCTCTTTACCTCTCTTCCCCTCATTCTTCTTCTTTATCTCTCTCTCCCCTTCATTCTTCCTCCTTACCTCTCTCTTCCCCTCATTCTTCCTCTTTACCTCTCTCTCTGTCTCTTTACCTCTTGCTCCTCACTCTCTTCCCCTCATTCTTCCTCTTTACTTCTCTCTCCCCTTCATTCTTCCTCTTTACCTCTCTCTCCCATTCATTCTTCCTCTTTACCTCTCTCACCCCTCATTCTTCCTCTTTACCTCTCTTCCCCTCATTCTTCCTCTTTACCTCTCTTCCCCTCATTCTTCCTCTTTACCTCTCTCTTCCCCTCATTTTTCCTTTTTATCTCTCTTCTCCTCATTCATCCTCTTTACCTCTCTTCTCCTCATTCTTCCTCTTTGCCTCTTTCTTCTCATTTGTCCTCTTTACCTCTCTCTTTCTATCATTTTTCCTCTTTACCTCTCTTCTCCTTATTCTTCCTCTTTACCTCTCTTCCCCTCATTTGTCCTCTTTACCTTTCTTCCCCTCATTCTTCCTCTTTACCTGTCTCTTCCCCTCATTCTTCCTCTTTACCTGTCTCTTCCCCTCATTCTTCCTCTTTACCTCTCTTCCCCTTCATTCTTCCTCTTTACCTCTCTTCCCCTCATTTTTCCTCTTTACCTCTCTTCTCCTTATTCTTCCTCTTTACCTCTCTTCCCCTCATTTTTCCTCTTTACCTTTCTTCCCCTCATTCTTCCTCTTTACCTCTCTTCTCCTTATTCTTCCTCTTTACCTCTCTTCCCCTCATTCTTCCTCTTTACCTGTCTCTTCCCCTCATTTTTCCTCTTTACCTTTCTTCCCCTCATTCTTCCTCTTTACCTCTCTTCTCCTTATTCTTCCTCTTTACCTCTCTTCTCCTTATTCTTCCTCTTTACCTCTCTTCCCCTCATTCTTCCTCTTTACCTCTCTTCTCCTTACTCTTCCTCTTTACCTCTCTTCCCCTCATTCTTCCTCTTTACCTCTCTTCCCCTCATTCTTCCTCTTTACCTCTCTTCCCCTCATTCTTCCTCTTTACCTCTCTTCTCCTTTATTCTTCCTCTTTACCTCTCTTCCCCTTCATTCTTCCTCTTTACCTCTCTTCCCCTCATTTTTCCTCTTTACATATCTCTTCCCTTCATTCTTCCCCTTCACCTCTCTCCGTTTACCTCTTACTTCTCACTCTATCCCCTTCATTCTCCAGCTTTACCTCTCTAAATCCCTCTCCCTCCCTCCTCATGTATGCAGATCAACTCAATCAATCAATCAATCCCAAAAGCTGCCTCCCCAACTCAATCAATCAATCCCAAAAGCTGCCTCCCCAACTCAATCAATCAATCCCAAAAGCTGCCTCCCCAACTCAATCAATCAATCCCAAAAGCTGCCTCCCCAACTCAATCAATCAATCCCAAAAGCTGCCTCCCCAACTCAATCAATCAATCCCAAAAGCTGCCTCCAGAACAAAATGAAAGATCTTGCCCATACCGAAGACGGATGTGTCGGGACGAAATGCTCAAATATCGCGATTGGCCTCGTGGACACAGTGTACCTACCGTCACTTAATGGATGGACGCTGAAGATGGGGTAGAAAGGAGGAGGACGTTGGAGAAGGTGGAGAAGAAGATAGAGGAGGAAGAAGAAGAACGAGAAAGAAGGAGAAGGAGGAGGAGAAGGAAGAGGAAGAAAATAAAGGAGGAAGAAGAAAGAGGAAGATAAGCAGAAAGGAGAAGAAGGAGGTAGAGGAAGAAGAAGCAGAAAGAGGAAGAGAAGGAAGAAGGAATAGGAGGTAAAGGAAGAAGGATGAGGTGGAGGAAGAAGAAGAAGAAGAAAGAGGAGGAAAAGGAAGAAGGATGAGGTGGAGGAAGAAGAAGAAGAAGAAAGAGGAGGAAAAGGAAGAAGGATGAGGTGGAGGAATATGAAGAAGAAGAAGAAAGAGGAGGAAAAGGAAGAAGGATGAGGTGAAGGAATATGAAGAAGAAGAAGAAAGAGTAGGAAAAGGAAGAAGGATGAGGTGGAGGAATATGAAGAAGAAGAAGAAAGAGGAGGAAAAGGAAGAAGGATGAGGTGAAGGAATATGAAGAAGAAGAAGAAAGAGGAGGAAAAGGAAGAAGGATGAGGTGGAGGAATATGAAGAAGAAGAAGAAAGAGGAGGAAAAGGAAGAAGGATGCGGTGGAGGAAGAAGAAGAAGAAGAAGAAGAAAGAGGAGGAAAAGGAAGAAGGATGAGGTGGAGGAAGAAGAAAGAGGAGGAAAAGGAAGAAGGATGAGGTGGAGGAAGAAGAAGAAGAAGAAAGAGGAGGAAAAGGAAGGGGATGAGGTGGAGGAAGAAGAAGAAGAAAGAGGAGGAAAAGGAAGAAGGATGAGGTGGAGGAAGAAGAAGAAGAAGAAAGAGGAGGAAAAGGAAGGAGGATGAGGTGGAGGAAGAAGAAGAAGAAGAAAGTGGAGGAAAAGGAAGGAGGCCATGGAGGAAGAAGAAGCAGAAAGAGGAGCAGAAGGAAGAAGAAGGAGGGGGAAGAAGAAGATAGCGTTTACAAAGTCAAAACCTATAATCCCTTGTCTACTATTATCCCACCTATTTGTCTGTACTTGAATTCTGTCTGTGACAGTTGACTGCTGATCGTGATATGGAACGCAACATCAGGTTTGATACATTTCTGGACGCTGATCGTAATGACTACTTTTAACCTTAGTCTAAAATGTTGTAGTCCGTTCAGAAATTCGTGCCCACAGAGTTGATCAATTATCTCGGAAACTGTATGATGAATTTCTGTAATTCTTTTTCATAAAATATTATTTTTTCACTGACCTTGTCTGAATTTTTGCCTAGTGTCGTGCATTTAGGAAAGATTTGTGTTTCTTTGATATATATAAAAATATGATTGTCTTGATTGTCCTAATTTTTAAGATTTTACAAAACCCACATTTCTTGTAATCAACTCATCATTTTAAAAGGAAAATTTCACGTGCTCTCCACACAATCTTTGCACTAGTTTGCACTGCATCATCATCATCATCATCATCGTCATCATCGAGTGCCGTCTCAGCAACGAAGGTTGGCTACCATGGAGCGCCATTCCACTCTGTTTCTTACTTTAGACGATGCAGGTTGTCATAGATTGACGTGTCCATCTTTTGATGTTACTCGTCCATGTTAATCTTGGTCTGCCTCTGCCTCTTTTACCTTGTATTGTCCCTTCGAATATTACTTTTAGTAGGCTGTTGTGCCTTTTAACCTGCCCCAAAAATTTCATTTGTCTTGTCTTAATTGTATTTAGTAGTTTTCTGTATATTTTTAGTTGTTTTAAAACTTCATGGTTTGTTTTCTTTTCTTTCCATCCAATTCTACCTATTCTTCTATAAATCCAAATTTCAAAGGCTTCAATTTTCTGTTCTGTTTTCTTGTCTAATGTCCATGTTTCTGCACCATACAGGAATATTGAGATGATGTAACATTTTGCTATTATTTTTTTTTATTATAGTAAGTTCGCACTTACTGAACTGTAAATTGTAAGACGCGCCAATCAGAAAAATAGTTTTGCCGTTTTCGATTTATTGAAAAAAAAGTCATAGGCGTATCTTGACAAATATTAAAACAGGTAAATGAATTAAATATTTGGGAACTTTGTTAACCTCAGACGGAAGATGTACAACAGAGGTGAGGTGCAAAATGAGGAAGATATTATGCAATCCATTTTTGACAATAGAGACAAGAAAAAGAGTTCTTAAATGTTATGTAGAGCCAGTCTTAACATATGGATGTGATTCATGGACAATAGGACAACAGACAAGAAAATCACTGGAGTCTGTAGAAATGTAATTTTACAGAAGAATGTTGAGAATACCATGGACAGCTAAGAAGAGTAATGAAAACGTTCTGAAAGAGGCCAAAGCAAAAAAAATAGCTAATTTACAATATTAGGAAGAAACAATCATCATTTTTTGGACATGTAATGAGAAGGGAACAGCTGGAATATATTGTAACAACTGGGAAAATTGAGGGACGAAGAGATAGAGGGAAGCAAAGAGAAAAGATACCAGACAGCTTAAGAGAATGGCTTGGCAAAAGGTCAACAACAGAAATGATAAATAACTGTCGAGATCGAAAGTTGTGGAGAGATATGATCACCTACGTCAGCAGGCCCTGTACTTGATGATGATAATGATCTTGACAAAATATTTACTTTTAATGTATATTCCTTTATATGTATAATTTGTAAGATGTTGTGAAGTGACTACTTAATTTTTAAAACCATGAAGAGTTTAAAGTGTCAATTCATCACTATACAAAAGATAACTGTTAGTGCACATGCACTTCTGCAAGGAATCTAAAAGGGGTCGGTTATATTACGACATCAAAAATCCAGAAATAAGAACACGGGCAGCTCTAAGTATAGATAGAAAGTCTTTCAATCGATGGATAGGACAGAACTTTGACTCTGCAGAGGCGACGGTCATGCAAGGAGGATAAATTAAAGTTGATGATTTTGACAAAGATGTTATTAGACGTGAGATTTTAAAAGTGTTTAAATCAAATCTACTTGTTACACAAGCGCAAACTTAAAGTTTGACTGCAATTAGAATGTGATATTGAAATCTCAAAAACGATACTTTGGAAGATCATATGATGTGTTGGTTAAACTTTTCGTCTAGAATCTGCTAGTGGGAGAAATATTGTTTGTGAAAAACTACACCTGATTGCTGCCCGAAACAAATACCTGAGGCAGGTCCGTGAGCGACGAATGGAAGGCTACGATATAGTATATTTGGATGAAACGTGGGTCAATGCTCATCATACATATGAGAAAGAATGGCAATCAGTTGACAGAGAAAATAAAAGAAGCATTCCCAGCAGCAAAGGGCAACGAATTATATTAGACGCATTATTATAATATTATTATTAGCATTACTTGCTGGCAGTTGAGAGAATGGATTAATTAATGTCGTACAACTTATTTTGCAATCAAAGTCTACAGGCAGTAGGGACTACCACACTTAAATGAATGGATTAATTTTCAGAAACTGGATAGAGAACACTATTTACCCCAGTCTGTATAGACCTTCATGTCTTGTAGTGGACAATGCATAATGCGGTAGCACAGGAGGATGAAGTTCCTAATTCGTCAAGAATAAAAGATTAAATCATCACATGGCTTAGAAAAGAACATGTTTCCTTTCAAAATACCCAGTTAAAACCAGAGTTGTTGCAACTTGTTAGACAAACTAAGAAGACAAAGTTATATCAAATTAATAAAATAACTGTAAAGTATGGCCACACTTAAGGACATTGATAGAAAGATCTATAGAGGTAAAGAAAGATCTATATATGTGCTTTATAGACTACACAAAAGCATTTGACAAAGTAAAGCATGTGGAAATAATAAATATGCTGGAGAAATTAAACATTGATGGCAAGGATCTGCGAATCATAAAAAACATGTACTGGCAACAAACAGCAGCTATACGAATTAACAACCAAACAGGACAATTCCAATATATAAAACAAGGAGTCAGACAAGGCTGTGTTCTGTCACCGGATTTGTTTTCACTTTACAGCGAGTATATTATGAGATCAATAGTAGACAAAAAAGGAATTGAAGTCAACGGTCACAACATAAATAATTTGCGATATGCGGAGGACACAGTCTTAATAGTAGAGACAGAGAACGAACTACAAGAAATGATAGACATAATAGTGGAAGAAAGCAACAAGAAAGGTCTCAGTCTGAATAATAAGAAAACAGAAGTAATGGTCATATCGAAGAAACAATCATCACCATCATGCAGCATAAAAATAGACGAGACAAACCTGAAACAAGTACAACGTTTCAAATACTTGGGCACAATAATTACATCAGATGGGAGATGCACCGCAGAAATAAAAAGCAGAATAGCTCAGGCCAAAATAGCATTTCAGAAAATGAAAAATATCTTATGCAACAAATCTATGTCAATAAAAATGAGAAAGAGAGTTCATCGGTGCTATATAGAACCAATTGTGACCTATGGAAGCGAATCATGGACAGTAGACAAACAAATGAAAAGACGATTAGAGGCTACAGAGATGGGATTTCTCAGAAGAATGTTGAAAGTTCCCTGGACAGATAAAAAGACCAATCAGGAAGTTCTCAAAGAGGCCAACACAAAAATGGAGCTCTTATAAAACATCAGAAAGAAGCAATCAACATTTTTCGGGCACATCATGAGAAGAGGAAAGTTGGAATACTTGGTTACAACTGGCAAAATAAAAGGAAAGAGAGATCGCTGGCGACAAAGAGAGAAAATACTGGATAGCTTGGTGTGATGGCATGGAAAACAGTCAACAACAGAACTGATACGATGCACTGTAGATAGAAGATTGTGGAGGGACATTATCGCCTACGCAAATCTGCATGGTACATGATGATGATGATGATGATGATGATGGCCACACATCTCTTCGCCTCCCACCTTATCATTTACACCTCAACCCAATAGAACTTGTGTGAGCTAAAGTCAAAGGGAAAGTTGCTGAAGGGGCAAGAACACAACGTTTAAAGTGTGTGGTGTTAAAGAGTTGACGCGTGATGATACGATAGACATTGAGTACTGGAGGAAATGTGACGGCCATGTGCTCAGAGAAGAGGAACAATACTGGAGAAAATGTGACGACCATGTGCTCAGAGAAGAGGAACAATACTGGAGAAAATGTGACGACCATGTGCTCAGAGAAGAGGAACAATACTGGCGAAAATGTGACATGTGCTCAGAGAAGAGGAACAATACTGGCGAAAATGTGACATGTGCTCAGAGAAGAGGAACAATACTGGAGAAAATGTGACGACCATGTGCTCAGAGAAGAGGAACAATACTGGCGAAAATGTGACAACATGTGCTCAGAGAAGAGGAACAATACTGGAGAAAATGTGACGACCATGTGCTCAAAGAAGAGGAACAATACTGGAGAAAATATGACATGTGCTCAGAGAAGAGGAACAATACTGGCGAAAATGTGACATGTGCTCAGAGAAGAGGAACAATACTGGCGAAAATGTGACAACATGTGCTCAGAGAAGAGGAACATTACTGGAGAAAATGTGACGACCATGTGCTCAAAGAAGAGGAACAATACTGGAGAAAATGTGACGACCATGTGCTGAAAGAAGAGGAACAATGCTGGAGAAAATGTGACGACCATGTGCTGAAAGAAGAGGAACAATACTGGAGAAAATGTGACGACCATGTGCTGAAAGAAGAGGAACAATACTGGAGAAAATGTGACGACCATGTGCTCAGAGAAGAGGAACAATACTGGAGAAAATGTGACAACATGTGCTCAGAGAAGAGGAACAATACTGGAGAAAATGTGACGACCATGTGCTGAAAGAAGAGGAACAATACTGGAGAAAATGTGACGACCATGTGCTCAGAGAAGAGGAACAATACTGGAGAAAATGTGACGACCATGTGCTCAAAGAAGAGGAACAATACTGGAGAAAATGTGACGACCATGTGCTTAGAGAAGAGGAACAATACTGGCGAAAATGTGACAACATGTGCTCAGAGAAGAGGAACAATACTGGAGAAAATGTGACGACCATGTGCTTAGAGAAGAGGAACAATACTGGAGAAAATGTGACGACCATGTGCTTAGAGAAGAGGAACAATACTGGCGAAAATGTGACGACCATGTGCTCAGAGAAGAGGAACATTACTGGAGAAAATGTGACGACAATGTGCTCAAAGAAGAGGAACAATACTGGAGAAAATGTGACGACCATGTGCTGAAAGAAGGGGAACAATACTGGAGAAAATGTGACGACCATGTGCTCAAAGAAGAGGAAAATACTGGCAATGAGATGGAATGCAGTTTGTCCAACCGATAACAAATGTTAACCTCTTAGAGACTTCTGATTCGGAATGACATATGTATGACATATGTATGACATATGCACAATTTTGTTGATGACACTCTTACTATTTGCTGACTGTGTGTTTGATGTTCTGGTCATTCCATATATTTTTATTGCCTGCTATTTGGTGACAATGTGTGTTTGATACTTTGGTCAAAGTTTACCTATCACTATGACGAAGATACAAAATTAAATGAAACATTATGCCCTCTTCAATATGATACGGATACGCCTTTGACTTGCATTGTTAGAAAATTAACGTAATTTACAGTAAAATCTAATGTTTAGAGCACACGGTTTGATATTTTCCTAAAATTATATAACAAAAACGATTTGTGCAAAATTCAGACTACCTTTGTACTTAAATGTTATAAAATCTGTAGGTCGGTGAAAAAATAAGGTTTTATGAAAAAGAATGACTGGAATTCATCAAATAGTTTCCGAGATAATTGATCAACTCTGAGCGCTCGAATTTCTGAACGAACTATAGGAATGGTCTCATGTGACTTGAAGCAATTATACACAGGACACAGGAGAAAGTAATAATAAATGTGTAACTTCAGGTAACTGCTTCAGATATTAACTCTAGAGGCAAAACGGGCACTCTACAATACAATCTTCATTCCAATGTTGAGCTACCAACGGCAGGTCTGGCTCTAGATGCAAGAACAATAAGTAAAATAATCGACACCGAGGTCACACACACAATAAACTCTATGTAGAACCACAGAAAGAAAATCGACAAAATCAAAGAAAAACAGGAAAGAAAGAAAATCGAAAGAATCAAAGATAGAAAATCGAAAGAATCAAAGAAAGAAAATCGACAGAACCAAAGGAGGGAAATCTACAGAAGCAAAGAAGGAAAACCGACAGAATCAAAGAAAGAAAATCGACAGAACCAAAAGGAGGGAAATCGACAGAAGCAAAGAAGGAAAATCGACAGAATCAAAGAAAGAAAATCGACAGAACCAAAGAAAGAAAATCGACAGAATCAAAGAAAGAAAATCGACAGAACCAAAGGAGGGAAATCGACAGAATCAAAGAAGGAAAATCGACAGAATCAAGAAGGAAAATCGACAGAATCAAAGAAGGAAAATCTACAGAATCAAAGAAGGAAAATCGACAGAATCAAAGAAAGAAAATCGACAGAACCAAAGGAGGGAAATCGACAGAATCAAAGAAAGAAAATCGACAGAACCAAAGGAGGGAAATCGACAGAAGCAAAGAAGGAAAATCTACAGAATCAAGAAGGAAAATCGACAGAATCAAAGAAAGAAAATCGACAGAATCAAAGAAAGAAAATCGACAGAATCAAAGAAAGAAAATCGACAGAACCAAAGAAGGGAAATCGACAGAAACAAAGAAGGAAAATCTACAGAATCAAGAAGGAAAATCGACAGAATCAAAGAAAGAAAATCGACAGAACCAAAGGAGGAAAATCGACAGAATCAAAGAAAGAAAATCGACAGAATCAAAGAAAGAAAATCGACAGAATTAAAGAAAAGAAAAATGAATCCTGGATCTAATTATCTACGGCCATATAAACAAAAGCTCAGAAATTAAAAAAAAAAAAAATATCAGACCACGTCAAGAATAATATTTTCCTGTGAACCTTCCTACAGGTCTGGCAGATAATGAAAGCTGGTGGTTACCTCCCATATAATAAGTCTGTGTTTGCTCTCCTGCTCAGCGATTCTCAAACATGTTTCCCGTCTGATTCGTTTTGATATTTATCAGTGGGCCAAAGGGCGAGAGGAACAGAACTGGTTTTACAACACGTGCTGGAAGCTGAAACAGTTTTGTCCATTATCGGCGTACACTCTAAGTAGTGTGTAATGTAACTTCATGTTTAACGTAAATTGCATCTTCTTTTCTTATTCTTTCCTTCCTCGTTTGCCTTTCAGCGTCGAGGGGAGATATAATTTGCGGTCTTTTGCTCTTCTGTTCGCCTCTGCTGCTGTTATGTTTCATAGTGCTTCAAGTAACTGCTTCAGATATTAACTCTAGAGGAAAAACGGGCACTCTACAATACAATCGTCATTCCAACGTTGAGCTACCACGCTGTTGTTTCCTAGATTCCATCGATCCATCTTTATCGTGGTCGGCCATTGGGTCAGGTATTCTCAAAACGTTTGTTGAAGGCTCGTCGTGTTGTGTTTTGATATTTCTGCCTTGTTACGTGGCCAAATCATTTTATCTGTTGTTCCCTTATATATTCTATGGCGGGGGCTATTCCTAGCTTTTTTTCTCTGTTCTTCATTTCTGATCTTATCTCTCAGACCGTTTCCTGTCATTCGTGTAACACATTTCATCTCAGTAGAGGATATTTTTTCTTATTGTTCTTGCATCTAGGGTCCATTGGTAGCACAACGTTGAGTTGAAGATTGTATTGTATAGTACTCGTTTTGCCTCCAGAGTTATTTCCTTGTTGGACAATAGTGGTGAAAACTGTCCAATGATTTAACAAGCTTTGTTGCATCTTGGTTCTATCTCTGCTGTTTGAGAATTATCGTTTATCGTTAAACTTCCTAGGTATTTGAATTCCTCTACTTGTTTTATTTGCCTGTAAATTGTAAATTGCATGTCAATCAATATTTACAACTTCCAAGTGCTTCACTTACATTTCATAACAGATGTTTGCTTACTTCTTAGCATGTCTACATTGAGTTATTGTTATTGAGTTATTTGTGGGTCATCATCATTGCACTCCGAACATGTCCATTGCTGCTCAGATCCCCTCCTCAGCAAGTCCGGAAGTGTCCAGCGACTGACGACCCCAGTTCTATGTTGGTTGATAAGTCTTCTTACACGCCCACTAAGTTTCTCGTTTCTGGCTGTACCCATCTTAACTCCCATCTCGTGTCTACATAAGTATAGTTGGTTGCATGAATATGATTAGATACATTAGTATATTGTTTGATAGTCATTTTGATTGCTTACATTTCGACAGCTTACAATTTTGACTGACTGCTTACATTTCGACAGTGTACATTTCGACAGCTTACATTTTGACTGCTTATGTTTTGACCGCTTACATTTCGACATCTTACAATTTGACATCTTACATTTTGACATCTTACATTTCGACAGCTTACACTTCGACAGCTTACACTTCGGCAGCTTACATTTTGACTGCTTACATATCGACACGGGCATAATACCGACCACACTACCCCAGAAATCATGTGCCACATCATTTACATTACTGAATGTCAGCACAGCTCCCAACTACCTCATTACTGGCACAAGTTGATTCTGATTCCCTGATCTTTCTCCTCAACTTGTCCCAACAATGGTAATTGCTACAATGTCTCATTCATTTTTACATCATCATCATCGAGTGCCATCTCCGCAACGAAGGTTGGCTACCATGGAGCGCCATTCTGCTCTGTCTCTTGTTTTGATGGTGCAGGTTGTAATAGGCTGGTTTGCCCATCTTTTGATGTTACTCGTCTATGTTAGTCTTGTTCTGCCTCTGCCTCTTTTACCTTGTATTTTCCCCTCCAGGATTACTTTTAATAGGTTGTTGTGTCTTTTAACATGGCCCAAAAATCGTATTTGTCTTTTGTTTAGTAGTTCTCTTTTCATTTTTAGCTGTTTTAAGACTTCATTGTTTGTTTTCTTTTCCTTCCATCTAATTCTACCTATTCTTCTATTTTTACATCAATTCTGCATAATTTGTGTTTCATAATCTTCCTATCGGAGGATAATATAAGATATTTCTGGGATAAGTTTTGCCTTCTCTCTTTAATGCCCACTCGTTTTGCAAGACTGCAAAGTTTATTTCAAGAACCATCTAAATGCTAAGTTATGATCGTTTCCACCTCTTTTTAATTAATCCGTGAGGGTAGAAGAACTGTAGGTAGGACATTGTGGAAGGACATGATCGCCTACGCCAACCAGTATGGCACATGATGATGATGATGATGATGAGGGTAGAAGGTCAAGTAGGGGTCGCTGACTCACGTGACTGCTAGCACCTCAATGGTTACTCAACTCAGCTCTTGTACGTGGATTCATGGAAACATAAATTATGGTGTAGACAAATCTAGAAATTGGGAAATATCGCTTACGTTGAAATATGATCGGCTGGAAAATTAAGAGAAACAAAATAAGAATTACATAAACTATTGCAGTCCAAATTTCTCATTACGTATAAACGATATGAAAACCATTGGGTAACAATAATTATTTACCTTTGTATTTGTCTGCATTTATTTATTCTAATCTATAATAGTAATAATACATATAATTGTGACGTGAACTCGCTCTCTCTCTCTCTCTCTCTCTCTCTCTCTCTCTCTCTCTCTGATCAAGACTCAATCAGAGTAGGATTCCAGACTCTCTCATGAAGTCAGCTGTCTGTTTAAGTGAATCGATTGCCCCGTATAGTTTTTGATTGATTACTTGTTAAAACGTTGCACTGTGTTCTGCGCCAGTGGCCCAGTGCATCCGATTTCAGCCAGCATTTTATTCAGGTTTGCTTTCCTTAGCCTTTGATTGTCCCCAATCTTCCTGCAAGGCAGCAGATTGTCTTTTCTGTAGGGGGACTCTGCCCTTATATGGTCGGCCCTCCCAGGTTTACGAGCATCTGCCCAAGCTTGATGTAGTAATTAGTTGGTGATTAGACCATCACCATCACACATCAAACAACAGACTATAAGACCCTCCTATCACGAACTTCCGGGAGTCTCACCGATGCTGACAAGTCATGTTATGACAAGAACATGACGTGAACTTAAAATGTCATTAACATATTTTTATAATGTGGCACTTTTTGTTCTCATTTTGCAGATTCACACGTTTATTTCTAGCCTGTTACTCTCCATTGCTCACTTATTTCTAGCCTTTTACTCTCCATTGCTCTTTTATTTCTAGTCTCTTACTCTCCATTGCTCACTTATTTCTAGTCTGTTACTCTCCATTGCTCACTTATTTCTAGTCTGTTACTCTCCATTGCTCACTTATTTCTAGTCTGTTACTCTCCATTGCTCACTTATTTCTAGCCTTTTACTCTCCATTGCTCTTTTATTTCTAGTCTGTTACTCTCCATTGCACACTTATTTCTAGTCTGTTACTCTCCATTGCTCACTTATTTCTAGCCTTTTACTCTCCATTGCTCTTTTATTTCTAGTCTCTTACTCTCCATTGCTCACTTATTTCTAGCCTTTTACTCTCCATTGCTCTTTTATTTCTAGTCTCTTACTCTCCATTGCTCACTTATTTCTAGTCTGTTACTCTCCATTGCTCACTTATTTCTAGTCTGTTACTCACCATTGCTCTTTTATTTCTAGTCTGTTACTCTCCATTACTCACTTATTTCTAGCCTTTTACTCTCCATTGCTCTTTTATTTCTAGCCTTTTACTCTCCATTGCTCACTTATTTCTAGTCTGTTACTCTCCATTGCTCTTTTATTTCTAGTCTCTTACTCTCCATTGCTCACTTATTTCTAGTCTGTTACTCTCCATTGCTCACTTATTTCTAGTCTGTTACTCACCATTGCTCTTTTATTTCTAGTCTGTTACTCTCCATTACTCACTTATTTCTAGCCTTTTACTCTCCATTGCTCTTTTATTTCTAGCCTTTTACTCTCCATTGCTCACTTATTTCTAGTCTGTTACTCTCCATTGCTCTTTTATTTCTAGTCTGTTACTCACCATTGCTCATGCTTTAAAGACACTCATCTCACAAAATACCCCAGCCCCAGACTGTCTCTTCCTTTTGTCTTCACAGACAAAATAGACAACCAGCTATCTTCTAAATGACCTTGTTTTAAATGTCTCCCAGAAATAGTTCGAGCAATGACATTTGTGATTAACCAGGGCTGGGCCATGTATTGGGGAACCTCCAGATGGTCGACCATGGAGATAATGGTGAGTCATACACCCTTTCTTGTTACATTTATTGCTATTTTTCTCTTATTTGCTACCAAACTCCCTGTAATTTCTTTTATTCCAATAAATTGATTCACTCTTATGTTTCTGTCCTGTTCTCCCTCATAGAAACACTGTCTCCTATGTTCAATCCCCTGAATGTGCATACACTAAAATAACACTGGTGAGAGTCAACAACACCAAGCATCAGCTCCCTTGCCGAGATTTAGAGGCTCGATCAGAACAGGGACATGTGGTGAGATACAATGTGGGTCATGTACAAGGTCTGACACTTCATAACAAAGATCATCAGATATAGTCTAAAATTCCTGCCCAATGTGCTGTCGTTCAAAAAGGCAGATGATAGATAGAATGTGCATAAAGTTATGTAGGACAGACAAATTGGAAAATACTTTATTTATGTACAAATTTACGTACAAACATATTTTCATCTGTTTGTCTATTGTCCATGATTCGCTTTCATAGGTCAGAATTGGTTCTATATAGCATCGATGAACTCTCTTTCTCATTTCTATTTACATAGATTTGTTGCATAAGATATTTTTCATTTTCTAAAATGCTATTTTGGCCTGAGCTATTCTGCTTTTTATGGTTGTGATATAGTTAGAACTATGTATGTGAATTGTGGTAAAGTATCTATGCTTAGTGATGATATTAAACTTCTGTCATCAAATCCACTCTCATGTGATGTATCAGAAAGGAAAAAAGTGTGTCTGTAATTAGGTGAAGTCGTCAGAGAGGTTCAATCAATCAGAACATTTCACAAGTACATCGTTCTCACCATCTCGCACATGGAATCCAGCTAATCACTGTGATCAGCATTAATTAGCCTTGGACTCAGTCATGGACACTGTGTGTCTCTGAGTCACCCATTCCTAAGTAACAATCAGTTGCGTACCAGTGGCCACACAGGACAATAACAGTGTGGACCAAAGAAAAATACCCAAAACAGGTTATAAGAATGATTCAATGGAGCATTGTATCTTATAATAAGGATAAATAAAGAGGTTAAAATATTCACCCTTACTAGCTATGCCTTTGGTAGAGACCATTTATATACATAACTACAATGTCTTGAAGTCCCTTGATGACCAAAGTTGAGTAGTGGTACAGCTACTGTTGAGGATTCTAGAATAATTCTGCCAAATGTAGTTGAGACTAGAGTTCAACTTGTCATGCTTGAACTACATAGAACTACATAACTATATAGAACTACATAAAACTACACATTCACATCTAAGAGTGAATCAGTGAAGGTCACAAAATCATATTCTCTCTGTGGTTTTACTAACTACAGGTCATGTGGCTTCTGTTGGAATGGAAATGATAACTTACCACCACTGTGTGTCTATATGTTTGGAATTGGAGTCATCAATGATGGCCTAACATCATCAAGTGCTATGACGATCATCATTTTTGGGAGGACGTGAACTCCCATGGTATATGGTGGATAGGCGGCAGGAACCATTGAAGGCTATGTCTGAAAAGTGTTCCTTCTTGCAGTTTCCTCATATTCCAAGTCCGGCTTGTTGCAGGAGCTACTCAGTTAAGTGCTCTGTGCACACCGTGAGCTGTGTGTCTCATCCGTTTTGATCCTGCTTCGATATCCCGCTTGTTTACGATGAATGATGATATCGTATGACAGGGAACAGTTGACTGTGTTCACTATCTGCGCAGTTTCGCCTTATGTCTTTTGGCGTGTGCTGAGACTGCTACGATGGGGACTACAGTTACCTTTCTTTGTTTGGGAGATGAGTTAGTAATTCGGATGATTCCACTGGCACGGGCGGTTGAGCAATTATGGATTTTAATTCGTTTGCTGTGATACCGAGGCCTTCCATAACCAATAACCAATAACAATGCTTGAACAAAAACATCTTCATTTGTTTGGATCGTGAAAGCTGATATGAGCACAATGCAGACAAGGAAAAACAGGCCTGTTTGAAAAAATAACATTGGAAAACAATAATTTGTGTTAACATTAGAGAACAGACAGACTGTGTGGGAGATCCTTGTAGATAAGTCTTGTTGTGGGAAGGGAATAGAATTTAAGTTAAGTCAGATGGTGTAACTGTCAATGATGACACTATCATTGTGTTTTCAATCTTTATCAATTTCATCATAATTATTATCATCAGCACATTATTTTCATCATTATTACCTTCATCATCACCATTTCCACCATTACAATCATCATCATAGCCAGTGATAGTGTCATCATCATTATCTCCACCAGATTACAAATTAAATTTGTCAAAAATGTTTTCTCTGGTCTGCCAGGAGTCCTACTCTGTGGCCAGGCAGTTTAATTTGATTCCCCCAATAGCTGAGCAAGCAGAGTATCACTACTTCCAGAGAGAGAAAGTGGAGATGCAGATGCCAGAGATGTACCACAAGATTGGTAAGTAATAAATTAGAGATGTGTCACAAAATTGGTAAGTTATAAATTAGAGATGATTCACAATATTGGTAATTTTCCATTAAATTGTTTCTGTTGTTTATTTGCTATTTATTATTGATGTAGCATTCTGTTGTATTTTGATAATTTAGACCCAATACAAATTTCATTTTTTTGCTGGGGTGGAATCCTCTAGATATTTTGTCCTTCAATTTTTCATTCTCTGCAACAGAGGGTTGTCTCATGAGTAGCTTGACGATGGAGGTGATGGAAGTGACCATGCATTCATCTGGTTGAGGTCACAAGACTACACCCACTCCTGCATACTAAGTGATTCAATGAGCATGATAAGAAAAGTGGAGGCGGGCTATGTACACAGGCAATGAATAGAGTCATTGCAGAAGTCAAAAATACATAGGGTCATCTTTGTCTATGTCCCTGGACATGCAAGAGTACGGGGAAGTGAAATAGCAGACAAGTTGGCTAGCTGCTCTGTCATTTAAGATGGTCAACCATTGGATCAGGCGGATGTCATCAATGCACTGCAAGATATAGGAAGGGCACAGGATTTTGACAACCATGAGTCCACATCACTCCTTTAGGTGAAAGAGATGGGAGTTAAGATGGGCACAGCCAGAAACGAGAAACTTAGCGGGCATATAAGAAGACTTATCAACCAATACAAAACTGGAGTCATCAGTCGCTGGACACTGCGAGACTTACTGAAGAGGGGATCTGAGCACCTATGTTGGAGTGCACATGTTCGGAGTGCAATGATGATGGCACGAAAATAACTCAATAACTCATAGGGTAGCTTCTTGAGGGTTAATTTGCTTGATATATTTTGGGGAAAATTTGGCCAGAATTATTATTATTTTTTTTTGTCCAAGGAACTGTAAAGAGCCTGTGTTTTCAATTGTTAATTGTCAGGTGCTAATTTATTGCTCAACTCGGGTAAAGACCTATATTTTATTATCTGCTCCTGAGCAAAAGGTGTGCATCATTGGTGTATACCAATGCAACATTGGTGTAAGCAACCTCTTTCTTCTCCTGCCATGATGTACAAGACAATGATATGATTATTTTAATGAGAAATGAAACAGAAGTCATGAATGTCGCAAAAGAGAAACAGAACGTCAACATAAACTATTGATGGCAGACAACTAAAACAAGTAGAGGAATTTAAATACCTAGGAAGTCTAGTGACAAACGACAATTCACAAACAGCTAACATAGACACAACATGCAAAAAGCTTGCTAAATCATTGGACGGCTTTAACCATTATTGTCCAACAAGGAAATAAATCTTTAGATAAAAAAGATAGATCTTATTTAGCTCTCAGAAGTGTCTCTTCAGTGATAGGTAAAAAATATGTTCTTAAAAGAAATGCATCATTATCAGGTGTTGAGTATTGTTAGCAGTGAATAACATTTAGAAAAGAGTAAATCGTAACTAATACATCACAACTAGTACATCATGACTAACACATCATAACTAGTACATCATAGCTAGTAGATCATAACTAATTCTTCATAACAAGTACATCATAACTAGCATATCTTAACTAATACATCATAACTAGCATATCTTAACTAATACATCATAACTAATACATAATAACTTTATACATCATAGCTAGTACATCATAGCTAGTACATCATAACTAGCATATCATAACTAATTCATCATAACTAGTACATCATAACTAATTCATCATAACTAGTACATCATAACTAATTCATCATAACTAGTACATCATAACTAATTCATCATAACTAGTACATCATAACTAATTCATCATAACTAGTACATCATAACTAATTCATCATAACTAGTACATCATAACTTGTAGATCATAACTAATACATCATAACTAGTACACCATTACTAGTAGACCATAACTAGTAGATCATAACTAATACATCATAACTAGTAGATCATAACTAAAACATCATAACTAGTAGATCATAACTAATACATCATAACTAGTAGATCATAACTAATACATCATAACTAGCACATCATAACTAGTACATTGCAGGTTAAAGAAAGAAAGTGCATCACAAAACTCACTGAGAGAAAACTCCACAGTATGAGTAGAAATGTACACTTGACTGGAACCCACAAGGAAAGGAAAGTTCTACAAAAGAAAAGAAAAGAAAAAGAAAAGAAGAAATTTAGAAGAGGAAGACTGACTCTTAAAGGTGGGACCTGAAAAGGCAGTCAAAATATGGAAACTAATGATAATTGACAGCTGCTTTAAACAAAAATAAAATAAGTCAATTCAAAAGTTTAGTTAGTCATCAGATTATCTTCATCCTGCACAGCAAACAACTCTCCATAAGCATTCCAATCCCCTCTTCAACAAATCCTGTAGCACAAAATGACTGGGACATAAAACTGTACTGCTGGTTCACTGGTCTCCCTTTGTTCTCCCTGTAGCTCTCTTGAAATTAGGCAATATAAATACTTGATGATCCAGCATTCATACCAGGCTGCTGGTTCACTAGTCTCCCTTTGTTCTCCCTGTAGCTCTCTTGAAATTAGGCAACATAAATACTTGAATGATCAGCAGTCATACCAGGCTGCTGGTTCACTAGTCTCCCTTTGTTCTCTCTGTAGCTCTCCTGAAATTAGGCAATATAAATACTTGATGATCAAGCAGTCATACCAGGCTGCTGGTTCACTAGTCTCCCTTTGTTCTCCCTGTAGCTCTCTTGAAATTAGGCAATATAAATACTTGATGATCAAGCAGTCATACCAAACTGCTGATTCACAGACCAAAATCTTCATCTAGACCTGGTGGCCATGAAACAATTCTCAAAGTCACAACATAGAACAGACATAGACTTGGACAACAAAGGACATATATATATATTGTATTTACATCACCTGGTTCACTAAAAAGACTGCAGCCAAGTGCACAAATTCGATATCACCAGTGTGAATCTGTAAAATGGAACATTCTGTTGACTTTAGCACTGGATCTGCACAAAAGATTAGTAAAGGTAAAGTACGAGACTTGAATCAACATCTTAGCACATGAGTTTTCACCCATATGTACTTGGCTGCCTATCCAGAAGTATTCGGAGACTTATGTATATGCATTTGGCGTTTTGACAGACGGTTGGTAGCAAGAAATCATAGTAAGTTAGTATTTTGGTAAAATATTAGTATCTTGTGCTGGATGCTGCTTTGCTGAAAAACTTCTCTCGTGGCTGAATCTGCCAATTTTATATAGACAGATTCATCCACAGAATGAACTAGATGTATTAGTGGTGCCTGGCATCGTCTCCTTTCTCTGTTCCTTATGTCTTCTAAATAAAATCAGCACTGCCTCGAAAGATGCCATTTTTTTATTTTTGTTCTCCATATGCTACGATCTGCAGCCAAATTTTCCAAGTTTCTTTCACTGATAGAGAATTCACTCAAGGAAGCCCTGCAAACATCCTTATATCTCAGCACTGGTCTACCCTTTGGCCTCCTTCCATCCTTAAGGTCACCATACAATAATTGTTTGGGAATAAAATAAACACACACACAAATAAAATGCAATTGTTTGCCATTCTTTTTACATGGCCCAGCCACCTTTGTCTACGACTCCAAAGTGTTGCCAAATGTTATGCGTTCGAATAACAAAATTGTGTTTGCATTTTGAAATATCATTTATTCTGCATGTAGTTTGCAATATCAGCAATATTAATTTGAAAATTGTATAGATAATGATTCAATCTAAGATTATGAAACTCCAACCAAGTCTAGACTGCATGAACAACAGGTCAAAATTGGAGATGCCAGAAAGGAGCGCTTTGCAGGGAGACGCAGAATAACAAATCAACACAGGATAACAAATAAATGACTGGAGTCGTCACTTTCAACATACTGGGGAGGAGATCTGAGCACTTATGGGCATATCAGATGTGCAATTAGGATGATCTGTTGACTAAACTAAACTTTAAAAAATAAATTTGAAGACATTTTTTTAAAGAAAATAGGAAGTTGTAACTGCTCTTAATGCAACTAAATGCCTGGAACTATATTCTCTTTCAATAACAGGTATTGGCACAATAACGTGGTCCCCCCTGGCTTGTGGGATTTTAACTGGCAAATATGATGATGGTATTCCCATTTATTCCAGGGCAGCATTGAAGGTATAACTTGTGCTTTTGTACGTCTTTATTATGTGGTGTGTATGAGATGCTTTTTTTTCAGTTCAGTTTTTAAAGTCAGAATAACTGTAAAAATTGTCATGTAAATACTCTTAGTTGGCTTCCAAAGTGTGTGTTCTATCCTGTACCATTGTCTTCAATGTATCTCTCTCTCCACAGGAATTTGACGGGTACTTTTCAATAATTCTACATTAGTGATTTTGTTCTGCCATTTTCAACCTTTTATTCTGTGCAGACATCCATTAATGAAGGCCTGTTTCTTCATGATTATCTTTTCTAGTTGTTCTCCATATTTCACAGCCATAAGATGGACTGATACTACAACAATTACATGTGTAAATATTAATTTTTCTTAAAACAAAATGTTAAATGGCTTTGTCCAGGGTTACAACTGGCTGAGAGATAAGATACTGAGTGAAGAAGGCAGAAGACAGCAAGCCAAACTCAGGGATATTGCTGTCATTGCTGATCAGCTAGGCTGTTCCTTAGCTCAGCTAGCTATAGGTGAGTCATCTAGTTCATTAACTCTGGTTTACCAATCATTAATGTATAATCACTCTCTTTTTATGGAACTGCAATAGCTCAGTGGTTAGTGAACTGGACTACAAAAGACAAGAGGTCAGGTTCAATCCTGATCAACAGCTTCCAGGGTCACCCAGTCGTAAATGGGTTCTGGATTTTGGTGGGAAAATAAAGCAGTATGGGAATAATACCAATCGCATTACCCCAAAATTCATGTGCCGAAGGTCTGTTAAGATTATGGTTACTAACACCATATTCTCTATACGCCACTTGGTGTGACGGGGCTCTTTACATTTTTTTTTTACTCTTTTTTATAGCAGTCCTATTTTTCTTTTTATCTCAATTTTCTCTTAGGTCAGTGAAATTCAAATTGAGTGAATCATAGGTAATGTAGAGAATTTATATACTCTCAGGTAGGCATATATTATGTAAATAAAAGACAAATAGATATCTTTCAAACAAGAGAGAATAAACCAGGAATAACATTTTGTACATTCAAATCTTGCCTGTGAAAGTACAAGATGTTTTATGGAAGATTGCCAACATATTGTGCCCATACAGATAATCTTTTGTATCATTTTTATTATGCATTATTTCTGACAACTATCTAATTAATACAATTAGTAGGTTTTTTCTATATATATAACATAAGTACTTTTCATGATAGACATCATTTTGTAAAATAATTTAAAATGTTTAGAATCTACAGAAAAATAACTGAGGCAATTTAATGTAAATGAAGTAAATAAGTAAGTGAATGCAAAGATCTGTAGCAAAAATTTGCTAAAAATATTATTTCTCCAAATTACAAAGGGTGTCTACAAGATTTAAGAATGTATCATAAAAACATGTCTCACAGATCGTAACTTAGGGTTTATGTGAATGAAGTAAATATAGACCTACAGAAGACAGTGGTGAGATTAGTGACTTGTTGCCTAACAAATATTTCAAGAACCTGTGATCATTGGAAACAAAGGAAGGTTCATTCTAACTTTAGATTAATACCAGCAGGATATAAACTGATAATGATTATTTTGCCTGCTATTTTTTTGCATTTTAAAATAACTATTTGATAAATTAGTTTTTTGAGTTAGATTGTTAAGTAGCAAAGCTGACCTGGTTCAAAACTCTTCCAAGCCAAGAGTGTTAAGTATACAAGCTGATAGTTCCAACAACTCACCAGTTACATACACTCTTCACATGTCCTCGCAGTTATCCTTTCTTACTCATGCCATAGAATATAAACAAGAAAAATAGTTATTAAATGTTATGTAGAGCCAGTCTTAACATATGGATGTGAATCATGGACAATAGGACAACAAACAAGAAAATAACTGGAGGCTGTAGAAATGTAATTTTACAGAAGAATGTTGAAAATACCATGCACAGCTAAGAAGAGTAATGAAAACATTCCGAAAGAGGTCAAAGCAAAAATAGAGTTATTTCTAATATTAGGAAGAAAGAATCATTTTTTGGCCATGTAATGAGAAGGGAACAACTGGAGTATATTGTAACAAGTGGAAAAATTGAGGGATGAAGAGATAGAGGGAAGCAAAGAGAAAAGATACCAGACAGCTTAAGAGAATGGATTGGCAGAAGGTCAACAATGGAAATGATAAATAACTGTTGAGATTGAAAGTTGTGGAGAGACATCATCACCTATGCCAGCAGGCTTGGTATTTGATGATGATGACTCATGCCATGTTTAATTCTAAATTCATATGCAAATATGAATGATAATTTCATCATTTATCATTGAACTATTCAAATAGTGATTCATACATGTATGATGTATTTCTCATGTCTTTAACCAATATCATAACCATAGATATTTTCAGATATAATCCATCAACTCTTTCTTTGCTATGAACAGCTGCAAGTCTGTTGCAGAAAATCAACATCAATTCTTAAAGATTGTATTCATTTATTTATTTGGTGAAAATCAGTTGGCGATAAAGAACCAAATATACTAATGGAAGAAATAGAAGAAACATTACGACTAACACCAAGAAACAAAGCCCCAGGAATCGATAACATCCCAGTAGAAATGCTAACAGCAGCGGGAGAGGCAGGATGTAAATGGCTACACAGAATATTCAACGCTGCATGGATACAACAGCAAGTCCCAGACGATTGGAAACAGTCCATTATATTACCAATATGGAAAAAGAAGGGCAGCAGAAGAGACTGCAACCAATATAGAGGAATATCGCTATTAAGCCACACAGGGAAGTTATATGCCAAGATAGTTGAAAAAAGATTGAGACCAATTATAGACCCACAACTAAGCGATGCTCAGATGGGCTTCAGGAGGAACAGAGGTTGCACAGATGCCCTGTTTATCATAAAACAACTAGCGGAGAAAACAATAGAGCATAATAAAACACTGTATACAGCTTTTATTGACCAAGAAAAGGCGTTCGATAGGGTGGACAGGGAACAACTATGGTCCGTATTGCCCTTGTACGGAGTGAGTCACCACCTAGTAGAGATATGCAAGAGCCTCTATGAAAGTAGTCGCACTACAGTAAGATCTTCAGCAGGCTACTCTAAACACTTCACCATTAACTCCGGAGTAAGACAAGGCTGCGTGCTTTCCCCCTTACTTTTCGTCACATATATGGACAATATAAGCAAATTAGCATGCCCAATCAAAGGAAACATACCAACACGGATGATAACAAACGATAACACAGAAGAGAACGAAATATACGTACCAGAAAACAACAGAAGAGAGGAAGAAATAAATGAAATACTATTTGCAGACGACCAAGTTCTGATACATGAAACAACTGAGGACCTACAAGAACATATCAACAGGCTAAACAACACTTGTAAACAATACAACATGAAGATCAACATAAGCAAAACCGAAGTAATGGCAATAACGAGAAAGGAAGAAAAACTAAACATCATAATAGATAACACATCTTTGAAGCAAGTTGACAATTTTAAATATCTGGGTAGCACGCTAACACAAGACAATAACCAAGAAACAGAGATAGATATAAGGTGTAACAAAGCATGCCAAGTTATAGGCCAAGTATCAACACTATTGAAAAACAAAGCAATAACTACGGAAGCAAAAAGGACAATATACAAATCAATTTTTCTACCAACTCTGTGCTATCAGTGCCAGAATTGGACACTGGACTCTAGAACAATAAGAAAGATAACGACCACAGAAATGAAATGTGTCAGAAGAATGACAGGAAACAGCTTAAGGGACAGAGTAAGAAACACTGACCTGAGGAAGAAACTCGAAATTGAACCAGCCATCGAATACATAAAGAAACAACAGATAAATTGGTTCGGCCACATAACAAGACAGAAAGAACTAACAATGAATCAAAGAGCCATAAACAAACGCTACGAAAACGTCAGATTAAGAGGAAGACCGAGAAAGAGATGGATAAATGGAATACTAGAGTCACTAGGAGGAATAACATCAGAAGATGCCAACAGAAGAGCAAAGAATCGCAGATTGTTTCTCCCCTCGACGCCAACGGCAACAGAAGAAGGATAGAAGAAGAAGAAGATTTATTTGGTTTATAATTGAATAGGTTGAAACTCTGGATTTTTTTTTAAAAATTGAAATCGTATTTATGTCTCATTCTTTAATAATCTACTTGTAGAAACTTTATTTTAAATTATTTCATCCGTTCCTATATTTTTCATTTATGCAACCAATATTTATAACCATGTTTTTTCTAATTATTGCAGTTTACTGACTGTTAAAATTATGTTTTTGTTTTTAATTCAATGGTCAGAACATTTTTTTGTTGACAAGATTTACATACGATTATCTTTATTATGTTTCATGCACATTAACCTTATTATCAAATGAGAACTATTCTGAATGGCTATTGTAAATGCAGTCATAGCAGAGCTAATTATTTGTCTGATTTCCCTTTTTCAAGCATGGTGTGTGAAAAATGAGAATATAAGTCAAGTCTTGTTAGGTGCTTCCACTGTGGATCAACTTTGTGAAGACATTCAAGCCTTACAAGTAAGTCCAACTCCAATTAAAACTTTCTTTCTCTCATTTATTCTCTCTCTCTCTCTCTCTCTCTCTTCGCTGTTTCTTTCATTCATTTTTAATTTTTAAAAAATATATTGGACAATACAGGTGATAAATCTTGCTTATTCTTCTTTTGCTGTCTATCCCCATTTGCCTTTCAGTGTCGAGGGGAGATTTAGTTTATGGTCTTTTGCTCAGTAAAACTTTACATTCCATATTTTAGTGATGCATATTCTTTGAACATATTATATCATGAAAATAATATTGTAGGAATCTATTCTAACATCAAGAGGAGACAATCATTTTTTGGTGTGAATATACAAGAGCTACTTATGGAAAATAATAGGGCACTGTGCTAAATCAGAAAAGATACAGAAGTTGACTAAGAGAAAAGCTTACAGTTTGATACGGTGGCATGGAGGAAAATCAACAGAAAAACTGATGGACAGTGTAAAATTGAGAAATTACCAAGATTTAGATTAATGAACATCATATAAGTGAATTTATAGAAATAAAAGAAGAAAATGGAAATAGCTATAGCTAGGTTTTGTTCTATGAATGGAACGAACCAGGCATCCACACCTAGCATTAGCTTGGACACCACCTGGCACATGAAGGAGAGGCAGACCATTGGGAATATGGCAACAAACCATACATGATGAAATGAAAGAGGCTGGCAGGTTCTGGCGAGAGTTGTCAATGCTTGCTCCAGATCAGATTGGGTGGAGATCTCTTGTGAGTGCCCTATGCTCTGACCAGAGTTCAGAAGATTAAGAAGAACAAGCACTAAATCAGAAAAGATGGAGAGGATTTCAGGAAAAGAACGAGAAAAGTTACCCTTACAGTCTATATGGTGGCATAGAGGAAAATAAACAGAGAAATTGATGGACAATCTGAAATTGAGAAATTGTCAAGATTTAGATTAACGAACATCATACAAGTGAATTTATATTTTATTAATTTATTTGTAGGTTCATTTTGAAGATCCTCTAGAAGGTATTCATTTCGGGCATGGTGGCACACTAAATTTACTCAGTGGTTGCCTTTACCAAATTTGCAATCATGTTAATTTAAGAGTTGGAGTTGTTTGGGACCTCATAAGAGGTGCATTAAACCAGCTAGCTACTAAAAGCATCGGTATGCATACTCTTCATCTTCTTAAACAGCTCTGAAATGTTATCAATTCTGTGTGTCAGTCATCTAATTAATTATGGATTTAGTTATTTTGAATGGAGAAGTGAGTCATCAGTCATCACCAAGAAAGTGTGATTTCAGTAGATTTACATGCACAAGAACATCAGAACTTCGGCAATATATTACAATATAATGTGTGTGTGCGCAGGCACACATGCGTGCGTGTGTGTTAACCTCCTCCCTGGGTAGATGTGATCCATAAGCCTAAAAATGGCAAATCTAGGTGAAGATCAACTCCATTTATAAACCTCTCCTGTCTAGTGGATCTACCCATTCCCGGTATAAACTTCAGAAGTTAACCCAGAGAAATATCAGGAGATGGAGTTCATAAGACAGTTCAATGTTGATTTCAACAACTCCTGCAATGCAGTTCGCACCAAATTATTCTGGCCCTGTCAGATCTTTGAATCACTCAGCTGCATGGAGAGAAGAAGCATGTTGCATGGGCAACAACTTATCTCTTATTTTTCATTAGCCAAAGTTCACGCCCTGGAGAGGACGCTCTACCGTTGCCATTTTAGTGCTAACACAACACGAGAAGCAGCAGTTACCGTGTATATATGAGTAAAGGTAAAGATAAAGTACGAGACTTGAATCGGTATCTGAGCACGCAAGTTTTCACCCGTATGTCCTCGGCCGCCTATCCAAAAGTGTTCAAAGGCTTCTGGATAGTGTTCCTTCAAGAATCGAAACTGATGATGCCAAATGGCATTCCTCACCTTCCCAGAGTAATACCCTGGTGCCCATTTTTTTTTCTAACTACGAGTACAACTCACATTGCTTCCAGTGGGAATTGAACATGGATTGTCCGAACGTCGGTAACCCAGAGGCGGTTTTCCCAACTCGGCTACCGAGGCCCCCTTGTGTATATATGAGTACATCTCAGGATATCAGTAATGTTATTGATTTTTTAAATATAAAATAATATCAATATTATATAGAATGCTGATTTATGAATGCACCATGGTTTCAGTTTGTACCAAAACTCACAACTGAAGTTTTAGAGCATCTTGAGCTAATATTAGAGACTAACCCAAGACCCGCCTCTCCTGCTGGATCTGTTAAACGAGTATTTTCATGGTAATTTCCCTTGCATTAGTCAGTGTCGCTTTCTTTTTAAAAGTAGTTTCCGTTGTTGCTTTATATTGACCTGGAATGCTTTGGCTGTCAGAACAATATAGTGGTCATCGTTGTATGCAAATTTTCACAACGAATAAGAAAATGTTTTCTGTTTTCTTGATTTGTTGGTATAGTACTTTTCTTTTTGGAAAACACAAAAATGTCACTCTCCAAATTGTAATCTGTTGTGTTTATCATTATGATTTTTAATTAACATAACTAACAGTGTTTCAGTTAAAATTTAAAATAATGAAAAAAAAAATATATGTGGTGCTTTATTTTTTTTCTGCACTGATATGAAAAAGTACATATATATTATATATATATAATGTTTTCAAATTATAAGTCTTTCATTTTTATACTTTTGTCTTATTTCATTTTGTGTGTGTGTGTGTGCACGCGCGCGCGCAAAAATGCATTTACATCTATTAGATAGAGGCTTGTATTTGAATTTATGTAGCTTTGTTGTACAGATTATGTATATTTGTGACTGTTTTTCTGCTGTTACATGCCATGTTGCCATTACAGATTTGTATTCTCCCAATTGGAAACAAGAAAAAAAGTTCTAAAATGTTATATAGAACCAGTCATAAACTAATATGGATGTGAATCATGGACAGTAGGACAACAGACAAGAAAATCACTGGAGGCTAGAGTTGTGGTTTTACATAAGAATATTGAGAATACCTTGGACAACTAAGAAGAGTAATGAAAACGTTCTGAAAGAGAGCTAATTTCCAAAATTAGGAAGAAACAATCATCATTTTTTGGGTCATGTAATGAAAAGGGAACAGCTGGAATACTTTGTGACAAGTGGGAAAATTGAGGGATGAAGAGATAGAGGGAAGAAAAAAGAAAAAATACCAGATGGTTTAAGAGAATGGCTTGGCAGAAGGTCAACAACAGAAATGATAAATAACTATTGAGATCGGGAGTTGTGATGAGACATGATCACCTACGCCAGCAGGCATGCTACTTGATGATAATTATTCTCCCACATTTACTTTATCCCACATATTATATTTCAAAACCAGTCCATGGGGGGGGCCTGTTGGTCTCGAGGCAAGACGCTAGCCTTGAGACAGAGAGGTTGTAGGTTCAAATCTCGGCTAAACCGGTTGGGATTTTTATTTATGATTTCTCTCTGCGGCAACCACCCTTGGTCTCAGCAGCGAGACCCGGCTTGAAACGTCAGTTACTCATGGACGGAAAAAACATGAGTACCTCCGAAGTCGGAGTTATCTGCCTGTGCGGCAAGGGACCCCTGTGCACACAGATGCCAGGGAAAAATGGATTAACATGCAAAATTCAGTTCCTAGTCTCTAGGTACTTCGTCAGAGATGAAAGCTGGCAAACACAACAATAACAACATAGACAAAACTAAGAATAGATAAGTGAAAACCTAAGAATTAAACACACTGCCAAAATCTGTGCTGCTTCGGCCATGTGCTCTGTTATGTAGACATTTCAAATCAAATAGTCAATATTTTAACCCATTAAAAAAGAAATTAACATTTGAAGTTTAGATATATTTGAAAGTTTTCTAACTCTTAAAGTAATTGAAGTCAACAGTCACAACATAAACAATTTGTGAAATGTGGAATTTGTGAAATGTGGATGACACAGTCTTAATAGCAGAGACAGAGAATGAACTACAACAAAGGATAGACTTAATAGTGAAAGAAAGCAACAAGAAAGGTCCAAGTCTAAATGGTAAGGAAACAGAAGTAATGATCATATAAAAGAAATAACCATCACGATCATGGAGCTTAAAAATAAACAGGACAAATCTAAAACAAGCGCAACATATCAAATACTTAGGCACAATAATAACATCAGATTGAAGATGCACCACAGAAATAAAAAGCAGAATAGCTCAGGCCAAAATAGCATTTCAGAAAATGAAAAATATCTTATGCAACAAAGCTGTGTCAGTAGATTTGAGAGAGTTCATCGGTGCTATATAGAGTCAATTGAGCCGCGATAGCTCAGTGGTTAGTGAACTGGACTACAAAGGACAAGAGGTAGGGTTTGATCCCAACTGACGGCTTCCGGGTTCACCTAGCCTTTAATGGGTACTGGATTTTTTTCTGGGAAAGTAAAGTGGCACGGGTGTAATACCGACTACATTACCCCAAAAACCATGTGCCGAAGGTATGTAAAATATATATGGTCACTAACACCATATTCCCTATACGCCACTTGGCCTGACGGGGACACTTTACTTTTTTTACTATATAGAGCCAATTCTGACCTACTGAAGTGAATCATGGACAATAAACAAACAAATAAAAAGACGATTAGAGGCCACAGAAATGGGATATCTCAGAAGAATGTTGAGATTTCCCTGGACAGCTAAAAAAGATCAACGAGGAAATTCTCAAATAGGCCAACACAAAAAAGGAGCTCCTTAGAAACATAAGAAAGAAACAATCAACATTTTTCGGACACATCATGAGAAGAGGAAAGTTGGAATACTTGGTTACAACTGACAAAATACAGAGAAAGAGAGATCACAGATGACAAAGAGATAAAATACTAGATAGCTTGGTGTCATGGTATGGAAAACAGTCAACAAAAGAATTGATATGATGCACAATGGATAGAAAGTTGTGTAAGGACATGATCACCTACGTCAACCGATATGGCACATGATGATGAACTCTTAAATTATAGACTTTAGATAACTTGACTAGGTCACAAACTGTATTAGATTTCTAGAATAAATAACAGGAATGAAATATACATTTAAAAAAAGTGCATAAATAACCACCAACCTTAGATTTCTTTAATGTTGCATTAATTTTTATTTAACAAATAGTGCATTTTTTTTTTTACAATCCTGAATTTAATTATCGCAGCATGAAACATTGAATTTATTACAGTTTAATGTTAATTTTATTCAATCAAACCATACTAAGACAAATGTTCTGGAAAATGCTGGAAAATTTAGGTTTTAACATTAACATATCTCAACCTGAGCAACATCTCAATTTCCTTGGCTTACGTGAGTCATTAGTTTTGTGTGTGTCATTAGTTTTGTGTGTGTCATTAGTTTTGTGTGAGTCAATAGTTTTGTGTGTGTCATTAGTTTTGTGTGAGTCATTAGTTTTGTGTGTGTCATTAGTTTTGTGTGAGTCATTAGTTTTGTGTGTGTCATTAGTTTTGTGTGTGTCATTAGTTTTGTGTGTGTCATTAGTTTTGTGTGTGTCATTAGTTTTGTGTGTGTCATTAGTTTTGTGTGAGTCATTAGTTTTGTGTGTGTCATTAGTTTTATGTGTGTCATTAGTTTTGTGTGTCATTAGTTTTGTGTGTGTCATTAGTTTTGTGTGTGTCATTAGTTTTGTGTGTGTCATTAGTTTTGTGTGTGTCATTAGTTTTGCAACACCTATGGAAATGCATGCAAATCTTTCACATGCATGGCATGTTGTGTTTTCACTCCATACTGTATGTTGTAAGTTATGTAACCTCAGAACATATATTCTGCAAGGCTTCTTTCAGAACTAAACAATTTGTTTGCTTAATGGGAATAATTCTTTCTTTATGAACATTAACAAATACTAGGAAAGAGAACATGGATCTCATACAGATAAATGCAAATATATATGCACTTAAATAGGACAACAGTCAATAAAATCACTGGAAGCTGTAGAAATGTGGTTTTACAGAAGAATGTTGAGAATACCATGGACAGCTAAGAAGAGTAATGAAAATGTTCTGAAAGAGGCCAGAGCTAAAAGAGAGCTAATATCAAATATTAGGAAGAAACAATCATCATATTTGACCATGTAATGAGAAGGGAACAGCTGGAATATATTGTGACAACTGGAAAAATTGAAGGATGAAGAGATAGAGGGAAGCAAAGAGAAAAGATACCAGACAGCTTAAGAGAATATCTTGGCAGAAGGTCAACAACAGAAATGATAAATAACTGTCGAGATCGAAAGTTGTGGAGAGACATGATCACTTACGCCAGCAGGCATGGTACTTAATGATGATATGCACTTAATTAAACAACTTGCTGCTATTAATTAGTTTATGTAGACACTTTATTGGTTTGTATTTAAGCATAAAACATTGAACAAATAAAACCATGACATAGAAAATGTTTAATCTAATCTGTTCTCTTGTAAAATTTTAATGTATTTTTATATATGTGTAAAACAAGGCTTGTACCACAGTTTGTGAGCTGACTTTTAGTTGTTTTGATCTTATTTCAGCAGGAAAATAAATTCATATTTTGTGTTACCTGTCCCTAAAAAGACAGTAGATAGTTTGAGATATTTTTTTCTTCTCATAAATGAGTTACATTACATTTCCTGGCTTTGAAGCTTCTTAAATAAACTTTCTGGTTGTAGAGAATGTAGCACATCTCTTTCCTTCTCATTTTAGTAGAAAACAAATTTAAATTAGGAACATTTCAGGAGTAATTTAGAACTCATTAGAAGTCCACATTTTGCAACATTTGTGACTTATCTCGGATCAAGTTTCAAGACTCATATATAAAAAAAAAATTCCAAGAACAATACTAGAAACTAGAAAACTTAAAAAAAAAATTGAAAGTATTGTTAATCAAGCCTGTTAATCAAACAAATATGTTTCCTCTTCTTCTTTGCTTACTCCGATACCACTTTGAGAGCTGAGAAAGATACAAAGTTCTAACTCTCATTCTCTGAACAGTCTGAGCCATGTAGTTTTCTTCTTGTTGTCACTCCATTTTACATTAAGGAGAATATGAAAAAATATACTCATGACATGAAAACATTTCATGTCATCTTTTATTGAATTAAAGCCACAACAATACAATGTTTTCTTCATCTTGTCTCTATCTTCTTTAAACCAACTTTACAGCAGCTCCGTGTATTCATTTATTGTGGCACCCCCATCTTATATTAAGTTTGCCCCAGGCTTGGCTTCTTTCTTTCTTTCTTTCTTGCTTTCTATCTTTCTCTCTTTCTTTCTTTATTTCTTTCTTTCTTTCTGTATCACATTCACCTGATGATTGTTCCTCTTCCTTATTGTGTCCCCTTATAAAGATATTATGTGGACACAGATACATTGGGTTTGCTGCAGCACAAACACATCTGACTTCCAACACAGCACTTTTAAAGTAGGGAATAATAGAACAAATAAGTATGTGTTAGCACTCGGAAAAATTAACAGACAAACAACAACAGAAAAAAACGAAGAACAATATATGGTCCGAAGTGGGATCGAACCCGTACTCACTGGCACCGCGCCTTGCCACGAGAGGCCGAACGCTTGGCACACTGCCACTCAGCCAACTAAAAAATTGGCTATTATAGTAGTGTCTTCCACGAAAGGCGCTCTCAATGACTATAGCATAGGGTAACGATCTCAGACCGGAAATAAATTGTATATTTGTACTTTCCTATTAATACAAGTATCTCCCAGTAGGGCTGAATACTTGTGTTGTAGACAAACATTTATAGGACGAAACAGCACGAATAGTAGTTTCCAGTGGTTATATACTGGTAACAAATAATAATACATAAATATTATTATATGGGGAACTTCCGAGGCGATAATAGGGAATAATAGAACAAATAAGTATGTGTTAGCACTCGGAAAAATTAACAGACAAACAACAACAGAAAAAAACGAAGAACAATATATGGTCCGAAGTGGGATCGAACCCGTACTCACTGGCACCGCGCCTTGCCACGAGAGGCCGAACGCTTGGCACACTGCCACTCAGCCAACTAAAAAATTGGCTATTGTAGTAGTGTCTTCCACGAAAGGCGCTCTCAATGACTATAGCATAGGGTAACGATCTCAGACCGGAAATAAATTGTATATTTGTACTTTCCTATTAATACAAGTATCTCCCAGTAGGGCTGAATACTTGTGTTGTAGACAAACATTTATAGGACGAAACAGCACGAATAGTAGTTTCCAGTGGTTATATACTGGTAACAAATAATAATACATAAATATTATTATATGGGGAACTTCCGAGGCGATAATAGGGAATAATAGAACAAATAAGTATGTGTTAGCACTCGGAAAAATTAACAGACAAACAACAACAGAAAAAAACGAAGAACAATATATGGTCCGAAGTGGGATCGAACCCGTGCTCACTGGCACCGCGCCTTGCCACGAGAGGCCGAACGCTTGGCACACTGCCACTCAGCCAACTAAAAAATTGGCTATTGTAGTAGTGTCTTCCACGAAAGGCGCTCTCAATGACTATAGCATAGGGTAACGATCTCAGACCGGAAATAAATTGTATATTTGTACTTTCCTATTAATACAAGTATCTCCCAGTAGGGCTGAATACTTGTGTTGTAGACAAACATTTATAGGACGAAACAGCACGAATAGTAGTTTCCAGTGGTTATATACTGGTAACAAATAATAATACATAAATATTATTATATGGGGAACTTCCGAGGCGATAATAGGGAATAATAGAACAAATAAGTATGTGTTAGCACTCGGAAAATTAACAGACAAACAACAACAGAAAAAAACGAAGAACAATATATGGTCCGAAGTGGGATCGAACCCGTACTCACTGGCACCGCGCCTTGCCACGAGAGGCCGAACGCTTGGCACACTGCCACTCAGCCAACTAAAAAATTGGCTATTGCAGTAGTGTCTTCCACGAAAGGCGCTCTCAATGACTATAGCATAGGGTAACGATCTCAGACCGGAAATAAATTGTATATTTGTACTTTCCTATTAATACAAGTATCTCCCAGTAGGGCTGAATACTTGTGTTGAGAGCGCCTTTCGTGTAAGACACTACTACAATAGCCAATTTTTTAGTTGGCTGAGTGGCAGTGTGCCAAGCGTTCGGCCTCTCGTGGCAAGGCGCGGTGCCAGTGAGTACGGGTTCGATCCCACTTCGGACCATATATTGTTCTTCGTTTTTTTCTGTTGTTGTTTGTCTGTTAATTTTTCCGAGTGCTAACACATACTTATTTGTTCTATTATTCCCTATTATCGCCTCGGAAGTTCCCCATATAATAATATTTATGTATTATTATTTGTTACCAGTATATAACCACTGGAAACTACTATTCGTGCTGTTTCGTCCTATAAATGTTTGTCTACAACACAAGTATTCAGCCCTACTGGGAGATACTTGTATTAATAGGAAAGTACAAATATACAATTTATTTCCGGTCTGAGATCGTTACCCTATGCTATAGTCATTGAGAGCGCCTTTCGTGGAAGACACTACTACAATAGCCAATTTTTTAGTTGGCTGAGTGGCAGTGTGCCAAGCGTTCGGCCTCTCGTGGCAAGGCACGGTGCCAGTGAGTACGGGTTCGATCCCACTTCGGACCATATATTGTTCTTCGTTTTTTTCTGTTGTTGTTTGTCTGTTAATTTTTCCGAGTGCTAACACATACTTATTTGTTCTATTATTCCCTATTATCGCCTCGGAAGTTCCCCATATAATAATATTTATGTATTATTATTTGTTACCAGTATATAACCACTGGAAACTACTATTCGTGCTGTTTCGTCCTATAAATGTTTGTCTACAACACAAGTATTCAGCCCTACTGGGAGATACTTGTATTAATAGGAAAGTACAAATATACAATTTATTTCCGGTCTGAGATCGTTACCCTATGCTATAGTCATTGAGAGCGCCTTTCGTGGAAGACACTACTACAATAGCCAATTTTTTAGTTGGCTGAGTGGCAGTGTGCCAAGCGTTCGGCCTCTCGTGGCAAGGCGCGGTGCCAGTGAGTACGGGTTCGATCCCACTTCGGACCATATATTGTTCTTCGTTTTTTTCTGTTGTTGTTTGTCTGTTAATTTTTCCGAGTGCTAACACATACTTATTTGTTCTATTATTCCCTATTATCGCCTCGGAAGTTCCCCATATAATAATATTTATGTATTATTATTTGTTACCACTTTTAAAGTACCAGGTTGCCCTCCCTCTAGGATTCCTACTTGTTTAGCCAGACTAGTTAGTCTATTTTAAGAGGCGAATCAATTCAGAGGAAGAGGTATGTTTACAGCACTCAGAAAAAAATGACAAATAATCAACAGAAAAAAACAAAGAACAGTATATGGACTGAAGCAGGATCGAACCCGTACTCAGTGGCACAGCGCCTTGCCATGAAAAGCCAAATGCTAGGGAACACTGCCACTCTAGCTATTGTGGACAATGTC
The DNA here is from genome assembly GCA_032433765.1 of Megaustenia siamemsis. Classification (NCBI taxonomy): domain Eukaryota; kingdom Metazoa; phylum Mollusca; class Gastropoda; order Stylommatophora; family Ariophantidae; genus Megaustenia; species Megaustenia siamemsis. The sequence continues at coordinate 10,578,948 of JAVIAB010000088.1, forward strand.
TTACACGCAGGTGTTCTCATAACTATAGCATAACACTGCACTCACAGCTCAGAATACATTGTGTATCTGTAATTTTCCTTTTAAGATAAATAACTCCCGGATAGGGAAGGGCTGAATACTTGCATTGCAGACAAGCATTTAGGACAAAACAACACGAATAGTAGTTTCCAGTGGTTTAGACCAGAGACAAATAATAATAAATGAATTCATTTATTTTTATATATTCATTTATTATTATTTGTCTCTTATTTTAAGAGACGCTGCATAGAGGTGTAGTAGAGTCCTCATCATCAACTGTTGCTGCTTGCAAAGTCAGTTATAAGTCACAGACCACCTAGACCCCTGGTTCTGTAGAGGTGTCTTGGCCTACCTTTCTCTCCTTACATTTGTCTTGTAAAGTAGTCTGCCCATGTGGGCAAATATTTTGATTTATTATCTCTGTATATGGGTCAAGATTAGTTCTATGCCAACTCTTTCTCTTGTGGTCTTTTCTGCTCACTCCAAACGGCTTTCCTCAAACGCTTTATTACTGTGGTGACTAACTGCTGCCTCTGACTTGTCAGACATGGGAGACCACATCTGGCACTCTTCTTCTTTCCATCCTTATTTGCCTTTCAGCGTCAAGGGGAGATATAAAATTTGCAGCCTCTGCTGATATTATGTTTCCTAGTGTTTCTAATATTCCACCAAATCATCTTTTTCATGGTCGGCCCTTGAGTCTGGCGTTCGCACACCGTTTTATTAAAGGCTCATTGTATTGTGTTTTGGTCTTTCTGTCTTATCATGTAGCCAAAGGATTTTATCTGTCATTTCTTTATGCATTCAAGGGCAGTAATTATTCCTAACTTTTTTCTCAATTCTTCATTTCTGATCTTATCTCTCAGCTGTTTCTTGTCATTTGTCTAACATATTTCATCTTGGTAGTGGTTATATTTCTTATTCTTATTAAGCCTAGAGTCCAGGTTTGGCACTGGTAGTGCAATGTTAGGATGAAGATTGTGTTGCAGAGTGCCCGCTTTGTTTCTAGAGTTATTTCATTGTTGATAGTTGTCTGATAATGTGACAAACTTTGTTACATCTTGAGTCTATTTCGGCACTGGTAAAATAAAATTGGGATACAGGAGTTTTGTTTCAAGTGTTTTGTTGGCTTCAGCCTTAAAATGTATGTTTTCCCATAATGAAATGGAAAAAACTTCTACCTGGTGTGCTGGTGTGCAAGGAACTTTTAAATTAATGAGTAGGAGAGGTAGGCTGAGAAAGAGATGGGAAGATAACATCGAAGAATGGACAGGCTTCATCTTTACAGAGTTTCAAAGAATAACTGAAAATAGATAAATGGAAAAGGTTGACAAAGTCTGTTAGCGTTTTTTTCTTCTATGTTTTCAGCAACTATACACCCAATCCCACATAGTATTTCCTATTTGTTATGTCTGATATGTGTGCTTATCTCTCTGTCAGTGTTGTTGACCCCATGGTTTTGGCATGAAGAAGATAATGAAAGGAAGGCCATTTATAAGGCCACATGTTGTATTGTTTGCTATACTGTTCATTTAGTATTTAGGCTGTGACAATACATTTGTATTTACTTTGTTCATGCAACAATGTTAACTTCAAAATGATGAAAATGATATAATGCAATGCATTGTTGATGATGAAAATAAGAAATTTAGTTATTTATTGTTATGTAGAGACAGTCCTGACATATGGAACTGAATCATGGATAGTCAGACAACAGACAAGAAAGCCTTTAAGAAGCCACAGATGTGTGGTTTTGCTGAAGAATGCCTGCTGTTGACTTTTTACATTTTTATTTAATGTATAATTTCATTTGGTTTTATATTTTTGCTTAATGTATATCTTTTTATCTGCTGGTTTATTATTTATTTATTTTATTTATGACCATTTCAAGTAACATATCTTTATTTCATGTAAAATATTTCCACTGATCTGCTTGATTTTTTCTTTACAGTACGTGCCCAAGCTGACTGCTGCCATTATGGAAGAAATAGAAAGAATACTTGACAACAGACCAGATTCAAATGATCTTGGAAGGTGATACAAAATGCTTGCTAGTCATACAGTAATATTAATCTGCTTGTGAGCACAGCACAGCCATTACTGATACTTCACAACAGTCTCTGCTTGCTGATTTTCTTACTACTTTTACTAAACATTTATGTTTTCAAAACTAATCCAATATTTCCATTTGCAACTCCCATAAAAAATGTCATGTTACTTTGTTATTTCTCCTCAAATTTAACCAAATTAATGTAGTTATTAACAATACTTTATTTATTTTCTTTTGGAACTGGGTGCACATTTCAAGATACCTTTTGATTTACAAAATTCTATTATTATTTCAGTGTTTGTGGGGTGTTATTATCAATTTTTTTGTGATATGTGCACGTTTTAGTCAGAAGACTTAAAGTTTCATAAAAATTATTTCCTTTTAATTTTTTTGTTGATTGATGAAATCTTTTTAAGTTTAAAATATTCTAAATATATATAGTCTAGTGCATAACACCTTCTGAATAATTAGATTTATAATGTAATATTATACATTGTAACATGCATATTTGGTATGAGAGATTTCAGTTTCTTAACTTACAGGAGATAGAAACACTGATTTAACAGTAATTGCTATCATTTCTTGTATCGTGTAATTTAATCCTAAATGATGCCTGCTTTATGAAAACTTATGTCACTTGAAATAAATTTCTTCTTACAATTTATCTTTATGGCTGCAACATATTACATATTAGATAATAAATATAGATTGCAGATGCAGAAACAATTAAGTATTGATTTTTTTACAAAGTGCAGATTAGAACAATTATTTTGTGCTGTATTTTGCATGTGAACCTATATTTGTGTGAGTATTAATAGGATAATAAATTTATACCACTTTGTTCATGTATTTATAATACACAGCTGTATTTTTTTAAGTGCAGATATTTTACTATATTTATATTATAAATATATGTTTTATACAGAATGCATTATAGATTAGATAGAAAGCATTTATCAAAATAAGGTTAAATTGATTCTTTATATTTGTTGCATTGCAATATTTCAAATGTATTTAACATGCTTTCTTTATATGTTTGTGTGAATGCATACAATCAATGAAATGCAAGAAATGATGTGCATATTCAATTCCTTCAAACTTTCTAGAATTGTTCCTTTAGTATAGTTCACCAAAAATGTTGCTGCATTGTTTTTTTTTAACTTACGTAAATAAATCTTAAATAAGTTAACACTAAGATAGAATTAACACTGAGACAAGAGGCAACAACAGCAGGTATCAGCTCCCTTGTCAAGACTGAGAGACTTGTCCAGAACTGGAATGCATGGCATGTGCAGTCTGACACTTAATCGCAAAAAATCTTGAAAATGGAGAGTCTAGAATTTCTGCCTAATGTGCTGCGTGTGGCTCAAAAGTACAATAGATAAGATAGAAGATGGGATGTTTACATTTAAAAGATTAATTGTTCCAAGTGAGAATGAATTTACTGTATTATAATTTAACAATAAAGAGGTCCTGTGCAAGGTCTGACAGTTGAAAGACCATCAGACACAAAAGTCTAGAATTTATGCCCTGTGCACCATCTTCAGCTCGAAAGGACAATAGATAGATAGATTATAATTTAATTAAAAGTTTGTTAAAGTGCAAAATAATTAACATGCAGGAGAAAACTTATCTAGTGTAACAAGAATTCCTTAAACGCTATTTTTTTTTATTTTAAGAGATGTTCAAAGACCAATTGTGTTTAAGTACACAACTATACATATGTGATATTTTTTCTAAGACAAGACAATGGAAGAAATTTTAATATATAAAAAAAAAAGATAACAAAAAAGGCAAAGATCAAGTTACATAAAGTAGTTAAGACACTTGATATAAAAATGAAATTACTAAAAAAAACAGTGATAAACAAGTTGAAATTTGTGGCAAAACAGCAATTAGATCATTTTTTTAAAATGACATTATTATGACTTTATTATAAAGGGATATAATATAATGAATGTTGTTTTATTAAATGTTTATTATTTTATATATGTTTATTTTCCTAATTAGTTTGTTGGGAAAACGAGTAGCTGAATTTATTGTTAACAATTTTACTGCTATTGATGATACTAGAGCAATCTCATATTTTGAATTCACCCACTGAATACACCTTCTTATCCACCATTAAAAGGATCCTAAGTGGGTGTAGATGCTTTATATCGTTTGTTTGCGGCATGGCAATGATATCTGTGTCTCTTCCTGACATTTCCATCTTCAGCATGTATCCTGAAGCAGATAGTCAGATATGAGTTGACAATCACATACAGCTATGGTACCATTGATCCAGTATTAATAGAGAAGAGTGAAAACGAGTTGCAATGAATAGGTTGAAGTTGTTGTGAAAGCGAAAGTTGAAAAAGCTTAGTCTAAGCAAAAGAAAAAAAAATTTAATGGTGTTCTCAAAAAGAAAGGATTTACAAAATTAAAGAAATAGTACAGATAAAGGTCAACAACTCTAAATAATAAGAAAAATAAGAAGAATAAATAAATATATATTTATTTATGTGAGAAACTCAAAGATAAGAGACAAACGTATATTACACTAGAACACAGGTATTTTGGTTTGAGCTATTGTTTTCTTTTGTTCTATTAACAATTTTTCCAGTGTTGTTAAAATAGTTGTAAGTAAGAGTAAAGAGCTCCGTCTCGCCAAGTGGCGTATGGGGAATATGGTGTTATCTATCTATTGACCTTTTGAGCCGTAGCCAGCCCATAGGGCGTAGACCAAGATACTCCTTCTCTTATCTAAATTTTTGTTCTAGCAGTTTTCAATTCTTTTAAATATATTTATCAAATCTTGCCATTTATCTCTGTTCTGTGCAAGCAGCTCTATCTCATTGAGGGAGCTGATTCCTGCTGCTCTTGCCTCTCTCATCAATGTTCTTCTCAGTCTCTCTGGGTCTTCCTCTTTTCCTCTTACCTGTTGTTTCCCACATGAAGACTTGCTTTGCTATTCAGTTATTATCTCTTCTCATCACATGTCCTACATGTGACCATCGTCTTTTCTTTATTACTGAAGATATTAGTGGTTGATAGGCGATTTCTCTAATTTCCTCGTTTGTTTTGAATTTGCTCCATGCTATACCAAGTATTTTCCTCAGACATTTATTTTCGAATGTGTTCAACTTTGTTTCTATGTCTCTTGTTGTTTTCCAGCTTTCACACGCATACGTTATGGTCGATAGTACATTTGATTTGAATAGTCTAAGTTTTGTGTTTGTACTGATGAGTTTTGATTTCCACAACTTTTCAAGACTTCTGAAAGACATTGCTGCTTTAGCTATTCTGATTCTAATTTCTTTGCTTGTATCCCCTTCTCGATCAATGTGACTTCCAAGATAGATAAAGTGATCGATCTATTCCACTGGTTTGTTTTCCATGTATATTTTGTCATCTGTTGGAATTAAGCTTTTCATGACTTTAGTCTTTTCATGATTGATCTCAAGCCAAATTTTGCTGGCTATTATGTTAGTTCATATGGTGTTAGTGACCATAAATTTTACAGACCTTCAGTACATGATTTTTGGGGTAATTTGATTGGTGTTATGCCCGTGCCGCTTTACTTTCCCAGAAAAAAATCTGGTACCCATTTAAGGCTGGGTGAACCCAGAAGCCATCGGTTGAGATCGAACCCTATCTTTTGTCCTTTGTAGTCCAGTTCACTAACCACCGAGCTATCATGGCTCCTTAAAATATTTGTGCTTCTGTGTAATTTATGTTCTAGCATACCATGACCTCTGTCAGTCATAGTTGACTATGTATTTTTCAGCGTCCCTAGAAAAGTGTTATTTTTTTCTTTTCTTTCGCTGTACATTCTCTTTTTCTATGAATCTGTCCGCTTCATGTTTGAGATGGAGAATTACACTGTTTCTCCAAAGATTACAGCCTGCAGCTATTTTATTCCCAGGCTGCAGGTTTTATATTCAGAGTCATCATGTCATTTTTATACACGTCTACAAATAAAAGTTTTGGGTGTTCCCTAGTTCTTTTGCCATCTATTAGTTGAACATAGAGTATATCTTTTGGTATGCAGCTATCTTTCATATGGTCTCTGTGGCCAAGCCAGCATAATCTACGTTGTTTGAGCAGCATATAGATGTTTGGGAGGTCTGTGCAAGTGAGGACCTCCACGTTTGTCACTTTGTCTTTCCAGGTGATACCAAAATACAGCACAGACATTGCATAAGGAAAGCATTTGGCCTTCTTGTTTGTTTTGCATAAGTTGTCCATGATTTGCTGCCATACAGAAGGATACTTATGATGCAGGAATTGTAAACTGCAACCTTTGTTTTAATTGTCAGTTTTCTGTTTTGCCATACACATCTAGAAAGACTGGCGAATGTTGTAGCAGCTTTACTAATGTAGATGTTAATTTCTGTTTCTAAAGTTAGTGAAAATGAGTTACAAGAAATGTTGGACATTGTAGTGAAAGAAAACAAAAATAAAGGACTCAGTCTTAATAGCAAAAAGACAGAGGTAATGGTAACAACAAAGAAAAAGAAATCACCTCAGTGCAAAATAAAGATAAGTGGAACAATATTAAAACAGGTAAATGAATTTAAATATTTGGGAACTTTGTTAACCTCAGACAGAAGATGCACAAAAGAATGGCTCAGGCAAAAGCAGCTTTCCAAAAAATGAAGAAGATACTATGCAATCCATTTTTGACAATAGAAACAAGAGAAAGAGTTCTTAAATGTTATGTAGGGCCAGTCGTAACATATGGATGTGAATCATGGACAGTATGACAACAGACAAGAAATTCAGTGGAGTCTGTAGAAATGGGGTTTTACAGAAGAATGTTGAGAATACCATGGACAGCTAAGAAGATTAATGAAAATGTTCTGAAAGAGATCAAAGCAAAAAGAGAGCTAATTTCCAATATTAGGAAGAAACAATCATCATTTTTTGGCCATATAATCCGAAGAGAACAACTGGAATATATTGTAACAATTGAAAAAATTGAGGGACGAAGAGATAGAGGGAAGCAAAGAGAAAAATACCAGACAACTTAAGAGAATGGCTTGACAGAAGGTCAACAACAGAAATGATAAATAATTGTTGAAATCTTAAGTTGTGGAGAGACATGATTACCTATGCCAGTAGGCCCAGTACTTGATGATGATGATGAAAGATAGTTTGTCATTGATATGGACCCCAGGTAGCTATACTGCTGCACAGCTTCAAGTTTGTAGTTGGCGATAAAGATAAAAGTTGTTGCTTTGATGTCCTGACTGAGTATATTATTTATCTGCAAACTTATTGCTAGACCAAAGTCTCTGCAGGCATGCAAAAATCGATGTATCATGCTCTGGTGTTCTTCCTGACTTTGTGTAACAAGTGCAGCATCATCAGCAAATAAGAGGTCTATAATAGTTATGTGTCTGATTTTTTAACTTGCCTTTAATTTTGCAAGACCAAACTGTGTGATTTGAACAAGATTGAATTTGTGTAAGCAGCAGCTTCTCAATTGATATGGACACAATAATAACTTCGTATCAAAGATACAGTTGCCCCTTATAAAAAAAAAAAAAAGTAAAGTACCCCCGTCACGCCAAGTGACGTATAGGGAATATGGTTTTAGTGACCATAAATTTGACAGACCTTCGGCACATGATTTGTGGGGTAATGTGGTCGGTATTACGCCCGCGCTGCTTTACTTTCCCAGAAAAAAATCCGGTACCCATTAAAGGCTGGGTGAATTGGAAGCCGTCGGTTGGGATCGAACCCTACCTCTTGTCCTTTGTAGTCCAGTTCACTAACCACTGAGCTATCGTGGCTCCCAGCTGCCCCATAAAATTTATAATAATTCAGGCAAAAAACAGTATTTCACACATTGTAAAACATTATCTGCAATATTCTGTTATTCATCTTCATGTGCCGTACTGGTTGGCCTTCCACAATTTTCTATCCACAGTGCATTGTATTAATTCTGTTGCTGGCTATTTTCAATGCAATGACACCAAGCTATCTAGTATCTTCTTACTTAGTTGTCTGTTATCTGTCTTTCCCCTCATGTCTGTTCGAAACACATTATTTAGTTGAAAAGACCTATGTCATGATAACACAAGTGAGACCCTATTATGATGCAAATAAAATCCTTCCCCTGGCAAAAATGCTGATGTTTCTCACTTACATTCAGGATTGCTGTCTATGAAGCTTATGTTTTCTTTTCCTGCCTTTCCGCTATAAAAATAGTTATTGTTTATGTAACGCCGCAGACATTGCAATGTCTGTTGTTTCGGTTCATCTCACAAATTTGCTGAAGTAACAATTGTCATCCTAATAGCTCAGTGTTTATGATTGTCACTTTTACTAGCGTTGTGAGCACAAAAATATAGTTTTCCAGAAACTTTTAGGACAAATTTCACAAAATTGAACCTGTCAAAAAAATTATTACTTTCACCTTTACTCACAGAAATGATCACATTTATATTTTTGTGTAAACTAATATAGGTGTTCACTGTTAATATGAGAAATTAAGTGCCATGAATTCAGCAGATTATAAAATATTATTAAATCGCTTATGGTCACCCGCACAACGTGCACAAAAATATAGACCAACTCCAAATATGAATTTACAAAAATGAAACTGTAAAAAAATTATGACTTTCACTATTACTCACAGAAATTATTAAATTTGTTTGTATATAAACAAATATAGGTGTTCAATGTTAATAAGAGAGATTAAATGTTGTGAATAAGGTGGATAATATCTATTTATCTTTCGTTCACCCGAAGTATTATCTATATCTGCAATATAGTTTCCTGTATAAATTTCACTGTCTTTTGTAATTCTTGCAGTGTCCCATATAGTTTTGTCTGTAGTGTTGTATCTATGGGCCAATGGATTTTCTTCAGTCTACTGTATTCAGTACAGTCTTGAAGTATGTGTTCAGCAGTCTGGGACGCCTGTCCACATGTACATGTAGTTGAGGTGCCGATCCTGAATTTCGTATACATGTGACTGTGGAGTCGATTGTTTCCTGTTCTGAGACGTTTAATAATAACGTGTTCCCATCAATTCATATTATGAAAGGCATCCTGATTTGACGCTTGTGGTCTTCTGATTGATTCGATTATCTGTTTCTTCTGATGGTATGTAACCGGTGCATTTGTTTCTGTGTCTGTTGCACCTTCTATTGCCAGCTGATCTGCTCTCTCATTATCTAGTATTCCACAGTGAGATGGGATTAACTGCAGGGCAACCCTACCACTCATGCTTGCAGAGTTCAGTCAATAAGGTCTGCAGTTGTGGTAATTTTCTGGATTGCAGCACCTGGAGTACTGATCTCGCATCTGTCAAAAACACTACAGGCTGTGGGCTAAGATTACTGTTCAGTTTTTCTATTGCCAACTTTATTGCTTATACGCCAATGGGATAATAATATAAAATATATAGTTGTGGTGTAATTTTTCAGGAAGTGGTGGGCTAGACAAATAATTTGGTCAGACTTTGCAGGAGTGAGTTCTGTATTTGATGTTATGACGGTATAAAACTAAGGTAGTGGTTTTAAAGAACAAGTGTTCAGATGTGCCCTGTATTTTACCAATTGCACCTAAATATTTCATCTTATGTAAAGTTATTAGAAGCAAGGAAAAAGTTCTTCAATATTAGATCTTATCCAACTGTACAGGAGTGAATTTTGGACAGGCAAAAGGATCCAAGACAACAGAAATGTGGTTCTATAGAAGGGTGTTGAGAATATCAATAAAACAAGTAAATTAAGTAACAAAGACATCTCGACTGATATCAGTCAGTGTGGAAACCAAATTTTTGAAGAACATTATAAAATAGCAGTTTATTTTGGTCATTTTATGAGAAGATGAAAACTTGAAAATATTGTAACCATAAACAAGATAGAAGGAAAGAGAGACAGTCAAAGACAATGACAGAAATACTAGACAGCTTCAATTGAAAGAAATGATAAAGAACAACATTGACATAAATATTTTGAAAGACTTATGCCAGTAGTCATGGCACATAATGATGATGAGTTCTTCAGAAAGAAATCAATGACTGTTGTTAAGTGCAACTTGACTTGCCTATAATAAATAATGTAGAATTTAACTTTACTTGTAAAGAGATCAAATAGTTCATAATTTCAAATGATTGGTTACAGTTCTTTAGCTTCAGTGTTATGAACAAATCATCTTATGTCATGAACAAGGTAATTTTTAATTCACTGAAATTGAACAACAGCCTTCGGCTGAATTATTTTAAAAGAGAAAATCTTATTTATTTTCTTGGCAGCCATTGATACTTGTAGTAAGGATATTTTGGATTGGATTACTGTGTGCAGGAACTTTGAAATTAATGGACTGAAATAAAATGTTAAAAGTATGCTAGTTTCATAGGCAGCCATAATGTTAGTTTATTGTGTTTTAACAATATGTAGATTAATAGATAATACTTACTCAAAAAATTACACTAACATTAGGGACGAGTGCATGGTTATACTAACACCTGAGATGTGTGCGATTATACAGACACATGTATATATATGTGTGACATGAAATTACTTCTGGTGCATACTAGAACATATATGTTTGACATTGTGAGAATTAAATACAATCTGTCTGAATTTGTGAAAACAAGGCTGCATTCAGTGCATTGTTGAATGATCCTAGAATTGAAAGCTCAACATCATTTTAAATAATAACCCATTTACAGACATATTAGCATTTTTCTTTTATTAATTCAGCTAATCCAGTCTTATATTACCTGCTTGTAGAATTTGATTGTGTTGTCCTAAATTATGTAAACAAAAATTATAAGCAATTTTTAATATACAACATTTTCACACACTCTTCTTAGATTCCAAAATGAAAACACAATGACTGGATTTCATTAAGCACAGGAAAGAGTTTCATCCATTGTTGATGTTCCAATGACTCCCAGGTTTTATAATTTGTTCAAGTATCACTGTTTGTTTTCTCTTTCTCTCATTTCTCTAAGTATAACCACACTTATTTAAAACTATCTTTACAGCATTTTCCCATTACTGGGGTCTGTATCTGGGAATTATGGGACTAGAGAATAAAGGCAGCTTGTCTAATGTAGTTGCTGCGAGTCTTTTGGGTCCGAGTTTTTAATTTCACCCCGGATAGAAAAAATTTTGAATCTACTAGGTTTTGAACCTGCACTCTTTTGGTTTGGAGCCCGACAAGTTAGCAATTCGACCACCTGCTCTCCCTCATATTTGTTTTGTAGAAATTTCTGCTTTTATCATAATTTTTGACTGGCTGAAATTGTGTGTGAAAGAAAAAAACCACAAGAGCTTGTTACTTTCATTTGGTTGCAATGTGGTATAAGTAGATTTAATCTAACTGTAAACTGATTCAACATAAATGACTAAATGCATCGTATTGTACTGTATTGATGAGCAATTAAACATATACAATAACAACTTTAATATTATCCAGTATGGTTTTTTCCAATTTTAGAACATGCCAGGTCCTCTATGGGACTGGAGATTAAATGAAGGTTATTTATTAAATGCAGCCACCACGAGATGCTCAAGTCAGATTTTCTTTAAATTCCCCAAACACTTGTTTGACCCTAATATGATTTGAGCCTGTTGCTCCCCTTCTTTTGGAGGAAAACAGTATGTATTGATTGGCCACCTACTCTCCCTACTTAGTCAAATATGAAGAGAAGAAAATGCAAATAAATTGCCAGAATTCTGTGAACAAAGCAGTGAAAAGTTACATCTTCATGTCACAGTAATAATATGTCACTGTAATAATAGCTTTATCTCGTTGTATGTTAAAGTAAGCTAAATTTTCAAACCATAAAAACCCACTAAGAAAACATTGATGTACTTACAAATTTATTGACATTTTAAAAATATTCCAGTTTATGTTGCTTTTCATAAACAATTACGATGGTGGAGAAAAAGAAAGATATCGATATTAAGATTAACAAATAAAATGTGCTTACAATTCACTAAGAAAGAGAGAAGTACAGAGTCCCCATCACACCAAGTGGCATATAGGGAATATGGTGTTAATGACCATAAATTTGACAGACCTTCGGCACATGATTTTTGGGGTAATGTGGTCGGTATATGCCCGTGCCGCTTTACTTTCCCAGAAAAAAATCCGGTACCCATTAAAGGCTGGGTGAACCGGAAGCCATCAGTTGGGATCAAACTCTACCTCTTGTCCTTTGTAGTCCAGTTCACTAACCACTGAGCTATTGTGGCTCCCACAATTCACTAAGTCTGTGTGAAATGTCTATGGTACTTGTTACTTTAATTTTTACAACTTCATAAATGAGTCTTCCTGTTTATTTTTACTATGTATTAAAAGGGGAAAAAAAACAATTACCCAATTCTACCAAGTTCTGAAAAACATGTTCTAAAGAATGATATCCTGGAGATAATAAGCAAGGATGGGTAGTTCCCTCACAAAAAAAGATTATAATAATAGAACATATCAGCCTATGAATTAGATTATAGAATATATTGGAATCGGGTTATGGAGGCTGGAAATTACATTGTAATCCACTAAAACATAAAATCAGCAATTGAAGAAATGTCGGTGATGAAATGCATCAGGAGAATTCTGGGAAAAGTTAAATTGTAGTCAGTGGTTACTTCTTTCCTTCCCCATTTGCCTTTTAACATCGAGGTTAGACATACTTTGCAGTCTGTTGATCTTCTGTTGCTTCTCCTGCTGTTATGTTTCCTAGTGTTTCTAATATTCCATCAATTCATCTTTTTTTGTGGTCAGCCCTTGAGTTTGGTTTCTTGCAATATTTTTTGAAGGCTCATTGTGCTAGTTGTTTTGATCTTTCTGTTTATCATGTGGCCAAATGATTGTATCTATTGTTTCTTTATATATTCTATGGTGGAAATTACTCCTAACTTTCCTCTCAGTTATTCACTTCTGATCTTATCTCTCAGGCTACATTGTGGTTGTTACAGTTGAAAAATAAGAAAAATATTAAGTTTTCTCTCCCTCACAGTTTAGGAAATGTTAATTAAATTTTTGAAACACAACATTATTAGATTCAGTCAGTCATAGTTGACTATGGATTTTGCAGTGCCCCTAGGAAATGTTATTTTTTTCTTTTCTTTCACCGTGTATTCTCTTTTTCTATGAATCTGTCTGCTTCTTGCTTGAGTTGGATCTTTAGAGTGTGTTTCCAAAGATTGTGGTCTGCAGCTATTTCTTCCCAGACAGCAGGGTTTTTGTTCAGAGTATTCATGTCACCAAACAGAAGTCTTCAGAAACCAAACTCAAGGGCTGACCACAAAAAAGATGAATTGATGGAATATTAGAAACACTAGGAAACATAACAACAGGAGAGGCAACAGAAGATCAAGAGACCGCAAAATATGTCTCCCCTTGATGTTAAAAGGCAAATGGGGAAGGAAGGAAGTAACCACTGACTACAATTTAACTTTTCCCAGAATTCTCCTGATGCATTTCATCACCGACATTTCTTCAATTGCTGATTTTATGTTTTATCAGAGTTTTGGGCACCACTTAGTTCTTTAGCCAGCTATTAGTTCTCCATAAAGTATATCTTTTGGTATTTTTCATATGGTGTAAGTGACCAAGACAATGTAACCTACATTGTTTGAGCAGTGTGTAGATGTTTGAGAAGCCGGTGCAAGTGAGGACATCCATGTTTGTCATTATGTCCTGCCAGGTGATATCAATCAAGAATATGGTGCTGGCATTGCATACGGAAAGCATTTAGCCATCTTTTTTGTTTTGCATCAGTTGTCCATGATTCTCTGCCATATAGAAGCATACTTATGATGCAGGCTTTGTAAAATGCAGCCTTTGTTTTAGTTGCCAGTTTACTGTTTTTGAAACACATCAATGCTCATAAAAAAATAATCCTGTAATTGTCAGGCCTATAGATGCAGCAAGAAAGCTGTTAGTAATGTTTTAGTAACTTTTTCAATAATAGATTATAAAGGTACTGTTTTATATTCAATGGGTTTACATTTACAATGGGTTTACATTTACAATGTTTTTTTAAAAATATATTTCAAGTGTTAGTAGAGAAAGCACATCCAAATTTGTCATTTATTTAGTTAACTTGTCAAAATTGTTGTTTTTAAATAATTGTGATATTTTGTGACTGGTGATGACTTCAGAGTCAGTGTATAACTTTATGTGTACTTGTGTATGTGTGTGTGTTATTGTAAATAATATAGATTTACATAGCTACATTTTGTCTTTATATGACTGTGTTATATAATCTGTTTGCCATAACAATAACATTTAACCCAATTTTTAGATACTAGATTTATTATACCTCTCAGTTATATCAGGTATGCAATGTCCAGCAGACTACAATATGTTTCATTTTATTTTTGGATTATTTAAAACTGGGTGTGTTGTAATTCTACTGTATACCATAGTCAGTTCTTATGTAGATTCAGTTACACTTGTTTTTCAATCCATTTTTATCTTCTTCTGCCAGATTTTCCTCTAGATAATTATGGCAGTTGTGTGGCTGATATTTTGAAATTATTGCTTTGATGAGTCTCCATACAATTTATGTATCAAATCTCGCAAGCTAGCACAGTTTGACTCAAATTAACTGTATCATTGATGTAAATTAATTTAAAACATTTTTTTAACTTTCATTATATCTATCTTTATCATTATTTAATTTTTTTCTCTTATAGACTGGTTATTAAGATAAAATCATGTACTTTTGTTGGGTTGCTCCATTTCTCTTCTCTAATAATGATTCTTCAAGCAATATTTTTTTCTTAACTGTGTGCAAAATCATAGCTTCACCATAGATTTTTTTTCATTATGTTTACAAATAGCCCACTTCCACATTCAGTACTGCTCAAGTGTCTGATATACTTTATTCATAAGTTCACTCAGTGATCATCTGTATGTTTTGAGGCATTAAGAACAATTTCTGTTGTACTAATTTATTGCCATATTTTTGTCCTACACAAGAGTCTGTCCTCAGCTATGCTCTTAATGATATGTCATAAACAGCAATAAGAAGGGAGCCAACACCGTATCAGGCAAATTTAAATAATGATTTTTTCATTCTTTTTTTTTGTCCAGAAGAGTGAGCCACGGTAAAGTACTGGTTAGTAAATTGGAATACTGAAATCAAGAGTTCAGGTTTTTATCCTGATCAACGGAATCTGAGTTCATCCAGCCTTAAATGAGTGCAGGATATTTCTGAGAAAGAAATATATCACTGGTGTATTACTGACCACATTACCCCAAAATTTGTTGATTGTCACAAAATTGCGAACACTAACCTAACACCATATTTCTCACTTGCCACTGGGTGTGATAGGGTTTTCTCTTCTCTTCCAGGATAATGTTGTATAAAAGCTGACTTGAGGCACTCTCAAAGTTTCTTGACTAAATGGGCTCTAAACAAGTTTGTTACAGACCTATTCAGCTGGTTCGATGTCAAGATACACTTGTCACTCTTTTTTCATAAGTTAATCACTACTAGTTTAATGTCAATAATAACTAGTAACTGCCTTTCATAATTTTAACCAGGCAAGATTTTACCACCAGGCAACCTAGTAACTGCCTTTCATAATTTTAACCAGGCAAGATTTTACCACCAGGCAACCTAGTAACTGCCTTTCATAATTTTAACCAGGCTAGATTTTACCACCAGATAACCTAGTAACTGCCTCTCATAATTTTAACTGGCAAGATTTTACCACCAGACAACCTAGTAACTGCATTTCATAATTTTAACCAGACAAGATTTTACCACCAGATAACCTAGAGATTGCATTTCATAATTTTAACCAGACAAAATTTTACCACTAAATAACTTAGTAACTCAACTGCCTCTAACTAGGGTGAATTTTTTTACTTTATGTGCTATTTATTATATTTCACAATTATTTCCAGCCCCTTATCCAAATGTTATTTTATCTAATTGTTATCCAAGAGTCTAAACATGACTAGTTTAACTGCTAGCTCAACTAGTTATAGACTCACAAATCTAAAGAAGTATTTAAAAGATTACCTGTTGTTATATTATCCAGTGTCTGAGGTTCTGCAAAGAGGTTTACTAAAATATTGGGAATTAAAACGCCCTGTGTCATCACAACTTTAAAATTAAAGGTTAGGATTTTTATTTCTCTTCTGATAGGCTATAGCCTACACAATCAGGACATGAGTTCCTTTCTATCTTATTGGCAAATTATTAATTTAATCCACTCATCCTTCAGCTACCCTTATTTACTTACAGATCTAACCAAGATTAATTTTACCACCAGATAAACTAGTGTCACTGTTTCTTATACTTCTAATTGTGACAAATTTTAACTATATGATAATGTCAAACAAATCTTTAATGAGGTCATATTTACCATTAGGCAAGCTGGATAACATGACAAACTGAAAGTTGCCATTCAGTGTAGATACCCATTAGAGAAGTGAAGTAAAGGTTTTAACCCCACCCAATAAGGCATATAGAGAAGACACATAGAATATTCAAAATGAAATCCAGATAATGACTTAAAATAAGCTTAAGTAAATTAGGAAAAAATTAGCTGAAAGAATAGTTAAGGATTTTTGACAACCAACAACACTTATTATCTGTTGTTTCTTTATGTATTCTATGGTGGGAATTATTCCCACCGTACAATGCATAAAGAAATGACAGATAAAATAGTTCAGCAACGTGATAAGACAGAAAGACCAAACAGCAACACAATGAGCCTGAGCCTTTAATAAAGGTTTCAAGAACATCAGACTCAAGAGCCAACCATGAAAAAAGATGGATTGATGGAGTATTAGAAACACTCAAAAACAACAGCAACAGAGGCCAACAGAAGAGCAAAGGAAAGAAGAGGAAGAAGAACAAATCCCAGGAATTATAGGTGCACTTTGTGATATTTTAATGCCTGTTGCTAAAGTTAAAAAAATTAATGCAACTGGTTATGCCATTGACACTGCTGTCAAGGCTACTTGTGCATAACCATAAAAACATTTATTGGTGATGTAGTCAGCAACATGCCAGGCTCGGAGGCAATGTGCTACCAAATTGCAGAGAATGAGTGAACCTCGGAGCACTGATGTTTGGATGAAACCTAACTGTAGCTGGAAGCTGAACCTTACACCATGTGGTCAGTAAGGAGTGCACTACATCATTGACATGACAGCTTCAAGGATCAACTATGTTGTTAACTAACAAATATTTACTGATCTCATGAGTCATCATGGGACAGTGTGAACTTAGATGTGCATGGCTATAAAAAAGAAACTGACAATTTATAAGTTTCTGTAATGAACATTGTGATTGATTATGATAATTAATAAACTCATTTTTTCCATGTCATAAAATACACAAGACTAAATGTAGTTTGCTATTTCCTAAATTCTGATAGTGTAATTTACAAAACTGTTTCCTTCTACACGCTAGAGATCATATTTACATGACCACTTATTCCCAATTCTTCATTTTGGTCATGTATTGTTATCTAATTGGTTTTGCTCTTGCCACTTTCTTCTTATTTTTTCTCATGGTTGTACTGGTAACAAAATATATCTTTTCTAATTTTGAATAGGGCAGTACAGTGCGATCACAGACCTTGTGATAATAATATTTTTGACTCTTCTTTGTTTCCTTCATACAAAACAGCTACATTTTTTAATTGCTTTTTTTTTCCACACTACACCTCTGGTCATCATCTAGGTTTGGACTTTGTTAATAAATCCCCCATCTCCTTTTTATGATATGCTTTGCATGTCTTTCAGTTAATCTGTCTGACCTTAACCTCTTCTCTCATAATTCCCTCTCTTCTATTATTTTTATATTATTCTCATTTCCCTTTTCATCTAGGAGGAAATAGACATAAATATACAATATATTGAATCTCTTTCATGTTTGCATTTGTATAATATTATTTGTTTGTTTGTACCTGATTAAGACTTTTGCCGAAATGTCGTAGTTTGTCTCATCTCTCTATAGCTTAATACTATTTTGTGTTTATTTTATAACCCCTCCCTTCCCCTTCAAATTACATACATATAGAAATAATCTGGAAGCAATCATTGACTTGTGTGCTAGCACTGACATTTTTTTTTGTTCTTTCATCTCATAATTCTGTATTTTGCAGTTTGACATTATGATTATTATTATCAATATTTATTATTGTTTTTTTTATTATAAATAATTGGAGAGATCACATCTGCTGACATACCCAAGAACATTATAAGATGTTACAGAATAGTGAATGTGCGTGTGTGTGTGTTCTGGAAACGATAGCAGTTGTTTGTACAATGTTTGTATCCATTGTACTGTTGTTAGTGTTTTGAGAAAGCATGCACTGTGATGGTAATGACATATGAGCGGTGTTTTAGCTACTGGGCATTTGCTATCACGAATGTTGGTTGTGATACAGATCAAAGCATATTGTGATGTTTTGTTGCATAATGGTACATTCACTCTTATTAACGTGTATATTTTTTTAATAGCCCTGTTGAACTGTTGAGTGAATATAAATGGCATTATTTAATATTTTTTGTTGACGATTTTAGAATTGGAAAAATATATCTAATTAAAATATCCTTGCATTGGTTTTGGTGTATGTTTTGTTTCTTATTAGTCTACAATGCTTTACTAAATTTGCAAAGCTTCTGTAGATGTGAAGAGTGTGGTGACTGTCAATTAAATAAAAGTTATTTGTGATTGTCCAACCTGATCATTGAATAAGCATTCGCAAGAGCCTTACCAGATATACTGAGCTATGTGTAAGAAACACTAACATCGACACACCTCATTAAATAATATTGTAGCTGATAAACTCACTGTCAGCTCTGGCACTGAGTGTGGTCTTACTCTGGACAAAGAGGACATTACCAAGTATGTTCTTCATTCCTTAAGAGAAGAGGAGGAGAATTGGTGGGATAATGATGTATATACTGAGAGATTAAGAAGTCTAAAGGTGTGGAAAAGAGGTATGATCGATCCAGAGTGCTTTGTGGGGAAAAGCAGATATATCTATAATCAAAACCTTACCCAAATAATCAGTCTGCATATACTTTGAGATATGCTAGGTTTAGGTGGGTGAGTGAGCATGGGAGTGACCTGATTGCAATGACACTGACTCCATGAATAGAATAGAATAGAATAGAATAGAATAGAATAGAATAGAGTAGAGTAGAGTAGAGTAGAGTAGAGTAGAGTAGAGTAGAGTAGAGTAGAGTAGAGTAGAGTAGAGTAGAGTAGAGTAGAGTAGAGTAGAGTAGAGTAGAGTAGAGTAGAGTAGAGTAGAGTAGAGTAGAGTAGAGTAGAATAGAATAGAATAATGTCCGTGAGCTTCAACCAGAATTGTTTATAAAGATATTTCATATGAATGGTAGTTAACTATTGTCTTTAGGGTTTGATGTTCTTTTCTTGTAAATGTTGGTTCATTCAGCAAATTAGACACCAACCTGATGTAGTTATCCAGTGATATTGAGTTGATCTGGACACATGTAAGCAAGTCAGGGGTAATTAATAAACATATATAGTCCGTTTCAAAATGGTTAGCCGCTATTTAATAATTAATATCTCTGTAACCACTTGATCAAAATTGTTCAAATTTTGCACATGACATAATAATCTCAATGTCCCCATGAATATATTTTTATTCCTAATTAAAAACGTATGGTTTTAAAAGTTCTTTTTTAATGTATATAAATTTACTACCTCCTAGACAAATCATTATTTTATATGGTTTACCCCTTCATATTTCTGACCTATTTCGTTTGCTAATCTTTCACGCAATTCCTATGATTTGTGTAGTTTCTCCGCACATTTTTGCACGATGTTTGAACGACAAGTAAATTTTGGATGTTTATAAACAGCTTCTGTTTCTATTTATTGACGTTGTATAAATCGTTGGGTGTTCTAGGCATTTATTGAAATGAGTGTTATTATTAACATTCTAATTATGTTACGCCTATGCCAGAATCGGCCAATTGCTTCAATTATGGTAAACTGTTTTCTTCAACCACAAAATAACTGTATCTGTTGAAAAGTTCAAAGGAATTAGCCGTTGCAGGTGAATGACACTATCTGCAATATTGCATTTTAGAAAATTTTGGGACATTGAAAAAAATAAGACCAAATGCAAAAAATCATGTTTATGTGTGTAAATGGTATGGAGATATTTGAAGTCAAACGTGGAAAAACCATTTTGAAACGGACTATAATATACCTTGGAGTCACTGAGATGTAGTTTTGTTGAAGAATCTTGGACATCTCATAGAAAACTTCAAAAGCTAATGTTTATGTTCTAAAAGTACCAATACACTATGTTGCATTTTTTTTTTTTATTACCCCCTCCCCCAAAAAAAAAAAATAATCATAAATATAAATAAACAATCACTTTTTGTCAACCATCTTATTGAAAGAATTATGTTTAAATGGCTGAAAAAAATGAGTCATAAAATTATAGTTTAGACCATATAAAAATGGATCAGAATAGAAACAATTTTTACTAAACACAGTGATAACTAATAAAATGGATTACTCATCTCCAGAAAATGGTGTATTTCCATACAAGACAAGTCATAACAAAAAGGGAGAGATAAATGGAGTTCAGAGCATACTTAGATGAGGTTACAACATCAGAGTAAAAAGAGGACATTGGAAATGACTAGGCCATGCTCTACTAATGGAGCAAACCAGCATTAACTTGGTCACCATCTTGTAAACAAAGTAGAGGCACACCTTTTGGGACATAGCAACGAACCATACATGATTAAATGAAAGAGGCTGGTAAGTCCTGGTGAGAGTTGTCTATGCTTGCTCCAGACCAGATTAGGTGAATATCTCTTTTGCTCTGACCGAAGTTCAGAGGATTAAGAAGAAGACAACATCACAGAAACTTTAGAACAGCATCAAATGGTTTAAACCCATGAAGGGTGAGAGCTTGAGCTTTGAGCTTTGTATTCTCCACACCTCCAAAAGAGTTTATAAAAGAAAGTAAAGAAGCTAAAGAAAAACAGAAGAAAATGAGGAGAATAACAGTAAAAATGAACACATTGAGAAATTTAGTTTGTGGCATTAAAGAAATTAACTTATAGACAATTCTAGAGTCAAGAGTTGGAGAGATCAATTATCAATATCTGTGTGACACATAATAATGATTATACATATGCAGTAAAGGCAGTCGCAATACATGTATTGTGAAGGGAACAAAGTGTTTACACTTCACCACACTGAGGGTTTAAACTTCACCACACTATTTACGCTTCACAACAAGCCACATGGCATATAGGAAATATGGTGTTAGTGACAATAATTTGTACAGGCCTTTGGCACATGATTTTTGGGGTAATGTGGTCAGTATTAAGCCCGTGCCACTTTACTTTCCCATAAAAAAATCAGGTACCAATTTAAGGCTGGGTAAACTTGGAAGTTGTTGATCAGGATCGAACCCAACCTCTTGTCCATAGTAGTCCAGTTCACTAACCACTGAGCTATCATGGCTCCCACATTTTGTTAGGGCTCTTGTAAATGACATCTTATTCAAAATTATTCTTTTTTTTTTATAAATGACACCCCCATAATACAAGTAATATTGTGCACATTTTTATTTCTGTGTTTTTTTACTAACAGGTGTATTGAACAATATCTGTTCAATTATCACCACAAATAAAAATGTAATATTTGATATGCTTTGTGAGTTATATTTTAAACATTTTGTGAATTAATTTTTTAAAACATTTTGTAAGTTAATTTTTAAAAACATTTTGTGAATTTCTTTTTTTATTTTGTGAATTAATTTGTTAATATTTTGTGGATTAAAGTGTTAGCATTTGTCTCCCTATTGTTCTAGTCATTTAAATTTAAACTATGAAATCTGTTTTATGTTACGTCAATTTTTTATTTGCATTTATTACTCTTTGGTATGAATAATTATATGTGAAAGTATAATATTATTTATAAGAGGACTATATGTGGTATGAAAATGAAAGTCAACGTATACATGCTTTTACTTTGTGTGTCTATATATTTTATTTTAATACACTGTTGTTTGTTCCAACTATTATTAGCAGTTCCATTCTATTTTGTTTATATACAACCCAAAGGCAGTACCACATCTAGTATGATGTGGTCTTATATTTTATGCAAACTTAGCAGTTTAATAAATTAATAGAACATATGGTGCTCCAACATCTGTTCAGCAGACGATCTGTTGCCTCCCATGGATGTATAATGTAATTATTACGAAATCTTCCAAGCCATACCAACCACTTGGCCTTAAACATCATCCTGACTGCTCATGTCTACATCTCTGAGAGTGAGTGTAAATGACTGTAAAAGCATAAAGCACTATATAAATTACAAAAGCATTATGAAATGCAACTAAATCCTACTCAATTTACCCACACAAAAATTACTCTTTTTATTAGTGGCAGATTTTTAGATACTTTAATATTTTTATCTCCATGAGTTTATTAATTCTGCCTAAAATAAATAAAAGTCTTACCATGTCACTAAATTAAGAAGTGGTGGACCAATGAGGCTCTGGGCTTCACCCAGCCTCTAAAAGTTAGTAGCAGAAGATTTTATGGGAAGTAGAGGCGGCCTGACATAATACCAACCACATCACCCAAAAATGTGCTGTGGTTATGGAAAAATATGGTCACTAACACCATATACCCCATATACCTAGCAAGGCGTAAAGGGAACCTTTACTTATGTCAATAAATTATCACTAGATTTTACCTTAGGGCTTTCTAGCCAATGGGAGCAGATTATGAGAGATTTTACAAAATATTGTTTAAATAGATAAATGAAAAAATAAATTTATTTTTAAATATTTTTAAAATCATGTATTTTGTCTTTTGTTGATTATGAGTAGACATGTTACTGTGAACAAACATGATATGTTTGATTCAGAAAAATCTGAATGGTTTGAGTGTGAAATGTGAATTTGTATCCTGCACAATATAATATAATTGATAAAATAGTCAGTTTCAGATTAGATATGACTTTTATTTTGTGGAATTCTTTAGCTTTAAAATTGTTTGGAAACACTGCTGTAGATGTTTTCAAAACTATATGATATTTATAGAAATGTGCTTAGCGCATGACAACCCATAATACATTTCTCAGAATTATCACTCACAATAAATTCAAACAAATATCTTTCATTGGATGGTTTAATTGTCATTTACATGAGCAGTATTTACAGGAACAAGAATTTATGAATTTTAACTCTTTATTTCCAGGATTATGCTCTCTTCAGCACTTTCATAAAATGGTATTTCTGGGTGGAAGCATTGAATGATGTCAATAATAACTTTGCTCATCTTGTCTCCTGCTGGCAACACTTTCCTTTCTGCAGTGCTTATTTTTATTTTAATATTTAAAATATAAGCTGTTATTAAAAAATACAGGAGGCAAAGATTTGAGTTTTGTTTAGCCGATAGGTCATCCTCATTGTACATTGAATAAGTCCAGAAGTGCTCAGATCATCCCCTAGGTATATCCCTCACCAAGTAGCAACTAACAACACCAGTATTGTGTTGGTTTATCATTCTCCTTTGGCTTCCTTCATATCACTCCCATCTGGCATCTTCTACCTTGACATGCAAGATATTCGTGCATTCTGTTCATAGTTGCAGAATCAGACTAATGTTTTTTTTTTCAATCTGTCACATCAGCCAAAATGGCAAGCCTCTGAATACATAGATTACTTCTTACAACCACTTGCCCTGTCATGAAAATGAAACAGACTTTGATCTCAAATATGAACTTAATGACAATAGCAATTCTCACTTTAAAAGACATTTTATGAAGTCTGTAGATACAATTTATAATAAATTCTGGAGATAAAGAGTTAAAGTGGCTGTAGCATCATTGTTGCTAAAAGGATGCAAAAATTACATTTAACTTGATCATTTTCATATTCTAGTTCATTCATTTTTGCTTTATTTTTTAAAATAAAGTTTGCTAATATTAAGGAAAAAATTCATCATTGTATGTCCTTACACAAATATTTATATTTCATCTTAATAATAAATTACTTACATTTATGTAATATATATATTCTAAGCAAGTAGAGTAATAAATATATTCGCATGTACAACTTAATTTTTTGTTTTTAAATCTCAAATGTTGTGTCATAGTGAGGTAATCAGCTTTTATCTTATTAAATCCTCAAACAAAATATGATACTATTGCAAATGTAGAGATAGCACCATTACTTAAAAAAAAAAAATGGCATCGTGATTTTATTTTTGTTCTCATGTTTTGTTTATTTTGTTCTCATTGGTTCATCTGATTTAGTGTTTGCTTATGTGTTATAATAAAGTACTTCGCATTGTGATGAATATCTTGTAATTTAAGAAAGCATCCAAGCCTTCTCATTGTGACTGTTATTTAAAAATGGCATTGCAATAATAAAATTAGAAAGCAAACTTTGCCTGTTGTCCTTTGTATCCACTACATTTGTGCTAATCACATGCTTTTGTGCATTTTGATAAATTGTATGTGATATAATTTATGGCACGCAAAAATGCTGCGATAAATTATGAAAATTATAATTGTTTCAGTTCATTTTTAAAATTAACAGTAGTGTCATTTACAGTCTATCTGATTCATGATTATCATTAATTAGTGTAATTTATAGTCTATCAGATTCATGAGTATCATTAATTAGTGTAATTTATAGTCTATCTGATTCATGAGTATCATTAATTAGTGTAATTTATAGTCTATCTGATTCATGAGTATCATTAATTAGTGTAATTTATAGTATATCTGATTCATGAGTATCATTAATTAGTGTAATTTATAGTCTATCTGATTCATGAGTATCATTAATTAGTGTAATTTATAGTCTATCTGATTCATGAGTATCATTAATTAGTGTAATTTATATAGTCTATCTGATTCATGAGTATCATTAATTAGTGTAATTTATAGTCTATCTGATTCATGAGTATCATTAATTAGTGTAATTTATAGTCTATCTGATTCATGAGTATCATTAATTAGTGTAATTTATAATCTATCTGATTCATGAGTATCATTAATTAGTGTAATTTATAGTTTATATGTTTCATTAGTATCACATCTGTTTTGTTTGGCACTATTTTTAAACACCATTTTGGCTTCCATATTAACAGTGATTAAACTATTAAATTTTGGCTCATGTTTTGATAATATATAAAATATTTTATTTTGACAGTTTCTGCTGACTATAATTAAAATACTCTATTGGTTTATTCTTTATCATTAGTTTTTTTTTTTTTAACCTCTATTTTTTCTGTGGCTATAATAAAATAATCACTCCAGTGTTTTTTCTTCCCTATTAAAGTAAATAAATTATTATATTCTATATATTTTTTTAAGTAATTAAAATATTCTGCATAAGACATGTTGATTTATTAAATTTAGAAACACCACAGAATTGTTTGAACACAAACTAAAAAATAAACTGATACAAATGAAATATAAAGACAAATTATATACAAGTTTATAAATGATTAATAATAGAAATTAGTACTTCATCTCATAGTGTTTTATATCAAAGTGATAGTAAATTAAATTTTTTTTTAAAGTTATTACAAACAAGATGTTTGTAAGACAGACATGCTACAAATTAATCTTTCTGTAGTCTTTTTTTTGTAAAAATAATTCCTATTTATATCATAAACTATCTTAGTAAATAGGTAAACAGTTAGTCTTAAAAAGAGGTCCAAATCTATTTCAATATTGCAAAAATGTAACAGTATTAATTCTTCACTTTTGATAAATATTACGTTCTCTCATTTTTAAGACATTCTGTACCATGAACCGCAAAATCAAGCTCTAATAACTGATGTGAGAAACCTAGGAGCCACGTTTTGCAGCTTTTAATTTATTAATGTTTCCGCAATTATTTTCTCTAAAACCTTGTAATCCTCTTATTTAAACCTTTTTTCCAACTTCCTGGATTAAATTGTAAGAAAAGACTGATTTTATCAATATTCATTTATTTTCTAGCTGATATTTCAAATTATAAAAAAATTCAGAACAATGGCTAGGCCACCGCATGAGAAACCCCTTAGTAGTGAATGTGTTAAAGTGGCTTGAAAGGGTAAAGTCAATATGAGCATAAATATAAGGTTACAATATTCTCATGTTTTTTGGTAACATTAAGTTTGTTCCAACAACATTTTTTTTTAATTTAACATTTTATATAATCAGTTTTAAGTTTAAAAAATAAGCAGCTGCAGAAATGTAAACTTCAAGACAGAAAACTCTTTAACTCTGAACCAATGTTTCCATCTGTTTGAAAGCATCTTGTTCCAATTTTGCTTCATTAACAGTAAGTCTATGTTGTGTAATATTCAATCTTGAATTTAAACTATTCTTGGACAATTTTAATTTATAAAATTAAATTTTATATCAAAGTTTTTACTTCATAATATTAGGTAGTTCATAACTTCATGTCAGAAAATTCTGAGCAAACCAATAAAATAATTCTGGAGTTTAAAAATAGTTGTCTTTTAAAAGAGCAATAAATCAACCTGAGCTTGTAGAAAAAATATTTGATAAATTTTGAAGGTAAAGAGTGCTACAAATGTGTTCGTATTATATGTAGCTGTTGTATTTTTAAAATTAATTGCATGATCTGTGACATATTTTTTTGTCAAAATACTGTATAACTCATTAATTACATAATTTTTAAAAAAACAGATTTTGGCCAGATTAATCTTCATTTGATAACAAACAACAATTTGAATCACACTCATATTCTGGCAAATTTGATGCTGCATTTTGTGTTGCATGTTCAACATTCAGTAACTAAATAACCTGTTGTTAACTTAGCCATGCAGCATGGATAAGATAATTCAGTTATGCTTGTTCAAATTTATAGAGAAAGCAGATCTTGATTATTAGCAATGATACTTGTAAATTTTGGCTTGAGATGTATTCATATTTGCAAATTTGTATACCATGGAAGTTGTGAGCGTATGTGCCATATATTTTTGCTGTCATTGTTGGTGTCAGTGTTTCCCAACCATTTTTTTTATTATTGAAGAGCTCCTAAAATGAATATTGTGTTAAAGCTTTTTCTATGAAAATGTTTACCCATGACACACAGAAGTCACACACAGTTTACACAATTCATTTGTTACTAAACTATATCACAAACTTTCAGGCCCAGAATGCAACAGAAGGTAAATACTTGGGAGTCATTACCCAGATAAGCCAACCTCTGTTAAAGTTTAAAGAAGCTGAAGGATAAAAAACACTTGCTCGATTGGGGGACCTGTTTCAACTATCAGATTTTTTTTCTTTTGCTCTAAAACTCTAAAAAAAAAAAAAAAAAAAAAAAAAAAAAGTTTTCCATCAATATGGCGACACTTAGGAGTCAGAGACTAAGGTAGCTGGGTCATGTAAGAAGAATGGAAAACAATCATTTTCTCAAACAATTATTGTTTTGTAAATGGAAAGAGACCAAAGAGCAAACTAGTATATATATATATAGAGATATAAGGATGTTTGGAGGGTTTCCTTGAGTGAATCCTCTATCTGCAAAAGAAACTGGGAAAATCTGGCATAAAATCGCATCACATGGAGAATAAAAATAAAAAATGGCATGGCAACATTCAAGGACGCATTGATGCTAAATTCAGTAGACAAAAAGCACAGGAGAAAGGAGGCATCACAAATACATTTTGTTCAATCTGTGGTTGAATCTGTCTATCCATTACCGGCAGATTCAGCCATGAAAGAAACTGTTTGGTAACAGTGTCCATCATATGACACAAATATTTTACCAAACTACTGACTAATCATGATTGCTTGCTACCATCCATCTGTCAAGATACCGAAGGCCATATATATGTATGAACTGTTTTTTTTTTAACACAACCTGAACAATGGAAAATCGCATAACATATAAAAATAATAATAATAATAGATATGTTAATAAATCTAAAAAATAAAATATTTTAAAAATGACTAAATTAGTTTGAGTAACCAGAACACCAATTTATAATTTCACACTAGGTAAACACTGGATAGAATTTCAATTTTTGCTATGATCTCAGAAAAAATTCCAAACAACCATCAGAACCACTATTCACTGCAACAGACCCAACAAAATGATGTTTTAATGAAATACCAAAACACAGAAAATAAAATTTAAAATGATTAACTGGCAGCAAATTATTTATAAAAATTAATGACCTGTGGACCAAGTCAAGTAGAGCCAACTTGGTTCAGATACAGATAAATGGAACACAATATGACCGTCTTCTTGTTCTGCTGCTGCAATGTTCAGCTTATTACTCCTTTCATTATCTGTCCAGAAAAGGTTACTAGATGGGCATATATCAGTTGTGTTACTAGCTTAAGGCAAGCAGGAGTATGCATGCCTTTCTGCCTGACACATCCATCTTCAGCATGGCACTTAGAGGTACTTGGTTTTCTTTCCTCTTATTAAGAGAAGAGGAGGAGAATGAGTGGGACAATGATGTATATATTGAGAGACTGAGGAGAAAAAAGGGTGGAAAATGGATGTAGTCAATCCAAAGTGCTTAGTGGGGAAAAGTAAGTAAAGTAAGTAAAGAGCCCCTGTCATGACAAAAGGCGTTAGGGAATATGGTGTTAGTGACCATAAATTTTAGATACCTTCAGCACATGATTTTTGGGGTAATGTGGTCGGTATTACGCCCGTGCTGCTTTGCTTTCCCAGAAAAAATGCGGTACCCATTTAAGGTTGGGTGAACCCGGAAGCCGTCAGTTGGGATCGAACCCTACCTCTTCTCCTTTGTAGTCCAGTTCACTAACCACTGAGCTACCGCGGCTTAGTGGGGAAAAGCAGATGTATAATCAACACCTTACAAGAACAATCAGTCTGCATACACTTCGAGAAATGCTGGGATGGTTGGTGGAACAGATATGTTGATGCCCCAACTGCAATGAAACTGATTCCAAGAATAGAATAGAATAGAATAGAATAGAATAGAATAGAATAGAATAGAATAGAATAGAATAGTAGGGTATGGGTCAGCTTTGTTCACTAATCCTAATCCAGGCAATCAATTATGAATCTCTGATTTGCTTCTAGCCCATATGCTGATGGTGGCTTGGTCTTGATATGGTAGTCACCATTGCCTTGTTAATATATTAAGATTGAGGAACATAGAAGAAGAATTTTTATAAAATAAGTGAAATAAGATTTTGTATAAAGAACTGAGCAATTGCAGAATTTTTTTTTTTTACATGATGTGTTTGTCTGTTGTTTCTATTTTTTTTTATTTTAGTTTTTTTTTGTGTGGAGGGGAGGTAAAAATTAAATGTACAGCTTTCTTCCAGTTCAGAGCTGTGATACTTGGTCTAGTTTCTTCATGACTGATCTTTTCTATCAATTTTTCATGATTTTGGCTGATTCTCTTACAAACACGATGTAATTCGATACATCTAGTATTTGTTCCATAAAGTAATAACAATAGCCAGAAAAAATATTTTTACCATTACTTTTAGCATAATTTGTGCATTTCACCAATTTGTTAAATTTTGTTTTTAACTTTACAATTTATAGTATTACTTAGAATAACCTTTGTAAACTAGAAGTTCACAACAGTTTGAGTGAGCTCTAAAAAAGTGAACAAATTGTCGACACCATTGAACTTTATTTGGGATATGCTGCTTTGAAGTATACTTATTGCACAGCTATTCATGTTGTATTGTTGCTTTTAAGTTTTTATTACTTTATGCTGTCATTTTACAACAGCTATTAACATAAACAAATACAACATGCAAACATTTAGCAGTCAGTGTTGCTTCAATGTAACCACAGGTCAGCTTGCTAGCTAGTTTATATTTGTTCTGTTGCAGTCTTAGCAGATCATCTCTCAGGTAGGAAATCAAAATATTAACCCATTATTTGAAGTTCTTCAGCACAGATTTATTAATGATTCTTTTTTTGTTTACTTGCATGTCACAAATGATTAACATTTTTCGTACAACTTTATTCACAAGATATTTAATTTTTTAAAAGTAAAAATAGTAGAGCCAGTCTTAACATATGGATGCGTATCATGGACAATAGGACAACAGACAAGAAAATCACTGGAGTCTGTAGAAATGTGGTTTTACAGAAGAATGTTGAGAATACCATGGACAGCTAAGAAGAGTAATGAAGATGTTCTGAGAGAGGTCAAAGCGAAAAGAGAGCTAATTTCCAATATTAGGAAGAAACAATCATCATTTTTAGGCCATGTAATGAGAAGAGAACAACTGGTATATATTATAACAACTGGAAAAATTGAGGGACAAAGAGATAGAGGGAAGCAAAGAGAAAAAATAACAGATAGCTTAAGAGAATGGCTTGGCAGAAGGTCAACAACAGAAATGATAAATAGCTGCCGAGATCGAAAGTTGTGGAGAGACATGATCACCTACGCCAGCAGGCCCGGTACTTGATGATGATGAAAGTAAAAATGTTAGTAAATTGTAAATAAAAACAGCACAAGCCTGAACAAAATATTAGAAAAAACACCAGATCAGTGTTGCTTAAGGATGTTTAAGGTTTTATTTATGAAGATATACATGCTTATTTTTTAAAAAGTTGATAATTTATCTAGTAATGCTCATAAACGGTAAGAAAAAATAACCACTACCGAAATGAAATGTATTAGACGAATGACAAAAAAAAAGCCAGAGAGATAAGCTCAGAAATGAAGAACTGAGAAAAAAGCTAGGAGTAACTTCTGCCATAGAATACATAAAGAAACAACAGATAAAATGGTTTGGCCATGTGATAACAGAAAAATCAAAACACAACACAAGAAGTTTTCATTTCAATAAACATTGCAAAAACACCATGCTCAAGGGCTGACCACGAAAAAGATGTATTGATGCAATAATAAAAACACTTCTGACTGATTTCATCCACTCAGTTCACTAAATTTAACTTGCATGAAATGGTACTTTTCTTTCCATTATTTCTTGCATGCAAGATAAGTACATTTTTCAATACTTTAAAAACTTGAAGTAATTTGTTCCTTATAAACTAAATAATCCTTTTAATCTTTAAAGCTTATTCAGTTAAGTTAGTTTAGAAAAAACAAAGATGGCAGCACACAGCTGTTAATGTAACAAGGACATTTTGTGGTTCAAACAGTGCAGTGCATTTTTCTTTAATCTTTGCATTAAAGTTCGGTTAGTAAAATTGAACCTATTATACTTCACATATGTTAGTATCAACACTAAATGAATGCATTGAATAACAACTTAAGATATATTTTACACTTACAACATTGCATTTATTTTTAAAATCTTTCTAAGTGAGTTGTTCAATAATAAAAGCTTATTTAACCCTTAATTACAATGCTTATCTGTAACATTCCAGTTTCCATAGTAAAAATTACTACCACTTAAATGTAACATTAGGTGCTCTAAAAATAGTATTTTCTCTATATTCTTGACACAGTCCCATGTGTTCACACTGGGCAAAACATGGGGACTCAAAATTCCTGAGTAGTGTTGATTTATGACCTGAGTTCCATGTATTATTACAATGTCTGTTTGTGCGGTCACCATAAGCCTGTCAGTATGTCCGGTGACCACATGGCATTATTCGCTGTGCTTCCCAAGACACAAAGGGTTGTTTGATGTCTGCTGATGACCAGGAAATTTCCCTAGTCACAGAAAATGAAAAAAAAAAGGGGGGGGGGGGCAGCCAATTTCTTGAAAATTGGCGATTTTTTTTTTCCCATTAAACAATATATCTCAACATCTCAAAAAAAAATTCCAATAGGAATGGAACCAAATTAAACACTTAGGGGTCACCAGAAGTACTAATTAGGAAGATACAGGGGGGTGGGGGGGGGGGTGTGTGTAATGTTTGAACATGGGAAAATTTCAAATTTTAAAGAATCTGTGTTTTAATGCGGTAAATTATACTACTGCATCGTAATCTAGGGTTAAGTGAAATCAGTAACTAGTCCTGCTTCATAATATACTTTTATTATATGTAAGGATTTTAATATGAGTATGCATAAAATAGTTTTATTTGTATCATTCTTTCATCTTCTGTTTGCTAATATCTGCAAAAGTAAGACTATCATAGCTACATTTTCAAGTTTCAGAGTCACTACTTCACTAACATGTTTTCTTTAATCACTATTATCAAAATATTATCATACCTTGATTTTCAGCATGACCCTTTGTTCAGTAAAATATCATTATTAACTCTTATAAGCCTTAAATCACCTAGTATAATTCTATATCAATCAGCTAAATTAACCCTAATGTCATTTTCCAAAGTCTCTGTGGCTGATGGTTAGTGGCCTTGTTTCTTGATTAGAATGGTCTGGATTTGATCTCAGAAGTGCTGGACATTTTTCAGACTGACAATGCTCCCGGGGTCACCCATCCTCTAAAAATGGGTACCAGAGATTTTTCTGGTAAGTAAAGGCGGACTGGAGTGATACCAATCACATGACCCAAAAAAGTGCCATTGGTCATGGACAAAAGAGGTCATTATCAACAAGTTTCCCATACTTCTAGTGAGGCATGGAGAGAACCTTTTACTTTTAATTTTACAACTAAAATAAGGAAAGCTTATATTTAAAATGTATACTACTTTTGTGTTTTTTCCTAACTTCCAACAATTAATTTTCATGTTCCAATAATTATTAATTAATTAAAATTATTTGTGATTTCATATTTTTTTTTTAGTTTTTAAAATTGGCTAAACCGCTGGTTTAAAAAAAAAAAAAATAATAATTTTTTTATTTAATTTTTAATTCTTCTGTAATTATCAACATAAGCAGTATCAACCTTACAGAAATGTTATTTGGAAGTACAAAACAAAAATGTGTTGATCTGTTAAGCAAATTATTTTTTTTTTAACCGTTTGCATTAAAGTAGTTTTTTTGTAAATATTGATGAGTCAGTCGTAGTCAATTTTACCTTGATGAAATGTATTGATGAAAGCCATTGAACCATTCAGTCTATATTTAAAATGTGTTTTTAGGGCAAAATTGTAAATGTTAGATGCAGTGTCACATTAACCTTAATAATTAATTAAATTGTTAATATATATAACACTCAATATCATACATTTATCATCGCTCCTTTAATTTGTATTTGTAGTATGGTAATTTTGATATGATATATATTTTATAATATAGAAGTCTTTATTTGTATTTAATAATTTTACTAGTTTATGGTCATTGCTCATATAATTTTTTTAATATAACATCGTAAACATTATAATAATTATAAGTTTGGAAGCTCAATAAAAAAAATAAACCTTTATTATATAAACTTATCTTTTATTATCAAAATGATACTTCATTTGATAAATTTGTCCTTCATTATATCGTTACTTTTACTTCTCTAGTTTAACATTATCCTGAATTTATAACTAAACTATAACTAATACGCCCCTTATTTGGACACTTTTCAAGCGCAGATACTAAGCCCAAGATAAAGCTGAAGAGAGACTCCAGCCACAGGCAGTTCTTACGGAACTTTTCATTATCCAAAATTTTTCCATGGGGAAAGACCTGATCTTGATTGCTGTTTCAACAAGACTCATATTCTTCTCCATCACTTAAAAGATATTTTGTATTTTGTTGCACACAATATACACAGTATACCCTCAATCATGCAGATTTTAAAATTCATTAACTCTTTCCATGCGGAAGCTTTTTATCAATGCAACTGAAGAGATCTCAGAGACACAATTTTTCATGATTTTAAGAATGAATCTACATATGTTCTCATAAACCTATATTAATAATAAAATTGCACAGTAGTTTGGTCCAACCTTTCACTGTCAGAGAACCAAATGTAACAGTGTAAGGAGACACAAGCCATTACTTTAATGTATGTGTACATGTTTCTGTTAAAACATATTTTTTAACAAACAGGCAAGTAATGCTGTATGAAACATTCATGAAATCTTAAAGGGATTTATTTACTATACATCACTTGGTAATTAGAAAAATTAATAACTGGAATGGCACTGCATTTTTTAAACAAGTTTCTCAATATTTACTTTTTAAGTTGTATCCCGTTGAAACATGTAAGACTTGGGAATAAATGACACATTGTGGTTTATTGTTCAGAAAGTAGCCTTCTTGCCTTTTAGGCTGAAACTGTTTTTTTCCTTCTGTAATTGAGTTATTTGTGGGTCATGATCATTGCACTTCAAACATGTCCATAGGTGCTCAGATCCCCTCCTCAGCAATTCTTGCAGTGTCCAGTGACTGACGATTCCAGTTCTGTGTTGGTTGATTAGTCTTCTTACATGCCCACTAAGTTTCTCATTTCTGGCTGTGTCCATCTTAACTCCCATCTCTTTCATCCGAAGGAGTGATGTGGATTTATGGTTATCGAAGTCCTGTGTCCTTCCCACTTCCCGGAGGGCATTGATGATGTCTGCCCAATCCATTGGTTGACCGTCCTCAACAATATAATGTGTATTGTTCTTCTGTAATGTGATGCTTCTTTTGCTCACTCTCATTATTAACTATAAAGAAAGTGTCAAATTAATGCGACTAGCAAAAAAATAGTCTATTTGTAAGAATGAAAAGTGGCATCAAATCAGTCATGGTTTAAATAGAAATGAAAATATAAGCACATAAGATGCCGCCAACTCAAGGAGAGGAAAAAAAATTGGTATTATCTTCTAATATGAACTACAGAATTTGCAAAGAAAACAATAATTGACTTATCTACCCCATACTGATCCAATGTTAAGTCAGTCCTATTATATGGCTGTGAAACATGGAGAATAACAAAATTGATAATCATGAAGATACAGACTTTCATTAATGAATGCTTACGAAGAATAAAACTATGGAAATGGCAGGACAAATTCACTAACATAGAATTATGGAAATGTACCAGTCAAATACCAGTGGATAAAGAGATACAGCAAAGACAATTGGTACTGGATAGGACACACACTGCAGAAGCCAAATGAGATTATTACACAACAGGCCCATTTTTGGAATTCCCATGGGAAAAGACAAAGAGGAAGACCAAGGAATTCTTGGAGAAGACAGATAGAAGCAGAGATGAAGATGATGGGGAAGACATGGAATGATCTTAAAAGAATGGCAAAAAATAGAATGACTTGGAAAGTGTTTGTTGAAGACCTATGCTCCACAGGAAGCTGAAAGGTAGAAGAAGAAGAAGACCCCATACTGAGTTTAAAAATCATGATTTTGAGTTATCTTTTCTTAATGAAGACCATAGAAGAAGACCATGGCCACCAAAATAAGTCGTGAAGGCTGTGGATTGGATCACATTAACATAAAAGATGTGTTAAAATCTTGTAATAATGTAAAGTAAATGTAATTGTAAATTGTAAAAAAGTAATGTAAAGTGTAAAAATAATTTGAATCAATTACTTTATTTAATGTGCTACAATTAGTAATTTATGAATCCCAATAAAACATCAATTTAAAAATATATAAATGATTCTATTAAAAAAAATTATTTTTATACTATGTTCAATTTTGACACACCACACCCAAACAAAACAACTGTAGCTTCCCACAATGCTTCATGTCATTTGGAAACAAGACAAGACAAAGCTGGAAAAATCAAAATGTATTTTAATTTATGAATCTAAAATATTAGTGTCAATGATTTTTTTTCAGAAATATTGTGTCCATTAAATCAAAAATCTATTAATTAAGGGTCTACTGTATATATATAAAGATGTCTTTTAAGTAGTAGGTGTGCATTTGTTAAAATATCTTCTAAGCAGTGTTTCTGTTCTAGGGAATGTTAAGATGAAATTCTTTATCTTTACTTAAATTATTGGGAGCCGCGATAGCTCAGTGGTTAGTGAACTGGACTACCACGGACAAGGGGTAGGGTTCGATCCCAACCGACAGCTTCCGGGTTCACCCAGCCTTAAATGGGTACCTGATTTTTTTTCTGGGAAAGTAAAGCAGCACGGGCGTAATACTGACCACATTACCCCAAAAATCATGTGCTGAAGGTCTGTAAAATATAGGGTCACTAACACCATATTTCCCTATACGCCACTTGGCGTGACTGGGGTACTTTACTTCTTTTTTTACTTACTTAAATTATTGCTTTATCTCTTTTTCTCTCTACCTTTCTCTTTCTTTTTTCACCTTCTCTCTCTTTCTCTCTTATATTTATATATATATATATATATATATATATATACATATACACACATGGTGTTTTCTTGTTAATCTTAAGAGACAATGGATTCAAAGCCCCTGATGTAAATATATATGTGGGTGAATATTGTTCTTGCTACTAATATCCATTGGTGTCAATGAAAACCACATTGTTATCATTCAATGTTATTATTGTAAGTTCAGAAGTGATTGATGCTGCAATACAAGCGCAAAGTGTCTGCAACAGAGAGCATATGAATGTACTGATAATTTACAAGCTGTGGAAGAAAAAATATTTATATATATAATATATATACACATACATACATATAAATGTATATTTATAATAAATATAATACACACGCATATACTATCGAAACCATATATGCCTACTCTGCAAAATTTGACAATCAGGATTACCTGACTATTATTTTCCTGAAATGGGGTTTGTTACAGTAACTATCAATCAACGAACATTTTTCTGTTAAGCTGAACATTGTTTTGGATTCTGATGTGTTTAGCTTATCTGAATTTTACTGAAAGTATTTGTATTATGATACATACAGCAAAAGGAACTAAAGCACTTAATGTTTAGTAAGGATATGTAGTGCATAAATAAAAGTTTGCCTAGCTCTAAATTGCAAATTGGAATCATCAATTTTGTACTAAATGTAATTGTCCAAGACATAAATTGCCAAGCCTAGATTCATGTTACTGGAACTTATTGTCAAAAGACATTAATTATCAAGGTTAGACTCATGTTGTTGGGACAGGGCATTAATTGTTAAGCCAAAGATAGATTCGTGTTACTGGAACTTATTATCCAAGACATTAATTGTTAAGGTTAGATTTATGTTGCTGGGGCAAGACATTAATTGTCAAGCCTATATCCATGTTACTGAAACTTGTTGAAGACACTAATTTTCAAGATTAGATTCATGTTGATGGGACAAGATGTTAATTGTCAAGTCTATATTCTTGTTGCTGGGACAAGACATTAATTGTCAAGCCTAGACTTGTGTTACTGAAACTTATTGAAGACACTAATTGTCAAGTTCAGATTCATGTTACTGGGACTTATTGCTCAAGACATTAATTGTCAAGCCTAGATTCATGTTACCAGGACTTCCTAAATTATAAAAATATTTCTTTTTTTTTTTAGTCAGACCACAAGTGAGGCTGAAAATGGAGTTTAAAATATTTTACATTAAAGTTAATTTTTGCTGTTATTTTCTAAACAAGACTAAGTAAAAAAAAAATGGTCTAACCAAGTGAAACTGTACTTTGTTATACATTTAGTTAGTGACAATATCTGTCATAATTTAATTTCAATTTTTTTAAATGTAAATTAAATGGTACAAGATAAAAAGTAATTTTAAAATGTGTGTAACAGTTTCTCTCTCTCTATTAAGGTTATACATGACAATGAAATTAATACTATCTTATGACAACATTCAGTGGTCTATTAGTAAACTTTCAGTTTTGGATGTTCACTTTGTTTTCTTTTTCTAGTGAATTATGCTTCCTTCACAATAAGAAGTTAGTGATTGAAAATTTGTTTTTGCCCACCTTAATTCAACAATTTTTTTTAACATTAGATCAGTCAGAATGTTCACTGTTAAGTGTAATAAATAAATGTTGAGGAAGTAACTGTCATAATAAACAAATATATAAATAAGTAACAGACACATGTTTCTAGCATTGCATTAATCATTATAAGTATAGACACCAAACAATCATGAATATTTTTTTAAAGAAGACAACAACAAAAAAACTAAGTTTACAGATATCTCAAATAAGTGCATTCTGAAGTCAGGGGTATTGGACTATAAGTCATAGCACAGCACATTGCTGTTGATAGGAAGAAAGAAACTAAATTAATGGTCTGATTTGGCTAGAAATTTTGTCTAATGGTCTGATTTGGCCAGAAATTTTGTCAATGACTATCAACTATAAATGGCCAACATGCCAGTATGTTATGAACTGAACCCTGTACTCTAAATCTGTACCCTTGTTTTGTTAGTTTTTCAACTAATCAGGTCTTTAAGTCCAACCCAAACCAAGAATTAATTATTTTCATCCAATTTTCTTTCATTTGAAGGACATTAACCAAATGAATCATTTTAGTCAATTAAACTTGATTGTCTGCAGCCACTAATCACATACTGTAATGTTGCATAGTTTAACAACACATTACAGAGCTCTATGTTCCACTTTATGTAATAGGTAAATATATGAATAGTATATTACACTATTACTATATAATGTGGTTAATTTGTGGCATAACAAGCCACTTTTGTTATTGAAACAGAAATCTTGAGTCTTAAATGGAAGATGGTGGCTGATATATGTCAGCCATGTGATAAGAGACAACAAGAAAATCTCAGAACAAGCCCTCCAGTGGGAAACAGAATAAGAAAAAGAGGGCCAACCTAGAGAAACACTAAAGAGAACAATGATAAAAATGAAGCAACAACAGTGGGCATCAGCTCCTTTGCCAAGATGGAGAGGTTCACTGAGAACAGGGACAAATGACAAGATACAATGCAGGCCCTATGCAAAGTCTGACATTTAATTAAATATCAAAGATTGTCAGAAATGAAGAGTCTGGGAGTTCTACCTATGTGCTATCTTCGGCTCAGAATGACAATAGATAGATAAAAGGTTTAAAGTTACTTTGACCACCGCAAACCTACAATTTCTATAGCCATCTTAATCAGCTATAGATATCTGTGGATGTTTTAGCTACCCAAACAGTATAACTGAACATGCAATTAAGTGGAAGTAATGAGTAAGCAGAATAGTTGAAAAGGTCAAAGAACACATGGAGGTGTACACAGAAGAAGTGTGGCTAAAGTACAGGGAGATTAAAAATCTTCACACTCCTGTGAAGTGATAAAAAGACTATATTTTTAACCATTCTCCATCTTTTGTATTTAGTTTCTTGTTCGCATCAGACCAGTTCACTGACAATTACTCTACTATGGCTTCCAGCATTATCATAATACGATCATTTATTTCCCATAGAATTAATTTATTATAATAAGACAATTTTTTATACTTTTTATGTGGCAGAAAATGTAATTTATGTATGTCTTTGTTTTCATTTAATCTGCACTAATTTTTGTGTTTCAGTCCTCCATTTTGTTTGTATAATACAAATAATTCAAGTGAACACATTCAAATTGAACAGGGAGATAAAATAGTGTTTGCATTTTAGCTTCAGGCCCCAATATTGTGTGGTTCATTCTATGACAGACATGATCCATGTCAACCTAGTTGTGGAAATGGGTATCCCGCTTACAGAGTTAGGAAAGGTAATGGTCGTAAGGAAGGCTACCTGCCTTTTCACCTCCAAATACTGTGAATATTTTCACAATATTCAATGCTATGGGTTGTGTTTACCCAAAGGATAAAAATAGTTGGTCTACTCTGTGTACATAATTTTTTTTAAAAATAAAACTGTCATTTGAAGTGAATAAGATATACAACTAATGTAAGATGAACTTGAAACAAATCACTACTGCAAGAGAAAAGTATTTTAAATTCATTTTCATTATTTGTCATTCGCTGTAGCATTATTTATGTTCATTATGAGATGCATCAACAAACATTGTGATTTATAGATTTGTTACATTATTGCAAATAAACATAAAAACGCAACAATATTGGAAGGCATTGTAGATCACTTTGAAAGTTATGGAATTTACTGAATGCTAGCAACACACTTGATTTGTGAAGCAGAGAAACACAGAAATAAGGAAGTTTGTCAAGATATGAGATCTGCTGATAGCATTACCACATGGAGCAATCTTATCATCAGAAATTGTGTCTTTTTTTATATACATAAACATAAAGAGCTTTAATAACTGCAAATATTTACTTGTTTTGAATATCTTTTTTAAAGAATGGTTAATTGCAAAATGTTAACCAATCAAGATTTTTTATTTTATTGAAACCTGCTCTCAACTGTTGTTTTCATAACATCTTTGCTTAATCATCAGGTGTCATGCTGGTTAGTGTTCATCATCTCTCTTGGTCCTTCATGCATGTCATAATTTCAGTCAATGATCTTTTATTATGTCATTTGGATAAGCTGTTCAATATTTGTTTTCTCTTGGTTTTCCCTGTGCTCTTTGTTTCCATTCATTCTGCCTGCTGTTATTGTAAACATTTACATAAACAAAGACTTATTCATTGTTTCCTTGAATTAAATGTAAGGAAAGTGTTTTTGTAAAGACAGAACAGTGAATCTTGAATTACTCTTTGTCTTGCATTTTCTAA
This sequence comes from Megaustenia siamemsis, assembly GCA_032433765.1. NCBI lineage: Eukaryota > Metazoa > Mollusca > Gastropoda > Stylommatophora > Ariophantidae > Megaustenia > Megaustenia siamemsis. Next base: position 10,619,395 of record JAVIAB010000088.1, read on the forward strand.
CCTTTGACCTTCTTTTTCTCTGGGGACAAATGCTGATGTTGACCACCTTTTTCTTCCATCTTTGTCTAATGTTGTTTTTCATGAACTTACAAATTAAAAACCTGGCTACTTCTTTGTGTTGTCCTTCCATCTCATTTTATGGTGTGCCTCTCAGACTCCATTGATTCATGATGCACTGGAGAGCTAATTTTGCTATGCCTGTCGATTTGTGATCTTTGGGGAGTGAATATAGTTGTTTTGCATTTCGAATTGTGATTAGTAGGTTACCATGTTAACCAATTTCTTGACTTTCAAATCTACCAATAGTAGCAATATATATGTATATATATATATATTTTTAAAAAAATATATATATATATTTTTTTTTTTATATTGTTAAAATAATGAAATGTCTAAGATGTTTCTGTAGCATCTCAATTCTATGGATGGTATTTTCTTTTGTATTTCTGCTGTAAGTGTCCATGTCTTGTGAACATATAAGAATATAGATGTTACTAATGAACACATCAATTTGATTTTTTGGGGGGTATTTCATACTAATATATTTATCTGTCCATATAGAATTTAGTTTTGTTAATGCTGTTATGATCATTGTTGCTCTAGCCAGGATTTCAGACTTAGATCCTCATAAGACACAAATGATCTTAGCCATTTAAACTCTCACAGACTGTTTCAAAATCTTGATGTCTTTTTGTTGATGTCTTTGTCATTATTTTCATTTGATTATTGCCATCATCAAACTAAATGATGTCAGAATTTTAGGTACAAAAAGGAAGAAGAATTTTAATATGAAGGAAAAAAAATTTTTTAATATTTTTCAATTTCTTAAAGAAACCCCCTTTAAAAGCAATGTAGTTGGAATATTTTGTAAAATATATAAGTTCAACCATCGTTTGTAAAAGAAATATTGTATTATTTATTGTGTGCTTCTTTGCCATAACATAATACCTCAGATTTCATACCTGACTTTGATCAATAACATAAATATGCAGGTATTTGTATCTTTTACATATCTGGTAACAATAATAAACAGAGATGGCTGAAGCAGTAAATAGTCTTGATTTCTATTGAAAATGTTTGTTCATTTAATTATTATATTCTTTCAATTCATAGAAGTGAGTGTGAGCTTTGAAAACACTTGATAGAGGTGACTTTGGATTCAGCTATTTAGAAAAATCTCTATAATGGTGTTTTTGGAATCAGCAGTGTCTACATAGTGGTGGGAGCTATTGTGACTGAGTGGTTAGTGAACTTACTTCCTGATCAGAAGGAGGCGATCCCAAAAAGTGGCAGATTTTTTTAAAATGACTAACAAAGCTGCAGGGTTCACCCCGCTTCTAAAAATGGGTACCAGTGATTTTTTGGGGAAGTATACGCAGCCTGGTGTGAAGACAACCTCATCACCCAAAAATGTGACATGGTCACAGAAAAATATGGTCACTAACACCAAATTCCCCATTGAGTTATTTGCTGGTCATCATCATTGCACTCTGAACATGTCCATAAGTATTCAGATCCCTTCTTCAGCAAGTCCTGCAATGTCCAGTGAATGATGACTCCTGTTCTGTATTGATTGGTACTTACTGTCATCATAGTTGATTTTGTCACTAGAAGTCAATACTGTGGATGGTCTAGACTCACGAGTACTCATTCAATCACAGTCCAGAACCCATTTCCACGTTATAGACTAGCCAATTCCAGTCAATCAGTTCTCCAGCACGTGCATACACCATGAGCTTTTTACAAATAAATTAAATTAGGCGTCCTTAACAACAGACCAGTGAAAAAAAACTGCCATCTTGAGGTGCACCAAAAAGCGCATCCTCGTACGCTTAGCAAGGCGTGGAGAGAACCTTTACTTTTCCTTGCATAGTGCAGACTTTATGGAGCAGTTAGAAATGTCTGACTAATGGTGACTTTGGAATGGTTAATTAGAAATGTCTACATAATGCTGACTTTATGAGCAGTTACTTAATCAAGTCTATATAATGGTGACTCTAGAATCAATTAGCAATTTCTATACTGCATTTAATTTGTACATTTCATTTAATTCCTATTTTTAATTAATGATTTTCCTGTAATATTGTACTTTATCTTCTCTTTTCATTTTACTTTCTTTTCTAGATCCATTAGTTCTGGTTACACTAGAACATGTTGTTTAGTCATTCTTCATTTTGTTGCTTGTTTCTGTGCTCGTGTTTGTTTTTTTTAAGAAGGCTGCACATAGGCCGAAACATTATAATTTTGTTTCATTCCTCTTATGTCACCATACTTTGTAGGAGTGCACATTACACCCCACCACTGGCTCCTTGCTACCAGCTTTACTGCAGCACTGTAAATATTTGCCTGTTCCCTTTCTATACTACACAATAGTGACTTTAGAGATATTAGTTAACCATGTCATATTGTATAGTGACTTTGGAATTGGTTAATTTAAAATGTCAACATTAAATGGTGACTTTATGAGCGGTTTTTACTCTTTTTTACTTTCAACTGTTAAAATCTCTTTAACGTGCACAAATGCAGGCAAGACCTCATGTTTTTTATCATTATCTGAGAGGGCTAGACGTATAATCTCATTACCCAGGAACAGGGGAGGATAAAGTCACAAAGAAACCATAATTTGAAATGAAAAATTCTCACCTGTGGTGGAACTCAAACCCAGAAATATTGTCCAGAGGCCAATGTGTTACTTCTAGACCACCCTGTTCCCAGTTAAAGATCTAAAAGAGCCGTTAAAAATGGCTGCTGCACAGAAATAACGATCTGCCCCAATTATTATTACATTACAATCATCGCTACCTCAACTATCAATATAATGACATTACATTACAATCATCGATACCTCAACTATCAATATAATGACATTACATTACAATCATCGATACCTCAACTATCAATATAATTAAATTACATCACAATCGTCAGGAGCCATGGTAGTTGAGTGGCTAGTGTGTTCCCTTACTGATCACAAGAGTCCAGGTTCAATCCCCAGAAGTGGCAGGATTTTTTTTCGGACCAACAAGGCTCCAGGATTCACCCAGTCTCTAAAAATGGGTACCAGAGATTTTTTGGGAAGTAAAATTGGTTTCGTTTGATACCAACATCACCCACAAAAATGTGTCAGTCACAGAAAAACATGTCAATGACACCATATTACCCATAACCTAGTGAGACTTGGAAGAAATCTTGACCATTTTCATTATGACTACATTACAATCGTTACTATATTCATCATATTTATTATTCTTCCTTTTAGCTCCCTGTGGATAAGGTCTTCAACAAACACTTTCCAAGCTGTTCTGTTGCTATTTTTTTAGGATTACCATGTCTTCCCCATTTACTTCGTCTCTGCTTTGACTTTGAAATATTTTTGGCCATTCCCTTTGTCTCATCCCCTGAGGATTCCAAAAATGGGGCCTGTCATGTATACCCTCATTTGGCTTTTGCATCTTCAGTTTGTATCTTTATCAGCATCATCATCCTTGTCTCATCTACTTGTCCACTGGTGCTGATACTTCCCTTTTATACTGCACATACATCCATTAATGAAAGTCTGTACTTTTTTTTTCTAAATTGTCTTTAAGATTTAGTCTTACTTGTTCCTACCCTGATCTCCCATTTCTGGATCATATAAGTCATTTTATTCTTACATCTTTATTTCAGAAATCATTTAATTTTTCTTAAACCTGTTTCTGAGTCATTCATGTTAAAGAAACCCATTTTTTATATTTCTGAAACCAATTAGCATTTTACATTTATATTTTTTAAAACTCATATTTCTGAAATCCACATATTCAGAAACTCATATTTCTGAAACTCATTTATCTTCCTGAAGTCCATTTATTTTTCTCAGCACATGATTTCAAAGCTTCAAAAAGAATGGCAAAGACATCAGTGAAAAAAAATATAAAAGCCTCAGATGTTTATGTGCATAAGACATACGACAAACTGTCATGAACGTGAATCAATTCAGAGGAAGAGGTATGTTTACAGCACTCGGAAAAAATGACAATTAATCAACAACAAAAAAAAATATGGACCAAGGCAGGATCGAACCCGTACTCAGTGGCACAGCGCCTTGCCACGAAATCCTAAATGTTTGTCCTGAACGTGTAGGACAATATACAATACCTTCTGGACAATGAAACTGTTGATAGATTAAATGCACATTAGACAAATGTCATGGATGTGAGGCGTTCAACTCAATGAAATGAAATGTCCAGGACATGCAGGAATTCTAGACAATGAAAGTAATAGATTAACATCAAAAGATTGGACATTGTTTACAGTAAAAGGAGTCAGTTGAGGTCACTCTGTGATTTACATGAGGACACGGCCATTGATAAAATTACAATATAAAAATGTAATAATCAAATATGGTTTGAGCAAAAATGAGTGATTAAGGAAATGGTGCATATAAACTACATGAACTACCTGCACGCATCCTTTCTGCCACCTATTGTGTAGCATTAAAAATCATTATGTCTGCCACAGTGATTGCTGTGAAATCAATTTTGTAACCAATCTCTTATGAAACAATTCAAATTGAGTGACATTTCTCAAAGTGGATAGATTATCATAAGTACTGAAAAAACAGAAGTTACATCAATAGGAAGACAAAAGAAGACATTCAACACAGCTATAGAACACCAAGTTATACAACAAGTAACAAACTTTAAATATCTGAGAACAACATTCTCTGAAGATAGTAAAATCAATAAATAGATGTATGATGCAAACCAAATATTGGGACAGCTATCCCCTATACTTCAACACAAACCAAATATTGGGACAGCTATCCCCTATACTTCAACACAAACCAAATATTGGGACAGCTATCCCCTATACTTCAACACCAAGCAATACATTGTACCATCAAAAAATATCTTGTACAGAGTATATTCATTCCTGAAACAATGTCAACATTCTTGACTGTAAGGAGTCTGAATTATTGGGGTGTGTCCATTTCCAAAACTCAAAACATCAAGTGAGCTGAGCTGTCCTGATCACTTAGAAGAAACTGATCTCATGATTCTGATACCATCCAACCCTATGTTAATGCAGTTTAGAGCCTGGAGATTATCAAACAATCGGCGGGTAATACCGGTCAATATGGCAGATAGGTAGCAAGACCCATTGAGGCATAGTCTGAAAAGTGTTCCCTGTTGCAATTTCCTCATATTCCAAGTCTGACTTGATGCTGGAGCTACCGAGTTTAGTGCTCTGTGCACACTGTGAGCTGTGTGTTTCATCCGGATTGTGTATTTATATTCTGATTGCTTACAAGGAATGATGATATCGTATGAAGGACAATTCAACTGCGTTCACTTTCGGTGCCACTTGGCCTTATGTCTTTTGGTCTGTACTGTAGCTGCCATAATGGAGACTACAGCTGCCTTTCTTTGTTTGGAACCTTCAATAAGATGAGATGTTAATTCGGATGATTCCACTGGCACGGGCGGTTGAGCAATTATGGATTTTAATTCATTTGTTACTGGGGCCTTTGACTAACCATAACCATATTCATTCCAACATTGTGCTACCAATGCCAAACATGGTTACTTACGAATAAGTAAACTTGTCACCACAGAGATGAGATGTCTGAGAAAAGTGTTTGAAGTAACCAGAAATGATATTATAAGAGAAAGGGTAGGAGTAGGCATTGAATCAATCCTAAACTACAAACAGAAACAACAAATAATCTGGTTTGTCCTTTAAGAAGGAATGTCATGTGATTTCTGACCATCATCATCAGGTACTGGGCCTGCTGGCGTAGGTGATCATGTCTCTCCACAACTTTCGATCTCGACAGCTATTTATCATTTCTGTTGATGACCTTATGCCAAGCAATTTTCTTAAGCTGTCACAAACGATAGAACCAGAGGGATAAAGGCCGCTTGGTCAAGCAGTCGCCACGACATGTGCGACTCAGGATTTTTATTTAACCCCCGATAGAAAAAATCCTTTCTGTCTACCGCGGGCTTTGAACACCGTACGTCAGCTTTTCAGCCAGCGGAACAGTGGTTTTAGCCGCACAGCCACGCCCACCTCCCTCTGAGGTTAACAAAGTTCCCAAATATTTAAAATTCATTTACCTGTTTTAATATTGTTCCACTTGTCTTTATTTTGCACTGAGGTGATGTCTTTTTCTTTGTTGTTACCATTACCTCTGTCTTTTTGCTATCAAGGCTGAGTCCTTTATTTTTGCTTTCTTTCACTATAATGTCCAACATTTCTTGTAACTCATTTTCACTCTTAGCCATTAAGACTGTATCATCAACATACCTTAGATTATTTATATTATTTACCTCCAATTGTTATTCGAGGCATGCCCCTTATGGATCTTAAAATAATCTCACTATAAATATTAAACAAATCTGGTGACAGCACACAACCTTGTCTAACACCCTGTTTTATTTGTTGAAACATTCCCAATTAGTTTCCAGTTCTTATGGCCACTGTTTGTTGCCAGTACATGTTCTTTATTATTCTTAGATCTTTGCTGTCTACGTTTATGCTTTCTCAAATTTTTATTATTTCTTGGTGCTTTACTTTGTCAAATGCCTTGGTATAATCTATGAAACATAGGTATAGATCTGTTTTCACCTCTATGGTCTTTCTACTAAAGATCTTATTATATATATGGCATTGCTCGTTCCTTTACCTCCAACAAAACCACACTGTTTATCGCTAATTTCTGGACTGATTTTTGTTTCACACTCTTCGCATGATGATTCTTAGTAATATCTTAGTCATATGACTCATAAGGCTTATTGTGCGATGATCATCGCATTCAATCACACCCAATTTCTTTGGTAGGGCTATGAATATTGATTTGAGCAGGTCGTCTGGTATATATCCGCTGTTGTAGATATCATTCAATATTTTTGTTGTTATTTCTATTCCAAAATCACCCATGGCTTCAAACTCTTCTTTAGTTATATTATCTGGTCCAGGAGCTTTGCCTGCTTTCATGATATTGCGTAAGGCATCTTCCACTTCTTCTCTGAGTATTTCTGGTTCTTCTCCATTATCCTTAATATTTACTTCTGTTCATTCATCATTATAAAGATCTTTAATGTATTCTGTCCATCGTTCCCTTATGTTTTCTTGATCAATCAACAGTTCTCCTTCCTTTGATCTTAAACATCCAGTTTTTTATTGCGTTTTTCTTCCTGTTAATTCCTCAATTTGTTTGTATATAGCTTTAGCATCTCCTTTTTGTTGCATTTCAATCTCTTTGCATCTCTCTTTTAGCCATGCTTCTTTTGCTTCATTGCATTTTATTACAATTTCTTTATTTAATCTCTTATACTCATCTTTATTTCTTCTTCTTGTATCCATTAGCTTCAAAATGTCATCTGTCATCCATTTCTTTCTTGAATTTGTTCTCACTGGTGGTATGAACTCTTTTGATGTTTGTTGCATTGATTCTTTTAGCATTTCCACTGTTCATCAATGCTTTGTATCTTCTCTATTGCATTGTACCGGTTCTGAATTGTGATTTTATATTTGTCTTGCAGCTTCTTGTCTGATTTTAGTAAATCTAAATTTAACTTCATGTTAACTGAGGCTCGTTTTGTTGTTTTTAATTTTACTCTAAGTATTCCCACAACTGGTACATGATCACTATTTCAATCTGTCTCTGGTCTAGTTTTCACACACACCAGACTGTTTCTAAATCTATTGCTTATCATTATATAATCAATTTGATTACGTGCGTTGTCACCTGGGCTTTTCCATGTCTACAGACGTCTTGGATGTTGCTTAACCCAGGTGTTTCCTATCATCATGTTGTGTGTTCTTGCCCCGTGAATAAGTTTCTCACCTCTTTCATTCCTCTCGCCTGAGCCATAATGACCGACTACTTCCTCAACTCTTTCCTTTCCTACTTTAGTGTTAAAATCCCCTACAACTATGGTGTTTTCATGTGGTTTGCATTTATGAAGTGCCTCATTTAACTCGTAAAATTTATCAATTGTTTCCTCTAGACTTTCTGACCATACAAAGCATAATTTAAATGAGAAGGAAGAAGAGCAATAGGCAAACCCAGAGTAAGATGGGCAGACCAACATCGGCTGACAATGAATTAGGCCACCAAAAAGGCGAGATTCAGAACTTTGTATCTCCCTCAACAGCCAAACAGGTACAAGAGAAAGTGAAGAAAGAAGAAGAATAGATCTACCATTTGAAATCATTTTCACTTTCAAAATATTTCATATGAGGTGCCTGTGCCTGTCAAAAATTAAGGGATCACTTGGCACTCTCGTGTCGCTGAATTAAAGTTAACTGATCAAATTTTGGCCAAACACATGCATTTGATCCGCTCGTTATGTTGATATATTTGGGGGATTAAATAATTATATAAATCTGGCTATGAAGAACATGTGAACGATCTTCCAGAACAAATGAATGCTGGATTCAAGAAGAAGAAATTATATTATATTTGTACATGTATAAAATTCTTAGCACAGAATATGGTGTGCGGTAATTATGTAATTGGGTCTCAACATATAAGATAACCTTTAATGGCTGTAAGTAACATACAGTACAAACAAGTTCAACATATGATTATTTGCACAAATATGTGTCAGGGACAATTACAGGGAAAAAAATCCAAATTTTCCAAAAAAGGAAACTTTATTTTCCAAAAACATCACAACATTTCTAATACTAATTACTTCAACAGTCTTGTAAATTACAACATTCAAATCAGTTACAAAATAACTAACATATAAATTTAAAGCTGCAATAAGGAAATAAGTTCATTACAACATCTGCTGTCACAAGAATAGCTTATCAATGACATTGTACAATGGATAAGAAAAACAAAAGTTACAATTCTCATTAGTAGTGGCCTCCATCAGTCATAGTTGACTATAGCAGCCTCCATCAGTCATAGTTGACTATAGTAGCCTCTATCAGTCATAGTTGACTATAGTAGCCTCCATCAGTCATAGTTGACTGTAGCTGCCTCCATCAGTCATAGTTGACTATAGTAGCCTCCATCAGTCATAGTTGACTACAGTAGCCTCCATCAGTCATATTTGACTACAGCAGCCTCCATCAGTCATAGTTGACTATAGCAGCCTCCATCAGTCATAGTTGACTATAGCAGCCTCCATCAGTCATAGTTGACTATGGATTTTTCAGTGCTCCTAGAAATGTTATTTTTTCCTTTCTTTCCCAATGTATTCTCTTTTTCTATGAATCTGTCTGCTTCTTGTCTGAGTTGGAGCTTTAGAGTGTGTTTCCAGAGATTGCGGTCTACAGCTATTTCTTCCCAGGCTGCAGAGTTTCTGTTCAAATCTTCATATCACGTTTACACACGTCTACAAATTGAAGTTTTGGGAACCCCCTGGTTATTTTGCCATCTGCTAGTTGTCCATAGAGTATATCTTTTGGTATGTGGCCATCTTTCATACGGTGTACGTGGCCAAGCCAGCATAACCTACATTGTTTGAGCAGCGTGTAGATGTTTGGAAGGCCTGTCAACTCTCATTAATCATAGGAAAAATGTAACTTTAACAGTAGCATTCTTTTTATGTTTGATTATTTATGAACTTGCATGGAAGAGGCCAAATAATACATGAGACCATATAAGGCAGGAAAACAGTGCTGGCCATGTGTTGTGAGAGTTTAAAAAAAAAAAAGCATCACAAAACTGCTGTACACTAATAATAGTTCAAAAAATAAAAAAGGGAAGGAAAAACAACCTGTTCAAACTTGGAGTAAGTCAAACTTAGGGCATGCTGTAACACATTTTGTTGTCACTCAACAAGAATTCTGGAGATGTCACTAACCTTGAGCTGGGGGATGCTTTCTTCAAACTTATTGATGTATAGAGGTGTACGCAGAAGAACAAGAATTTACAATTTGTGTTAGCCAATTTATGCTTTGTAAATTCACAACCAAGGACAAGAACAAAGCATCAATACGAACTATTTGACATGATAAAAAGGCTCAGTGAAATTGGTCACCAGTAGAAGAAATCTTAGCTCACTGGTTACCAGAGCCCAAATTAATTGTAACATTGTGACCTTCCTCACAACAGAGGCTGACTATTATACTCACCTGCAGCAGGGGAATCTGTGTCACTTTTCTTTTTAATTGTACTTTACAGTAACATCTGAACTAAAACTGAATTGCTAAATGGTGCAGAAACATGGACATTAGATAAGAAAACAGAGCAGAAAACTGAGGCCTTTGAAAAATGGATCTATAGAAAAATGGGGAGAGTTGGATGGAAGGAAAAGAAGACAAACAATGAAGTTCTGAATCAGCTGAAAATGAAAAAAAGAACTATTGAACACAATTTGAAAAAAGACAGGTGAAATTTGTTGGACATGTGAAGAGACACAATACCCTCCTAAAAGTCATCTTGGAAGTGAAGGTACTACATAGATGAGGCAGACCAAGACCAAAGTGGACTGATAACATCAAAAGGTGGACCGGTGAACCTATGACAATGTGCACCATCAAGAAACAAAGTAAAATAGCACTCCATGGTAGCTAACCTTCGGTGTGGAGACAGCACCTAAAGAAAATTTACAGTAAACCTCTGTACACACACTAAAAATGTAACCACAATTCTGAAGCTGCTGTCATTATCACTGGTAATGTATGGCTATAATTTGTGTGGCTCTTCCTCATTATTGCCACAATGTGACAATTTTTTCTGATACTGTCCTGTTTATCATCCTCCATTGGTCCAACAATACAACACTACAGGCAGAATTACACAGAAAATAAACATAAAATGGTATTGAGCAGCTACTCCACCTAGTTCTCAAACTTGGAATTTTGTGTTTAATCTGTATAGTTTGTTTCTTAGAGTTTCTAATACCTGATGAAGGCTTCTGCTGAAATGTGGCTTGTCTTGTCTTTCTGCTAGTTTAGCTGCTCAATACCATTTTATGTTTATTTTCTTTTTTTTCTACAGCTATTCATGCACAGTATTCCATATTTATTATATTTGATATCTGGGCTTATCTCCTGGCAGAATTACACAAAACAGTCAAAGTTATGCAGAAAATGACATTGCCGATATAGGCAATACTTCAGTTGAATGATAGATCTACTATCCTAGAGGTCTCCAATGTCAAAATTCATAGATTTCATGTTTTTTTTTTAAACTTTTATTTTATACAGAATCTTCTGTAGCTGTAGTCAACTTACCACACCCACATAGAGCTGTGTTGACATGAACCTCACCATGAGCAGGGGGTCTTCACAGGTGCCCCAAAGTTTGTCAGTAAGACACTCACTTTTCAAGGGACTAGATTTCTGTTCTTAGCTCCTTAAACAATTTGCAAGTTTGAAGAACATGTTTTGGAGTTTGAATAAAGGCCTGGCTTGTATAATACATCATTTGGATCATTTTCAATCTGTGGAGGTAGACATTAAATCTTCAATGTCCTGTTTGGTTTTTGACGATTGTGGTTCGTCTCTCTTCAGGTGTTAGATGGGATCTTGTGGATATTGACTATTTGTTCTTGCTCTCCATTAATTTCTATATTTTCTTTTAACAATTAACAGAATTGCTCCTTTAAGTATTGATTGTGGTCAAAATTAATCAATTAGAAAAGGCTAACTGAACAAAAATAAAATAATAATAGAAAAAATAATGGCTAAATATACTTCAAAATAATGTCAGTAAAAAAATACAACAGAGTCGGCAACATTTGATTACAGGATAGTTGCAATGTTATTCAAATAAAAGACCTAGAAAAAAAATTAAAGCCATTTACCATCAAATGACTAGATCAAATAAAAAAACAATTTCAAATCAAATTCTGAGATCAAACTAAATCATTCAAATGAAATGTCAAAGTCAAATACTAAAAGAAAATAATTTCAGATCAAATTCTGAGATCAAACTACAAAACATTCAAATCAAATGATTAGATCAACTTAAAGCCATTTGAGTCAATGACTCAATCATTTCAGCCAAATACATAGATCAAATTAAAAGCATTCCAGTTAAATAAATAGGTAAAATTTAAATTTCTTAATCTTTGATCAAGTGACTAGATCAATTAAAAATTCTTCCGAACAAATTACTGGATCAATTAAAAGTTATCAGATCAAATAACTCCAAAAATGTAAAGCCATCACACTCAAGTCAAATAATTGCATCAAACTGAAGTCATCTCAGTCTAATGACTTTATCAAATTAAAACATCCCTGTCAAATAAACAGATCAATAAAAAAATTGTTCGCATCAAATCAAATTATTGATATCAAGTTAAAGTCTTGTAGGTAGCTGATGTTTTTTGTTTTGAGCCAGGTGTTTCACCCTTATCATTGTTGACTTCTGTAGGATTTCTGAGGTGGTGCTATCCATGTGGCTCTAGGACTTCCTGGCATACCTGATGCTGTATCTATGATGAAAGGAGTGGTTTTATTAATGTAATCGTTTCTCACTCTGACAATTCTGATGATATTCCTTCTCCTCCTCTTTCTGACGTTCACTCAATAACTATTAAAGAAATAGATAGTCATCTTCATCATCTACCCTTACAAGGATGTTAAGTGGGCATAGATGCATTGTGTTGTGGTGATTTATGTTTTCATCATCTACCCTTACAAGGATGTTAAGTGGGCATAGATGCATTGTGCTGTGGTGATTTATGTTTTCATCATCTACCCTTACAAGGATGTTAAGTGGGCATAGATGCATTGTGTTGTGGTAATTTATGTTTTCATCATCTACCCTTACAAGGATGTTAAGTGGGCATAGATGCATTGTGTTGTGGTGATTTATGTTTTCCAACCCAACACATCCAATTTCAGCACCACATTTTGAGTCCCAGATTGTATTCCCTCTTCAATCCCTACTCCCTTGGCCAGACAAAACTAGTTAGTCTGTTACTAGAGGCACTGCAAAGTGGTGGAGTAGGGTCTGAGTGGTTCTGATTCATTAACCCTGGTGCAATCCATCAGCTATGAGTCACTTCCAGCTCTGTTACTGTCAAACGCCTTGCCTCCAACTTCTGATATTAATAACTTTTCTCAAGACCTCATCTTTCATGTCATTTTCCTCTCATCATCATAATCAAATACCATGACTACAGGCCTAGGTGGTCATGTCTCTCCACAACTTTCTAGCAGCACTTCTACAACCGTTTAACATCCTGTCAGGTATCTTATAAAAATGGCTAAACATTTCAAAATGAAATTAGTCAAGTGATAAAACTAGATCACAATAAAACCATGACATTTAACTCAATGACAATACACAAATATAGCTATTCAGTGGTATACCAAATTTCAGCATCACACATCACTAAATTATCAAAATGAGATCACTTTATAAAAAAGTATATTTTCGCAACCCCTAAAATCAAAGTCGGTCCACATCAAAGGCACAAGATAGAAAGGTCACAACTTTTTAGACTCCACAATTCATGCCAAATACACTGCCACATTCTGTGATGTGGTGTGATTGTTATTTTACAATGTAGCCTCCTAAATTCACTAGATTTTGTCAGTTAATTGATAAAGTATTCTTAACATTTTCTTCACAAAAATTCTTCTTTGGTATCACATTCAGAATTAATTTTCTTTCTGTTTTTGAATATAGCTTTCAATTTTACTTATTATTATATGCAAAATATATCCTTATGTTGTAACAATCTTTGTTATGCAAATGGAATGCATAATCACATTACATCCCTTCATTTCTTAAATAAATTTATACAATTATTTACTACAACTTGTCTCAATAAGGAACACTGCCAATTTAAATATAAATGCAATATGGCATACATAATAAAAAGCACAACGATTATTAAGAATTCATCATCTTCTTTTTTTCCTTCCTCATTTGCCTTTCAACATCGAGGGGTGATATAATTTGCGATCTTTTGCTTTTCTGTTGCTGTTATGTTTCCTGGTGTTTATAATATTCCATCAATCCATCTTTTTCATGGTTGGCCCTTGGGTCTGGTGTTCTTGCAATGTTTAGTGAAGGCTTAATGTGTTTGGGTCTTTCCGTCCATCATGTGGCTGAACCATTTTATCTGTTGTTTCTTTAAGTATTTTCTATGACAGGAATTATTCCTACCTTTTTCTCAGTTCTTCATTTCTGATCTTACCTCTGTTATTCATCTAGCATATTTCATCTCATTAGTGGTTATTTTTCTTATTGGTCTTGCATATAGAGTCCAGGTCTGACAGGAGGCACAACGTTGGAATGAAGATTGTATTTTAGAGTGCCCGTTTTGCCTCGCTGAGTTATTTCCTTGTTGGACAATAGTAATGATAGCTGTCCGATGATTTGATGAGCTTTATTCCATCTTGAGTCTAGTTCTGCTCCTAGATAATTAAATTCCACTACTTGTTTTAGTTGTCTGTCATCCATCATTATATTGATGATCTGTTTCTCTTTTGCGATATTCATGACATCTGTTTTGTTTATGTTGATTTTCGTGTTGTATTGAGTGCCTATGCTGTTAAGTCTATTTAAGTGTTCTTAAATAAAGTCTTATACTTTTCCATGTATTAGTGTCTGACTGTCTACAGTAGAAGCTCATTAATCTCCTCTGTCTCTGATGAGTTGGCAAACTTACATGTGTAGTCCGTGTTTGTATTAAACAATAATGGAAATAATATGCATTGCCTTACGCCTGATCTAACTTCAAAGTGGTCTTTATAACCTGCTGCTGTTCTGACTGCGCAGCTGCTGTTGATGTAGAGACATTTAATTAGGTTGGTTAGATGTTGACTTACTCCGCATTTGTTAATATCCTCTACAGATGTTCTCTGTCGAATACATTTTCTTGGTCACTGAAAGCATTATGTATTCATATACATACATATACATTATACCTTATGATGTATGAGAAATAAATCATTAATGCTTGCTCATAATATTTCATGACCATCAACATATCTGTGATTAATATAATCATAAAGTCTACAGTTTGAAAAATGACTGGTGCATGTGGAAGCTTAACCATAACAACATGTTCAACATATAGGATCACTAACTATATCAGCACTACTTCAAAATATGAAAATGCAGAGACCATAAAAAATGGTAACAATAAGTATTACCATGGATTAGTTACAGTGATTAACTGTGAATTAAGTTAAATAATGGGCACTTCATATTGTTAACAGATCAACTCTCAAACTTAAGGATTGCAATCTTATGTCAAAATGTCATGTTGACAGTTGCAAGGAAAGTTATCATTTTCTTAAATGGAATGAAAAAAAGCAGCTGCAGTGAAATAACACATAGGGTTTCTCTTCCTTGTTTATTAGTGAATTGCAATGCATTGTATTTATGAGCGTCATTTGCATTACAATTCATGTGGTCTTCTTTTATTGTCAACCACTTCCATATAACTAAATCATTTCTCTCACAAAATTAGTGTTTTAGTGTAGATTTCTCTTTTTGTTTTACAATTAATCACTCACAAAATTAGTGATTTGATATCAATTTCCCTTTTTCCGTACAATTAGTCACTCACAAAATTAGTGTTTTGATGCACATTTCTCTTGTCGCACAATTTGTCACTCACAAAATTAGTGTTTTGATGCACATTTCTCTTGTCGCACAATTTGTCACTCACAAAATTAGTGTTTTAATGCACATTTCTCTTGTTTTCACACAATTTGTCACTCACAAAATTAGTGTTTTTATGCACATTTCTCTTGTCACACAATTTGTCACTCACAAAATTAGTGTTTTGATGCACATTTCTCTTGTCGCACAATTTGTCACTCACAAAATTAGTGTTTTAATGCACTTTTCTCTTGTTTTCACACAATTTGTCACTCACAAAATTAGTGTTTTGATGCACATTTCTCTTGTCGCACAATTTGTCACTCACAAAATTAGTGTTTTGATGCACATTTCTCTTGTCGCACAATTTGTCACTCACAAAATTAGTGTTTTAATGCACATTTCTCTTGTTTTCACACAATTTGTCACTCACAAAATTAGTGTTTTGATGCACATTTCTCTTGTCGCACAATTTGTCACTCACAAAATTAGTGTTTTGATGCACATTTCTCTTGTTTTCACACAATTTGTCACTCACAAAATTAGTGTTTTGATGCACATTTCTCTTGTCGCACAATTTGTCACTCACAAAATTAGTGTTTTGATGCACATTTCTCTTGTCGCACAATTTGTCACTTATAAAATTTGTGTTTTGACGCAGATTTTTCTTGTAGCCAGACCGTCACTCAGATTGGTTATGAGATTATTTTACTTCTCCCACAAGATCAGCACTTCTGGATTATACTTTCTGCTCTTCCCAACATTGGCTCATGCCCTTTTTAACAAATTTTTTAATCACTGTACCTGGGATAAGTAAATCTGTAGTGGACTGTTCATGCACAGTTGACAATGAGCATAATATTTTGTTGGCATTTATGTAAACCTACATCAAATATCTATCTATCTATTGACCTTTCGAGCCGTAGCTGGTCCATAGGGCGTAGACCAAGATACTCCCTCTCTTATCTGAATTTTTGTTCTAGCAGTTTTCAATTCTTTTAAAGATATTTTATCAAATCTCGCCATTTGTCTCTGTTCTGTGCAAGCAGCTCTATCTCATTGAGGGAGCCGAATCCTGCTGCTCTTGCCTCTCTCATCAATGTTCTTCTCAGTGTCTCTCTGGGTCTTCCTCTTTTTCTCTTACCTGTTGTTTCCCATATGAGGGCTTGCTTTGCTATTCGGTTATTATCTCTTCTCATCACATGTCCAACATATGACCATCGTCTTTTCTTTATTACTGAAGATATTAGTGGTAGATTGGCGATTTCTCTAATTTCCTCATTTGTTTTGAATTCGTTCCACACTATACCAAGTATTTTCCTTAGACATTTATTTTCGAATGCATTCAACTTTGTTTCTATATCTCTTGTTTTCCAGCTTTCACACGCATACGTAAGGGTTGATAGTACATTTGATTTGAATAGTCTAAGTTTTGTGTTTGTGCTGATGAGTTTTGATTTCCACAACTTTTCAAGGCTTCTGAAAGACATTGTTGCTTTAGCTATTCTGATTCTAATTTCTTTGCTTGTATCCCCTTCTCGATTGACTTCCAAGATAGGTAAAGTAATAGATCTCTTCTACTGGTTTGTTTTCCATGTATATTTTGTCGTCTGTTGGAACTAAACTTTTCATGACTTTAGTCTTTTCATGATTGATCTCAAGCCCAATTTTGCTGGCTATTGATGATAGTTCATTTGTGTTTTCCTGCATCATTTTTATCTGGCTGCTGATGAGAACTATGTCATCAGCAAAGTCGAGGTCCTCCAAATGGTCAAGCAAAATAATATGACCCAAATTGTGCATGAATTTCTCCTTGTTGTGCTTGTTCCTGTGTTAGGTTATTGAGGCAGATATATGATTATATTATTATTGCTATTCTGTAACAAATGTTACGGAGGTCTTGGTAGCCTAGTTGGGAAAATCACTCCACTAGCTACCGACGTTCGGACAACCTGTGTTCGATTACCGCTGGAAAAAGTGTGAATTGTATCATGGTTGGAAAAAATACCCTCACTGTTGACCAAGCTGCTGGCAGAAATAGGTACCAGGGTAGCACTCTGGGCAGGTAAGGAATGCCACCTTGCTTAGGAGTTATGGTGCTTGAGGCAACAAAAGATAAGGGGTCTCCGAACACTTCTGGATAGGCGGCTGAGCACATATGGGTAAAGACCCACTTGCTAAGATGGCGATTCTCATATCTTTACCTTTACAAAATGTTGCTTAGATTTATTCTTTGGATTTTACAGTGTATGGCTTGGTAATGTTCGTTTCAACATGATTCAATATAACGATAAGTTACAAATATGACCCCGACATAGCGATAAGTGGGAGCCGCGATAGCTCAGTGGTTAGTGAACTGGACTACAAAGGACAAGAGGTAGGATTCAATCCCAACCGACGGCTTCCAGTTCACCTAGCCTTTAATGGGTACCAGATTTTTTTCTGGGAAATTAAAACGGCACGGGTGTAATACCGACCACATTACCCCAAAAATCATGTGCTGAGGGTCTGTAAAATTTATGGTCACTAACACCATATTCCCTATACGCCACTTGGCGTGACAAGGGCACTTGGCGTGACAAGGGCACTTTACTTTTAGTTTTTTTATAACGATAAGTCACAAATATGACCAAGATATAACAATAAGACATAAATATGACACTGGTATAAGAATTAGTAACCAATATAATACTAATATAACAATAAGTCACAAATATAACTGTGATATAATGATGTCACAAATATGACCCTGATATTGATAAGTTATAAATATGACCCTGATATAACAATGTCACAAACATGACTTGCAATAATAAGTTATATATATATATAGCTATAATTTTTAAAATACAAATGTAAATGTAACTTGTAAATAGAATATCATATATATGACTTTAAAATAGGATGTTGTATCTATGTTCTGAAACTGGGATATACAATTGTAGTTTCACGTTAAGATAAGTCACAATATGATTTGTATTTGGAACATGTCATGAACCGGTTAAGTTGTCTTTGTAATATACAGGTAATAATGGGTAAGTTATGTAAGTACCAGAATATCATATGTAATATATGTAAAGTAATACATCAACAATACTGGAAAATATTTAATCTTTGTCCTTATATAACAAAATATTGTGATATGTCATTTATTTCTTTTTTTATGATATGGTATGAAAAAATACAAGTGATTCTTAGGTATGACAAAAATATAAGTGGTATTGTCACATTGTAACATGATAACATTTTTCTA
Source organism: Megaustenia siamemsis (assembly GCA_032433765.1). Taxonomy (NCBI): domain Eukaryota; kingdom Metazoa; phylum Mollusca; class Gastropoda; order Stylommatophora; family Ariophantidae; genus Megaustenia; species Megaustenia siamemsis. The sequence goes on from JAVIAB010000088.1 coordinate 10,638,165, forward strand.
AATGACAAAATGTGATACAAGATACATCAGCTCCATAACGATCACCTTGACTAGTCAGTCTCTTTACATATGACTGTAAATACATTCAACACTATGCATTTTATGTCTCAAAAATAAGAGGAATTGGTGGAATAATATAACAGAAGAGGAAAGAATTAGCAGAAGAACAAACAACTGCAAATTATATTTACTCTTGGCTCCAAAAGGCAAATGAGGAAGGTAAGAGAAGAAAAACAGGACATTTTTTTGTGGAGTCATACATGAGTCATAAATATGATACTGCTGTCAACATATCACAAATATAGCATGAATGTTATTATTATAAAAATAACAAAGATGTTGGTTGGGCAACGGATATAGCAATGACATATAAAATTCCAAGTACTAAATTCAGCTGTGCCATCTTCTGTGGCATTAACTTGAGATTCCCCTGTCTAAACTGTCTCTCTAATGGGAGAGCCATAAATATGGAGCCAGCAGGAAGTAGCATCCAAGGGCAGAAATAAATGCCAATGGTTAAAAATAGTAGGTAAGGAGTGAATAGCATGAAGAGGAATAACAAATAGGAACCAGTTGGGCCTAGAAGAATAGCTAGAGTTAAAATACCTATCTCTTTGTCAGTTTTCACATCCCTGGCATTGTTACTGTGAAGGATAGCTTCAATGTTCAAAGCCTGGGGGATTGAGTAAATTACGGGAACCAGTGACATATGACCTGTCTGACTCAGGTAAGTAAACAAAACTATAATTGGACCAAAAGTCAGGACAATAAGAATGTCACCCAAGGCAATATACTTCATTCCCAACCAGCCTGTGTATAAATAGCTACTGGAAAGTCCACAGAAATAAATAAGGATAAGGTACTCAGGTCTGGATGGGGAAAGAAAGATTAACAATATAAGTCCAGCACAGGCAGTCCCATAGAATGCCAAAATCAAGATTATCACATCAAATGGCATCAGAATTTTGTCCACAAGTGTACGGTCGTCACTAGTCTTGTCATCAACACCCTTGATGAAGTCCTGGTATGTGTTGATGAGATTACCTGCAGAGTGCACACACAAAACAGTCACAACTGTTGTTAGGAAAATTGAAACATTGAATAAACCCTGGGACTTGTAGGCAAGGCAGAATCCCAGGACTACTGTAGTAAAGGAAGCTGTAAATGACCATGGTCTTAATGCTTTAATATAATCTGACAATCCAGGCTTCTTGATCTGTGCAGTCACCACACCTTGGTTGTCTGGATCACCTCTCTTTTTGTGAGCACCATTACCATTTTGAAAGCTTGTTTCCATTGCTGAAGCAGTCAATTTACCTGAAGACCAGTCAAAAGTTGTTAAGGTCACAAAGAGAGTACACTAAACTCTGACTGAGCTGCATAATAGGAACTCTGAGAAATAATTTAGGCTTCAAAATATACTTCTCTGTCAGTTGTTACCAATCATGCCTATAAATATCACAAATGAAAATTAATATTAACTGAATTTATATTCTCCTCTCAAATACATTAAATTCATTACAATATTGTTATCTCCAAACATTGAGGGCAGTTAAAATATCTTTATCTCCAAACATTAAGTGCATTAAGTGAAGTTAAAATATCTTTATCCCCAAACATTAAGTGAAGAACAGGCTGGGTTTAGAAAAGAGAGAAGCTGCCTTGACCACATTTTTACTCTACAGCTTATATTGGAGGAACACATTGAAAAGCAAGAACCTTTCATAAACATAAACATTCATAATATTGTTTTTATCATTATAATTATTAATTATTATTACTGCCTAAGACTAAAAAGTGAAACTGTTAATAATAAACTACTAAACTAAAAAAACATATTTCATACATCATCAAGTACCAGGCCCGCTGGCGTAGGTGATCATGTCTCTCCACAACTTTCGATCTCGGCAGCTATTTATCATTTATGTTGTTGACCTTCTGCCAAGCCATTCTTTTAAGCTGTCTTGTATATTTTCTCTTTGCTTCCCTCTGTCTTTTCGTTCCTCAATCTTTCCAGTTGTTCTCTATTCATTACATGACCAAAAAATGATGATTGTTTCTTCCTAATATTGGAAATTAGCTCTCTTTTTGCTTTGACCTCTCTCAGAACATCTTCATTACTCTTCTTAGCTGTCCATGGTATTCTCAATATTCTTCAAAATATTTTATTACATTACTATAACAATAAACGACAAAAATTAAATTATTAACAATAATATGACCATAAGAGCCATAGAGGTGAAAACAGATCTATACCTATGTTTCATAGATTACACCAAGGCATTTGACAAAGTAAAACACCAAGAAATAATCAACATTTTAGAAAGCATAAACGTAGACACAGCAAAGATCTAAGAATAATAAAGAACATGTACTGGCAACAAACAGCGGCCATAAGAACTGGAAACCAATTGGGAATGTTTCAACAAATAAAACAGGGTGTTAGACAAGGTTGTGTGCTGTCACCAGATTTGTTTAATATTTATAGTGAGATTATTTTAAGATCCATAAGGGGCATGCCTCGAATAACAATTGGAGGTAAATAATATAAATAATCTAAGGTATGTTGATGATACAGTCTTAATCGCTAAGAGTGAAAATGAGTTACAAGAAATGTTGGACATTATAGTGAAAGAAAGCAAAAATAAAGGACTCAGCCTTAATAGCAAAAAGACAGAGGTAATGATAACAACAAAGAAAAAGACATCACCTCAGTGCAAAATAAAGACAAGTGGAACAATATTAAAACAGGTAAATGAATTTAAATATTTGGGAACTTTGTTAACCTCAGACAGAAGATGTAAAAAAAGAGGTGAGATGCAGAATGGCTCAGGCAAAAGCAGCTTTCCAAAAAATGAGGAAGATACTATACTATACAATCCATTTTTGACAATAGAAACAAGAAAAAGAGTTTTTAAATGTTATGTAGAGCCAGTCTTAACATATGGATGCGAATCATGGACAATAGGACAACAGACAAGAAAATCACTGGAATCTGTAGAAATGTGGTTTTACAGAAGAATGTTGAGAATACCATGGACAGCTAAGAAGAGAGTAATGAAGATGTTCTGAGAGAGAGGTCAAAGCAAAAAGAGAGCTAATTTCCAATATTAGGAAGAAACAATCATCATTGTTTGGCCATGTAATGAGAAGAGAACAACTGGAATATATTGTAAGAACTGGAAAAATTGAGGGACGAAGAGATAGAGGGAAGCAAAGAGAAAAAATACCAGACAGCTTAAGAGAATGGCTTGGCAGAAGGTCAACAACAGAAATGATAAATAGCTGTCGAGATCGAAAGTTGTGGAGAGACATGATCACCTACCCTACGCTAGTAGGCCCGGTACTTGATGATGATGAATATGACCCAATATTTAATTAACAAATATGACAAATATTTTTTTTATGTATGTCAAAGACGAATGAGATAGATGATAAAAATCAAATCAAACTGCTTGCTAGGCTTGCTGCTTACTTACCATACATCAAATCTCAGTCCGGTCTCTCTGGGCTTACTGCCAGTCTTATCTGAGAATCATAATAATCATTATTCTAAACAAAGGCATGAGACAAAATGATCTGAGAATGAGAATGATCGCGTTCATCTCTCTCTCTCATTCTCGTTTTTTTAAACTAAAGTCTGGTCCGCAACCGCAACCCATACCCGCCAAGATACTGACCCACACACTACACTCACACAGTCGAGTGGGTGCCCACACGTGACACATCATGATCATTTGTTCATATTGAATCGAATCATTTATTTATTTATATGATTATAATCAAATCAGTGTTGTGTTCAATACGACGACACGTGTCTGTTTCTGTCTGGCTAAAAAATATGTTAGTTAACGAAACACTGTGTTGGAGAGCCTCGCTGGTTGTAGAAGTTGTAGTGTGTGAGACTATTCACCATCTGATTGTATCAACTTGTCTCATGAAGCGTTCACCGCTGCCTTCTTGAGCTTCTTGTCCGATACAATTTCCAGCCATGTTTTTAGTTGACTGAACATCATCATGTGCCGGTTGGCGTAGGCGATCAAGACCTTCCACAATCTTCTATCCACAGTGCACTATATCAATTCCGATAACTTTTTTCCAAGCTATCTAGTATCTTCTGTCTTTGTCGTACGCGACCTCTCTTTCCCTGTATTTTGCCGGTTGTAATCAAATATTCCAACTTTCCTCTTCTCATGATGAGCCCGAAAAATGTTCATTGTTTCTTTCTGATGTTTCTTAGGAGCTCCCTTTTTGTGTTGGCCTCTGAGAATTTCCTCATTGCTCTTTTTAGCTGTCCATGGCACTTTCAACATTCTTCTGAGAAATCCCATTTCTGTGGCGTCTAATCGTCTTTTCATTTCTTTGTTTACTGTTTATTATTCGCTTCCCACATCTTGGGGAGCATTGATGATGTCCGCTCGATCCATTGATTAACCGTCCTCAACGACAGCACAGCTAGCCAACCTGTCCGCCCTTTCATTTGCCCGTACTCCTGCATGTCTAGGGACATAGACAAAGATGACCTTACGTATATTTTACTTCTGCAATGACTATAACCATTGCCTACGTACAGAGCCCGCCTCCACTTTTTTTAATAATGTCCATCGAATCACTCAGTATACAGGCGTGGGTGTAGTCTTGTGATTCTAACCAGTTGAATGCCCTAGTCACTGCCATCACTTCCATCGTCATGCTACTCGTGGTCATGACGTATGCACCATTGTCTTCTTTGACTATTCTGCCTGCCGAGCGTGTAAATGCCCATGCACTTATTTAGTGTCGTATTACAGATCCGTTTGTATAGATGACTGCATCTTTCTCATCGGTGTTATCGCAGATGAGACAGTTGGTCTCCGCATTGACCACGACTGAGTTCTGTTCCCTATTTTTCCTGTCGAGTGTGACATTACATGAGAATGTCCCCTTGAATGACGTAGGCACCGGTATCCACTCCTCGCCAACGTTGATTTTGGTAAGCCCACAGGCCTGTTTGATGACTTCTTTTGCTCGGCCCACCCATGATTTGCCTCTTTTTAGCCTGGCACCTTTCCCTGTGTTGAGCTCGTGGTGCAATGGATGCTCTTTATCTGCACTAATCTTCGGGTATGCTCGTGCCCTCCAGATCTTGATTCTGTATCCATGGTTGGAAAGTCAAGAAGATACTTCATTGCCACACTGGGAGTGTCCCTCGTACACCCCAAGATAATGTGTATAGCTTCATTCTGTATTATTTCCACCCTGTCAATTTGAGTCTTACTGACAGTAAGAATTGTCAGAGCGTACTCGATTGGTGCGAGGACTAATCCCTGGAAGAGAAGGGTAAGTAGCCTCTGCTCGATGTTGGCAGCTGCCATGACCTTCAAGGCGGCTAATCCTTTGAGGGATTTTGCTATCACATGGTCAGCGTGGTCCCGAAAACACAGGTTGCGATCAAACTTAACTCCGAGGTATGTCACTTGTCCCTGGTCACCTCATCAGCTCCAATTCCTCCCATCCAGCTGTTGTTCCGTAATCGTTATTGTGTACACGATAGAACTGGTGACAATGGTGAGTATGTGGCAGCCCTGGACAAATGGATGTTGGCTCGGAAGACCAAGTTTCACATCTGAGTATCACCTTCTTCTGAAACAGTGCAGCAGCGATCCATCTAATGAGGAAGGGGTGCACCGCCAGTTTGAGGAGCATGTGCATGAGGTATTCAAATAGCACCCTGTTGTATGCTTCCTCCAGATCTATAGCAGCAGCACATGTCTCCTCTCGTCTGTGGAAACTTTCGAAGACGTCATAGGCGAAGACTGCCGCATTGAGCCATGTCTCTTTGTTATATCTATACCCACCGAGTGTGGGTGGGAATACGCGTTTCTGTTCAAGGCGACAGGTGAGAACACAGGCAACTATTTTCTCCAGCAGCTTGCCCGCAGTGTTCTGCATTGTGATGATTCTGTAGGCACTGATCTGAGAATGATTCATATTTGGCTTCGGTAGCGGTAGTAAGTAGCTGTGTAGCCACTCCTACTTAATCTGGTCACTCCGAATGCTGGTATTAAACTCTTTGGCCAGTTTCGTCGTCAGCTAAATCGCCTATGTCATCGTACCGAACACCATCTGGACCAGGAGCAGTGTTGTGTGACCTTTTTAAGTGTCGTGCGAATGGTATCGGTTGTGATTGTGAGATCTTCTTCCAGCACTACATCCTTACACAATTCTGACAGCGACCCCCGAACCCTCATTCTTACAGCCTCATTTCTTTGGTAAGTCTGCTCAACGTAGCGGACAAGCAAGGCCTTCCCTTTGCTCTCATCAGATTTGTGCCATATCCGGCCTGTGCTCTGAAAGTCTGGTATGCCTCTTTCTCGTGTTGTGCCATTCATGCTCTGATGAAGGCGCCAGAATGTGGCTAGCGATTTTTCTGAGCACACTTTTTTACAGAAATAATTCCATTTGGCACATAGTTTAAAGTGCATAATTTTTTGGTCGACCACTTCTTTCAGACGCTTCAAGAACTCAGGTTGTGTTCTTCCATTCTTTCTGGCTTTCTGCCATGTCTTGGCCGTTTGTCTCTTGTTCCGCCATGCTTCCTCGACTTCTACGTTCCACCAGGGTGGCTGCGTCCATCTCTCCTGCCTCCTACGAGGGGCGTTCTGTTTCTTATGTCTGGTTTTGGTAATGACGTCCTGGTCTGTTTTCTCGTAGTTGAATGTGTGGAGCTTTCTTTTCGGGCTTCTGTTTCTGCTTTTCTCAATTAGGAGGACACATGGATAGTGATCACTTCCGTGGAACCCCAGTACACTCCACTTGCAAACCGGTGCGAAGGTGGAAGACACCAGTGCAAGGTCTATGACACTATCAGAGTCCCCTGTTCGAGTGGCCATTCTTGTTGTCCTTCCATCATTCAAGCACACTAAATCGACTGACACTAGTGCTTTGTCTAGGTCTTCTCCCTGCTTGTTAGTTATGACGTTACCCCACTGGTTTAATGCCTTTAGCATTAAAGTCTCCGCAGAAAATGACGTTATCTTCCTAGAACTCGAAGAGATTCTGCCATTGTTGCGTGTCCACCTTTCCATTACATGCATACACATTTACAACCACGAAATAAACTGGGGTCTGCACTCTAACCGCATGTACTTGCAATTCTGCATTGTCCCACGCAGACATATCAACCTCAGCTGCTACCATGTTGTTTCGCACAAGGATGGCCTGCCCAAGTTGCCGTCTACTGTTGAAACAATGAAATCCAGGGGCATTAACTGCCCTATCACCAAGAAGTGTTTCTTGTAAAACCATTATATCGGCGCCGCACAGAAGCTTATCAAGAATGGGCCGTCGTTGATTTATTGACCCACAATTTCAATATGTAACGCGCACATACTTTAGGCCTAGCCTCTCACACTTCGACGGTTTAATACCACCACGCTTACCTTGTCATGTTTTCCTTCTTCGATGTTGTCGTTTGGGCTGCATCTGAATACTTACTGTCGTCATTGTTGATTTTGTCGCTGGAAGTCGATTCTGTGAGTGTGGATGGTCTAGACTCACGTGCACTCACTCAGTCGCACGGTCCAGCACCCGTTTCCACGTTATAGACTGGCCAACTCCAGTAAATCGCTCTGCAGCACGTGGATACACTGTGAGCTTTTGACAAATAAATGAACTAGGCGTCCTTAACAGACCGGCGAAAACAAACCGCCATTTTTTCCACGCGTTCATTGATTACTTATGTTTTCTTACTATTCAGACTGAGACCTTTCTTGTTGCTTTCTTTCAATTTTATGTCTATCATTTCTTGTAGTTCATTCTCTGTCTCTGCTATTAAGATTGTATCATCCGCATGTCGCAAATTGTATATTTGACCGTTGACTTCAATTCCATTTTTGTCTACTATTGACAGCATAATATTTTCGCTATAAAATTAAAACAAATCTAGCGACAGAACACAGCATGGTCTGGCTCCTTGTTTAATATATCGAAACTGTACTGTTTGGTTGCTAATTCTTTTGGGTTCTGACTGAATTCATCATCATCATCATCATCATGTGCCATACCGGTTGGCGTAGGCGATCATGTCCTTTCACAATCTGCTATCTACAATGCATCGTATAAGTTCTGTTGTTGACTATTTGCCATGCCATGACACCAGGCTATCTAATATTTTATCTCTTTGTCGTCCGCGATCTCTCTTTACTTGTATTTTGCCTGTTGTAACCAAGTATTCCAACTTTCCTTTTCTCATGATGTGCCCGAAAAATGTTGATTGTTTTTTTTACTGATGTTTTCTAGTAGCTCCCTTTTTGTGGGACTGAATTATTCTGAATGAATTACATGCAAAAATTGACCACAACGGCCTGAGTTGGTTGCTGGTGCTTTGTCATGAGTTTTTATTATTGTTAATAATAAATAAATAGCGCGTACTGTCTAGAAAAATAAGTTACAAGAACTGAAAGTTAACTGGGAATGTTTCAACAAAGCGTTGCTAGAAACATTGCTGTGTTCCAGTTCTTCTAACACATGCAGTGAGTGGAGTTGGTCACAGTTAGTGTGAGTTATTAGGCGACGTTTACTGTAGTGTGAAGACACATACTCTTCTACCTTTTTAGCTCCCAGTGGAGCATAGGTCTTCAACAAACACTTTTTAAGTCGTTCTGTTTTTTTTGCCATTCTTTTAAGATCATTCCATGTCGTCCCCATCATCTTCATCTCTGCTTCTATCTGTCTTCTCCAAGAATTCCTTGGTCTTCCTCTTTGTCTTTTCCCCTGGGGATTGCAAAAAGGGCCTGTTGTGTAATACTCTCAGTTGGCTTCCGCAGTATGTGTCCTATCCAGCGTCGTCGTCTTCGCTGTATCTCTTTATCCACTGGTATTTGACTGGTACATTTCCATAATTCTATGTTAGTGATTTTGTCCTGCCATTTCCATCCATTCTGCGTAAGCATCCATTAAAGAAAGTCTGTATCTTCATGATTGTCAATTTTGTTGTTCTCCATGTTTCACAGCCATATAATAGGACTGATTTAACATTTGAGTTGAAAATTGTTATTTTTGTATTTAACCTAATTTCTTTGGATTTCCATATGTTTCCCAGTGCAACGAAAGCTCTTGATATCCTTATTTTGGTATCATTTTCTGTTCCTCCCTCTTTATCTATATTACTGCCTAGATATATATAGGATTGTACGTCTAGTAGAGGTATTTCTCCTAATTGTATCTGGTTATTGCCAACTGCATTAATTCTCATAAATATCTCGCATGTATACTGAGTGATTCGATGAGCATGATAAAAAAAAGTGGAGGCGGGCTCTGTACGCATGCAATGGGTAGAGTCGTTGCAGAAATCCAAAATACGTAAGGTCACCTTTGTCTCTATGTCCCTGGACATGCGGGAGTTCGGGGAAATGAAAGGGCGGACAGGTTGGCTAGCTGCGCTGTCGTTGAGGACGGGCAACCAATGGATCGGGCGGACATCATCAATGCTTTCCGAGATGTGGGAAGAGCACAGGACTTCGACAAACACAGATCCACGTCACTTCTTCGGATGATGGAAATGGGAGTTAAGTTGGGCACAGCCAGAAATGAGACACTTAGTGGCCGTGTAAGAAGACTTATCAACCAACATAGAACTGGAGTCGTCAGTCGCTGGACACTGCGGGAATTGCTGAGGAGGGGATCTGATCACCTATGGACATCTTCGGAGTGCAATGATGATGACCCGCAAATAACTCAATAACTCTCATAATGTTGGTCTTATCTCTATTAATCTTCAGTCCTAGCTGTTGTGATCTCCCATCAAGTATGCCCATTTTATCCTGCATCTGTTGATGGCTGTGTGATAGGAGATCTATGTCATCAGCAAAGTCTAAATCATCAAGTTGCTTGGTCAGTGATCACTGGATTCCATTTCTGTTGTTTTGAGTTATTTTCATAATCCAATCTATGGCCAGTAGAAAGAGAAATGGAGATAGAAGACATCCCTGCCTTACTCCTGTTCTTATTTCAAATGCTTCTGTAAGCTGTCCTTCATGCACCACACTACATTTCGTTCCTTCATACATTGTTTTTATCAGGTTAATAAACTTTATGGGGATTCCGTAATGACTCAGCAACTTCCAAAGTCTATATTTCCTTTGGCATCTCAGAATGTTTTTATTACTCTTCTTAACTGTCCATGGTAGTCTCAACATTCTTCTGTAAAACCACAATTCTACAGCCTCCAGTTATTTTTTTTGTCTGTTGCCCTATTGGTCGCTACACGTTGATGATATTCTTCAGAGAAGATCTGAGTACTTAGAGGCTTGTCCAGTGTGCAATGAGGATGACCTGTGGACTAAAGTAAACTAAAACTAAATAATAACGTATCCAACAGACACTGAATAACTTCCAATGTAAAAAAAAAAACGTGTATGAATGTCAAACTTCTTTGAGAATTTCCTCATCGGTCTTTTTAGCTGTCCAGAAACCTTTCAACATTCTTTTGAGAAATCCCATCTCTGTGACGTCTAATCGTTTTTCATTTCTTATTAATTTTCATTTACTGTCCATTATTCGCTTCCATAGGTCAGAATTGATTCTATATCTATCTATCTATTGACCTTTCGAGCCGTAGCCGGCCCATTGGGCGTAGACCAAGATACGCCTTCTCTTATCTGAATTTCTGTTCTAGCAGTTTTCAATTCTTTTAAAGATATTTTATCAAATCTCGCCATTTGTCTCTGTTCTGTGCAAGCAGCTCAAACTCATTGAGGGAGCCGAATCCTGCTGCTCTTGCCTCTCTCATCAATGTTCTTCTCAGTGTCTCTCTGGGTCTTCCTCTTTTTCTTCTACCTGTTGTTTCCCACATGAGGGCTTGCTTTGCTATTCGGTTATTATCTCTTCTCATCACATGTCCAACATATGACCATCGTCTTTTCTTTATTACTGAAGATATTAGTGGTTGATTGGCGATTTCTCTAATTTCCTCGTTTGTTTTGAATTCGTTCCATGCTATACCAAGTATTTTCCTTAGACATTTATTTTCGAATGCGTTCAACTTTGTTTCTATATCTCTTGTTGTTTTCCAGCTTTCACACGCACACGTTAAGGGTTGATAGTACATTTGATTTGAATAGCCTAAGTTTTGTGTTTGTGCTGATGAGTTTTGATTTCCACAACTTTTCAAGGCTTCTGAAAGACATTGCTGCTTTAGCTATTCTGATTCTAATTTCTTTGCTTGTATCCCCTTCTCGATCAATGTGACTTCCAGGATAGATAAAGTGATCGATCTCTTCCACTGGTTTGTTTTCCATGTATGTTTTGTCGTCTGTTAGAATTAAACTTTTCATGACTTTAGTCTTTTCATGATTGATCTCAAGCCAAATTTTGCTGACTATTGATGCTAGTTCATTTGTGTTTTCCTGCATCATTTTTATCTGGCTGCTGATGAGAACTGTGTCATCAGCAAAGTCGAGGTCCTCCAAATGGTCAAGCAAAATAATATGACCCAAATTGTGCATGAGTCGTAGAGTGAAAATGTGGTCAAGGCAGCTTCTCCCTTTTCTAAACCCAGCCTGTTCTTCAAGCATTACTGTATCTATTGAATCCTTTATTTTATTTAGGATGATTTTGTAGAATAACAATAACTAAATAATTATGTTGCATTTTTTGGAGATGTATTAGATTATGGCTATCAATTGCCTAGAGGATCTCAGCTGTTAACTTATCCTCTCCAGTAGCCTTGTTATTGGTCATAAGCTTTAAGGTGGTTTCTATTTCGATCAAGGTGAAGTCATCTAAATTTACATCTAATTCTGCTGCTGGTGTTTCAGCTTCAAAATCTATTAAACTTTGGGTAGTGGACGGTTTAAGAATTTCTTTGAAGTGTTCCGCCCAACGGGCTTTTATGTATGCGCTTGTTGTTAGCATTATTCCAGATTTGTCTAGAATTGGTGTTCCACTGGATGTATAGGTGTTTGTCAGCATCTTTTGTACAGTATTAAGAGTTCTGCTGTCTCCTGTAATTGCAGCTGTCTCTGCTTTCTCTGCCAAATTGTCTCTTGTATCTCTTCTTGCTGAACTTTTCACTTTGTTGTCTAATTTTTTGTATGTTGCTTTTGCCAGGACCTTTCCAAGATCTGTCTTTACATTAGTCATGGCTCTCTTCGCTTCTCTTCTTTCTTTGATGTATTTCCATGTGGTGTCTGAAATCCAAGCTCGTTTCTCCATTTTCTTCAGTCCGACACTTGCTTTTGCTGCTGTCATTAGTATTTCTAGTGATTCTATATAACACCGCTGAACTCTCTTTCTCACTTCTATTAACATAGATTTGTTGCAAAAGACGTTTTTCATTGTTGTTTTTTTTTTTTTTGCATAAGCTATTCTTCATTTTCTGAAATGCTACTTTGGCCTGAGCTAGCTTTTTAATTCTGTGGTGCCATCTTCCATCCGATGTTATTATTGTGCCCAAGTATTTGAAACGTTGCACTTGTTTCAGATTTTTCCTGTTTATTTTTATGCTTTTCTGTATGGTGCAGAAACATGGACTTTAGACCAGAAAACAGAACAGAAAATTGAAGCCTTTGAAATGTGGATTTATAGAATAATAGGTAGAATTGGATGGAAAGAATAGAAAACAAACGAAGAAGTTTTAAAACAACTAAAAATGAAAAAAAAAGAACTACTAAACACAATTAGAGCAAGACAAATGAAATTTTTTGGTCATGTTAAAAGACACAACAGTCTAATAAAAGTAATATTAGAAGGGAAAATACAAGGTAAAAGAGGCAGAGGCAGACCAAGACTAACATGGACGAGTAACATCAAAAGATGGACAAGTCAGCCTATGACAATCTGCACCATCAACAAAGCAAGAGACAGAGGGGAATGGCGCTCCATGGTAGCCAACCTTCGATGCGGAGAGGGCACTCGATGATGATGATTTTTATGCTGCATAATGGTGACCAGAGACAACGAATGGCCTCTCCATGCAGCCAAACAAATGTTCAGTAATAAAGAAATTAAGAAGTCCTGCCTTAAAAAACTGTCATACTCAGCCGCGCAGGATCTGCTCACGAAGCCATATAAGGCCTCAAACATGACTGACTTATCCAAGACATTTTAACCTCTGTGCCAGCATTCACCCGACAACTACTTCCGTTTACATCGACATCTCCGCCCTTAAAAGATAATTAAAAAAAAAAAAAAAAAAAAAAAAAAAAAGTGCCGCTAGGACGCTATTGGAGACTTATTATTTGCGTGTTTGAATACAAGCTGCGAGATCAGACCATACATATTCGACTTCAGTACAGCATACATAACATGGACATTAGACAAGAAAACAGACATGAAAATTGAAGCCTTTGAAATGTGGATTTATAGAAGATTGGGTAGAATTGGATGGAAAGAAAAGAAACAAACGACCTAGTTTTAAAACAACTAAAAATGAAAAGAGAACTACTAAACACAATTAGAACAAGACAAATTAAATTTTTGGACTATGTTAAAAGACACAACAGTACTACCAAAAGTAATATTGGAAGGGGAAATACAAGGTAAAAGAGGCAGAAGCAGACCAAAACTAACATGGACGAGTAACATCAAAAGATGGACAAGTCAGCCGATGACAATCTGCACCATCAAAGCAAGAGACAGAGTGGAATGGCGCTCCTTGGTAGCCAACCTTCGGTGCGGAGACGGCACTCAAGGTTGCTTTCCCTCTAGATCACCACCAGTGACGTAGGTTGCTATTCCAAACTGGGTCGCTGCCCCGTGTATTAAAGGGGAGCAAACAGTGAAAGGAAAATAAATTATGTTAAAACTGTAACGTCCTTTTATTTATATAGATGTTTCCAAATGTTTCAACACTCTACATAGTTGATTAACTTAACAGCACTTTTTCTTTCCTTCCTCATTTGCCTTTTAGCAAGCGTCGAGTGGAGATACAATTTGCGGTCTTTTGCTCTCCTGTTCGCTTGTTATGTTTACTAGTGTTTCTAATATTCCATCAATCCATCTTTTTTGTGGTCGACCCTTGGGTCTCGTATTCTCGCAACGTTTATTGAGGGCTCGTTGTGTTGTGTTTTGATCACTCTGCCTTGTCACGTGGTCAAACCATTGTATCTGTTGTTTCCTTATATATTCTATGGCGGGGACTATTCCTAGCTTTTTTCTCAGTTCTTCATTTCTGATCTTTTCTCTCAGGCTATTTCATGTCATTCGTCTAACACATTTAATCTCAGCAGAGGTTATTTTTCTTATTATCCATGCATCTAAGGTCCAGGTCTAGAATAGGAAGCACAAAGCTGGGAGAAATATTGTATTGTAGAGTGCCCGTTTTGCCTCTAGAGACTTCAACACCATGGTGGGCATATAAGCCACCATCAGATAAAAGACATATTGAATACAAAACAAATACAAAATATTAATACTTTTCTCAGCATGGCGATGTGAGTTGATAGACTTCACGTGATTAGACAAGAAGTTGGATGACATTGGAAGGTGATAGAATTAGGTGTTAGAGGCAGTCAAGAATGACACGGGTGGTAGCAGGAGATAGAGAAGTGTGTACAATGGAATGAAAATGAGCAAACAAAGTCAGACGTGTCTCAGGAAACAAGGGGATAAATGAGGCATAAAACAGAGATTATGGAGGACTGGCGTAAACATTGTGTGTGATATGTGATGAGGTACAGGATGGTAGAATGTCTGACAGTAGTATAATAGAAGCTATATGGAAATGGGATAAAAAGAAGCATCACTGCTATTATTATTTGCCTCTACCAGCTTTACAGCAGAACTGCTTTTATTTGCCTGTCCCATCTCCAAGAAGAGGAAAGAGACTAGGAACAATGTGCCTGTAGTAAAAAAAAAAAAGTAAAGTGCCCCCGTCACGCCAAGTAGCGTATAGGGAATATGGTGTTAGTGACCATAAATTTTACAGACCTTCAGCACATGATTTTTGGGGTAATGTGGTCGGTATTACGCCCGTGCCACTTTACTATAGATAAAAAAAATCCGGTACCCATTTAAGGCTGGGTGAACCCGGAAGGCGTCAGTTGGGATCGAACCCTACCTCTTGTCCTTTGTAGTCCAGTTCACTAACCACTGAGCTATCGCGAATGTGCCTGTAGGTCACGTGATAAATAGTCAATGGGACAGGTAAGCTCTCATGGACCAAAAAGGAGCCAAACAGGGAGGAAGGTTCCCTTTCCCTGCTTTTTTAAATAATGATAGAGGTCATTGTCATGCAAGTTCCATTTTTACAGTAACTGTAAATATAATCGCTTGTTGTTTTGGCATCTCTGTTTCCTGGGGGATCTGTAGAGAGAATAAACATAACAATTCTACAAACCTTCAGGTCAGAAGTCAGCATGTCATATCAATGTGAGACATAAGTTAGCAAACATGCTCTGCTACAAGGTATGTGACTACCATATAATAGATACATAGATGAGCATGTGTGAGTGTAATTATGGTGTATGTGTATTAGGATGTATGTATGCATATTAGTAACAAAGGAAGAGTTAACTGCACTCATTCCTGCGTGTGTTAGACGAATGGCAGGAAACAGTCTGAGAGACAAGATCAGAAATGAAGAACTGAGAAAAAAGCTAGGAATAACCCCTGCCATAGAATATATAAAGAAACAACAGATAAAATGGTTTGGCCACATTACAAGGCAGAGTGATCAAAACACAACACAACGAGTATTCAATAAACGTTGTGAAACCACCAGACCCAAAGGTCAACCATGAAAAGATGAATTGATGGAATATTAGAAATACTAGGAAACATAACAGCAGCAGAGGCGCACAGAAGCACAAAGGACCTCAAATTATATCTCCCCTCGACACTGAAAGGCAAATGAGGAAGGATAGAAGAAGAAGAATTTCTGAGAACGAATGAAGGAAGACTTCCCCATCAGGTAATCATGGGGAAACCATTCAGTAAAAGAAAACAAGACAGACCAAGCTAGAAAAGGCTCAATCATGGACTAAGAAACAACCAAGAACTACAAGAAAATCATCAATCATGGACTAAGAAACAACCAAGAACTACAAGCAAATCATCAATCATGGACTAAGAAACAACCAAGAACTACAAGCAAATCATCAATCATGGACTAAGAAACAACCAAGAACTACAAGCAAATCATCAATCATGGACTAAGAAACAACCAAGAACTACAAGAACTAAAAGCAAATCATCAATCATGGACTAAGAAACAACCAAGAACTACAAGCAAATCATCAATCATGGACTAAGAAACAACCAAGAACTACAAGCAAATCATCAATCATGGACTAAGAAACAACCAAGAACTGCAAGCAAATCATCAATCATGGACTAAGAAACAACCAAGAACTACAAGAACTAAAAGCAAATCATCAATCATGGACTAAGAAACAACCAAGAACTACAAGCAAATCATCAATCATGGACTAAGAAACAACCAAGAACTACAAGCAAATCATCAATCATGGACTAAGAAACAACCAAGAACTACAAGCAAATCATCAATCATGGACTAAGAAACAACCAAGAACTACAAGAACTAAAAGCAAATCATCAATCATGGACTAAGAAACAACCAAGAACTACAAGCAAATCATCAATCATGGGCTAAGAAACAACCAAGAACTACAAGCAAATCATCAATCATGGACTAAGAAACAACCAAGAACTACAAGCAAATCATCAATCATGGACTAAGAAACAACCAAGAACTACAAGCAAATCATCAATCATGGACTAAGAAACAACCAAGAACTACAAGAACTAAAAGCAAATCATCAATCATGGACTAAGAAACAACCAAGAACTACAAGCAAATCATCAATCATGGACTAAGAAACAACCAAGAACTACAAGCAAATCATCAATCATGGACTAAGAAACAACCAAGAACTGCAAGCAAATCATCAATCATGGACTAAGAAACAACCAAGAACTACAAGAACTAAAAGCAAATCATCAATCATGGACTAAGAAACAACCAAGAACTACAAGCAAATCATCAATCATGGACTAAGAAACAACCAAGAACTACAAGCAAATCATCAATCATGGACTAAGAAACAACCAAGAACTACAAGCAAATCATCAATCATGGACTAAGAAACAACCAAGAACTACAAGAACTAAAAGCAAATCATCAATCATGGACTAAGAAACAACCAAGAACTACAAGCAAATCATCAATCATGGGCTAAGAAACAACCAAGAACTACAAGCAAATCATCAATCATGGACTAAGAAACAACCAAGAACTACAAGCAAATCATCAATCATGGACTAAGAAACAACCAAGAACTACAAGCAAATCATCAATCATGGACTAAGAAACAACCAAGAACTACAAGAACTAAAAGCAAATCATCAATCATGGACTAAGAAACAACCAAGAACTACAAGAACTAAAAGCAAATCATCAATCATGGACTAAGAAACAACCAAGAACTACAAGAACTAAAAGCAAATCATCAATCATACGACATTTTTGTGTGCTACATCATCGTAATGGCTCATCATACATCACTAGACCGGCTGTACGATAATCTTACGGTCTGTTGTTTGATATCGACGGGGATAATCTGACGACTAACTGTGTGTCTAAATGTTCGGAATTGGAGTCAACAACGATGGCCTAACATCATCAAACGCTATACATTTTTTTTTAAATACGACGATCATCATTTTCAAAGGACGTGAACTTCTGGTGTATTGTGGATAGGCGGCGGGAACAATTGCAGGCTATGCATGAAAAGTGTTCCATGTTGCAGTTTCCTCATATTCCAAGTCCGGCCTGTTGCAGGAACTGCTGAGTTAAGTGCTCTGTGCACACCGTGAGCAGTGTGTCTCATCCGTTTTTATCATGTTTCAATATTCCAATTGTTTATGATGAATGATGATATCGTATGACAGGGAACAGTTGGCTGTGCTCACTTTCTGCGCGGTTTCACCTTATGTCTTTTGGCGTGTGCTGAGACTACTACGATGGGGACTACAGTTACCTTTCTTTGTTTGGGAGATGAGATATTAATTCGGATGATTACGCTGGTACGGGCGGGTAAGCAATTATGGATTTTAATTCGTTTGCAGTGATACTGGGGCCTTCCATAACCAAATAACCAAATAACTATGACATCTGCTCTATTGTCACCTAAGGCCTGAGAGGAAAATTACATGAAAATTTGTCACAACACAAACTGTACATTAGTTGCGCTCAAGTTTTCGAAAGCTCGGTAATAGGCAAAGAACTGTGATGTTGCAGTAAAGATGATGATTAGGTGATAAGGTGGACACAGTTTTGTGTGTGGTTTTTTTTTTTTTTTTTTGCTTATGGAGCGAGGAGACTGGGATCCCACTAGCAGCTAAGCTTTTTCATATATTTTTTGTTATATGCACAATTTGTCATTACTTTCTATGATACAGTTATCCTTCTATGCATTTACCAGAAGACTAAAGAAATTGTTATACCTCTTTGTCATTCACCCTTAAAAGGGCATTAAGTAGGCATAATTGCATTGTGTTGATGTTTGCAGTAAGACTGTGATATCTGTACCATTTGGACCAACACATCCGTCTTCAGCATGGCGCTTTGAAGTACCAGGTTGCCTTCCCTTTCAATCCCTACTCCCTTGGCTAGACTAGACTTGTTAGTCTGTTACTAGAGGCCAACACAAAAAGGGAATATCAGAAAGAAACAATCAACATTTTTCGGGTTCATCATGAGAAGAGGAAAGTTGGAATACTAGGTCACAACTGGCAAAATAAGAGAAAAGAGAGATCGCTGATGACAAAGAGAGAAAATACTGGATAGCTTGGTGTCATGGCATGGAAAGCAGTCAACAGAACTGATATGATGCGCTGTGGATAGAAAATTGTGGAAGGACATGATCGCCTACACCAACCGGTATGGCACATGATGATGAGAGGCAACACGAAGAGGAGGAATAGGGTCTGGATAGCTCATGGTTCACATATCTTGGTGCAAACCATCAGCTATGTGTCGCTGCAGCTTTCAGTCCTGTTGCTGTTGGGTGCTTTTGTCCCTATAATGTAGTTAAATCTCAGTATATTTTTCTTGTTCATGTTCTGCTTGTCCTCATTTTGGTTTTTGTTTCTGAGAAAGGCTGTATATAAGGCTGAAACTTTAATTTTTAAATATTTTTTCTAATGTAAAGCTTGTCATAATACACTGGGTTCACCTCATTTCTTTCCTAAACGCTTCATTCATATAACCATAGGTTTGAGGGAACAGAATCACTCCATCCTGAGTCACTTTGTCCGAGTTTTTTTTTTTTCTTGTGCATTCACCAGCTTTCACCTCTGGCAAAGTCCCTAGAGACTAGGGAACTGAATTTTGCGCATTAATCCATTTTACCTGGCAGCTGTATGTACAGGGGTCCCTTGCACCATCATCATCATCATCGAGTGCCTTCTCCACAACGAAGGTTGGCTACCATGGAGCGCCATACTGTTCTGTCTCTTGCTTTGATGGTGCAGGTTGTCATAGATTGATTTGTCCATCTTTTGATGTTACTCGTCCATGTTAGTCTTGGTCTGCTTCTGCCTCTTTTACCTTGTATTTTCCCCTCCAGGATTACTTTTAGTAGGCTGTTGTGTCTTTTAACATGGCCCAAAAATCGCATTTGTCTTGTTTGAATTGTGCTTAGTAGTTCTCTTTTCATTTTTAGTTGTTTTAAGACTTCATCATTTGTTTTCTTTTCCTTCCATCCAATTCTACCTATTTCCAATTTCCCTTCTTGATATAGAGTCCTAACATTCCAAGTACTTATTTTAAGATCTTTCCTCCAACATAAGTTCAAATTCCTCTCCATGGCTTCCTCTGGACTAGTACATGATGAGGCTCCAATCTCTTTTACGGTGGTCTGCAATATTCGCCTTTCGTGTTCTGAATATGCCTCATGTGTACCACACACTTTGCTGTTTTCGCTTTCTGGGCCGTTGATCATTTCTGATTCACCCGCCCCATCCACAGTCACAGACTTTTCACATATGGGTTGAACATACCCAGTTTGCCCTTGCACCACTGGCAGATAACTTCATCATTGGAGATACTCATATTTTTTCCATCAATGAGTAATTGACGTTTCAAGCCAGGCCTCGCTGCTGAGACAAGGGGTGTCAAGGAATTCACAACCTCTCTGTCTCGAGACCATCATCTTGCCTTGAGACCAACCAGTCCCCCTATTAAGTTATTTGAGGGTTATCATCATTGCACTTCAATCATGTCCACAAGTACTCAGATCCTTTCCTCAGCAAGTACCGCCGTGTCCAGCGACTGACAACTCCAGCTCTGTGTTGCTTGATAGGTTCTCTTTTGCCCCAACTAAGCCTCTCATTTTTGGATGTACCAGCGTTACTCTCTTCTGCTTTATCCGAAGGAGGAACAGCATATGAACACCTTAACTACTTCACTATAGCAGTTTCATTATAAATAACACCAATTATCCAGGTGAGATCAAGTAATCATCTTCAAGATCTGTTCAAGATGCAGTTCATTACATTAACTTATATATCACAACTTATTACTTACTTACAACATATTACAACTTATATATCGCAACTTATAACTTACTTACAACATATTACAACTTATATATCACAACTTATTACTTACATACTACATATTACAACTTATATATCACAACTTATTACTTACATACTACATATTACAACTTATATATCACAACTTTTTACTTACTTACAACATATTACAACTTATATATCACAACTTATTACTTACTTACAACATATTACAACTTATATATCACAACTTATTACTTACTTACAACATATTACAACTTATATATCACAACTTATTACTTACTTACTACATATTACAACTTATATATCACAACTTATTACTTACTTACAACATATTACAACTTATATATCACAACTTATTACTTACTTACAACATATTACAACTTATATATCACAACTTATTACTTACTTACTACATATTACAACTTATATATCACAACTTATTACTTACTTACTACATATTACAACTTATATATCACAACTTATTACTTACTTACACCATCACAAATACAGTGATGGCGATACAGATGTTGGTTTGACACTAAATTATAAAGAAACAGAATACGGTGGCAATTTCTTTCTTTTATGTAAAACTAATGGTTGCACAGGTTGTACTGAGTTGATTGTTGGCTTCATCAATATTAACATTTGGAAGCAAACAAGGAATACAAAAACTGATGTATACATTTGTGTGGGCATACAAAAAGAAAGAAAGAAAGAAATCTAAATATTCATTTGTTTGGACATATGAAAGCAAGGAAGGAAGAAAGACACTGAAGTATCCATTAAGTTATAAGGAAGTTACATTTAGCAAAACACTGTAAAAATTCAAATTTATGAACAATATATGTACAGTACAAATTAACAGTTTATTTGTGTATAGTACAGTTATAATCAGAACACTGCTATAAAAAAAATAGATGAATGAATCAACATTAATATCTTCACTATAAGGTACATTTTCCATAAATTGCAACAATTTTCTCAGAGCTTTTTATATAGCAGCTTATATTGCAACTCAAAAGTTTACTTTTAGTGATTAAATAGTAGCAACAATTCTAGAAAATAAATTATGAATGGAAGAAGAAAAGCGTGAGGTGATAAGAACACAGATTAATATAATATTTTGGGCAAGTAACATAACACCAAGTTCATGATTAAGAAGATGATAACATTAATTATTAGATGGAACAGTAACATCAAGTGATGGACAAATAGTGGCCTGTCAGAGTGAACAACCAGTAAAGCAGGAAATGTAGTTGGAGAGAATGTTGGATGCAGACATATACAGAGGCCAGTTCTCAGGATCAGATCTCGACAAAAATCAGGGCAAGAGAAACAATGGCCAATATAGACAGTTTTCAGGGATCAAATCTTGACAGCAACTGAGATAAGAGAAACAATGGTCAATATAGACAGTTTTCAGGGATCAGATCTTGACAGCAACTGAGGTAAGAGAAACAATGGTTAATATAGACAGTTTTCAGGGATCAAATCTTGACAGCAACTGAGGTAAGAGAAACAATGGCCAATATAGACAGTTTTCAGGGATCAAATCTTGACAGCAACTGAGGTAAGAGAAACAATGGTTAATATAGACAGTTTTCAGGGATCAAATCTTGACAGCAACTGAGGTAAGAGAAACAATGGTCAATATAGACAGTTTTCAGGGATCAAATCTTGACAGCAACTGAGGTAAGAGAAACAATGGTTAATATAGAGAGTTTTCAGGGATCAAATCTTGACAGCAACTGAGGTAAGAGAAACAATGGCCAATATAGACAGTTTTCAGGGATCAAATCTTGACAGCAACTGAGGTAAGAGAAACAATGGTTAATATAGACAGTTTTCAGGGATCAAATCTTGACAGCAACTGAGATAAGAGAAACAATGGTCAATATAGACAGTTTTCAGGGATCAGATCTTGACAGCAACTGAGGTAAGAGAAACAATGGCCAATATAGACAGTTTTCAGGGATCAAATCTTGACAGCAACTGAGGTAAGAGAAACAATGGTTAATATAGACAGTTTTCAGGGATCAAATCTTGACAGCAACTGAGGTAAGAGAAACAATGGTTAATATAGACAGTTTTCAGGGATCAAATCTTGACAGCAACTGAGGTAAGAGAAACAATGGTTAATATAGACAGTTTTCAGGGATCAAATCTTGACAGCAACTGAGGCAAGAGAAACAATGGTCAATATAGACAGTTTTCAGGGATCAAATCTTGACAGCAACTGAGGCAAGAGAAACAATGGTTAATATAGACAGTTTTCAGGGATCAAATCTTGACAGCAACTGAGATAAGAGAAACAATGGTTAATATAGACAGTTTTCAGGGATCAAATCTTGACAGCAACTGAGATAAGAGAAACAATGACCAATATAGACAGTTTTCAGGGATCAAATCTTGACAGCAACTGAGATAAGAGAAACAATGGCCAATATAGACAGTTTTCAGGGATCAAATCTTGACAGCAACTGAGGTAAGAGAAACAATGGTTAATATAGACAGTTTTCAGGGATCAAATCTTGACAGCAACTGAGATAAGAGAAACAATGGTCAATATAGACAGTTTTCAGGGATCAGATCTTGACAGCAACTGAGATAAGAGAAACAATGGTCAATATAGACAGTTTTCAGGGATCAGATCTTGACAGCAACTGAGGTAAGAGAAACAATGGTCAATATAGACAGTTTTCAGGGATCAGATCTTGACAG
This sequence comes from Megaustenia siamemsis, assembly GCA_032433765.1. Classification (NCBI taxonomy): domain Eukaryota; kingdom Metazoa; phylum Mollusca; class Gastropoda; order Stylommatophora; family Ariophantidae; genus Megaustenia; species Megaustenia siamemsis. Next base: position 10,661,430 of record JAVIAB010000088.1, read on the forward strand.
CAACTGAGATAAGAGAAACAATGGTCAACATAGACAGTTCTCAGGGATCAGATCTTGACAGCAATTGGTGTAAGAGAAACAATGGTCAACATAGACAGTTCTCAGGGATCAACATAGATAGTTCTCAGGAATCAGATCTTGACAGCAACTGGAGTAAGAGAAACAATGGTCAACATAGGCAGTTCTCAGGGATCAGATCTTGACAGCAACTGGAGTAAGAGAAACAATGGTCAACATAGACAGTTCTCAGGGATCAACATAGATAGTTCTCAGGAATCAGATCTTGACAGCAACTGGAGTAAGAGAAACAATGGTCAACATAGGCAGTTCTCAGGGATCAGATCTTGACAGCAACTGGAGTAAGAGAAACAATGGCCAACATAGGCAGTTCTCAGGGATCAACATAGACAGTTCTCAGGGATCAGGTATTGACAGCAACTGGGGTAAGAGAAACAGTGATCCACATAGACAGTTCTCAGGGATCAGATATTGACAGCAACTGGAGTAAGAGAACCAATAGTCAATATAGACAGTTCTCAGGGATCAACATAGACAGTTCATAGTGATCAGATCTTGACAAAAACCAAGACAAAAAAACAAACAATGGCCAACATAGACAGTCCTCAGGGACCAAATCTTATTTGCCTGACTGAAATAGAAATAAAAAAGATTCATTACATAACTATAAAATAGTATCAGTGTATAGGATCTCTCAATAGGAGGCCAAGGAAAAGAAAAATACAACCAACATTGTGGTTTGTCCACAATTAATAAAGACACAGTATGAGTCTTGATCATTCTACTCAGCTTTGCTTAAAGGAGGCTAAACTTTCAAAACTAAATTGACTCTCAATTTTTATAAACTTTAACCAAAATTTATCAGTGATGGACTTTTTGTTGAGTTGTCCAGCATTTCCTGACCAGCACTTTCTGTCTTGTTATAAATAAGAGATTTAGAACAAAAGTGGGTATTGTGGTTACCATAACTGTTCAAATGAAATTTGTTCTTTTGAGGATGATTGGCACTAACTCCGTCACCACCGCCTGCACACCGATCCTTGTTCTCTAGGAGAACACCTCCTGCACCACAAAGAACTTCCACACTTGAACAACAATGTGCTCTAGTGAACTGACTAAATTCTGCAGTGCTATGTTCATGAACAACACAATTCAGACATGTACCAACTTCATGTTCATGAGTCATGCTATTACTAATTTCATCAACGACTGTATCTGCATCGTTGTCAACTAAATCACAAATGGAAGGAAGTTCATCACTCAGTGTCTCAAACATGGCTACGCTATTAAAAAAGTCTTCAAAACTGTTTTTATGATCAATATAGACATTGTTCTTGCCTTTGTTTGCATTACATTCATGTTCATTACCAGACACACGGAGATCACCTGAATTGATACACAGTGCGTAATCACTGGTGCTTGTCACAAAGTCCATGTTATTGTTGTCAGCATTTTGACAGCAATTACTGTCAGAAAAGTTGCCATCTTCTATTTTTGCTGAAACTTGAAACAAGACATCATTTGAAGTCAAATCATTAGTTATTTTAAAACTGTCATCTCCTTTGTTTGTACAAAATAATTTCTTCTTAGCATCAGAGCTGTTGTGGTTATATGTTTTGTTGTTGACAAGTACATTCTGGTCAGTCTCAATTTCATTGCTTTTATGTAGAGATGACTCAAGGAGACTAGAATCTGAGTAAGAAATGTGTATATTTAAACTGTTATTCAACTCTCCAATATTTTCATGAGTTGCAAATGTGCAGTTATGTGTCTGCAAGTTGCTGACACATCCCAGTGACTCTTCAGTGCCTTCATGGACGCTGCTCTCTGCTGGTGTCTCAACAGCCAGAACTTTTGAACATCTGCAAACAAAGGTGTGATAAAGGTTATTATGAAGGTAGCATGTCAAGTAAAATAGCATTACTTTTATCTGAAGCGATTTTCCAGTTTTAATGGTATTTGTAAGAGAATCAAGAGTATACATAACTGTGTAGAATAAATCATCTGAAACAAAATTATAAATTAAAATCAATCAAAACTTATATCAATTTCACAAGTTTAGCATGAATGAATTGCAAATTAAAAAAAAAAGATGAATTAATCCAAAGTTCTTTATCATTCTTGTCCATTTCCATTCAACAAGTTGTACTTGTACTGCACCACTTTGTTTGGTAACTTCTGGCCCAGTGCATCCATCTTTAGCATACAATTATTCAGAACTGTTTCCTTATCTCTTTATTTCCCTTGACTTTTCTGCAAGGCAGCAGCCTATAGTAGCCAGAATTGTCTCTTCTAGGAAAACAATCATACTAGATGAAAGAATTTTTCCTTCCCAGGTTTGTGATGAATTCTCCTTCATTTAGGCGGAATGTGCTCTAGAATTATCATGCCTTTAGATCTTTTGCTAAATTTTCAGATTTGAGTTGATATGTTGATAGTGTAGACTTTAGCATTTTATCTGATACCAAGCAACCATTTGTGTTTTCTTTCTCTTCAATATCACCAAAAATAGTCAAGGTTTTCTTTAACACTCAGAAAAGAGACTTGACCTTCGGATATTTACTGGTGATGTTCTCAAAGTTACAAGAGGACTTCCAGTCAATATGGTGGATAGGCGGCAGGAATCGGTGAGGCCCTGTCTGAAAAGTGTTCCTCATATTCCAAGTTCGACTTGCTGCCGGAGCTACTGAGTTTAGTGCTCTGTGTACATAGTGTGCTGTGTTTTTCATGCAGATCATGTTTTGATATTCCGATTGCTTACAATGAATGATGATATCATTTGACGAAGGACAGTGTTTGACTGCGTTCACTTTTGGTGCCACTTGGCCTTATGTTTTTGGCGTGTGCTGTGGCTGTTATGATGGTGACTGCAGCTTCCTCTCTTTGTTTGGATCTTTGAATGAGATGAGATGTTAATTCGAATGATTCCACTGGCATGGATGGCTGAGCACTTATGGATTTTAATTTGTTTACAGTGACCTGTGCTGGGACCTTTGACTAACTACAACTAAGTTCAAGAGTTTACAACTTAGAACACTCAAGGTGTTCAGAGAAAAACTGACATAGAAAAAAATCATAACTTTTAAGTTATGCAGAATAAATTGTAGTTCTCGGGTGATTTTGCACAAATCAAAATTTTTTTTTAAAATGAAGAATAAACTGTAATTTTAGCTGCTGTGGTATAAATGATAACTTATAAATGATAAAATATAAATGATAACAGTTTTATTAATTAAATATAAATCATGACTTTTAACTGATGTAATTTAAATCAGAGTATAAAGTCAATGTAGAATAGATTAACTTTGACATGATGTAGAATAGATTAACTCTGAAATAATGTAGAAGAGATCACCTCTGACATGATGTTGAATATATCAACTCTGACAGGATGTAGAAGAGATCAGCTCTGACATGAAGTAGAAGAGATCAACTCTGACATGATGTAGAAGAGATCAGCTCTGACATGATGTAGAATAGATCAACTCTGACAGAATGTAGAAGAGATCAACTCTGACATGATGTAGAATAGATCAACTCTGACATGATGTAGAAGTGATCAACTCTGACATGATGTAGAATAGACCAACTCTGACATGATGTAGAATAGATCAACTCTAACATGATGTAGAAGAGATCAACTCTGACATGATGTAGAATAGACCAACTCTGACATGATGTAGAATAGATCAACTCTGACAGGATGTAGAAGAGATCAACTCTGACATGATGTAGAATAGATTAACTCTGACATGATGTAGAAGAGATCAACTCTGACATGATGTAGAATAGACCAACTCTGACATGATGTAGAATAGATCAACTCTAACATGATGTAGAAGAGATCAACTCTGACATGATGTAGAATAGACCAACTCTGACATGATGTAGAATAGATCAACTCTGACATGATGTAGAATAGATCAACTCTAACATGATGTAGAAGAGATCAACTCTGACATGATGTAGAATAGACCAACTCTGACATGATGTAGAATAGATCAACTCTGACATGATGTAGAATAGACCAACTCTGACATGATGTAGAATAGATCAACTCTGACATGATGTAGAATAGATCAACTCTAACAGGATGTAGAATAGATCAACTCTGATGTAGAATGGATGTAGAATAAAGTACAATTTAAGAGTTCACAGAATGAGTCTAAAATGTAAAAACATGCAATTTAAAATTACATTTTTATTTAAGTCTGCATGAAACTGCTAACGTTTGTGTGCAAAATTAATGTGATTGTATTTGTATGAGAGCAAACGAAGTAAGAAAAGAAGAAGAAAAACCTTTCAAAATAAATAGCAACTTTCAAACAATTTAAAATAAATTGCATAATTTGTTTGCTTATCCATTTCAAAACATGTTTTGTAAGTTAATTTTCTTTTATAAATATATTATACTATTGTCAATAAAAAGAGCCGTCATTCCTGAACATTTAATTACATATTCATGACAAAACAGAATGAAAAGAATAATGATAATCTATAGATTCCTTCAACTGTTAGGTACAAAATAATATCTCAAAAATGGGCACAGTCCAAATGTGGGTTTCGGTCATGTCTACTAAGGGTATTAATGTTACTGATGATAACACAGCATCTTAGCTTCCATATATTTTTAAGGCAATCCTGTAAGCCGGGCCTTGCTGCTGAGACCAGGGGTGGTTGCTGCAGAGAGAAATCATAATAAAAATCCCAACTCTTGTCATTTTAAATTAAGCCTTCCTTAGGATCAATAAAGAATCTGACACCAAGTTTGCTTGACCTTCTCTAAATCAAATAAACAGCTATGCTACCAGTTTCAAGGCATCATCAGGTCACTTGTCCTTTGTAGAACATTGGATTCACCACAGCCCTTCTGAAAGGATCTTTGTTTCAAGCCAGATCTCCCACTTCTGTCGTTATGTTCAAGATCTCTTTGATGTCTAGAAACCACCAACTTCATGCTTTGCCCCTGATGTGTCGTCCAGGAACCATACCTTCCATTATTGTTTTTTCCAGCCCACTGTGTCTTTTGATGTGGTCATTAAATTGGTAATTTAATTCAAGGCATCTTGACAAAAATAACTGAATTGAATACATACCTGGAAGCACTCTTGATTAGTCCAGACCCATTCCAAACTGGTATCCGACTGTGGTACCGAGCTCGCATCTGCTTCATGTAAGCTCTGCCACTCTGAAGTCGCTGACCTGAAAACATCTGCTTAATGTCAGCATAAATAGAATGACATCCATTGTTTTCACACGCAGGAATCAAATTAGCTTGTAAATTTTGTTGCTCATTCGGCTCCAGCCATATGTTCAGCGATGGAGGTTCTGCTTGAAGTTTTAAGAGCGAATGGTCTGGTTTTTTCAGCTGTTCTGATAATTTGGAAGTGACATCTTCATTTTCTAATTTTGATTTCCAAACTGTTTCTGGCACTGTGCTGGGACAATCTTGATCACTTGGAAGAGACAGCTCAATCACTGAAGGGAGATGCTGGTGTATCAAATTAGATTGTATTGGCTGTTGTATTCCTTGCTCTGAACTGGCATGTTGTTGCAGATTCCTCAATGAGGTTGGCATCATCAAACCAATTCTTCTGGAGGCAACCTCAGGGTTGTAGCAAGTGTGGGACAGGTGATTGCTTGTATTGAGCCCAGAGCTGGAGTACATCAACCAGTTGCTACCAGCCAGGTCCTATTTGTGACAGATTAATACATGTACGTTGTTAGCATTACAAATAATCATTAACAGATTTATCTAACCAATATGTATAACATATACAGTATAATGTATAAGATAAATGATTTCACAAGAGATGACCTGGAGTACCCCAATGAGTTGGTGATGGTCAGTTTCAATGGTTACAATTAGATAGTTAGCATAACAAATAATCAATAATAAATAAATGCAGATAGCTGCATTAAAGATGTTAACTTTATTCTTAATCCTTCCCACACCGTTAGATGTCACATAGAACTTGTAGTGTTTTTTGCCACCCTACTCTGTTCTTGGTGACATGTTCAATCTTATCAAATGAGTCTATGCCTGCCAACTTTGCTTCTCTGATAAGTGTTCTTTTTAGTGTTTCTTTGGGTCTTTCTCTTTTTCTGTATCCCGATGTTTCCCATAGAAGAGCCTATTTTGGAATTCTCTTGTTGTCTCTTCTCAGCGTGTCTAACATATATCTTTATTTCCTAATTGTAGATGAGACCTTAGGTTGCATGTCCATTTCTCATTTCGATATTAGTCTTGAATTCATTCCATTGTACACAGAGTATTTTTCTTAGGCATTTGTCTTAAAAAGCATTTAGTTTTTTCTCAATCTGTGATGTTTTTCAGCTTTCGCATGAATAGGTAAGTGTTGATAATATGTTTGATTTGAATATTATAAGTTTGGTTTTCTTGTATAGTATTTTTGATTTCCATATTTTGCCAAGGTTTTAATTTGTTGCCACTTTTGCTACCCTACTTCTTCTCTTTGTTTCACCTTTTTGATTTATATTACTACCAAAATATATATAGTGGTCTGCTCTTTCCAATATCTGGCGATTGAGATATATCTCAAAATCTTCTAGTGCCTGTATCATCTCTATCTGTATATTGTCAGGTCCTACTGCTTTTCCCTTTCTCATTGTTTTTATAGCTTTTTCTACTTCAGATTTCAGGATTTTATAGCTGGATGTGAATTTTATAAATGGTTTTTTGTCCCTTTCGTCATGAAATAATTCTGTTATACATTCCTGCCATCTATCGATTATATCTTTGTTGTCTGTTAGCATTCTTCCCTTTTTGTTTGCAATATAACAGTTTCCTGCAGCTTTTTTGTCTTTATTAGTCATTGTCTTTATTTCTGTGTGCATTCCTCTTAAATTTTGTTTACTTTCCATAGTTTCGACTTCTAGACATCTTTGGTTGAGCCAGTCTTCTTTTGCCTTTACGCACATTTTGCGTATTTCATTATCAATTCACTTGAATCTGGCAGTGTTCTTCGCTTGTCCTCTTTCTTCCATTTTTTTCTAAGATGTCAGTTATCCATTTTTGTTTTTTTCCTTTTTGGGTAAGGTGTCACAAGATTCTTGTATGCTGTTTTTTATGCATTGCCATTTGATTGTGACTTTTTCTTCACGATTTTCTATTCTGTACTGCTCAATCCCATTTTCTAGCAGCTTCTGATATGTGTTCTTTACTTGTACTGTATAAGTTTCTTGAACATCTCCATTAAATTCTCCATTAATTATATAAAACTTTAACCGTACAATTTTTTTCATTAATCCTTTAAATTCAGCTTTACTGCAGCTTCACATTTCTTTGCCTTGACCCCTTACATTACTTAAACAAGAAGAAACAACATACCCAGTTATTTCTTTCTAAAACAAAAGGTATCGATTACTGAAATAAAAATAGATATGAGCAACTGGAAGAAAGTAAAACCATTTAATTTGTTATTTTTCATATATTTTACTAAGGGGAGTTAATTTCTGCCATTTCAGCTATATTAATTTGTTGTTTAATATAATCATTGGTTATAAATCTCTGCTTCTATGTAACCCAGATACAAGCATTACTTTTTCCATGGCATCTGTTACAAGTCTCATCATGGCAAGGATTTTCTTGATGGATCTGGCCTCCAATTTGAAAATTCGTCTCCTTTCATAGCAAGCACTTAACCATGCTTCTGATGTTGGGGACAGAGTTGGGGAAGCTGGAACAGATTATGTGTGGCAGTCTATATTCAGCATTTACTACGTAAGTCGTAGTCTATATCTAAAATTGCTACATAACTTGTTGTCTACATTTAAATTGCTACATTACTTGTAGTCTATATCTAAAATTGCTACATAACTTGTAGTCTATATCTAAAATTGCTACATAACTTGTAGTCTATATCTAAAATTGCTACATAACTTGTAGTCTATATCTAAAATTGCTACATAACTTGTAGCCTACATCTAAATTGCTACATAACTTGTAGTCTACATCTAAATTGCTACATAACTTGTAGTCTACATTTAATATTGCTACATAACTTGTAGTCTACATTTAATATTGCTACATAACTTATCAGGGACTTCAAGACAGCCACAAGAGATTTCTACAAAGCAGTAAAAGCCACAAGAGCGAGAAAAGAAAACCATGATCCTACTGAGCTGATAAATGACAAAGACAGACAGCCAATATCAAATAACCAATGTATGCAACAGAGATGGAAAGAATATTTTGAAGACCTGTTAAACATACCAACTACCAATAAGACAACAAAAACCACGCTAGAACTCACAAATACTGAACCCAACATCATGAAAGAGGAAATCGAAGAAGTAATCAAATATGCACCAAGAAATAAAGCACCGGGGATAGATAACATACCAATAGAAATAATAGCAGCAGCAGGAGAATTAGGAGTGCAATGGCTGCACAGAATATTTAATGCAGCATGGCACCAACAACAAGCCCCAGAAGACTGGCAACAGGCAATCATCATACCAATATGAAAAAAGAAAGGTAGCAAAAGAGACTGCAATCAATATAGAGGTATATCTCTTCTCAGCCATGTAGGAAAGCTATACGCCAAAATCTTGGAAAAAAGGCTGAGACCAATAATAGAACTACAGTTAAGCGACTCTCAAATGGGGTTCCGAAAAAACCGAGGATGTACTGACGCACTATTCACATTAAAACAGCTTGCAGAAAAAAACAACAAAACACAATCAAAACTTATACATAGCCTTCATTGACCAGGAAAAAGCATTCGACAGAGTAAACAGAGAACAACTGTGGGAGATACTAACAACATATGGAGTAAGCCAACATCTAACCAACCTTATCAAAAGTCTCTACATCAACAGCAGCTGCAGTGTCAGAACAGCAGCAGGCTACACAGACCACTTCGAAGTTAGATCAGGTGTAAGACAGGGGTGCGTACTATCCCCCCTACTGTTTATTACATACATGGACCATATATGCAAGCTAGCCAACCCATCAGAGACAGAGGAGATCAACGAGCTTCTATTTGCAGATGACCAGGCACTAATACATGAAACAATAGAAGACCTACAAGAACACTTAAACAAACTCAACATCTTAGGAACAAAATACAACATGAAAATCAACATCAACAAAACAGAAGTCATGAATGTCGGCAAAAATAAACAGAACATCAACATAACTATAGAAGGCAGACAACTAAAACAAGTAGAGGAATTCAAATACCTAGGAAGTGTAATGACAAATGATAATTCTCAAACAGCAGAGATAGAATCAAGATGCAACAAAGCTTGATTTGATGTCAAATCATTGGACAGTTATCACCACTATTGTCCAACAAGGAAATAACTCTGGAGGCAAAACATGCACTATACAATACAATCTTCATCCCAACGTTGTGCTACCAATGCCAGACCTGGATCCTAGATGCAAGAACAATAAGAAAAATAACCTCTACAGAGATGAAATGTGTTAGACGAATGACAGGAAACAGTCTGAGAGATAAGATCAGAAATGAAGAACTGAGAAAAAAGCTAGGAATAGCCCCCGCCATAGAATATATAAGGAAACAACAGATAAAATGGTTTGGCCACGTGACAAGGCAGAAAGAACATAATACAACGAGCCTTCAACAAACATTGTGAGAACACCAGACCCAAAGGTCGAACACGAAAAAGATGGGTCGATGGAATATTAGAAGCACTAGGAAACATAACAGCAGCAGAGGCGAACAGAAAAGCAAAAGACCACAAATTATATCTCCCCTCGATGCTGAAAAGCAGATGAGGAAGAAAAGAAGAAGAAGAAGAAGAAGAAGAAGAAGAAGACATAACTTGTAATCTACATCTAAGTAAAGTAAATAGTAAAGTACCCCTGTCACGCCAAGTTGCGTATAGGGAATATGGTGTTAGTGACCATAATTTTTTACAGACTTTCAGCACATGATTTTTTGGGGTATTGTGGTCGGTATTATGCCTGTGCCGCTTCACTTTCCCAGAAAAAAACTCGGTACCTATTTAAGGTTGAGTGAACCCGGAAACCGTCGGTTGGGATCGAACCCTACCCCTTGTCCTTTGTAGTCCAGTTCACTAACCACTGAGCTATCGTGGCTCCAGTCTACATCTAATATTGCAACATAACTTGTAGTCTACATTTAATATTGCAACATAAGTTGTATTCTACATCTAATATTACTATATAAGTTGAGGAAGATATAACATAAATTATATGAGATAGTCTACATTCAGCATTTGTACCAGCCATTATTTCACGACTGACTTGTGTCTGTCATAACTGGCGAAACTGGTGAAAGATGTATTGTACCAGCAAGAATCTTGTAACAGGAGACTTAATATATAATGCTATTCACTCCTGTACAGCTGCACTCCACCGTTTGTCACCCGTCTATTTAATGCTACTGTTGTAGATGAGCTCTTGCAAAATAGAGCGTTGTACACTATGTCATAGCGCTGTAACACAAGGTTTCCTACACTCACAGGAACATGTAGGACATATGTTGATGATGTGTAAGCTTCGTCTCCTGGTCTTGTTCACAACTCTATAATGAGGTTACAAGATCCGTGCTGGGGTAGGCCGTCTATGGCAACGATACTCTTTCCTGGCTCGATAGTGTGTACACACCCTGAGAGGTGTACTGTACCCATTCATCTCACAAGGTGCTCAGTTCATACTTAGGTTGTAACTTGGGTCGTGATGAACTGGTTTCTTAAACTTCACCCTATCTGTGCTGCGATAACTCCCAACTTCGTTTAACGCCCAAGCGTAAGTAATGACTGTGAGATAACAAATGACTTCACACTGCAACTGTTGAACAGGTCATATGCTTTTATTGCAACAGCCCTAACAATGGCAATTATTGACAGTTATTTACAATAGCCAGCGGTTACCAATCCCGCTCGGCCATTCACACATCAGGTCACAGATTTCACATCGCTACAGACTAATACTTGTCTCCCTTCTACTGACTCACGCAGCCTGGCTACTAATGTTCACACTAAACTGGATCCCTAACATCTATCGACTGTATCTAACACAAGTTCACTGTCTTTCCACATACTAGAGAAGCTAACTTCTACTTCTGTCTAACTAAATCCTAATCTCTTGTTGTTAACTATTCTGACTATTAGGCTACAAGCCCCTACAGGCTAATGCCTACTGGCTAATAGCGTCACCGTCTTCACCAAGCGGGAAACTTCTCTGAGAGCCCTTCTAGTTCCGTGTATCGCCTTTAAATATCTCCTCCCTTATCCAATGAAAACTCATTTCTTCTACCTCCCTACCAATCAAATATTTCTACGTCATCTACTCACTCGTCTGTTTATCTCTTATCAACCCTGATATTCTCGTCTCACATCTAACATCATTTTACTCAACTTTCTTGTCACTCCCCTCATGTCGTATTTCCCCCACTCTCTCCATTATCCCTTACTCTCCTCACCACTCACCCACTGCAGTGATGGACTTGAATTTAAGGCCATAAAATGTAACCTAACCAAGGAAATGATTACGGCATCCAATTACTGTGTGTCTGCTGGGGTAAACACACAGCTGTGTAGCAAAAGTTCAAAGAAAATCTTATTTTCTGAACACCAAATGTAGCAATTAAGTGGTAGTCATTTTTACGCAGGTATCGTATAAATGTGACACACAGATCATCATCATCAAATACCACATTTGCTGGCTTAGGTGATCATGTCTTTCCACAACTTTCAATCTCGACAGTTATTTATCATTTCTGTTGTTAACCTTCGGCCAAGCCATTATCTTAAGCTGTCCGGAATCTCTTCTCTTTGCTTCCCTCTATCTCTTTATCCCTCAATTTTCCCAGTTGTTACAATATATTCCAGCTGTTGCTACTCATAAAATGGCCAAGAAATGATGATTTTCTTCCTAATATGACACATAGGTAACACAATCAAGGGTTAAGACGTCACTCTTGTGTATTCAAATCTTCTGAATATTTCATGAAAATGTGGCTGAGATATGAAGCTTGTGACAAATATGTTTTAAAATACTCACAGATATGGTTATTCATATATGAATTTAATTGTTTGCTGTTCTGTCCTTGCTTGCCTCGTAATCTGTAAGAATTAGCTATGATTAACAACAAATAATATCAGTAACTGAAGCACAAAATATAATCATTAACACACTATATTAAACTTCAACCATGGCAAGCACAAAGGTTCCACTGTTAATTGTTGTTTACATATATCAAGACCATATATATCTAGTAAGGTCCAGAGAGACTGAATTTTGCATGAATATCAACTTCTTCTATTTTTCACGCCAGTAGCTGTGTGCCTATTATTCTATAAATCCACATTTCAAAGGCTCAATTTTCTTTTCTGTTTTCTTGTCTAATGTCCATGTTTCTGCATCATACAGGAATGTTGAGGTGATATAACATTTGGCTATTCTTAATTTTAGCCTTTTATTATATCTCCCCTCGATGCTGAAAAGCAAATGAGGAAGGAAAGAAGAAGAAGGAGATAGAATATTAGTTTCTTTCTCTTCAGAGAGTATTCATTTCTTTCTCTCATTAGAGAATATGTATATTTCATTTATTTTTTGTGTGTGTCTTCAAATAGTGTCATGCATTAATTCTACTACCAGCTTCAAATCATCTCGTACAGACACTGTTTGAATACAACAAAATTCTTACTTATTTGTTGCATCATCTGTGTGTGGCCCAATGGTTATGGACGTCATCTCTGGTGTAGATGTCCAAATGTTGGAGCTGATGTCTGCCATTTTTTTAATAACAATGCACTCATTGCTTTCAACAGCGTCTGCTTCAAGAGGTGCACTAAAATTTAGATGTAATTTCAAGGAAAAATAATGAGAAATAAACATTAATATTGAATTACCAATCAGATATAGTTTGATTATTAGATTACTATTTACATTCAAGATTGCTACTATTCATACTACGATTATTCTGCAAGGAATTGTGAAAGGTAGAAGAAGAAGAAGAGGTAGACAGAGAAATAGATGAGAAGATAACATCAAAGAATAGACAGACCTTGACTTTGCAAAATCGCAAATTAAAAAAAATTTGGACATATCCATAGGTGCTCTGATATCCCCCTCAATCAAATCCTAGGATAATTCTGACCCATGTGCACAAATTCTGTAGCACGGTCTGCAATCCAAGGCAAGGTGTGGGTAAGTTTCTGCTTATAATTATGACTGGGAAACAACCATATTTATGGTCTTACTTATATCTTCTTTATATCTTATTTATACTCTTTTTCTATTTTAACTGCCAAGGGTTCTTTATTGTGCACGAGTGCACACAAGACCTTCTGTTTATTGCCACTATCTGAGAAGGCTAGACATCGGATCTCACTAACCAAGAGATTAGGGGATGGTAATGTCATAAAGAAACCACAGATTAATTTGTCCTTTTTTAAATTTTAAATCACCATCGTTCCTGGTGGGCTTTGAACCCAGGTCCTTCCTGTCTTGACGTAGCTCTAGACTAACTAGCTCCCATAAGAAGATGTTCAAGGGCAAGGTCAACCTTCATCTGTCAGCTGCAGCAGTTTTTCTATTTAAAAAAAAACCAGATCTCCATTTTTTTTTTTTTGTAACATGTGAACTCACACGAAGGAAGCTTGAGCTAGGTCACCAATGGTTTCACATGGCAGGGCAGCAGCCCACAGCTGATCAAGACCTCACTCCACTGCCAATTAGTCTCCTCAGTAACAGTTTGTCAAAACAGAATGAATAATGAGAAGAGGATTGCCATTTTTCCCACAGCGGTGGGGGCCTGTTTATATAGAAGACCTTGTATTTTGGTACTTCTAAAGATGGGCAACATCCAACTAGTGGTATAGAAGACCTTGTATTTCAGTACTTCTAAAGATGAACAACATCCAACTAGTGGTACAGAAGACCTTGTATTTCAGTACTTCTAAAGATGGGCAACATCCAACTAGTGGTATAGAAGACCTTGTATTTCAGTACTTCTAAAGATGAACAACATCCAACTAGTGGTATAGAAGACCTTGCATTTCAGTACTTCTAAAGATGAACAACATCCAACTAGTGGTATAGAAGACCTTGCATTTCAGTACTTCTAAAGATGGGAAGAAAAGGAAAAATAGAAAAAAAACAAAAAATGGTATGTTAGAAGCTTTACGTGATTAGTAGACGACACAGATTCGAACGACGTTTCGGCTCAATAGGCCTTCAGCAGGAACAAACAAACAACATACACACACAGATATGTGAATAAATAAAACTAATCCTACATAGCTAACTAGTAATGAAACATCAAAAACAAAATAATCGAAATATGTTGACTTCCCTGTGTATCGTGGACTGTGGTCAGGCTAGGAAAAGGAATTTCTCACGGGTGTAGCTGTAATTTAAACCCTGTGGTCAGAGGTGAAGGGTTCTAAAAATACACGAGTGGGGGGAACGCTATCTAGGTAGGTCGACTACAAAGGCACAGGCAATATCTGAAAGTATCTAAGGGCCCATAAATACATGTATACACACACACAGATGCGTGTATACATATGTACACGTGCAAGAAGACGTGCACATACTAATACATATCAACATACACATACATATACACACACATACATGTGTATGCATACAAGCAAGAGCACATATACATGCATGTATATGCGTATACATATATATACCAATACCCGTGCCTATGAACACATACATGCATGTGCACATCCATACGGGGACAATCATATGTGTGGAAGGGTTCACACCGGGGTCAGTGTGCAAACTCGAAGGAGAAAGAATAGAATAGTGGAATGACAGGTACTCAAAAGGCGGAAAGAGTGGGATGTATGAGAGTGGGGTGCAATAAAAACATATGAGGGGTAAGTAGCGCAGAAAAAAGGTATATAGGAGAACACCGAAGTGCCTCAACGGGGACTAGTGGAGAAGAACTAAGAATAGCGTGGCATAGTAGATAGACTAAAGAGCCACAACATGGGTGGTAGAGAGGGCTATGCAAGAGGGAAGGAGCAGCCGAAAGGAAACTATGTGTATGAGTGTGATACATTCATGCCTCGTGGGGTCAGCGAACCATATTGGACTATGAGGCGATTTTCCAAAGTATATCGGCTGCGGTCGCTAGAGTGACAGAGGACAATACCAGTGACACGGATGTCGTCTTTGCCCTTGTGATCTGGGGAGTTGAAATGGGAAGACACTGGAGTGCCAGTATTCTGTTGGACATCACGTAGATGTTCACAAAATCTTTCTGCTAATCTTCTACCAGACTCGCCAATATAGGTCATGTGGCATCGTTGGCATATAATGGCATAAATGATGTTGCGGGACACACATGTGAAGCCATGCTTGATCTCAAACCGTCCATTGGGGAATAAGACCAAGTCAGTAGGGAGCACATAGGCACAGGTGATACAGTTACGACCACAAGGGGCCGTACCGAAGTGTTGAGGGTAGGAGCGAGGGAGACGGCTCCTAACCAGAATGTCACCCAAATTCCTGTCGCGCTTGAAAGCGATCATCGGGGGATCACTAAAAAGTAGACGGGTAGTGGGATCAGAGAGAAGAATGGAACGGTAGCGGTTGAGTATCCTCACAGCAGCTAAGTTGTGAGGATGATATGTGAGGGTGAGTATAGTTCTCTCAGAGGTGGGGGGGGGGGGTCCGGTCGGAAGGAGTGAGTGCCTCGGGACGGGAGATAAGGAGGACCCGCTGGAGGGCAGACTGGAGGATCGAGTCTGGATAAAGCCGGCGGCTGAAGAAACCTAACATGAGGTGAGCCTGTCGGAGGAAATCTTGGTCATCCTGGCAGATGCGACAGAGACGCAATAACTGTGAGAATGGAATAGAGTCGCGACAAGAAGGTGAATGGGATGAAGTATAGAGAAGGTAGCAGTGGGCATCTGTGGGTTTATAGAAAACCGAGGTGTGGAGGCCAGAAGTGCCCAAAGAAACAATAAGATCTAGGAAGGTGACAGAGGAAGTGGATATACAAGATGTGATCTTGATAGCTTTGTGATAGCTACCAATATAGTCGATAAACCTGGAGAGGTCATCCTCAGGTAGATCGGTGAGTCCGAAGCAGTCATCAATGTACCGAAGGTATATGATGGGAAGAGGACCTTGATAAGAATTGAGAGTTTGGTACTCCAGGTAACCCATGAATAGGCAAGCATAGCTAGGGCCCATCTTGGTGCCCATGGCTACCCCACTGACTTGGTCATAGAAGTTACCATTAAACTCAAAGGTGTTGAGGTTGAGTACAAGCTCAGTAAGGCGGAGAAGAGTTGCAGTATCAACAGAGGGGTGTTGTCTCTGGTCAAGAAAGAAACGTAGAGCAAGGAGGCCGTCAGAGTGAGGAATAGAGGTGTAGAGAGAGCAAACATCAAGGGTAAAAAGTCGGTATGAGCGACCTCGGGAGAGAGAGATGGAAGAGAAGATACTCAATGCATGGTTAGTGTCCTTGACATATGAGGGAAGACTAACGACCATAGGCTGGAAGACACTGTTTAGATAGTCAGATATGTGTTCAGTCGGGCAAGCACACGCTGACACGATGGGGCGTCCTGGATTGTCGATTTTGTGAATTTTGGGGAGCATGTAGAAAGATGGTTTCCCAAGACCACTATTGTGGATAATGAGGCGTGACGCGCTAGGAGGGAGCAGGTTGGTTCGGATCAGTTCCTTGATGGTAGATTTGACCTGCTTATTGTGGAGGACAGTGGCGTCGTCAGGGCGGGGTTTATAAAAAGTGGTATTGGATAGCTGTTTGTTGCCCTCAGAAATATATAAGTCTTTCTAAAGATGGGCAACATCCAACTAGTGGTATAGAAGACCTTGTATTTCGGTACTTCTAAAGATGGGCAACATCCAACTAGTGGTATAGAAGACCATGTATTTCAGTACTTCTAAAGATGAACAACATCCAACTGTTGATATAGAAGGCCTGTATTTCAGTACTTCTAAAGATGGGCAACATCCAACTAGTGGTACAGAAGACCTTGTATTTCAGAACCTCTAAAGATGGACAACATCCAACTGTTGATACAGAAGACCTAGTATCTCAGAACCTCTAATGATTAAAAAAAAAAAAAAAATCAAATTTCTCCAACAGAAAAAGAGAAACTCATCACCACCTTCCTGGTTTCAGGACTAATGGCTTGTGCCAAACCATGAACACATTATTATAACTTTCTTAATGATTTTTATGTGTTTATGAAAAGTAAAGAATGAATGAGACAAAACATTCACTCATCAAACTATTTGTCCATACTTTCATCATAAATATTTATTAGTTTATTATGATTATTATACGTGATTATCACAAAGATTAATTATTATAAAACTCAGTTGAGATTAATTATGCAACATTGTAAAACTATTATTATTTCTTTCTTTTTGATGTTCATCTGGTGACCAGTCTTCTTTATCCAATTTTAAGAGGATGTTAGAAGAGTGTAGATGAGTTGTTGCTTGCAAGAAAGCTGTGATATAAGCAAAACACAGGACACATAGAATACAACCACGAGAAATGTACTAAGATTTAACTAATTAACAGAAAGTAACTATAAATAGCGTAAATAGAAACAAATATATGAAAAGACGTAGCTGCCAGTCAAGTCAGAGACAGCCCTACGATTGCTGGTCCCTTGGGTATGCTGCTTCAGCACCTCCTGTAATATTTTCTTTATTATTTTCAACCCACACATCATATGGCAAGCTCTGGGAAATTGCAAGAGTTACTGGTACCTTGAGTGCGCCCAGCTGTCAGTAGTATCCCAGTCCTCCCCCGACAAGTTTGTGAAATGCGTAGAATGATGAATTAAAAAGGGGAGAGCAGTGAAGAATAATTATCTCAACCGCAAAGTGGAAGAACTTTATACTGCCTTAATAGATGCCACAAGGAACTTTAATCGATTACTGCTTTGTTGAACCATGACCAAAATAATATAAGAAATGAGAAAAAACAAGAGGCATTTAATGTACTTGAAATGAGTCTTTCATTATACAGTCCAGAGGTACATTAGACCAGGTCATAGTAGGGATTTAGTACAAAACACAGATAATGTTCTATTCTATTCTATCCATCAGTTTCATTGCAGTCAGGAATCCCCCATATCTGCTCAACCACGATCCCACAGCTTTTTCCAAAATGCATTGGTACATTTCGCTGACAAGTTCGCTCCGTGCATGTCCTACTTGACTGCACAGGAGAAGATTCCAAACCTCCTTAGTCACCTCTTATGATATGCATGGCAGGTAACTGTGGATCTCTTCTGTTTTTTCCCCTCACTGTGGGGGCCTCGGTGGCCACACAGCAAAAATATATGGATGGTGAAGGACAGGCATGATGCATCCTGCAAGAGATGACCTCAATCTGCACAAAATGAGTGAAGATTGTTGTTGTCCTACAAAATGTAACAAGGTGTATGGGTCACCAACTACTTTGTCTGTACGTGGCCAAAATTAAAAGAAGAATAAAGAACAGGTGATCTCACTTTTAGGCACAAGGAAAACCATGTGTGGCAGGTAACAAGAGCTCCTTCTTTCCTATCCTCACTGTGGAGGCATTGGTAGCCCATTGCAGAGAACATTTTATATAAAGGGCAGAGCATATTTACTAAAAGAGCATATAAACAACAAAATGCATATTTTCATAGAGAAAGGTCACCTACTTTCTGGCCATAAATCTATTCTTCTCAGATCTAGCCTTGGTCATGTACCTATTCTCTCCGGGTCTGGCCTTATATTTAAGGTCCTGTATGTTGTAGAGGCTCAAGTCAACTTTCAGGTCAGGTGTACTCTCTGTCATCAACCTAAATTCTGGCTCTGATCTAACATCTAAAGGCTGATGAAGACATAAAGAAGGGTAACATTGCGTACACATTAATTACAAATCTTTTCTATAACAAATATACAGAAATTTTGTGGTCTGTGGCAATGTGTCAACATTTTTCGGGCACATCATGAGAAGAGGAAAGTTGGAATACTTGGTTCATCATCATCATCGAGAGCCATCTCCGCAACGAAGGTTGGCTACCATGGAGCACCTTTCTGCTCTGTCTCTTGCTTTGATGGTGCAGGTTTTCATTGGCTGATTTATCCTTCTTTTGATGTTACTCGTCCATGTCAGTCTTGGTTTGCCTCTGCTTCTTTTACCTTATATTTTCCCCTCCAAGATTACTTCTAATAGGCTGTTATATCTTTTAACATGGTCCAAAAATCGCATTTGTCTAGTTTGAATTGTGCTTAGTAGTTCTCTTTTCATTTTTAGTTGTTTTAAGACTTCATCATTTGTTTTCTTTTCTTTCTATCCAATTTTACCTATTCTTCTATATATCCACATTTCAATGGCTTCAATTCTCTGTTCTGTTTAATACTTGGTTACAACTGACAAAATAAAAGGAAAGATCACGGAAAACAAAGAGAGAAAATACTGGATAACTTGGTGTCATGGAATGGAAAACAGCCAACAACAGAACTAATATGATGCACTGTAGATAGAAGATTGTGGAAGGACATGATCGCCTATGTCAACCAGCATGGCACATGATGATGATGATGTGCCAGGGAATTACATATAGACCTCACAAATTAAACTCCATAAAGGACATGCGGCATAATATCAGGAGGGCAGTAAAATTAAAATTAATGAGGGCCTGTATCTTCCTGATAGCAACATATGGTTGTGAATCATAGACAATCTCAAACAGAAAGGAAGAAAGTCGATTTACTTAGAAACAAAATGCAGCAGAAAAATCCTTAAGATACCTTGGATAATGAAAAAGAGCAATGAAGACATTAAAATACCTAAACATTAAAAACACTGGTTTATAAACACCATTCAGCAGAAGAAATTAAAATACTACGGCCACGTCAAAAGACACAGCGGGCTGGAAAGAACAATAATCGAAGGCATGGTTCCTGGGAGACACTTCAGGGGCAGACCAAGAAGAAGGTGGTTTCAAGACGTCAAAGAGACCTTCAACATGACAACAGAAGAAATGAGAGATCTGGCTAGAGACAGAGGTTCTTTCAGATGGGCTGTAGTGAAGGTAACATCTTGAAAAGAATAAGTGACTTGCTGATGCCTAAAGATAAGTTCATTTAACTTCATTGCTATATAATCCTATGCTCTATCCAACAACAGCTTAATATGACAAGATGGTGGAAAACTTGTGCACACCTACACAGCACAAATGATAAGATGTTTATGAGAGATAGCATTTTTAATACAAAGTGGTTGAAATCTGAAAACAAAGATTAGGGAATGGGGCTAGCAGGCCTTTCTTTAATAAAGATTTCCTTATTTCATTTGCCTGTTTCATAGAAAGATTTCCTTATTTCATAGAAAGATTTCCTTATTTCATTTGCCCGTTTCAGAGAAAGGTTTCCTTATTTAATTTGCCTGTTCCAGAGAAATATTTCCTTATTTCATTTGTCTGTTTCAGAAAAATATTTCCTTTTTTCATTTGTCTGTTTTAGAGAAAGATTTCCTTATTTCATTTGCCTGTTTCAGAGAGTTTCATTGGCAGTTGTCAGCATGTCTGCTCCTGTTTGACTGTGAAAGATTATGAAAGAAAATAAAAATATATATGGAAGAAATGCTATTCTGAAAAGGGAGAATAACAGTGTTGTTTCACAAATGACACACAATGGCAAAGAGAAAAGATGAATAGAAATATACAACCTACTGGTCTGTACCATGTGTTCAAGGTATGAATGTACCATGCACATCCTGAATAATTTTATTGTTGATATCAATTTATTTTGTATGCTGCTGATCAATAATACTGATTTCATGATCAATGTTTTAATTTGAATTCTGCTATAAAAGTGTACGAACCCACATCTAAGTATTAATTCAGCAAAACAACTTTCAGTTGGTAAAATGATAGAAACAAGTAAAGGTAAAAGTACGAGACTTGAACCGGCGTCTTAGCACGCGAGTTTACACCCATATGTGCTCAGCCGCCTATCCAGAAATGTTCTGATATTTCTGTATAGTGTCGCCTTAAGCATCGAAACTCACTTGTGAAGCGACATTCCTCACCTTCCCAGGGTAATACCCTGGTACCATTTTTCTGCCAATGGCTGGGTCGACCATGGGGTATTTTTTTTTTCCAACCACGAGTACAATTCACACTGCTCCCAGCGGGAATCAAACATGGGTTGTCCGAACGTTGGTAGTCCAGTCGGGTGGTTTTCCCAACTAGGCTACCGAGGCCCCCAAGTGATCAAGCAAGTGTAGGGCGTAATGTAAACTTCTACAAAGTATTTTGTAGGAGTGCATGTTACACCCCACTACTTGTTCCCTGCTACCAGCTTAACTACAACATTGCAATTTGCTTGTTCCCTGCTAAAATGATACCTTTCAGCAGATCTGATTAGCATTTTTTTTAGGTTTAGAAGAATTTTTATTGAAACTTCGTTCAACATTTCAACAGAACAAGTACACTAGTCAAAGATATTTATTAAAGATATTGTAACTTACCAGTACATAAGTCGATGACATTTACAAAAAGTATTTGCAGTATACCAATACATATACTTATAACATTTACTAAAGGTATTTGCGGCATAGCAAATCACAATAACATTTACTAATAGTGTTTTAAACCAATCACAATACCCCAGTCAATAACATTTACTGTTAAAATGTGTAAGCATTCCGCTCCAAATTTTAACAGTTTAAAAATATTAAAGATTCTAATCATATTTTGTGAAAATGTGGCTGAAATATAAAGTCTGCGATACAAACTTTTGAAAGTATTCACCAATATAAAAAAAAAAAAAAGTAAAGTACCCTCGTCACGCCAAGTGGCATATAGGGAATATTTTGTTAGTGACCATAAATTTTACAGACCCTCGGCACATGATTTTTGGAGTAATGTGGTTGGTATTACGCCGGTGCCACTTTACTTTCCCAGAAAAAAATCCAGTGCCCATTAAAGGCTGGTTGAACCTGGAAGCCGTCGGTTGGGATCGAACCCTACCTCTTGTCATTTGTAGTCCAGTTCACTAACCACTGAGCTACCGTGGCTCCCTATTCACTAATATGAGTATTAATAATTTCTAAAGGTTATGAAGTATACCAGTCACTGAAATTTCATAAAGGTATCAAAACATATCAGTGTACCAATTATATTAAACTATTGGAAATGAACCACATTGGTATATAGCCACTAAACCACATTGGTATATAGCCACTGAGAATTAACCCTAGATTATGACACCTTCGTAAAATTTACAAACCAAAAATATATTTTATTTTTGGAATTGAACAGTTTGTCGCAGAGCAAACATTCTCCCCCTCCTTATACCTTCCTAATTATTGCTTCTGATGACAGCCTGAGTGTTTGATTTGTTTCCTTTGATGTTAGAATTTTTTTAATGGGCTCTTCATAGAAATTATGAAGATGTCATAAGAACACAGCTGTTTTCTTTACAAATTTCACCAATTTTCAAGAAATTCTTTTTTTGTTCTCATGACAAGAGAAATCTCCTCGGCTGTCAGCGAGACATCAAACAAACCTTTGTAACATGGGATAGACAGCTACTGACGCTAAGAGGAAGCCGAATATATGGCTGAAATGAGGGACTGAAGGCCGACGTGTGAATAGACAATGTAACACTCCTGGTAGTCATGGTGCCATGTGTTGAATTTCAAGCCATAAATCAAAAGTAAGCCAGGAAATGATTACCGCTTCTGATTCCCATGTCTCTCCTATTGTAAACATACAGCTATGTAGCAAAAGTGCAAAGAAAGTACTAATTTTGGAATTCCAAAATTTAAATATAGGGTTCGTAAATTTAAAGAAGGTGTAAAAATGTAATCTTGGGTTAATGAGGTAGAGAAGCATACCAGTATACAAGTTATTGCGAATTAATAAGGGACTGAAATATACCAGCACACCAGTTAGTGAGAATTACTAAGCTAATGAAACATACAAGCTTACAAGTTACTGACAGTTACTAAAGTACTGAAACATGACTAAAGTACTAAAGTACTGAAACATGACTAAAGTACTGAAGCATATCAACACATCAATTACTGAGAATGACTAAAGTACTAAAATGTACAAGTACCTGAGAATTACTATGGTACTGAAACTTACTAGTTGCTTTCAATTACTAAGGTGATGAAACACACTAGTAACTGAGAATTACCAAGGTAATGACTCACACCATTTACGGAGAATTACCAAGATAATGAAAACATACCAGCACACCAGTTACAAGTCGAGATTTCTTCCACCTTTCTCCTAAAACCATGCCTCGGGTTAACTTTCCCATCTCAGCCATTTCTCTCTTCACGGAGTAAGTAACAGACTGTGGAATCATGCAAAAATATTTTACTGTTGTAGATTACACTACAATGTAATTTATAAACGTGCTGAAATATAACAAAAAACATGCAAAAAATAAATGTGATTAATTAATACTGACTAACTTTATCACTGTGAATAATGAGGTGGTATTCCTAAACATTTTGATATTATGCAGAAATATGGACATTAAAATATAAAACACAAAAGAAAATTGAAGTCATGGAAATGTGCTTTTATAGAGGATGGAGAAGAATTTGATAGATAGAAAAAAAAACAATCTTCTTCTTCTTCTTTCCTTCCTCATCTGCCTTTCAGCATCAAAGGGAGATATAATTTGCGGTCTTTTGCTCTTCTGTTCGCCTCTGCTGCTGTTATGTTTCCTAGTGCTTCTAATATTCCATAGATCCATCTTTTACGTGGTCGACCCTTGGGTCTGGTGTTCTGACAACGTTTGTTGTAGGCTCGTTGTGTTGTGTTTTGTTCTTTCTGCCTTGTCACATGGCCAAACCATTTTATCTGTTGTTTCCTTATATATTCTACGGTGGGGGCTATTCCTAGCTTTTTTCTCAGTTCTTCATTTCTAATCTTATCTCTCAGACTGTTTCCTGCCATTCGACTAACACATTTCATCTCTGTAGAGGTTTATTTTTCTTATTGTTCTTGCATCTAGGGTCCAGGTCTGGCATTGGTAGCATAACGTTGAGATGAAGATTGTATTGTATAGTGCTCGTTTTGCCTCCAGAGTTATTTCCTTGTTGGACAATAGTGGTGATAACTGTCCAATGATTTGACAAGCTTTGTTGCATCTTGATTCTATCCCTGCTGTTTGGGAATTATCGTTTGTAATTAGACTTCCTAGGTATTTGAATTCCTCTGCTTGTTTTAGTTGTCTGAAAACAATGAAGTTTTGAAACAGATTAAAATGAAGAATGAATTATTAAACATAATTTGAAGGAAACAAATGCATTTTTTTGACACACAAAGAGATGTAATTTACTGAAAGCCATCCTGGATAGGAAAATTCAGGGTAAATGAGGCAGAGGCAGACAAAGACTAATGTGACTGACTGCATCAAGAGGAGGACTGGAGAACCTATAGCAGTGTGTACAAGACAAAATACAAAATGAAATGATGCTCCATGGTAGTCAACCTCTGTTATGGAAACAGTATGAGATGCTGAACATAACTACTATCACACTTAAAATCACTACATTTGAGATCACACCTATTACCACTATCACAATGACTGTTATTAAAATCATTGTAATTCCATCACAAATATCATCACCATATGTCATGTCTTGTGATATTGATGACAATTTCCTTCGGAGGTCAAAGAAGATTTATAGCAAATTAGGTGGAAGCTGTCAACAACACATTGTAGACAGCTGGTTTCAGGAACAGTGAACCAGAAATGATCAAGATTGTCCTCCACCTCCCAATGGTGACAGACTAATTTATAGTCTGGTCAAGCAAGGAATGATTGAAGAGGAAATCCCTATCTATAATTGCTGTGCTCAAGTTGGAAACTAAAATTATTATAATTGCTTCCACCAACAACTTCATTATTTTGATACTTTCACTTTACCTTGACAATCTGATCTTCGTTGAGTCAGTGGTGATGATGGCTATCACTTTTTTTCCATTTTTCTCCTGTGAACACAGATCTTTATGTTATTACATTCTCAAGGTCTGTCCATGTTTCTTTACTTTTCCCAGCCAAGCTCAAACATAACAAAGTGATTACAGCTGATATTGTGATGTCTGTTCTTCATCTCTACCCCCAAATGTTTACACAATAAAGATACCTATCTATGTCTTTATTATTCTTTTATTCAAACAAGACAAATGAGATTTTTTTGAGCATGTTAAAAGACACAGCAGCCTACTAAAAGTAATCTTGGAAGTGAAAATACAAGGTAAAAGAGGCAGACCAAGACTAACATGACAAGTAACATCAAAAGGTGGATAAATCAACCTATGACAACCTGCACCATCAAAACAAGAAACAGAGTGGAATGGTGCTCCATGGTAGCCAACCTTTGAAGCTGGGATGGCACTCAATGATGATGATATGGATTGCTCTTTTAATGTTGAGGGAAAATTGAATGTTCAAATCAAAACTCTGTGGTATTTCATGCATTGTGTTCAATACATGGTGTTCACCATGATGTTTGTTATTTCATTGATTCACTGCTTTCTGGGTCTGCTTTTCTCCCCTTCATCTTTAATCCTGAGTGTTAATACCCTCTGGGGATGATGTCTGATGGTAAAGATTTGATGATCCATTATTTCTCATATTATCCAGCACTGGTGTAAACCCAAATCTTTTCTGTATATCTCCATTTCTGATTCTGTCTCTTCATGTCATATGCAATATTCTCCTCAAGTATCTCAATTTCATTGTGATGAATCATATTTTTCTTTGGCTATTAGTATCCAAGTGAAGCATTAACAGCAAAATGCTGGGAGGAATAGTTTTATATAGTACTCTCTTTGTACTTTGGCATTACATGTTTGTAATATTAGAGCCAAATGTCCAATCACTGAGTTTGCTTTGCAACATCTGTTGCCATTCTCTGCTTGGATTTTCCCATTGGACTGACTTATTAAGTATGTGACATTTTGTTTAACCATATTAACACATTCCTTCACCAAAGGGTTTGACAAACTTCAGCAAGGCCATTTTTTGCAATTTTTTTTTTAACTTGAAATAACATTGAGAAAAAATGAGAATTAAAGTAAAAAACCCCATCAAGGCCAGCTCCTTGTCGTGGGGATGGGGCTTAACAGTCACCAGGGACTGAAAACCAAGACTGGCCAGGCCTTCCTACACCCGTGCAAGACCACAGTCTGCTCTAGCAATTTTAAGTGCTGAAGTCGGAGGCAACCAGCCAAAAGGCGCACTACAAAAATCAGGATGCCACGCACTCACGCCAATGGGAAGCATGCCTATAACTGCAAATCGATATGGCACTCGCCCTGTGATGGACACTCAGGCAGGTGCAGCGCCGGGCCCTCAGCCTCGAAAGGGCCCAACCTATATTACTGGATGTCCTTCTCAATCGCTCTGTGGAGTCAGGGGGCGAGAGAATAGAGTTACTGGCCAACCCAAAATAAGACCACTCAAAATAATGCACTGGAATGCTGAAGGCATCAACAGCAAAAGAGATGGGTACAGTAAAAAGATAGAATTAGAAAATATCCTGCATGAAGAACAAGTAAGCATATGCTGTTTGCAGGAAACCCATCTAAACAACGACATAGCCTTGAAGATTAGGGGATACCAGTGCTACCGATCTGACAGGAAAAACAGACAAAAGGGCGGAATACTGACTCTTGTAAGGAACAACATTAATGCATGTCAGATTGAAGTGTATATGGATGGGGCGGAATATCAAATACTGCACCTCAGGACAGGAAATACAGACTTCCATCTACTAAACTACTACTGTCCGAGTGACCGCCCACTAGCACTAGACACAATTACATTAAAAGAAAGAATAATTGTATGTGGAGACTTTAACAGCCATTCACAGAGCTGGGGCTATGAAGATATGGACAAGAGAGGTGAAGAACTTGAAAATTGGCAGGATGACAATGGGCTTATACTATTAAACCAGGCAACAGATCCACCAACATTCTATTCCAGATCATGGCATACCACATCTACACCAGACCTTGCTTTCCATTCACCAGACCTGGATTGGAATATCACACGTATTGTTGGGAAACAACTTGGAGGCAGCGACCACCGACCTGTCTTTTTAGTGGTGCAAAATGAGGCCGTCAGGGAGAGCAGCACTCTCTCCAGATGGAATTACAAAAAGGCAGACTGGAAAATGTATCAACATTACACCAGTGTACTGACTAAAGATCTAAATACAGACAGAGACATCAACAAAATAGTTGATGAATTCAGTAGACTAATAATACAAGCTGCCAGTGAAACAATACCCAGAGGGGCACGGAAACACTACAAACCATACTGGAATAGTGAACTAGAGCAACTGCACAATGACATGGAAACATCTCGAAAACAAGCAGAAAATAACCCCTGCCAGGAACACCACAATAACTATCAGCATGCTAAAGCCAAATTTCAATGGGCTAAACTACAAGCCAGACGGAGAAGTTGGAAAGAGAAAACAGAGTACATGAATCTAGAACGAGACACAAGAAAAGTGTGGAAGCTTGTAAAACAGCTGAATGATGAGGGTACAGAAGGGAACACAAAAATTACACTGAAGAAGGATGGAAACATTCTAACAGGTAAACATGCAGCAAATCACTTTGCAGACTCCTTTGCAAATGACAACAATATTGAAATTAGCCTAGAGAAACGTCAAGAGACCCGTCTAAAACAACAAAATGCAAGACAAGAAGAGACTGCACATGAAGTCATGGAAATACCCATTACACAAAGAGAGCTAGAGCTGGCAATATCCAAATTAAAAATGAAAAAGTCACCAGGTAGTGATGGAGTGTCTAATGAAATGATTAAGAACTTGGGAACTGCAGCTAAAGCAAAACTACTGCAGATCTACAACATTTGCTGGATCACAGGTAAAGTGCCACAGGCATGGAGAGAAGCAATTATGATACCATTACTAAAGCCAGGAAAAGATGGTTCAATGACATCCAGCTATAGACCAATCAGCCTTACAAGCTGTTTGTGTAAAACAATGGAACGTATAATCAATCTCAGACTGCAGTGGTACCTGGAAAGTGAAAATCTCCTTGTCCCACAACAAGCAGGCTTTAGACAGTGTTACTCTACCGAAGATCAGGCAACCTATCTTTCCCAGGAAATTGAGGATGCGTTTCAAGAAAAGAAACTGGTACTAGCAGCATGGATAGAACTAAAAAAAGCATTTGATAAGGTATGGAAGGAAGGGCTTTTGAAGAAACTGAGAAATTATGGAGTAAATGGCAGGATGTACAAATGGGTCAAAGCATACCTGCATAACAGGAGAGCCAGAGTGCAACTGGATGGTCTTAAGAGTAAAAAGGTCTTATTGCGCCAGGGCGTTCCACAAGGAGGGGTACTATCTCCAACACTTTTTCTGATCTACATCAATGACCTAGTTACTGAACTACCACATGGTATCAAAGTGGCAATGTATGCAGATGACTTGGTAATGTGGTGCACAGAGGAGTATGCAACAGTGGCCTCCAAATTGTTACAAAGAGCTATGAATGCACTGAATTCATGGACAAATAGATGGTGTATCAGCATCAATACAGACAAATGCAGTACTACACTTTTCACTCTTTCCCCAAAACAAAAAGCAGGAGCCATCTATATAAACAATGAGCCTGTGAAAGAAGACATACAGGCTACGTATCTCGGAGTTACATTTGATAACAAACTATCTTGGAAACAGCAGATAAATAAGGCAACCCAAAAAGCAAGGAGAAAATTGGCTATTCTAAGAAAGCTGTGTGGAACTACGTGGGGTGCGAGTGGGAAAATACTCAGTAAAGTTTACCAACAGAGTATACGCCCACATTTAGAATATGGATCATCTGCATGGTGTTCAGCATCAAACACCACACTTCAAGAACTGGATAAAGTACAAAACCAGGCACTTAGGGTCATCACAGGAGCAATGAAATCAACACCAATATTAGAGATGGAGAAATTGTGGAGGATACCAGCACTGAGAGAACGGAGGGACACAAAGGTGCTGATACAGGCAGAAAAATTTGCTTGCATGCCGAGACATCCAATGAAGGACCGATTCCAAAATCTTGCATTGGGACGACTTAAGAGAAGCAGTTTTATCCACCAAGCCAAGCGTATTAGTAGACAAACACCAGACATGCCAAGAGCTGTTAACCCCCTACTGCCCATACCAGAACAGACTCCCTGGACAGAGGAATCTGGATTATCAGTTCAAATACGGACAGAAGTGAAAGGAATAGTTGATAAAGAGGAACAGAATAGTCTACAGCGAAAAACAATAACTCTCAGTTTCCTGGATGAAGAATACCCACAAGACCTATGGATTCGTGTGTATACAGATGGATCAGCACAGAATGCAGTAAAAAATGGGGAGCAGGTGCATATATAGAATACCCAAATAACACTAGGGATATGAATAAAATAGCAACAGGGAAATATTGTCACAATTATGATGCAGAAATACAAGCAATAAAGTTAGCAATAGAAAAACTGCTGAACATTAATCTTAGCCCGCAGCCTGTAGTGTTTTTGACAGATGCAAGATCAGTACTCCAGGCACTACAATCCAGAAAATTACCACATCTGCAGACCTTATTGACTGAACTCTGCAAGCACCACAGGGTTGCCCTGCAGTGGATCCCATCTCACTGTGGAATACCAGGAAATGAGAAAGCAGATCAGTTGGCAAAGGAAGGTTCAACAGGCACACAACTAGATACACCTGTTACATACCATCATAAGAAACAGATAATCAAATCAATCAGAGGACCACAAGCCCCAAATCAGGATGCCTTTTATAATATGAATAGATATGAACAAGTTATCATTATACGTCTCAGAACAGGACACAATCGACTCCATAGTCACATGTATACAAAATTCAAGATCGGCACCTCAACTACTTGTACATGTGGACAGGCGCCCCAGACTGCTGAACACATACTTCAAGACTGCACTGAATATAGTAGACTGAGGAAAATCCATTGGCCCATAGATACAACACTACAGACAAAACTATATGGGCCACTGCAAGAATTACAAAAGACAGTAACATTTATACAGGAAACGACATTGCAGATATAGACAATGCTTCAGGCGAACGAAAGATAGATAGATAGAAAGTAAAAAAAAAACAAAAAACAAGCAGCTTATTTGGAGAATTGGCTCGGGAATTTGGAAAAGATGTTAAATAAGGGAATTACAAGGTATTAATGGAAATAATTGTGGAAACATCAATTAATAAAAAGCTGCAAAAACTGGCTCCTGGGTTCAATGCATCAGTAACTAGAGTCAGTGTTTGTGGCTCGAGGTACAAAATGTATTAAAATTTAAAACAGTTTGTTTAAAGTTGATATATTGTAACCTAAGCTCACCTCTGGCAGTCTCCACAAGAAAATACATCCATCAATGGCAGAAGTGATGATGTGCTTCATGTTGTGTGAGAACTTGATGCTTGTGATGCTCTCTGCATGTCCATAAAATGTATTCAATATGAATCCAGTGCTGAACTGAGGAATTATGCATCAGGACATCACCAGGAAACATCGACAGAAGAGCAATAACAAAAACACATTACATGGCAATTTTTTTCTCTCCCCACGAATGTTTTAGATTAAAAAATATTTAATATACAGTCAAGTAATCACATATACTGCCGCAAATACATACACATTGATGTAGTGTTTTATTTCAATACAATTATGTGTTTATATATTAAAATAATTATCTATTACACAACATTACATAAAGATAATCAATTTTTCAATGTGGTAAATTGATTATAAATTTTCTTAATAATATTACATAACTTTATTTAAAAATAAAGTCAATTTTAAGGAAACCTTACAGAGAACTTTTTCCTTTTCTTTTCTTTAAAAAAAAAATTAATAAAAAGCCACTACTATTATTAGAGAGTCAATTCTCCAACCACCTGTCAGAGTGACAAAGTCCATATGTTACTGTGGATATCTCCATCTCACACTGCTACAAATTATATAGCAATAAATATGCTAAACAGGAACAGCTGAAAAGTGTGGATGCAGACACGGTAGGATTTGTTAAATTGCTTGTACGGTAATTGTTAATGTGGACATGGTTTAATTCATTGAGTGTCATCTCTGCATTGAAGGTTGGCTACCACGTAGTGCCATTCCGCTCTGTCTATAAAATAATTATAAAATGCATTGTTCTAATATTTGTTATTAGTGACTTGTTGCAAAATTTATAGGCAACACTTTGTGTGGGACATTCATCATCATCATTGAGTGCAGTCTCCGCATCGAAGGTTGGCTACGATGGAGCGCCATCCTTCTCTGTTTCTTGCTTTGATACAGGTTGTCATAGGCTGACTTGTCCATCTTTTGATGTTACTTGTCCATGTTAGTCTTGGTTTTCCTCTGCCTCTTTTACCTTGTATTATCCCTTCTAAGATTACTTTTAGTAGACTGCTGTGTCTTTTAACATGCCCCAAAAATCTCATTTGCCTTGTTTGAATTGTGTTTAGTAGTTTTCTTTTCATTTTTAGTTGTTTTAAGACTTCATCGTTTGTTTTCTTTTCTTTCAATTCTTCCTATACTTCTATAAATCCACGTTTCAAAGGCTTAAATTTTCTGTTCTGTTTTTTTTTTCTAATGTCCATGTTTCTGCACCATACAGGAATGTTGAGGAGATAAAACATTTTGCTATTCTTAGTTTCAGCCCTGGTGTTATTTTTTTTAATGTTAGTATATTTTTCATGACATTAAAATTACTTTTTGCTATTCCTATTCTTTTGTTTATTTCAGTTTTACATTTTCCATCACTGATAACGATATGTCCAAGGTAGCTGTAGCTCTGAACTGTCTCCAGGTCTATTCTTTCAACTTTGATCACTTGTAGGTTTTGAGTATTATCTTTGTTTATGATCATAATTTTAGTCTTTCTGATATTCATATCCAATCAATAATTTTTGTTTGTCAAGTTTATTTCATTAAGTAATTGTTGTAGATCTTTAGGATATTCTGCAAGTCATACAGTCTCATCAGTATATCTTAGGTTATTGATTATCTTTCCATTAATGTTTAGGCCTGGCATCTCTGTGACGTTTTTATAGATTGGCTCAGTGATTGAACAAGCTTGGTGATAGGATGCATCCTTGTCTTATACCTCTTTTTCCTTTCCTAGTAATTGTTCCGATTAGCAATTCTTTTGATCTGCCTTGTTTTCTTTTACCAGATGGTTTCCACATGAATGCCTGATGGGGAAGTCTTTCTTCATTCATTTTCAGCACATGACCGATGTATTTCCAAAGCCTTCTAATAAAGCTCAACACATATTCTTGTTTTGATTCGTCTCTTATCTGTTCATTTGAAATGTATTCTTTCCAGCTTATATATGAGATCCTAGTAGACATTTGTTTTGAAAAGGCATTTAAATCTTTCCTTACAGAAGCTTTTTATGGATGCAAGGGAAGAGATTTCGGAGACAAAATGTTTCATGGTTTTAAGAATCAGTCTACACATTTACATTTATCTAACACATAACATATTATATATGAATTTTTAGATAATTGAATAAGGTATTAGATTTCACCAATACCAAGATGATACAAGACATGTAAAGAAAAAATAGTTTGATGACGGTTCACACTAATCAAATTGAGAGTGGCGCACTATACGGCAAAATGTATGCGGCCAAAATTGGAATGGTGCACAATGCGGCGAAACATACAGAAAGAGTTTATTTCCTACCTAAATCCTGGGTGGATTTCCAACTTTCATATGTTAGTACTGGTATCACACAAGAGTGGAAGAGTTTAAGTTTTGTTTGTTTACTGAGAACTTTGGATCTCCAGATATATCATTACAGGGCAAACTCTAAAAGATTATAAATATTCTCAGGCTGCCAATTTCCTTCTGTGACTGTTTGAGATGATGCTCATCAGTGTATGTGAAAAAAGCATATAGCTGAGTAAGATTTTCCTATTGTTTATGAGATATTTCCCTAGATAAAAAAAATAAAGTAAAGTACCCCCGTCACACCAAGTGGCGTATGGGCAATTTGGTGTTAGTGACCATAAATTTTACAGACCTTCAGCACATGATTTTTGGGGTAATGTAGTCAGTATTACGCCCGTGTCGATTTACTTTCCCAGAAAAAAATCCGGTACCCATTAAAGGCTGGGTTAACTGGAAGCCATCGGTTGGAATCAAACCATACCTCTTGTCCTTTATAGTCCAGTTCACTAACCACTGAGGTATTGCGGCTCCCATTTCCTTTGATGACTTTTATAATTAAATGTCCTTATCACTTGTCCTTGACAGACATTTATGATGAGTAATGTTTATGAAACTTGATGATGATGATATTATGAGTTCTAATTTTATATAAACTGGTTTGATGATTACATTAGTGATTTTAATGATCATCATCATCATTATGTGCCATACCAGTTGGTGTAAGCGATCATGTCCTTCCACAATTTTCTGTCCACAGTGCATCGTATCAATTCTGCTGTTAACTGTTTTCCATGTCATGTCACCTTGTTATCTAGTATCTTCTCTCCTTGTTGTCCACGATCTCTCTTTCCCTGTATTTTGTCAGTTGTAACCAAGTATTCCAACTATCCTCTTCTCATGATGTGCCCGAAAAATGTTGATTTTTTTCTTTCTGACATTTTTAGGAGCTCCCTTTTTATGTTGGCCTCTTTGAGAATGTCCTTAATTATTGTAGAGCCATCCAGGGTACTTCAAAAATTCTTCTGAGAAATACCATCTCTGTGGCATTTAATTATCTTTTCATTTGTCTATCTACTGTCCATGATTCACTTTCATAGGTTTGAATTGGCTCTATATAGATTTTAATGATACCTGCACAATTGTTATGGCTATTGTGGCTATACTTGCTATCATTTTTTTTCTTTGCTTCTAAAATAAAGCTTAGTGCACTGCAGCAAAGTTGACAGCAGAATAGTATCATCTCTATCCTTCATTCCTGCACACATGAGGAGTTTGTTTCACATGATGACGGTGTTAAACTCATAACAATCTTCTTTAGCCACTAGGAGAAAGCAATAGAGAAAATATGATCTGAACCTGAACTTTGGATACTGTAGTTGATGATAATATTAGCAATGTTGGTACCTGCAGCAAGTTGATGGTTCTGTTGGAGCAAGCTGTCAGCAAATATTGTCCAGAAGGGTCTATCTCAATTTTGACAAGCTGGCCTCCATGACTTGGACAGCCTCTAAAAAGATTGTTCTGACTTTACTTGTAATGTGAATTGGGTGACTGATGAGCAATCACTCACTCACTCACGCATGCACACACACACATCTTGATTTAAATTCTCAGTCTTTGGGTGGTTGGGGGGTTTAAAGTTTTTTTTGTGTTTGTCAATTAGGTTGACATGGAGATTTCCAGTAAGTTCAAGTGTTTTCTCTAATGGGATGAGTGGGTGTTTTTTAGGGGAAATAATGCAGGGTGTTCTTTTTGGAAAACATGAACTGCAAAATGTAGCACAAGTAGCTTATGTGGAAAACCCAGGAGCTGCATTTTGTGGTGTTTAATTAACTGATGTTTCTACAATTATTTCTGCTAAAACCTTGTAATTCTCTCATATAACCTCTTTTTTTTATTTCCTAAGCAAAATGTTTGAATAAACCATGTGTTTCAGATTAAATTGTATTATTTTTTCGCTGTTATTTCAATTTTTTTTTTTATTCCAAAAAACGGTGTGGCCTCAGTGTGCTAAACCCATTAGGTAGCGAATGTGTTAACCTAGAACCACATGGTGCCTGAACTAGGTATGAGGTATTTTTTCTCCAAGCCATAGAACCCTTGACCCTCCACCCTAGCAGACTCAAAAAATTCTATAAAGGTTGTCTTCATTTCACCGATTACTGAATAAAGTACACATCAAAGAGCTTCGAACAGATCCATTATTAATGAATCTCAGAACTTTGAAGCTGATGACTCCTTTATCCTGCAGATTATTCCAGTACCTGGGATATGTCCTAACAATCAATTAGTGGTTGTATTCTCATGCTCAAGTTAGTTAACATGTAAACAGAACAGCAGCGGTTGTATTCTCATGCTCAAGTTAGTTAACATGTAAACAGAACAGCAGTGGTTGTATTCTCATGCTCAAGTTAGTTAACATGTAAACAGAACAGCAGCGGTTGTATTCTCATGCTCAAGTTAGTTAACATGTAAACAGAACAGCAGCGGTTGTATTCTCATTGCTCAAGTTAGTTAACATGTAAACAGAACAGCAGTGGCTGTATTCTCATGCTGGAGTTAGTTAACCTGTAACAGGAGGTGAGGTACTGTGCACACGGCTGCCAGGGAAAAATGGATTAACATGTAAAATTCAGTTCCTAGTCTCTAGAGAATTCACCAGAGGTGAAAGCTGACAAATGCAAGAAAAAAAAATCTTTTTTCTATAAGTGTTATCATAGATTAGAACACAAATGAAAAAGTTTGCAGAAAATGATACAACAAGCAATCAGAGCACTTGATGATTTATTGACTATTGTGAAAAAGCACAAAATGAAATGGTTTGGCCATGTGTCTCGATCGGCTGGCCTATTAAAGACCATTCTGCAAGAAACTGTGAAAGAAGTGAGAAGGAGAGTTAGACAGAGAAAGAGATTTGAAGATAACATCAAAGGCCTTAACATTGCAGAGTTCCAAAAAGTGACTGAAGTTAGAGATAAATGGAGAAGGTGGATGAAGTCTGTCAGTACTGCTCTAATGATCTCAGGGTTATGGGATAAAGAAGAGGAATAATAGATAAGTTAAATAAAAACATTACCTTAAATCAGTGTTCTTGAGCAATACAATTCACTAGTAGGAGATTTCAATTTAAAAATATGTGGCACAAGAATGGCATGCAGTATTAAAAGTATCTAAAATGTACAAACTAAAATTTATAAGAGACAGTTTGTATGGAAAGCGATGTTGCTTTTTACATAAGCTTTTACATCACTTTTCACATGCCTGCAGAGACTTTTCGGTCTAACAATAAGTTTGCAAAAAACTAACATACTTGGTCAGGACACTGAAGCATCACCTGCAATCTCTATTGACAACTATAAACTTGTCGTGCAGCAGTATAACTACCTGGGATTCATCATCAACAATAAACTATCTTTAGATACAGGAATTGACACTCGCATTGGTAAAGCTGCTACCACATTTGCCCGTCTTTCTAGGTGTGTCTGGAAAAACAGCAAACTGACAATTAAAACAAAAGCTGCAGTGTACAATGCCTGCATAATTAGTATCCTCCTGTATGGCAGCGAATCTTGGACAACCTATGCAAACCAAGAGAGAAGGCTAAATGCATTCCATATGCGATGTCTGTGTCATATTCTTATTATCACCTCGAAGGATAAAGTGGCAAATGTGGAGGTCATGACACGCACAGGCCTCCCGAACATCTACACGCTGCTCAAACAACGTAGGTTACGCTGGCTTGGCCACATACACTATATGAAAGATGGCCACATACCAAAAGATATACTCTATGGACAACTGGCAGATGGCAAAAGGACTAGGAGGCGCCCAAAACTTCAATTTGTAGATGTGTGTACACACGACATAAAGACTGAACATAAACCCTGCAGCCTGGGAAGAAATAGCTGTAGACCACAATCTCTGGAAATGCATTCTAAAGCTCCATCTTAAACAAGAAGCAGGCAGATTCATAGAAAAAGAGAGTACGTAAGAAAGGAAAGAAAAGAAACAATTTCTAGGGGTGCTGAAAAATCCATAGTCAACTATGACAGACGGAGGCTACTATGTGGAAAGATAAAGGTACTATCAATTTATAGAAAAAGTGTGTGAAATAATTATGAATTTCTTACTTGTAAATTGCATTTAATTTTTAAGTATGAAAAATATTGTAATATTACATAGAATATTATATAATATTATTATATCATAACATGACAAGTAGAACTTATATATATATAAACATATATAAAATATATATCCAAATATCTGGAAAATTATATTTGATTAGTTTCTACATTTTCCAGCGTCTTATTTCTAGTGCAATCAGGTATTAGAGCTGAGAATTATAGTTTCATTAAAAAAAAAAAGACACTCTAAAAATGACTGAAAACAAGGACTTTTGCATCCTCCTTATAAAAGGTCAAACCATTAAACCTATCACCTAGTTTCTCCGCATCAGACTAAAGAACTAGATTAATGGTGGTTTCAATTGGATTTTGTTGTTTTATGTTAGGTGTGAAACAGTTTTTTTTAAATTTATATATAAATATTTTAAACTAAATAATGTTAAATATATTTAGTGAGAGGTGCGGAAATTTAATGTTCATGAAGCAACAAAAGTGGACACTAAAAATTCACTAGTGCCAACTTAAATTTGATTAGACAATAAAAGCACTACTTGTTATTGCTAATCATTATTGTTAGTCTCTTCTACAACTATAACTATTGCCATCACATTCACCATAACCACTACTTCTACTTTCTAAGAAGTAAATGAAATAATGAGGACACTTACCGAAACGTTGTGCTCTCAACTGAGCTGATGATGCTGTATACTCTGACTAGCCTGTCCTGGCATGCCATTGCTATCAATCCTGAGGATAATAAAAACTATCATCACTGATTGGATAAGATATGTCTATATTGAAGATATTTCTCTTCTTGGCTATGACTCCCATTCAAAAGTTAGAGAAGATGCTACAAACTGCTGATAATATATTTCATCAAAATTCTCCCATCTGAATCATTTTTTCATTATCTGTCACTGCAACAAGTTAAACTGTTATAAACTTTTCCCCATTATATGTCAATTGAATATCTTCTTATTAGTCTTGAAGCCATGATGGTGAAAGAAAGCACTAATGCAGGCAATCATGTTCCTCCAGATATTACTGTCTTTGGTGTTCCTTATAGTTCTACCTATTCTTGATCTCTTTCACCATCATGGCTTCAAGACTAATAAGAAGATATTCAATTGACATATAATGGGGAAAAGTTTATAACAGTTTAACTTGTTGCAGTGACAGATAATGTCATTTAGTATTTTGCCATTGTTTTCCTTTGTCACTTTTCCTTTATTTTTGTCCACTGTTACAATTATATGGTTGCACAGAATATTCCATGCAAAACCAAAAATAGCTCCAGAAGACTGGCAACAGGTAATCATCATATCAATAGGGAAAAGGTAGCAAGAGAGACTGAAATCAATATAGAGATATATCACTTGTCAGCAAAGTGGAAAAGTTATACGCCAAAATTGTGGAAAAAAAGGCTGAGACCAATAACAGAACTACAATGAAGTGATTCTCAAAAGGGGTTCAAAAAAAAACAGAGGATGTACTGATGCTCTATTAACTTTAAAACAGCTAGCACAAAAAATGACAGAACACAATCAAAATCTGTACATAGCTTTCATCGACCAGGAAAAGCATTTGATCGAGCAAACAGAGAACAACTGTGAGAGATAATAACAACATACAGAGTAAGCCAACATTTAACCAACCTAATTAAAAGTGTCTACATCAATAGCAGCTGCACAGTCAGATCAGCAGCAGGTTACACAAACCACCTCGAAGTTAGATCAAGAGTAAGATAGAGATGCATACTATCCCCCCTATTGTTCATTACATACATGGATTATATATGCAAGTTAACCAACCCATTGGAGACAGAAAATCAACGAGCTTCTATTTGCAGACGATCAGAAAACTAATACAAAGAAAAACAGAAGACCTACAAGAACACTTACACAGATTCAACAGCACAAACACAAAATACAATATGAAACAGAAGTTATGAATATTGCAAAAGAGAAACAGAACATCAACATAACCATAGACAGCAGAAAACTAAAACAAGTAGAATTTAAATACTTAGGAAGGCAAGTGACAAATGACAATTCACAAACAGCAGAAATAGACTCAAGATGGAACAAAGCTTGTCAAATCATCAGACAGCTATCACCACTATTGTCCAACAAGGAAATATCTCTAGAGGCAAAATGGACACTCTACAATACAATCTTCATCCCAACATTGTGCAGCCAATGCCAGTTCTGGACACTAGACTCGACTCAATTATAACAAGATAAATAGCCACTATCAAGATGAAATGTGTTGGATGAATGACAGGAAACAGCCTGAGAGATAAGATAAGAAATGAAGAACTGAGAAAAAAGCTAGAAATAACCCCCGCCATAAAATATATAAGGAAACAACATATAAAATGGTTTGGCCACGTGACAAGCCTTTAATAAATGTTGCGAGAACGCCAGACCCAAGGGTTGACTATGAAAAAGATGGACTGATGGCATGTTAGAAACACAAGGAATATAACAGTAGCAGAGGCAAACAAAAGACCAAAGACCACAAATTATATCTCCCCTCGACACTGAAAGGCAAATGAGGAAGGAAAGAAGAAGTTACAATATTTCCTCTTCCGACAACATGACCAAAGAAAGTAAAATACATTTTTTGTGAATGCACTTATAAGTGCTACACTGGGGCAAGAGGCAACAACAGATACTAGCTGTCTTGTCGATATTGTGAGGCTTGCCCTGAATGATGTTGTGAGGCTTGCCCTGAACGATGTTGTGAGGCTTGCCCTGAACGATGTTGTGAGGCTTGCCCTGAATGATGTTGTGAGGCTTGCCCTGAACAATGTTGTGAGGCTTGCCCTGAACAGGGATGTATGATGTGATACAATGCAAGCCCTGTGTGTGCCAAGTCTGACACTTAAAAGAAAAGATTGCCGAACATGAAGAGTCTAGAATTTCTACCCACTAGACTATTGATGGCTTGAAAGGACAAGAGACAGATAGATGGACTTAAAAGGCTCTCATTAAGCACTGGCTTCATTTGTCTTTATTTCTCCTTTTAAATGTCCAATGGTATTCTTAACATTCTTCTATGAAACCGTATTTCTACTGCTTCCAATGATCTTCATGTTTGTTCAATAATTTTCATTGTCTATTTGTATGCCTGGACAAGTTCTATGTAACACTAAATTTTTTTACTTCACACTAGGTATTTTGAGAGGAGAGACCAAGTACTCTTCTACTATATTATTACCTACTTAACTAGGAGTCAGGTACTCATTTTTATAGCTAATAGACTGTACTGTATTTGCCCAAGAAACAAATCCTTGTTCAGCATGCAACCACTTCCACAATTATTTTTATTTAGAAAACTGAAGTCTGTATAAACTATGTTGATGGCTATGAAATTGTAATGCTTCTACTACACCTGACCATTGGTTAATGGCAAAGTCCACTACAGATTTCTTCTCTACAATTGCTCGCACAGGCTTAAATGAAAACACGCTGGAATCCAGATATGCTCGGATTAGTACAGACATGTCTAGACTACTGGTCACCTGCAAATATACATATACCCATATAAAATGTGTATATAATATATATAGTTTAATATGTGATTTTGCCATTAATAAATAACATTTCATAATTATCACATGCATTTACCAATTTTTAAAGAATTATTTCTTTAGTGTGTTTTCATATTGTTCCAGTATAGGTTTGATATGTGGGGTCTAAATATTTATATGTTGCATATCCATGCATACATGGTCTCAATATAGACCTTTAGATTTGTATTTCAACTTAATAGAAGCCTAAATTATTGGATTCTTTGTTGTTCAAATCCTGTGTTGCACCAACAATTTTTTCAATGCTTCTTTTCTAATCTTTTTCTTCTTCTTCCTATAAGCTCCCTGTGGAGCACAATTCTACAACAAACACTTACCAAGCCTTTCTGGTTCTTGCCATGCTTTTAAGATCATTCCAAATTTTCCCTACTCTTCATCTCTGTTTCCACCTGTCTTCACCAGGATATTTTGGTCTACCTCTTTGTCTCTTCCTCTGGGGATTCTAAAAAATGGTTTGTCATGTAATACTCTCGTTTGGCTTCTGCAGTGTGTCCTATCCAACTCCACTGTCTTTGTTGTATCTATTTGTCTACTGGTATTTGACTGGCACTTTCCCATAATTCTGTTAGTGATTGTGTCCTGCCATTTCCATCCTTTCATTCTGCCCAAGCATCCATTAATGAACGTCTGTATCGTCATGTTTGTCATTTTTGTTGTTCTCCATGTTTCAAGGCATAATAATAGGACTGATTTAACATTGGAGTTGAAAATAATGTTTATTTCTAATCTTATCTATACTTAAATACCCCAAGTAAAATATATATACAACAAAGAACATATGTAAACATGCCTAAAAGTTTTTGGACCCTGAAACTATATCTCACAACAGCATTGCCCTTACCATCAAAATACATCTTGCAATGTAGGTAAAGTTGATGGCTGTAATAGTAGAGGAGTGGTCATCTAAGGTTGTTAGCAATTGGTAGCCGTGTGATGCATCCATTACATGAATCATTCGGTCTCGGCTGCCACTGGCCAGCACCTGAATGAAAAGTTGCACTTAATGCTGTGCTACCAACACATATCAATAAATACAAGTAATTCCAAAGCATTAACAACATAAAGATGTGTAGTTTTATGATCTCTGATCATCCTGAAAAGGACGTCTGTTACATTGTGGTGCAATTTACAACCAAGTTGCGAGACTTTATGCCTTTCTGTTAGACACGTACATCATCATGATAACTGATTTTTACAATCAATTCATCATGATAGCTTCACTAGAAAGAACAAAGTAAAAAACAAATATGTTTTGGCCTACATACGGACTTCTCCATAAACTAAAATAAAAAACACAGAACATGCACATGAGAAACATACTAAGATATAACCACATTAAAGAAAATGACTAAAAATGGGGTATATACAAACAAATATATAAAAGACTCAGCTGTATGTGGAGTCAAAGTCCTCCCTCCACATGTGGGTGACATAGAATGATGAGAGTAAAGACAATGAGGAGAGTAGTGAACAGTAACTGCCTCAACCGTTACCCAGGAAACAAAGTCTGAGGAGGGGCCAAGGGTTATCTCAAATAATAGGGGACAAAGACGAGTGAACTGAGAACAAGAGGTCATGCTCAGTCCTGAATGATGGCTTCTAGATTCACCCAGACTTAAATAGTTACCAGAGATTTTATTTGATTTTTTTGGGGTGTAGGGAATAAATATGGCACTGGTGCAGTGCTAACCACTACTAAAAAATAAGCTGATGATCAAAAGAATATGAATACTAACACCATATTAGAGACTGGGTGGCCTAGAAGTAAGACATCAGCTTCAGGTCAAGAAGATCCCCGGTTCAAATCCTGGCAATGGTGATGTTAATTTTATTTTCAAATTCATGGTTTCTTCAAGGCTTAACCCTCTCCTGGTCTCTGGGTAGTGAGATATGATGGATAGCTATCTTGGATAATGGTGCACA
This sequence comes from Megaustenia siamemsis, assembly GCA_032433765.1. Lineage (NCBI taxonomy): Eukaryota > Metazoa > Mollusca > Gastropoda > Stylommatophora > Ariophantidae > Megaustenia > Megaustenia siamemsis. The sequence continues at coordinate 10,703,820 of JAVIAB010000088.1, forward strand.
ATTGTTTGTTACTAATGCTTTAGTTGATTTCTTTATTTGTATCTTTCCAGGAAGATAAAATACACACATTTCTTCTATCTCACATTCATAACTGATTAAAAGAAACTGCATGCATCACAAAATTGTAACACTTTTGTGGTTAAAATTGAGCATTGCAGTTCGGAAACTTTCAGATTTTCAAATCTTTGATCCTTTTGTTACAAATATTAACAACTATCTATCTATCTTTTGTTCGCCTGAAGTATTGTCTATATCTGCAATGTCGTTTCCTGTATAATTTTTACTGTCTTTTGTAATTCTTGCAGCAGCCAATATAATTTTGTTGGTAGTGTTGTATCTATGGGCCAATGGATTTTCCTCAGTCTACTATATTCAGTGCAGTCTTGAAGTATGTGTTCAGCAGTCTGGGGCGCCTGTCCACATGTACAAGTAGTTGAGGTGCCGATCTTGAATTTTGTATACATATGACTATAGAGTTGATTGTTGTCCTGTTCTGAGGCGTATAATGATAACTTGTTCATATATATTAACTACTAAAATACCATTCACACATAAGTATTGACTTTAGTCAAACTATATCATGTTTTATATGTGGTGTCACAAATTGAAACCACTTCCATAAAATATCAATTTTAGGAATGAGGAGAATGTATTAATCTCAGGACATCTCCTTCCATAAACGCTGCTAAGTTTCCAATATTAGAACTAAAATGTCATTTTGAGAAGAAAACAAACTGTGGGTGAAAAAGAGATCACTCTGTACTCAGTAAGAAACCTATGGCAGTTAAAGCTGAAAAAGCATCAGCCAAAGTGGTCACTTCCCTGGCAAAATTGTCAAGCAATAAAAAATCTGTTTACTAAAGACATACAGGTCCTTTTATGGAATCCCCAAAGAAAAAAGACAAAGAAGAAGACCAAAATATTCTAGGATAAGACAGATGGTAGCAGAGATCAAGATGATGGGGAAAACTTGGAATGATCTTAAAAGAATGGCAAGAAACAGAACAGCTTGGAAAGTGTTTGTTGAAGACCTATGCTCCACAGGGAGCTGAAAGGTAGAAGAAGAAAGACCAATGTGTTGGACCAAATGGTGGAGATTGCCATGAACTAGCGATACAACACATGCACACTCACTTAAAAGGGCAAGAAAAGGAAAACACACCATATCCTCTAAAAGGTGTCTTCTTTACTTCTGTTATACATCAATTTAAAGAGAGAATGTATAATAATAAAATTATGCTAACGAAACATATTATTTTATTAAATATTAATACAGTAGAGAATGAGTTTATCACCATAGAGATAAGATGTCTGAGAAGAGAGGTTGCAGTAATCGGAAAAGACACAATCAGAAATGATATTATAAGAGAAAGAGTAAGCATTGAACCAATCCTAAGCTACATACTGAAACCACAAATAAACTGGTTTGGCCATTTAGAAATAATGTTGTATGATTCCTTACCGTACATAGCATATATTAAAAGATAAGGGAGATGAGCAAGAGGCAAACACAGAGTAAGATGGACAGACAACACCAAAGAAATGAAACAACATCAATAGGCAATGATTGAAGCCACCAAAAGGCTGAGAACCAGAACTTTGTATCTCCCTCAAGACCCAAATGGGTACAAAAGAAAGAAAGAAAGAAAGAAAGAAAGAAAGAAAGAAAGAAAGAAAGAAAGAAAGAAAGAAAGAAAGAAAGAAAGAAAGAAAGAAAGAAAGAAAGAAAGAAAGAAAGAAAGAAAGAAAGAAAGAGTTATTTATCTTGGAGCTATCTAGTTTACCTTGTACCGTTTTGTAATGGAATATCCCAGAGCAGTTACTTCAGCTTCATGTGCCAGCATTGTAGTCATCACATTCATTGTGTTTGTGTCATAGATACAGACTCGGCCATGTTGGTTACCTGTGGCAATGTGAAAGCCATCAGGACAGACCTGAAGGATAACTGTAGTAGTTTAATACTACAAAATATTAATTATTTACTTGAAGACAAATGAAAACATGTCAAATAAATATTACAAGTGCCAAAAAAAACCAGTGAATGACATAAAGAGTCTTTTAATTGATAATCAAGTCACTTTGATAATACAAGAAAATAATAAAATAAATAGCACATTTCACAGCAGAAATGAAGAACTGAGAAAAAAGCTTGGAATAGCCCCCGCCATAGAATTATAAAGAAACAACAGATAAAATGGTTTAGCCACATGACAAGGCACAGTGATCAAAGCACAACACAAGAAGCCCTCAATAAACGTTGCAAGAGTATCAGATCCAAGGGTCTACCACAAAAAAGATGGATTGATGGAATATTAGAAGCACTAGGAAACGTAACAGCAGCAGAAGAGCAAAAGACCGCAAATTATATCTCCCCTCAACGCTGAAAGGCAAATGAGGAAGGAAAGAAGAAGATTTCACAACTTTTTTATAAATCCTGAGACACAAATGGTATAAAAATAAATGACTTAATTTTACGCCTAAGAATTAAAGGCATTAATAATATGACAAAGACTTAATTAAAAGCCTAAGAGCCAAAGACACAAAAAGAACTGAATGAATTATAAACCTTAAAGCTAAACAAATAAATTGTGTTATAATCACAAATCTAACGATAAAGCTAAGAGCCAAAGACATAAAGAGTATATTCATCATTATCATGTGGCATACTATAGGGATCATGTCCTTCCACAAATCTGTATCCACAGTACACCATATCAATTATATTGTTGACTGTTTTCCGTGCCATGACATCCAGCTATCTAGTATCGTCTCTCTATGTCACACACAATCTCTCTTTCCCTGTATTTTGCCAGTTGTAACCAAGTATTCCAACTTTCCTCTTCTCAAGATGTGCCTGAAAAATGTTGATTGTTTCTTTCTAATGTTTCTTAGGAGTTTGTTTTTTGTGTTGGCCTCTGAGAATTTCCACATTGGTCTTTTCAGCTGTTCAGGGAACTCGCAACATAAAAAGTACATTAATGAACATTATTTTAATGTTAATCATGAATAAAAACACACAGCACAAATAATTATCTACTCCTGAAATTATAGCTGGTAGTAATTATACCTAAATTTTAACCAAAGAAATTATTTCAGATAAATGTATAATCTAGAAAAAAACTTACAGCCACTGCGCTGAAGCTCTGCTTGCCGTGTCGAACAAATGATGATTCACGTGGCTTTGTTTGTAATCGTAGTTTTCTAGTTAATTCCATTTTGTCAGCATAGACAATCTTCAGGCACTCGGCACTCAGGCAATTTCTGACAGGTTATGATACAAGTGTTTTGTCAGTTTTTTGTGCAGCAAGTCATTTATAACAAATGTTAAAAAGCAATTTCTGACAAGTTATAATACACTGAGCCTCAGTGACCAAGTGATTAGTGTACTTGCTTCCTGATCAGTCCATGATAGGTCCTCCTATGATCCCCAGAAGTGGTGGATGTTTTTCGTACCAACAAGGCTCCATGGTTCATCCAGCCTCTAAAAATTATTACCAGAGATTTTTCTGTAACGCAAGGGCAGCCTGGTATGATATTGACAACATTAACCAAAAATGTGTCATGGTCAAAGAAAAATATGGTCACTAACACCGTTTCCAGGTATGCCTAGCAAGGCATGGAGGGAACTTTTCCTTTACATATAATACAAGCATTTTGTTAGTTTTCTATGCAGCAAGCCATTTATAACAAATGTATTAATTTTAGTCAATAATAAATATTACACCAGTTGTCTGTGTAACAAATCTCTAATAATAAATGTTGTACCACATGTCTGTGTAACGAATGTCTAATAATTGAACTGAATTTTTGCGTGTTAATTCATTTTTCCCTGGCAGCTGTGTGCACAGGGGTCCCTTGCCGCACAGGCAGATAACCGTATTCGGGGGTACTCATATTATTTCCATCAATGAGTAATTGACGTTTCAGGCCTGGCCTCAATACTGAGAACAGGGGTGGTTGCTGCAGAGTGAAATCATAAATAAAAATCCCAACTGGTGCAGCCAGGATTTGACCCCACAACCTGTCTGTTTCGAGATCAACCAGTTCCCCCCCCCCACCCTCCAAATAAAAAGTAATTTTAATGCCATAAAAAATATATTAACATCAAAACAAATAACACCAGGGCTAAAACTAAGAATAGCAAAATGTTTTATCTCCTCAATATTCCTGTATGGTGCAGAAACATGGACATCATCATCATCAAGTACCAGGCCTAGTGGCGTAGGTGATCATGTCACCGCAACTTTTGATCTCGGCAGCTATTTATCATTTCTGTTGTTGACCTTCTGCCAAGCCATTCTCTTAAACTGTCCGTTATTTTTTCTCTTTGCTTCCCTCTATCTCTTCGTCCCTCAATTCCCATGTCAAAACATGGACATTAGACAAGAAAACAGAACAGAAAATTGAAGCCTTTGAAATGTGCATTTATAGAAATATAGGAAGAATGTGGAAAGAAAAGAAAACAAACGATGAAGTCTTTAAAACAACTAAAAATTAAAAGAGAACTACTAAACACAATTCAAACAAGGCAAATGAGATTTTTGGGGCATGTTAAAAGACACAGCAGCCTACTAAAAGTAATCTTAGAAGGGATAATACAAGGTAAAAGAGGCAGAGGCAAATCAAGACTAACATGGACAAGTAACATCAAAAGATGGACAAGTCAGCCTATGACAACCTGTATCAAAGCAAGAGACAGAGCGGGATGGCACTCCATGGTAGCCAACCTTCGATGCGGAGACTGCACTCAATGATGATGATGAATGTCCCACACAAAGTGTTGCCTATAAATTTTGCAACAAGTCACTAATAACAAATATTAGACCAATGCATTTTATACCCTTTTAGATAAGAGAGATCTAGATATCCCTTTTTGATAGCCTCAACTGTTATCCTTTGATACCATTATAGAAATTCTTTGATGTTGTCCATCCATAATACTCTAAACCTGTTTTCTTCTCCCTTTTCATTGATGCTTAGCATAGTAAAGAATCAAAAGCCACTTTCTCCAATCTGGCAAATCATTTTATTCATATTCATTATCTAGTTTGTTGTTTGCTCAGGGTTGCTGATTCTTCCTCGTAAAGTCCCACTTATAATTTTGTCTCTAATTCTTTCTTCTACTTAGCATTCACCCACCAAGTGATGTGGATGAGCTGTGTCACTAATTTACAGCAAAGTAGTAATAACCTTTGAACGTTTAGGCCTGACACATCCCTCTTTAGCATGGGTAGATTTGCTTAATAACCTTTGTCCATACAGCGACCAGTTTTGGCTTACTCTTTTCCACTTTTAAATGCCAAGGGTTCTTTAACAGGTGCAAGTGCACATAGAACCTCCTGTTTTTCGCTGTTTTCCGAGAGGGCTAGACATTAGATCTTATATACCCAGAGACTAGGGGAGGCCCTAGGAAACCACAGATTCAATTTTGAAAATTGTACTCCTCCTGTGGTGGGATTTGAACCTGGGACCTTCAAGTCCAGAGGCTGATATCTTACCTTTAGACCACCTAACCCCTAATTTAAGAAACAAAATAAAGTATATCATGACAACATATTTTTGTTTATACCTCTTTAATATGCTTTCTTCGCAAATGTTTGCACAGACATCCCAAGCTCGTAGAGTTCCATCTGCTGAGACTGATATCAGTGCACCTGGAGGTAATGCGCCTCCTAGAGCAGCTTCTTCTGGATCTGAGTCTAAGACTGCAGGATATGTTGTAAGTCCCCAGACACAACCACGATGATACATAGATGAATATCTTGAAAACGAGAAACCACCATTACAAATTAATATTGCAGGTTTAGTCCTAGAATATGATACTGTTGTAAAAACTACAATACCAAAATACAAATTTTTGAAAATTGACAGTTTATTTAAAAGAAAACAAATGATGAAGTTTTAAAACAACTAAAAATAAAAAGAGAACTACTAAACACAATTAGAACAAGACAAATGAAATTTTTGGGGCATGTTAAAAGACACAACAGCCTAATAAAAGTAATATTGGAAGGGAAAATACAAGGTAAAAGAGGCAGAGGCAAACCAAGACTAACATGGACGAGTAACATCAAAAGATGGACAAGTCAATCTATGACAACCTGCACCATCAAAGCAAGAAACAGAGAAGGATGGTGATCCATGGTAGCCAACCTTTGTTGCGGAGACAGCACCCGATGATGATGATGATGATGACAGTTTGCTGCAGGCAAACATTCTCCCTCTCTTTATACCTTCCTAATTACTATCTCCAGTGACCCCTGAGTGTGGGATTTGTTTCCTTTGATGTTTAATTTCTTGTTTCAAGTGCATCATAAAAAGTACTATGGTATCGTAAAAAGGGGCTGTTTTTTTAATATAAACTTCGCCAATTTTCAAGAAATAATTTTTTTTCTGACGGGAAAATCTCCACAGCCATTGGCGAGACATAAAACAAACCTTTGTAACATGGGATAGACAGCAAACAATGTTTAGAGGGAGATGAACATTTGGTTGAATTGACGAACTGATGGCCACCATGTGAAAAGACAACATAACACCTTCAGTAGTCAGGGCATCACGCATTCTAATTTCAGGCCATAAATTTAATGTAACCTAGGAAATGATTACAACATCCAATTCCCATGTCTCTGCTTGGGTAAACACACAACTGAGAAGCAAAGTTCAAAGAAAATCTTATCTTTCAAACTCCAAATGTAACAATTAAGTGGTAATAAGTTTTACGATGGTGTCGTGAAAGTGTGACCAACAGATAGATGTCATATTCTAGGGTTGATACAGTTTCTGCTACAACCATTGCCACCATGAGATTATTGTGTTAACAAACACTTCCAACACACTACCTAAAAGATATCACTTTATGGACATGTCATTCATACAAGCATACATCTTGTTCTTCTTCTCCCTCTTTCTTCTTCATTCACTCAATGGTTACTCCTCTTCATATGAAAGAATTCAAGGCACAGATGATTCCAGTTGCTAGTTTAATGCAATCTGCAGTATCTCTACCTTTCAGTCAACATTTCTATCTTTGGCATGGCATTTTTGAGCGCCAAGTTGCCTTTTTTTTTTTTGGTCCTCGCTCGCTTGAGTAGATTGGTTAATGTTTCCAGGGTAACCACTGAGAGGTGGAGTAGGGTCTGGATCAGCTCTGTTATTTGGCAATTGTGATGCAAGTGGTCAGCAATGATTCACTGACCACTCTCAACCCTGTGGCTGGTGGGCATCTTGACCCCCCCCCCCCCCCAACCCATACACCATGTCTAGAGAAATTTAATTAGCATTCAATTTGTTCAAGTGCTGTTAAAATACCAGACCTTTGATCAGATATTATCATCATCATCATCATCAAGAACCGGGCCAACTGGCATAGGTGATCATGTCTCTCCACAACTTTCGATCTCGGCAGCTATTTATCATTTCTGTTGTTGACCTTCTACCAAGCCATTCTCTTAAGCTGTCTGTTATTTTTTTCTCTCTGCTTCCCTCTATCTCTTCGTCCCTCAATTTTTCCAGTTGTTACAATATATTCCAGTTGTTCTCTTCTCATTACATGGCCAAAAAATGATGATTGTTTCTTCCTAATATTGGAAATTAGCTCTCTTTTTGCTTTGACCTCTCTCAGAACATCTTCTCTATTGTCAAAAATGGATTGCATAGTATCTTCCTCATTTTTTGGAAAGCTGCTTTTGCCTGAGCCATTCTGCATCTCACCTCTTTTGTACATCTTCCGTCTGAGGTTAACAAAGTTTCCAAATATTTAAATTCATTTACCTGTTTTAATATTGTTCCACTTGTCTTTATTTTGCACTGAGGTGATGATATATAATAAAATGTTAAAACACCAGTGTTTTTGAACCATTTATGTTTGTGTCTCATCTTAGGGTTTTCCCCTGTTCATACATTTTTATTTACTTCTTATTTACATCTTCACAGCAATGCCAACTGTGTGGGGTATTTTTCCATGTAAAATAAAAAATACATGCAGACTAAATAAACTGGTTAAACAAAGAAAAGCACAGTCGCTTTATGATGAATTCATGCCATATGAAGAGCTCCTGAAACAAAAAAAACAGCGAGTAAATAGATTATGTTTCAGTGCAATTCTGAAAATATTGTTATAATGAAAAAACATAATAGTGGTTTTTTTTTTGTTTTTTTTTTAAAACTAACTTTAAGTCATTGGATGGATTTGTCCAGCACAAGTTTTACCATTTTTTTTATTGTTTGGAGGTTTCTAGGAATGAAGTTGGCATGAATGTTGTAAATGAATGAAAAGTGTTGCAAAGAGATTTAACCCTTAATGGCAGAACCTAAGATTGTGTATGTGTTAAAAGACATTACTAAATAGTGGATGACAAACACTTTTTTGGAATCCCAGGGGTGCGACAAAGAGAAAGGCCAAAATATATACTTGGAGAAGACAGGTGGAAGCAGAGATGGAGGATGTGGAAGACATGGAAGGATCTGAAGAGAATGGCTAGAAACAGAACAGCTTGGAAAGTGTATGTTGAAAACCTATGCTCCACAGGGAGTTGAAAAAGAAGAATAAAACCAAATAGCAGAGGATGGGTAAAGCTAGTTTGCCTGAATACATACACTCATTTTGTTGCCAAACACATTGTGGAGTTTGAGATTTGTAGAGCTTTTATGTGTCTCTGCTAAATGAACAAATTAAAATAATTTTAATCCACAAATTTGACGTGAATGTGCAGGAACAGACTATTTTCCAAAAACAAATCACCACAGAGATAGCTACCAAGAATTGTTTTTAACCTTAAAGGAGTTCAGCATGGAGTGAAAATAAGAGATATTTAAAAAGGGCTGACAACTCATAAGTACTTTTTGTTGAAGTAGTACAGCTCACTGTGGTTCAATTCTGGTTTACTCCTGCCCCAGATATAAATGCTTCGGTCACCATAGACAACAGTCAAAATTTCGTGGCAGGAATCATAGCTGATAGCTCGTGTGGTGGGGTACTGGTGTGGGGATTCCTTATCTTTTGAATCCTCCTCAAATGTAGACACTGACACGTCCTCAGAGATATCCTCAATGTAGGATGTAGTCACCTTAAAAATGATTCAAAGTAGTAGGTTAGTCAAGAGTAATCAGAAAAGCTTGCATTACAAATGTTAAACATGACATGAGAAAGGTCAGCATTACAACTGTTAAGCTGGACATGAAAAAGGTCTGCATTACAAATGTTAAGCATGACATGTTGAGAGATAAGAGAAATTGAAAAGTAAAAATGAACAGAATATAAAAAGTAAATAAACTAATCAGCATCATCCTCTAATTGCATATCCTTTGCAGAAAGTTGCTCTCATCATATCACGTTTTGTCTGAAGGAACCACTTTCGCTAAACTTCTACTTAGATCTTGTTGTTAAACTTCTACCTAGATCTTGTCACTAAACTTCTACCTAAATCTTGTCACTAAACATCTACTTAGATCTTGTTGTTAAACTTCTACCTAGATCTTGTCACTAAACTTCTACCTAGATCTTGTCGCTTAACTTCTACCTAGATCTTGTTGTTAAACTTCTACCTAGATCTTGTCACTAAACTTCTACCTAGATCTTGTCACTAAACTTCTACCTAGATCTTGTCACTAAACTTCTACCTAGATCTTGTCACTAAACTTCTACCTAGATTTTGTCACTAAACTTCTACCTAGATCTTGTCACTAAACTTCTACCTAGATTTTGTCACTAAACTTCTACCTAGATCTTGTCATTAAACTTCTACCTAGATCTTGTCACTAAACTTCTACCTAGATCTTGTCACTAAACTTCTACCTAGATCTTGTCACTAAACTTCTACCTAGATCTTGTCACTAAACTTCTACCTAGATCTTGTCATTAAACTTCTACCATGATCTTGTCACTAAACTTCTACCTAGATCTTGTCACTAAACTTCTACCTAGATCTTGTCACTAAACTTCTACCTATATCTTGTCACCAAACTTCTATCTAGATCTTGTCACTAAACTTCTACCTAGATCTTGTCACTAAACTTCTACCTAGATCTTGTCACTAAACTTCTACTTAGATCTTGTCACTAAACTTCTACCTAGATCTTGTCACTAAACTTCTACCTAGATCTTGTCACTAAACTTCTACTTAGATCTTATCACTAAACTTCTACCTAGATCTTGTCACTAAACTTCTACCTAGATCTTGTTGCTAAACTTCTACCTAGATCTTGTCACTAAACTTCTGCCTAGATCTTGTCACTAAACTTCTACCTAGATCTTGTCACTAAACTTCTGCCTAGATCTTGTCACTAAACTTCTACCTAGATCTTGTCACTAAACTTCTACCTAGATCTTGTCACTAAACTTCTGCCTAGATCTTGTCACTAAACTTCTACCTAGATCTTGTCACTAAACTTCTAACTAGATTTTGTCACTAAACTTATACTTAGATCATGTCACTAAACTTCTACCTAGATCTTGTCACTAAACTTCTACCTAGACCTTGTCACTAAACTTCTACCTAGATCTTGTCATTAAACTTCTAACTAGATCTTGTCACTAAACTTCTACCTAGATCTTGTCACTAAACTTCTACCTAGATCTTGTCCCTAAACTTCTGCCTAGATCTTGTCACTAAACTTCTACCTAGATCTTGTCACTAAACTTCTACCTAGATCTTGTCGCTAAACTTCTACCTAGATCTTGTCACATCCTCTGTTGTCAAATTCAAAGTCTTTTTCACATTTTGAAACTACATTACTTTTGGATTATCCCTGTCTTGTCTTCTTAGAACCATACCTTCCATTACTGTTCTTTCTAGATCACTGTGTCTTTAGACAAGACAATAGTATTTTGATTTTCTCTATAAGATATTGTTTGTTAATCATCGCTCTTCAATGTTCAGGTCTTTTAATATGTCTTCATTTCTCTTTTTATATTTTCTAAGGCATACTAAAAATCTTTCTGTAGTATTTTGTTTCTAAGGAACCATTTTTCTTCACTATTGCCTACAAGATTGTCAAGGACTCATTACAATATGTTGCTATCAGGAAGATATGTGTCTTCTCTTGTTTTATTTTTACTACTGTTTTGGTATTGTGCTATATGTTCCTCATGGTAATTAATTTATGTATTGCTATTGTTAACATTTATATTTTTGATACTCATAACTTGTTACAACCTCAAGTTTTCAATGTCAAAGATGGTTTTAGGTTGGCTCTTTGTTGGTGGACAATATCCTAGTTATCTGTATAATTAAACAAAGGTTTTCATCCTCACTGGGTTTTTTTTAAACCTACTCAGTTGTCTCTTCTAATCCCTTTGCTCAGTTTGAGCAAAGAAATGTGCTATCAACTTATGAGGTCTGAGTTTTAAATGTTGTCATTTATTCTGAAAGGACCACACTTTACAAAATTGTCGTTGTTTCTGATACTTCTCACAATATTCTCAGTATAGATGTTGAACAGGAGCCTGCCTTACACCCTTTTGTATTTAGAATCAATCTGTTTCACCTTCTATCCTGATAGCTGCTTGTTGTTTATAATACAGTGATTTGAATAGATGTGTTAGGTGTGTTGGAAAACCATAATCTTTCATGAGGTCCCATAATATCTCAAATTGCCTGCAGTCAAAGAAGCATGTATGCAGTTCTACATTATACTCCCTAAGCTTCTCAAAGCAAAGATAATTCTCATAGTAAAGATATGGTCCCAGGTACATAGAAACCTGCCTAAACTACATGAAGTTTGTGTTCTAACTTCCATTCTATTTTCTTCATGATGATCTGTAAGAGTAATGCAGAAAATCATGATTAAATAAAAGCCATGGAAGCACAGCCTGAAACAAAATAGGCAGAAGCCACGGACAAACCACAGAACTCACACAGCTCACCATAGACACAGATAACCTCATGAATGAACATGACATAAGGCTAGTGATGCCATGGGTCCTAGGACTCTCCAACAAACCAGGAAATGATAAGGCAGATACATAAGCTAAGAGAGGATCCAGGCAGACACAAACATCTCTTTAAAAATAGCCAAACAAATAATAAACTCCAGCAGTCGAGAAGATTGGTTGAATGGATGGACCATGGGATAAACAGGGAGAGAGCTTTTTAAATATATGATGAGGCCAAACCCCCATAACATTAACATTCTATAAAGAAGAGTCCAAACCAGCATTTTCAGACTGAGAACTGGTCATGTGCCACTGAACAACCACAGCAATAGAATACAACAAAACCAAACTCCAGCATGTCCACTCTCTGAACACTCACATGAAGCAGTAGAACACCACCTATTTTGACTGTCCAAAGATCCTTGAAAGAACCAAACTAATTGAGTAGAGGAGGAAAATTCTGAAGAACAAGAACTTCAGTTCTTTGCAGTTCTTTAGAGATAAGAAATCACAGAGAGAAGAACAACAATAACAGCACAATAAGAAGTCATTAGCAATGGACTATCAGTCTGTGGCAGACAACAAAACACTTCCGTCTTGTTTCAGGTATAGCCAGCTACTTACCAAAGTGCCCCAGGTCTGGCCTATGCTAGTGATATTTACTTTTGCAGTTCTACCTGTGTCAGACTTATATCAATTCAGTATTACAATTTGCTCAGCTGTTCCATTTCTGTAAGATGTTTGTAATTTATGAAGACAGAAGTGTCAGCCCTTATTTCAACCTCCAATATGGTACATATTTTTGTATGCCACATCACAGGGAAGGACACCCCAGGAAACAAACCACTGTTGTCTAGCAGTTACCATTGGGAGAAGGAAAAGCTATGGGAGAACACCCAGACAGAAACCACAAGCATGGTAAACCAAACAGCCCTGGTTAGCATACACCCTATGAGAATGAAAACTCTTATGTCAAACCAAGATTCAGCCTGCCAGACGGAGTGTGTCAGTCATGGCACAGGCTTAGGGAAAAAATCAGGACATACATGCATATATAATTACTGACCAGCTCATCTTGTGTTATGATGTTGCTCTTACCCTTCCATCATGAAACAGGACAGACTCAAAAGCACATGATTACAAGTCTTGGACACTGGAGAAGAAGTAGATGTATGCCACCTGTCCTATTTTATAGAACCTGTTCGGCAGAAATAAAACTACTCAGGCTAGCATATATGTTAGTTCTGATCAAAGAACACAAACTGTCCAAAGTAAAGACATGTTTATTGATGAAACTTCAAGACAACTTCTTTTCAATGTAAAAACACTTGTTTCAGCAGATTCAAGAAAGTAAAAACACTTGTTTCAGCAGATTCAACAAAGTAAAAACACTTGTTTCAGCAGATTCAAGAAAGTAAAAACACTTGTTTCAGCAGATTCAAGAAAGTAAAAACACTTGTTTCAGCAGAGTATCAAGACAGCTACTATACAAAGTAAAGATTTGTTTTGACAAAGATTTAAAACATCATCATCAAGTACCATGCCTGCTGACGTAGGTGATCATGTCTCTCCACAACTTTCGATCTCGACAGTTATTTATCATTTCTGTTGTTGCCCTTCTCCCAAAGCCATTCTCTTAAGCTGTCTGGTATTTTATTTTTAATTTAAAAACATATGCACCCACAAATCATAAAACATATATATTTCAACTTAAAAAAACAGCTGTGACTCTACAAATATAGATTTTCCTGCACGGCAGCAATTTAATCTGGTTAATGTTATTTTCCTTTTTTTGTTATGCAGAGTAAATTAATTAATCTACCTGAGATATATCAAGGCCAAGGATATGAGGTCGTGGTAAGGTTGTAATAATCTGCAGGTCAAGAGCACGGAACATTCTTATCACACCCTGAGTTCCACCCACAAAGATGCAATTTTCATCAGCTGCCAGGCAGCATGCGTTTGTCATATTCACGTGAACCCAACGTTCCAGATATCGGTCTCTGTTGATCTAAAAATAATTAAATTTAGTAACCGACCAAGAGATAAGATCGAAAATGAAGAACTGAGAAAATAGAAAGCTAGAAATAATTCCTGCTATAGAATACATAAAGAAACAACAGATAAATGATTTAGCCACATGACAAGACAGAAGGACAAAAATACAACACAATGAGCCTTTAATAAATGCTGAGAGAACACCAGACTCAAGGGCTGACCATGAAAAAGCTGGATTGATGGAATATTAGAAACTCTGATTGAGTTTTGATCGCAGAGAGAGAGAGAGAGATAACAGAAGAGGCCAAGAGAAGAGTAAAAGACTGCAAATTGTATCTCCCTTTGTTGCTGAAAGGCAAATGAGGAAGAAAAGAAGAAGACCAAATCTGTGTAAAAATCTGTTTGGATAGTCTATCTGGTACTGCCATGTACTGATAAATTAATATTCTTATCCCTGTTATTTTCAGCACGAACAAAGCTGTAAGAGGCTGACAAAATTGTAGGGCAATAACAAAGTCTCCTTAGTATGCTAATTCCTTCACATGGGAGCCCTAAATCTGGACAATGCAGTTCTTTACAAGGCTGTCTTGGTTGACTCTCTATTTGATTTTTCTCTGAGCCCAAACATCAAGAACATACAAGAACATCACTGTCCTTGTGATGGCTGTGGGTCTCATTCAAGTGCACTGTGTAGATCAGCTATATCTTATCTGTTAATGTGTGTATCTCTTTCGTGATGGAACAACACTCATCAAACATTTTCTGATTGTTGATTTTGTTTTTTACATAAAAAGATTATGAGCATTTCCTCAACCAATTGTTGTTTTGACAGATCCCCATAGTAATTTGTATGAGATTTGTTCATTCATCTTTTAGGGCTTCCATTTCCTCTATTGTTACATCTAATGCCTGTTGTTGTAAGCTGTTTGCTAGTAAATATGTTGTATGTTGTAACCAAGCCTGGTTCCACATTGTTCTTATGCTAAAAGAATCAGTTCTGTTTTGCCTTGAGAACATTGTGTTGATACACATATTTTTTACCATAAGCACATTCTTGGTTAGAAAAATGGAAGCACATTTATTATCATGTGTCATACCAGTTGGCATAGTCGATCACGTCTTTCCACAATTTTCTATCTACAGTGCATTGTATCAATTCTGTTGTTGATTGTTTTCCATTACATGACATCAAGCTATCCAGTATCTTCTCCCTTTGTGGTCCATGATCTCTCTTTCCTTGTATTGTGCCAGTGGTAACCAAGTACTCCAACTTTCCTCTTCTCATGTGTCCAAAAAATGTTGATTGTTTAATTCTGATGTTTCTTAAGAGCTCTCTTTTTGTGTTCACCTTTTAGAGAATGTTCTTGCTGGTCATTTTAGCTGTCCAGGGAACTCTCAACACTCTTCTAAGAAATCCTATCTCTGTGACCTCTAATCATCTTTTCATTCATTTGTCTACTGTCCATGATTCACTTCCATAGGTCAGAATTGGTTCTATATAGAACTGATGAACTTTCTTTATTACTTCCTTTGACATAGACTTGTTGCACAAGAAGTTTTTCATTTTCTGAAATTACATTTTAGCCTGAACTATTCTTTTTATTTCTGTGGTGCATCTTCCATCTGATGTTATTAATGTGTCCAAGTATTTGACTCTCGGCACTTGTTTCAGATTGTCCTGCTTATTTTTATATTGGATTGGGGGGGGGGGGGGGGGGGGGTTTGATTGTTTTTTCTATATGACCATTACTTCTATTTTCTTACTATTTAGACTGTGATCTTTCTTGTTGCTTTAATTCACTATTATATTTATCATTTCTTGTAGTTTATTCTCCGTCTCTGCTATTAGGACTAAGTCATCAACATATCACAGATTGTTTATGTTGTGACCCTTGACTTCAATTCCTCTTTTCTCTACTACTGATATCATAATATTTTTGTTGTAAAGTGATTAATTCATCTTGGTTAATGTGGTTAAGCCAGACAGTCTTTCTTTCACAGAATCAATATATAGTGCTCGCTTAAAGACTGGTTGAACCAAGAAACTAGTCAGTTTGAGGGGGCCTTGGTTACCTAGTTGAGAAAACCACCCAACTGGGCTACCGACATTTGGACAACCGGTGTTCGATTCCTGCTGGAAGTTGTGTGAATTGTACTCATGGCCGGGGAAAAAAAATACAACACCCCCCCCCCACTTAGTTAACCCAGCTGCTGTCAGAGATGGGTATCAGGGTAGTACTCTGGTAAGGTGAGGAAATTCGCCTCACATTGTGAGTTTCGATGCTTTGAAGCGACACTATTCAGAAGTCTCCAAACACTTCTGGATAGACAACCAAGCACATTTAGGTGGAAACTTGTGTCCTAATATGCCGATTCAAGTCTCATACTTCACCTTTACTAGTTAGTTTAAATGAGCCTGACCATTTGTCAACAATGAGCCTGACCATTTGTCAACAATGAGCCTGACCATTTATCAACAATGAGCCTGACCATTTGTCAACAATGAGCCTCACCATTTGTCAACAATGAGCCTCACCATTTGTCAACAATGAGCCTGACCATTTGTCAACAATGAGCCTGACCATTTGTCATCAATGAGCCTCACCATTTGTCAACAATGAGCCTCACCATTTGTCAACAATGAGCCTCACCATTTGTCAACAATGAGCCTGACCATTTGTCAACAATGAGCCTGACCATTTGTCAACAATGAGCCTCACCATTTGTCAACAATGAGCCTGACCATTTGTCAACAATGAGCCTGACCATTTGTCAACAATGAGCCTGACCATTTGTCAACAATGAGCCTCACCATTTGTCAACAATGAGCCTGACCATTTGTCAACAATGAGCCTGACCATTTGTCAACAATGAGCCTGACCATTTGTCAACAATGAGCCTCACCATTTGTCAACAATGAGCCTCACCATTTGTCAACAATGAGCCTGACCATTTATCAACAATGAGCCTGACCATTTGTCAACAATGAGCCTCACCATTTGTCAACAATGAGCCTGACCATTTGTCAACAATGAGCCTGACCATTTGTCAACAATGAGCCTGACCATTTGTCATCAATGAACCAGATCACTGCTCTTTACCATTTCTTATATTAGATATACTATGCTAACGAAATATATAATAATGTTATTTGTGCATGAGTTATATTGTAACAAAGATATTAGTCTCTTCCAGCAACTTCAATTCATGAGTTATGCTAAGATACATCAAACCAGGCCTAAAGGTTAGAACATGATCAAAGGAGGGCGTTAATCATTTAACGGCTGTGCATGAAACAGAAAAATGAATACGGTAAACTAAGAAACCCACACAAGGGAGAGAATCCATAAATCCAAACAACCCCCCCCCCACAGTTGTTTTACCCCCTCTCTTCTATTCATCTACACCCTAGCAGAAGTGGGGACAAAACACTAAGGAATTTATAATTATGGTTTATCTCTTTAATTGTCTCATTTTCTTACACAAGCAAGACTAGATATTGAGGCTACTTTTTCAATAAAACAGGTTTATGAATAATAAATATACTTCAAATCTAGTTTTATTCTCTTTTTTTTCAATCATTTAACTAACCTCTCTCACCCCACAGTTGTTTGTCACTGATACTTTACTGATTTTCTCATTTGTCTCTTTCCTGGAAGATAAAATAAGCGATTTTCTCATTTGTCTCTTTTCTGGAAGATAAAATAAGCTATTTTCTCATTTGTCTCTTTCTAGGAAGATAAAATAAGCGATTTTCTCATTTGTCTCTTTCCAGAAAGATAAAATAAGTGATTTTCTCATTTGTCTCTTTCCAGGAAGATAAAATAAGCTATTTTCTCATTTGTCTCTTTCCAGGAAGATAAAATAAGTGATTTTCTCATTTGTCTCTTTCCAGGAAGATAAAATAAGCTATTTTCTCATTTGTCTCTTTCCAGGAAGATAAAATAAGTGATTTTCTTCTATTATTTGTTCAAGGTGATTAGAAGAAGTTGTATCTTAAAATTTAAAAAAATGTTGAGGTTATAAATTGAACATTCCATCACCTAAAACTCTCAGATTTGCCAAATAAAACATCAGTTTTAAGAATTAGGGGAATGTTTTAGACTCAGGACATCTTCATCAATGAATGCTGCAAAATGTCTAAGATTACAACTAAAATGCCACTTTGAGATGAAAACAGACAGCTGTACTCCATACCTGACACAGGATTCCTGACATCGCAACAACAAATATGTACAAACTGCTGCAACCCCGTCCACAAACCACATCACAGAAGCAGTTTTCTTTGAGATTATCCAATATGCCACAACGAGTCGGTAGGGGAATGGGGCATGAGTTGTTGAGGTGACTGTGAGGAAAATATTTCTTTAATTAAACTGCAGATAAATACGGCTGAAACAGATGAGTATCCAATTTTATGAGAACATTTTTTTGTGTCAAGGATGCCCAAAAGCACTTTAATTTAAAATATAGTCAACAGTTCATCATCAGAATCAAGATCTTACTCACACTGGCTCTGGTAACAGATTAATAAAACTGGCCAGACAAGAAAGGATTGTTTCCTGTTGTTTGTGTGCACCAGCTTTATATCTCTAGCAAAGTTTCAAGGGACACAATATTGTTTGAATATCACTTTTTCCTACTTTCCACACTGGCAGCCATATAGGTGTCCATCTCCAAACAGCATATTCTCCAACTTCAGAGATACTCTCAGTTTTTTTATTATCAAATGTTTTGACATTTTTTGGCTATATTTTTCCCTATCAATTTTTCATGGACAGGACAGTGGCCTTATTTGCCCTACTCTTTTTGATTTAAAAATTACAAAGGGTTCTTTAACGTGCACAGAATACACATAGGGCCTTCTGTTTTTTTTTGGCATTGTCCAAAAGTACTGGACATCTGACCTCACTACCCAGAGACTAGGGGAGGGTAAAGACATGAAGAAACCACAGATACAAAGTGAAAAATTCCTACTCCATCGTAGGATTTGAACCCAAGACATTCTCACTGCCTTACTTCTAGACCACCCTGCTATAGGGGTTTAACACAGATGGCAACCGTCACTAAAAAAAAATAAGACATTATGTTGAATATGTTGGGTCAAACGTACAAATAAAACAGATAGCTGTGAACGACAATACAGAAAAAATATATTTATTAAATATCCGTTTATGGACCAACAAAGAAGAATTGTAATATTCAGGTAAACTGTCACAGTGTTGTCATCTCACTGGTATACAACGACATGACGATGGAAGCATTTATAGCTAGCCACTATCAATTTATGGGTGTCCGGTTAGCACAATCGATAGGCGGTTGGCTTACCACGGCAACAGCCGGGGTTCGTTCCCTGGCGAGGACACCTGGGTTTTACTAATTCCCTAAAAATTAGTGGGAGCCGCGATAGCTCAGTGGTTAGTGAACTGGACTACTACGGACAAGGGGTAGGGTTCGATCCCAACCGACGGCTCCGGGTTCACCCAGCCTTAAATGGGTACCGGATTTTTTCTGGGAAAGTAAAGCAGCATGGGCGTAATACCGACCACATTACCCCAAAAAATCATGTGCTGAAGGTCTGTAAAATATAGGGTCACTAACACCATATTTCCCTATACGCCACTTGGCGTGACGGGGGGTACTTTACTTACTTTTTTTTTACTATCAATTTATAGAACACACACTGTTGAAGCCAACTGAGAGTTTTACACGACAAGCAATATTTTGGAATTCCTAGGGAGGAGACAAAGAGTAAGACCAAAATATTCTTGGAGAAGACAGGTGGAATCAGAGATGAAGAGTATGGGGAAGACATGGAATGATCTTAAAAGAATGGCAAGAAACAGAACAGCCTGGAAAGTGTTTGCTGAAGATCTATGCTCCATAGGGAGGTGAAAGGAAGAAGAAGAACGCTATCAATTTACTATGGTAGACTAAATATGATGACAAAGAGTCTAATACAAAAAATAGTACAAAGGAAGACATCATACAGTACAAAGTTAGCTGGTTGTAAACATGTTGGTGGAATCAAGACAAAAGTAACTAATGGGAATTAGGTTTTGCAACATGTAAAGATACTATTCCCTTGGATCAGGCTATGAGCAGACAAATTTATGGAAAGTGTGAAGAAAAAACCAAATCTTTAGAAATTAGACCAGTTAAGGCTACAATAGTACCCTGGGAAAGCTAAATCAATAACTGCACAGGAGTTGCATACCTTTAACAGGAAGTTGCTGAACTAGGTTATGAGGAATGTAAGACTTCATCATGGGTTCCTCGAAAAAGACAAAGAAATAACAAGTAAACAACCAACATATAAATGAAACAGTTATATCCTTGCCACTGCATTCAACAGTTACAAAGTTGATAACATGTTGAAATTCAGAAAGTGAAGAGAAGATATGAATAGAACTTAGATACCTACATCACCAATATTAGTTAGTAGAGAATGACAGACTAGTGGTCTAGAGGTAAAATGTCAACCTCTGGATAAGAAGATCCCAAGTTTGCATCCTACCTCAGGAAGTGGAAATTTTTCTCTTTGAATCTTTTTTTTTCCCTCACGGCTTTACCCTTCCCCAGTTTCTTGGTAGTAAGATCCATTGTCTGGCCCTCTCTGATAACAGATAACAAAATAGAGGCCCTGTGATAAAAAAAAGACTCTTGGCACTTACAAATTGAAAAGAGTAGGCTAAAATGGTTGCTGTCTCAAATTGTTTAAGCAATTAAAAAGTGGTACCCATGCCAAAGATGGACGTGTTGGACTGAAAGGTACAGATGATCGCAGCGTTGAGTAAAATAGCAACACAACACATTTGTTTGTTTTGTTGTTAGGATCATCATCACTGTACAGCAGATAAATCCATAGGTGCTCTGATATTCCCTCAGAATCTCCAGAAAAATCTTGAGGAGAATCCTGAACGAACTCTGCCACGTGCACGAACTCTGTGGTGTGGTAATCAATGGTGTGGTACAGTTTCTGCTGACAATTTTGCCGGGTTACGCCCATATTTATAGCCTACTCTTTTTTATTTTAATTGTCAAGGGTTCTTAATGTTCGCATGTTTATTGCCGTTAAGAGAGCTAGACATTGGATCTCACTACCCAAGAGATCAGGGGAGGGAAAGGTCATAAAGAAGCCATAGATTAATTTGTACCTGTTTTTGAAAAATCATCGCCTTTTTTTTCCTGTCCTGAGACTGACGTCATACTTCTAGACACTACAACCACCCCTCCCCCCCCCGCATCCACTTAATGAGTGAGTGCTGAAGGAAAAATTAGAGAATGAACAAGCTGCAACCAAAGAAAATAAATGTGTTTAAGAAGATTCATTCATCAGTCAAATTTTTTTTTTTTTTTTTTTTTTTTTTTTTTTTTTTTGCGTTCGCCAGCTTTCACCTCTGGCTAAGTCCCTAGAGACTAGGAACTGAATTTTTCGTGTTTATCCATTTTTCCCTGGCAGCCGTGTGCACAGTGGTCCCTCGCTGTACAGGCAGATAACTCCGTCTTTGAAGGTACTTATTTTTTTTCATCGATGAGTAACTGGCGTTTCAAGCCAGGTCTCCCTACTGAGACCGCAGAGAGAAATTATAAATAAAAATTCCAACTGGTTCAGCCAGGGTTTGAACTCACAACCTCTCTGTCTCAAGGCCGGCTGCTTGCCTTGAGACCAACCATTGTTAGTAGTCGTCAGGTGAAGGCAAGAAAGAAAGAGAATGATGGATAATGTATCATGGATAAGAAAATGTAATAACTGAATGAAGATAGCAACTGTCACTATCTATCTATCTATCTATTCTCCTTTCGAGCCGAAGACGGCACATAGGGCACAACCACAATCTCAAAAACAAAAACCTTGGTACATATTGCGGAGATCACTGCTTCTAAAATCTATGGCTCTGTTTCCATAACAACACTTTTTACAATGACAGCTTGTCAAGCCATCGTTCAACCTACTTAGTCGCTCCTTACAACATGTCTGGAAGGTCACAGTGTCACTATTCTTTACTTCCCTCATAATGAAGCCCCGGTAACACACGGGACAACTGTCACTAGTAATCCAAAAATATCAGGACTAACCTAAGCATAGAAACCATATGTTTTTTTAATAATATGGCTTTGATGTCTTTATAAAAGATTGGTAGTAATCATGATTAGTCAGTAGTTTGATAATATATTTGTGTCTTTTACTGCATGCTGTTTTACTAAGCAGCTTCTCTTTTGGCTAAATCTGCCAATATTGGATAGACAGATCCGCCCATAAAAAGAACATCTTTCTCCTGCAACTTTTATCTTCTGAATTTGACATCAATGCTTCCTCGAATGTTGCTGTGCCTATTTTAAATGTTCTCATATGCTGTGATCTGATGCCAGACTTTCACAGTTTCTTTCGCTGATAGAAAATTCACTCAAAGAAGCCCTGCAGATATCTTTATTTATATCTCAGCACTAGTCTGCACTTTGGTCTCCTTCCGTCCCTTAGCTCACCATATGATTAATTGGGGATACAATTGTTGCCCATTCTTCTCACATGACACAGCCACCATAGTCTATGACTCGTAAATGTTGTTATGTTGGATGGGAGTTTGGCTTGTTGCAAAAAGTTAGAGTTTGTCACCTTGTCCTGCCACTAGATGCTTATAGACCCAATTAAATATCTGGGCTCAAGCCTATAGCAAATGAATTGATGTGGACATCACATCTATTGTATTTACAGGTGATAAGGTAAAGGTAAAGTACGAGACTTGAACCGGCGTCTTAGCACATGAGTTTACACCCATATGTGCTCGGCCGCCTATCCAGAAATGTTCAGAGATTTCTGTATAGTGTCGCCTCAAGCATTAAAACTCAGATGTGAAGCAACATTCCTCACCTTCTCAGGGTAATACCCTGGTACCCATTTTTTTTCCAACCACGAGTATAATTCACACTGCTCCCAGCGGGAATCAAACACGGGTTGTCCGAACATCAGTAGTCAAGTCGGGTGGTTTTCCCAACTCGACTACCAAGGCCCCCTTACAGGTAATAATAAACATTGAGATGAACTAATAATGGTACCCATGTAATTTACAGAGTTTACATATAATGTCTTGTTTTCAATTGCTGGAAATAATCGTGAATATCAAACTTTCAATGACCATAGCTTATTTTGATGATAATATTTGAAACTGAACTCCTCATCAAGGCCAGCTCCTTGTCGTGCGGATGGGGCTTAACAGTCACCAGGGACTGAAAACTAAGACTGGCCAGGCCTTCCTACAACCGAGCAAGACCACAGTCTGCTCTAGCAAGTTCAAGTGCTGAAGTCGGAGGCAACCAGCCAAAAGGTGCACGACAATCAGGATGCCACGCACTCAACGCAAATGGAAGTATGTCTATAACCGCAAATCGATATGGCACTCGCCCTGTGATGGGCACTCAGGCAGGAGCAGCGCCGGGTCATCAGCCTCGAAAGGGCCCAACCTCTATTACTGGATGTCCTTCTCAACCGCTCTGTGGAGTCAGGGGGCGAGAGAATAGAGCTACTGGCCAATCCAAAATAAGACCACTAAAAATAATGCACTGGAATGCTGAAGGCATCAACAGCAAAAGAGATGGGTACAGTAAAAAGATAGAATTAGAAAATATCCTGCATGAAGAACAAATAAGCATATGCTGTTTGCAGGAAACCCATCTAAACAACGACATAGCCTTGAAGATTAGGGGATACCAGTGCTATCGATCTGACAGAATAAATAGACAAAAGGGCGGAATACTGACTCTTGTAAGGAACAACATTAATGCATGTCAGATTGAAGTGTATATGGATGGGGCGGAATATCAAATA
The DNA here is from genome assembly GCA_032433765.1 of Megaustenia siamemsis. Lineage (NCBI taxonomy): Eukaryota > Metazoa > Mollusca > Gastropoda > Stylommatophora > Ariophantidae > Megaustenia > Megaustenia siamemsis. The sequence goes on from JAVIAB010000088.1 coordinate 10,727,519, forward strand.
CTGCACCTCAGGACAGGAAATACAGACTTCCATCTACTTAACTACTACTGTCCGAGTGACCGCCCACTAGCACTAGACACAATTACATTAAAAGAAAGAATAATTGTATGTGGAGACTTTAACAGCCACTCACAGAGCTGGGGCTATGAACATATGGACAAGAGAGGTGAAGAGCTTGAAAATTGGCAGGATGACAATGGGCTTATACTATTAAACCAGGCAACAGATCCACCAACATTCTACTCCAGATCATGGCATACCACATCTACACCAGACCTTGCTTTCCATTCACCAGACCTGGATTGGAATATCACACGAATTGTTGGGAAACAACTTGGAGGCAGCGACCACCGACCAGTCTTTTTAGTGGTACAAAATAAGGCCATCAGGGAGAGCAGCACTCTCTCCAGATGGAATTACAAAAAGGCAGACTGGAAAATGTATCAACACTACACCAGTGTACTGACTAAAGATATAAATACAGATAGAGACATCAACAAAATAGTTGATGAATTCAGTAGACTAATAATACAAGCTGCCAGTGAAACAATACCTAGAGGGGCACGGAAACACTACAAACCATACTGGAGTAGTGAGCTAGAGCAACTGCACAATGACATGGAAACATCTCGAAAGCAAGCAGAAAATAACCCTTGCCAAGAACACCACAACAACTACCAGCATGCTAAAGCCAAATTTCAACGGGCTAAACTACAAGCCAGACGGAGAAGCTGGAAAGAGAAAACAGAGTCCTTGAATCTTGAACGAGACACAAGAAAAGTGTGGAAGCTTGTAAAACAGCTGAATGATGAGGGTACAGAAAGGAACACCAAAATTACACTGAAGAAGGATGGAAACATTCTAACAGGTAAACATGCAGCAAATTACTTTGCAGACTCCTTTGCAAATGACAATAATATTGAAATTAGCCTAGAAAAACGACAAGAGACCCATTTAAACAACAAAATGCAAGACAAGAAGAGACCACACATGAAGTAATGGAAACACCCATTACACAAAGAGAGCTAGAGCTGGCAATATCCAAATTAAAAATGAAAAAGTCACCAGGCAATGATGGAGTGTCCAATGAAATGATTAAGAACTTGGGAACTGCAGCTAAAGCAAAACTACTGCAGATCTACAACATTTGCTGGATCACAGGTAGAGTGCCACAGGCATGGAGAGAAGCAATTATGATACCATTACTAAAGCCAGGAAAAGATGGTTCAATGACATCCAGCTATAGACCAATCAGCCTTACAAGCTGTTTGTGTAAAACAATGGAACGTATAATCAATCTCAGACTGCAGTGGTACCTGGAAAGTGAAAATCTCCTTGTCCCACAACAAGCAGGCTTTAGACAGTGTTACTCTACCGAAGATCAAGCAACCTATCTTTCCCAGGAAATTGAAGATGCGTTTCAAGAAAAGAAACTGGTACTAGCAGCATGGATAGACCTAAAGAAAGCATTTGATAAGGTATGGAAGGAAGGGCTTTTGAAGAAACTGAGAAATTATGGAGTAAATGGCAGGATGTACAAATGGGTCAAAGCATACCTGCATAACAGGAGAGCCAGAGTGCAACTGGATGGTCTTAAGAGTAAGAAGGTCTTATTGCGCCAGGGCGTTCCACAAGGAGGGGTACTATCTCCAACACTTTTTCTGATCTACATCAATGACCTAGTTACTGAACTACCACATGGCATCAAAGTGGCAATGTATGCAGATGACTTGGTAATGTGGTGCACAGAGGAGTATGCAACAGTGGCCTCCAAATTGCTACAAAGAGCTATGAATGCACTGAATTCATGGACAAATAGATGGTGTATCAGCATCAATACAGACAAATGCAGTACTACACTTTTCACACTCTCCCCAAAACAAAAAGCAGGAGCCATCTACATAAACAATGAGCCTGTGAAAGAAGACATACAAGCTACATATCTCGGAGTTACATTTGATAACAAACTATCTTGGAAACAGCAGATAAATAAGGCAACCCAAAAAGCAAGGAGGAAATTGGCTATTCTAAGAAAGTTGTGTGGAACCACATGGGGTGCGAGTGGGAAAATACTCAGTAAAGTTTACCAACAGAGTATACGCCCACATTTAGAATATGGATCATCCGCATGGTGCTCAGCATCAAACACCACATTGCAAGAACTGGATAAAGTACAAAACCAGGCACTTAGGGTCATCACAGGAGCAATGAAATCAACACCAATATTGGAGATGGAGAAATTGTGGAGGATACCAGCACTGAGAGAACGGAGAGACACAAAGGTGCTGATACAGGCAGAAAAATTTGTATGCATGCCGAGACATCCAATGAAGGACAGATTCCAAAATCTTGCATTGGGACAACTTAAGAGAAGCAGCTTTATCCACCAAGCCAAGCGTATTAGTAGACAAACACCAGACATGCCAAGAGTTGTTAAACCCCTTCTGCCCATACCAGAACAGACTCCCTGGACAGATGAATCAGGATTATCAGTTCAAATACGGACAGAAGTGAAAGGAATAGTTGACAAAGAGGAACAAAATAGTCTACAGCGAAAAACAATAACTCTCAGTTTCCTGGATGAAGAATACCCACAAGACCTATGGATCCGTGTGTACACAGATGGATCAGCACAGAATGCAGTAAAGAATGGGGGAGCAGGTGCATATATAGAGTACTCAAATAACACTAGAGATATGAATAAAATAGCAACAGGGAAATATTGTCACAATTATGATGCAGAAATACAAGCAATAAAGTTGGCAATAGAAAAACTGCTGAACAATAATCTTAGCCCACAGCCTGTAGTGTTTTTGACAGATGCAAGATCAGTACTCCAGGCACTACAATCCAGAAAATTACCACATCTGCAGACCTTATTGACTGAACTCTGCAAGCACCACAGGGTTGCCCTGTAGTGGATCCCGTCTCACTGTGGAATACCAGGAAATGAGAAAGCAGATCAGTTGGCAAAGGAAGGTTCAACAGGCACACAACTAGATACACCAGTTACATACCATCATAAGAAACAGATAATCAAATCAATCAGAGGACCACAAGCCCCAAATCAGGATGCCTTTCATAATATGAATAGATATGAACAAGTTATCATTATACGCCTAAGAACAGGACACAATCGACTCCATAGTCACATGTATACAAAATTCAAGATCGGCACATCAACTACTTGTACATGTGGACAGGCACCCCAGACTGCTGAACACATACTTCAAGACTGCACTGAATATAGTAGACTGAGGAAAATCCATTGGCCCATAGATACAACACTACAGACAAAACTATATGGGCCACTGCAAGAATTACAAAAGACAGTAAAATTTATACAGGAAACGACATTGCAGATATAGACAATACTTCAGGCGAACGAAAGATAGATAGATAGAAACTGAACTCTGGTACATTTTTTATTTACTTGTACAATTGTATTTTCACCTGTCTTTTATGTTTTTCTGTCCGAATTGTTTTACTCTATCACATATAGTATCTAGCATACTTAAAGGAACACCACCAAACATGAACACATACGCTGGCAGAGTACGTATGTTATCCAAGTAGTAGAACTTGACATGTCTGTTGCCAACTGTTGTGAAAAAGCTGCTGTCTTCCGCAACAGCCATGGCATAAATTTCATCTGAAATTGAAACAATTTAAATCATAATATAATTTACACTTACATATAATGAAAATAAATGTAATTTAAATAAGATGAACCATAATTATCATTTAATCACAAATTTAGCAAACATTTTTTTTCATTTTGATAGCATATAAGTTTCTGACCAGCAGCAGATCTATATAAATGATAATTTGTCATCTCCGCGCGACCCAAGTATACAATATACTCTGCATCTACATGTTCATAACAATTTTTAAAAATAAGAAAAAAGTGGTATGGTAACAACTTGTACGTGATAATTAACAAAACAAAAGTCGACATTTCAGTCAAGTAGGCCTTCAGCTGGAACAACAAACAACAACACAAAAATATATATAAAGTTGTGTTTAATGTGCATAGTTTGTTCGCTATACCTGATGAAAACTTTTGTTGAATATTGTAGTTTGTCTTGTCTTTCTGTTAGTCCAGCTGCTCAATACCATTGTATGTTTATTTTATATAATACTCATGATATATTTAACTGCATACAAGAGGATACGATAGCAAAACACATTTCATAAGATGACCCCAAGTACACAGATGTGAGGAGGAAAGTAAATGGGACAGTATTAAAATAGGTCTATGAATTAAATACTCTTCTTCTTCTCAACTTTCACTATCCTTATCAATGTTAAAGTTGCTGAGTATATTTTAGCAATAGGAAAGTATGCTGTAGGCATAAAATAAAAAAGTAATATAAAAGTAAACAAAAAATAAGTAAAGGGCACCAATCTATGAGTGCAACATTGGGCAGCGCTGGTCTAGAGTATTCATAAATAACCTTAGTGGTCATATTTTTTCCTTAAAAATCGTACTGCAACCACCTTAGAGGTCATGATTCACAGCTCAGGATATGTGACTCTTGATCCTCCCTGCACTACTTCACGTCATGTAGAGCTTGTAGTGTTTTTTACCATCCATCTTTACTCTGGATGACATGTTTGATCCTATCCAATGAGTCTATGCCTGCCAATATTGCTTCTCTTATAAGTGTTATTTTCCCTGTCTCTCTCGATCTTCCTCTTCTTATGTATCCTGATGTATCCCTGTATAAGTTTAGAAATCCTTTTGTTGCCTATTCTCAAAACATGCCCGTCATATGTCCATCTTTATTTCCTAATTGTAGATGAGATCGTTGGTTGCATGGCTGGCCATTTCTCTTATCTCTATATTAGTGTTGAATTCATTCCATTGTATACAGTGTATCCTTCTTAGGCATTTGTCTTCAAAAGCATTTAGTTTTTTCTCAATCTCTTTTGTTGTTTTCTAGCTTTCACGTGCCTAGGTATGGGTTGATAATACAACTGTGACTCTAGAAGGTTAAAAAAAGGGCAACTGACTGTCAATTTACAGGATAAAAAGCTGTGTACAAAATATGGTAATAAAGATGGCAATATGCGAATGACAGAGTCTTAATAGCATAGACCAAGAATGAACTACAAGAAATGATAGACTTAATAGTAAAAGAAAGCTACAAGAAAGGTCTGTCTGAATAGTAAAAAAAACAGTAGCATGGTCATATCGAAGAAACAATCATCACCACCATGCAACATAAAAATAACCAGGAAAAATCTGAAACAAGCGCAATGCTTCAAACACTTGAGCACAATAAAAACATCAGATGGAAGATGCACCACAGAAATAAAAAGCAGAATAGCTCAGGGCAAAATAGCATTTCAGAAAATAAAAAACGTCTTTTGCAACAAAATTATGTCAATAGAAGTGAGAAAAAGAGTTCATCGGTGCTATAAAGAGCCAATTCTGACCTATGGAAGCAAATCATGGTCAGTAAATAAATAAATGAAAAGACGATTAGAGGCCATAGAGATCTGATTTCTCAGAAGAATGTTGAAAGTTCCCTGGACAGCTAAAAAGACCAAGGCAATTCTCAAAGAGGTCAATACAAAAAGGGAGCTCCTAAGAAACATCAGAAAGAAACAATCAACATTTTTTGGGCACATCATGAGAAGAGAAAAGCTGGAATATCTGGTTACAACTGGCAAAATAAAAGGAAAGAGAGATCACGGACAACAAAGAGAAAATACTAGATCGCTTGGTATCATGGCATAGAAAAGAGTCAACAACAGAATTAATACAATGCACGATGGATAGAAGGTTGTGGAAAGACATGATTGCCTACGCCAACCAGTATAGCACATGATGATGAATGAAGATGGCAGTGATAAAGAAGAAATATGTACCAGCAAATTTGTTGAGTGTTTTCATGATCTTGCTTGGCCATGCCCACACACTTATCATCATGTCCTGTGCATCTCCCACAACAATGATCTCCCGCATGCGTGGAGAAAAGGATACACTTATTATCCCAACACTGTGACCTCTCAGTGTGGCAACTTCTGTCCTAAAATAGAACAAGATTGCCATAAGATGTTCATATTTAAAAGGAGAAGCTTCTTTGGTCAAACCAATGTCATTACAACCAAATTTATTTTGTACAAATTTATATCAGCTAATTTATATAGGTTCATTCTAAAGATTCCATTTTTATGAAACATTTACACATTATGTAAACACTCACCACAAAGTAATGTTTGAATATGTAAACACTCACCACAAAGTAATGTTTGAATATGTAAACACTCACCACAAAGTAATGCTTGAATATGTAAACCAAGTAGGCAAGTTTTTAAAAGGTTATCATCATCATTATGTGGAGGTGAAGGTGCGCCTCATAGCACCAGTGCTGGAAGTTGTCAGCGACCCATAGCTGATGGCTTGTGCCAGAATTGATGAACCAGAACCATCCAGATCCTGCTACACCTCTCCGTGCTGACTCTAGGAACAGACAAACCTGTAAAGTCTGGCCAAGCAAGTAGGGATTGAAGAGGGAAGGCAACCCAGTACTCAAAAATGAGGTGTTAAAGTCAGAAGTGTTGGGCCAAAAGGCACAAATATTACAGATATACTGCAAACCACAACACAACGCAGACACGCCCACTTAACATCTTTTTAAGGGCGGATGATGATCACTAGTGTCTATTTGCTGTCAGCAGGGTTAAGATCACTATTATCTATTTGCTGTCAGCAGGGTTAAGATCACTAGTGTCTATTTGCTGTCAGCATGGTTAAGATCACTGGTGTCCATTTGCTGTCGGCAGGGTTAAGATCACTAGTGTCTATTTGCTGTCAGCAGGGTTAAGAACACTAGTATCTATTTGCTGTCAGCAGGGTTAAGATCACTAATGTCTATTTGCTGTTGACAGGGTTAACATCACTAGTGTCTATCTGCTGTCTACAGGGTTAAGATTACTAGTGACTATTTGCTGTCGACAGGGTTAAGATCCACTAGTGGCTCTGGGTATGAAAAACAAAATGAGTGGACTGTTGATGTCCTATATAATCACAGTTCAACCCCAACTATTATTAGTGTAGACTGAACAACTGTGTCTTAGAGGACTTGGCAAATCTCAAGAGGAATAAACTTCACTAGATTTTTCACCCATAACATACATAATATAGAAGCATCTATCCATACCTTACAGGATCAGTCACATTCCAAATTACTAATGTCTATACCTTCTGTCATATTATAAATGAAGGTGATATAGTACAGCCATATAACGTGTTATTAACTCTGACAAAAACCATCATGCTGTGAAGTGCGAGAGGAGAAAAGTACGGCAGAGACACACACAACTTGAATGACAGCATCAAAGAATGTGCAGGTCCCGACTTTATCAAATTGCAAAAAGCCAAAATTTAAAATAAATAGTTGCATCTCTTGATTGTATCCCAAATCATCAAATTTAAGTCAGTCCACACAAACACACTAAAGAAACAAAAATCAACAACCAATTAATAAAACTATGATCATTAGAAAACAGAACAACTTACAAACTACTCAACTCCCAAACTCTCACGGCAGGGTGCAGGCCTGACTCTCCAGTCAAGACATACCGACCATCAGGTGAAAACTTGACGGCTGTAATACTTCTTCTGGGAGTATGCAAAGTGCCTAATTGTCTAAAGACAACCAAATTTAGGACACATTAATATGTTTCATATCAGTACCTTAAAATACATATTTCTATTGGAGATCATTGAATCATGGCATCATGAGTTATGAGAAACTAAAGTAATGCTTGATCGATATTACTTTCCTGATTTTAATAATTAAATAACCAAATGTTAAAGGAGATAAGTAAAATAATTTTGCAGGAAATAAGTGTTAAATTAAAAATAATTACTTATAAATATTTGTGATAAACAACAGCTAAACGAGTATAAACCCTTAAACCCTTCCAAAGAATTTGAGTTGGCCACTCAGGAAAAAAAAAACAGAAACAGATTATTATAAACTTGTCATTTTTGACATAGTTACTAGACACTAGACAAGAGTGCCCTAATATGGCGCATTTGTTTTGTTAATTACCACGTAAAGCTGTTACCATACCACTTTCTTCTTCCTTTTTTTAAAAATTGTCATTATCATCAGCTTTACAGCAGCTTCACATCTCTATGCATCTTGGTACATCTTGATGTCTTTACTCCTGCCCTAATATGGGCAGTTCATTGTCATAGAAAATGTGACTTTTTTGGGTTGCTGTTTATAAACACCTGGACCTCAGATAGACGGAACTAGACAAAGAGTAAGAAAAAGGATGGTGATTATAAAGAAATTATCAGACACAACTTGGGGAACTGATGGAAGTGTTTACATGGGGAGAGTGAGATCAGTACTAGAGTATGGTATTACAGCATGGGCAACAGCTACAAAGTCAAATTTTGTGAAGATCAACAGACATCAAAGGAATGAGAACTATAACTGGTGGTATGAGATCAACACCCAGTATAGAATTGGAAAAAATCAGACACTTGCAATAGCAGTAAATGACAAAAGCGAGGCCAGGACTCAACAACAAGGTGAACAATTCAGAAATCAGACTAATCATTCCATGCACTAGAGAAAAAATTATTTCAGAAAAGGTAAACTAAAGTGGAAAAACTTTGTGGAATCAAGAAAAGCTATGTGAAAAGCATACTCAATCAACTTTATAAAGACAGCTAAATCATTTATTTAATAATACATACAAACACCCACTGTGGATAAAACAGAACATTCCTAAATTAATAGAAAGCATTCCAGAAATATTGTATTTATTATATTGTAGATAGAGGTATTCAGTGGTTAGTGAACTGGACTACAAAGTACAAGAGGTCGGGTTAGATCCTGATTGATGGCTTCCGGGTTCACCCAGCCTTAAATGGGCACCAGATTTTTTTCTGGGAAAGTAAAGCAGCACAAGCATAATACTGACCACATTACCCCAAGAATCATGTGTCGAAGTCTATAAAAATTATGGTCACTAACACCATGTGCAGTTCGAACAGAGAAAGGTCTGAGCGAATGTTTAAGGACTGAGCGAATGTTCCCCAATAGAAACTGGGGTTAAACAAGGATGTATTTTATCACCCTTGTTATTTGGAATTGTTATGGACTTTATAATGAAGAAATGCTGCACTGGTAATAAAGGCATCGAATGGATACAAGGAGACCATTTGGAGGACCTCGACTTTGCTGATGACATAGTTCTCATAAGCAGTCAGATAAAAACGATGCAGGAAAACACAAATGAACTATCATCAATAGCCAGCAAAATTGGGCTTGAGATCAATCATGAAAAGATTAAAGTCATGAAAAGTTTAATTCCAACAGATGACAAAATATACATGGAAAACAAACCAGTATAAGAGATCAATCACTTTATCTATCTTGGAAGTCACATTGATCGAGAAGGGGATACAAGTAAAGAAATTAGAATCAGAATAGCTAAAGCAGCAATGTTTTTCAGAAGCCTTGAAAAGTTGTGGAAATCAAAACTCATCAGCACAAACACAAAACTTGGGCTATTCAAATCAAATGTACTATCAACCCTTACGTATGCGTGTGAAAGCTGGAAAACAACAAGAGATATAGAAACAAAGTTGAACGCATTCGAAAATAAATGTCTAAGGAAAATACTTGGTATAGCAGGGTGTCCGGTTAGCGCAATCGATAGGCGGTTGGCTTACCACGGCAACAGCCGGGGTTCGTACCCTGGCGAGGACACCTGGGTTTTACTAATTCCCTAAAAATTAGTACCTCTGAAGTCGGAGTAAATCTGCCTGCATGGCGAGGGGCATCCTTTAATGGGATAAAACAGACTTTACACGCAAAATTCAGTCCCACAAAATTGAGTGGGTGGGACTTCGTCAGAGGTCAAAGCTGACGAAAGCGAACGAACGAACTTGGTATAGCGTGGAACAAATTCAAAACAAATGAAGAAATCAACCACTAATATCTTCAGTAATAAAGAAAAGACAATGGTCATATGTTGGACATGTGATGAGAAGAGATAATAACCGAATAGCAAAGCAAGCCCTCATATGGGAAACAACAGGTAAGAGAAAAAGAGGAAGACCCAGGGAGACACTGAGAAGAACATTGATGCGAGAGACAAGAGCAGCAGGATTCGGCTCCCTCAATGAGATAGAGCTGCTTGCACAGAACAGAGACAGATGGCGAGATTTGATAAAATATCTTTAAAAGAAAACTGCTAGAACAAAAATTCAGATAGGAGAAGGTGTATTTTGGTCTACGCCCTATGGGCCGCTACGGCTCGAAAGGTCAATAGATAGATAGATAGAACACCATATTCCCTTAACACCACTTAGCGTGACTGGGCTCTTTCTTACTTTCATATCTATATATTGTATTTTTAAAAAACCAGAACGGAGAACAAAGAAGAAGAACATTAAGATACACAGAAAAATACTACCCAAATTCATCCTGCACACATAGATTGTGTTAACTTTCTGTGCGGTTTCACCTTAAGTCTTTTGGCATGTGCTGAGACTGCTATGATGGGGACTACAGCTACCTTTCTTTGTTTTGAAGATGAGATAGTAATTCGGATGATTCCACTGGCATGGGCGGTTGAGCAATTATGGATTTTAATTCATTTGTAGTAATACTGGGGCCTTCCATAACCATAACCATACATAGATGGGTCAGCAACCACAGAAAATGGAAGAGGAGGAATGTTCATGTGCCTTAAAGATAGAACACAGAAAAGACTCTGTTGCAACAGGAAAATATTCAAGTACCTTTAAGGCAGAAGCTCTGAAAACTGCAGCTCAAACTCTTTTGAATGAGAAGATTAAAGAAGAAAACATTGCATTCCTTACAGATGCTCAGTGAACATGAACAAATGGAATACAGATTACCAGGGCTACCAAAAAAAAAAGATCAAGTAATAATTTGTAGACTCTGGACAATTCACAGCAGATTGAAGTACCACTTTATCAACATCCTAAGAATAAGAACTTCTGATGAATATGACTATGGGACAGGGAAATTGACTGCTGGACATCTGCTACAATCAAGCCCAACATATAATGAACAGAGAAGACTTTTGTGGCCATCACTAGTACCATACCGAGACAAATGGAGATGTCACCCGCCTTGAGCTGACCAACGCTTTCTTTAAACTTATTAATATAGACATCTAAAAGTGTATGCAGCAGAAGAAGAAGATTAATTAACACTGGAAGCAATTTCTTTATTGTTCACATAAAAAAAGCAAGTCAACAAAACATTTAAACACTTTAAGAAAAAGGAAAGTAATCAAACAGACAACTTTAAAGATTAAACTAAAGACCTACTTATACTTCACACAGTCAAGCAATACAAGAACACAGCCAGCAGGGTAGGCTACAAGACCAGTTAGTGGATCAGATGTCAAGGCTGAATTCGAGAAAACTGTCAGGCCGAGAACGTGCTCTAATTCAAGGGTTCCAGCACTTTCCTGCTCCTGTTTTTGTCTGACTCAGCCTGGAATGGCTTTCTATTTTTGTTGTTCTTTTTCCATCCTGTTTTTTTCCTACCAGAGCTGCAACCATCCATTTCTGGATCACAAAAAAGATTATATAAATATAATTAATTATATGTACTCTAACATGTTTACTTATTAAATATGTTGAATTCATTAAAGTTATACTTTGTCAGTTTTTTTTTAACTTGTACTAGTAAGTTGGACACTAAAGTAATTGTACAATCCTTAAAGCAAGGCAATAAATTTAGAAAACAGGTCATCTAATGAAAGAAGTAAATATGAGAAAAGTAATAAAGAAGATAATTAAATCCATATAAAAGTGTGTACATTGCATGCAACAAATATTAATCATGTCATGAAAAAAGAGGTGATACTGACATGTCATTAGTACATACGGATCATAGTGTTAGAGCCATAGGAGCCCATATTTGTAATGACCATTAGAAAGAACTGGCTTATAAACATTTTACAGAGAAAATTATGATACTAGGTCACGAGAAAAGAAGCAGTGGTTGTGTGGGTTGGAACCAGAAGAATAATTGAGGGTATGGCTCCAGAATTTAGGAAGACAAGACAGGAATAAACCAAGAAGGTGGTTTCACGACATCAAAGAGACCTTGAACTAGATGAAGTGGGGGATTTGGCTAGACACAGATTCTTTCCGACGGGCTGTCATACTGTGACGAGTGCAACGTTGTGCAAAGGACATGCAACTAGTTGATGACTGGCCCATTTAATTTACAATGTGAAGTGGTCAGCGCAAGACACTTATGTCACAGCTACAGACGGGAACCAAGACGCCCATTCACTCCAGTAACTGAGCTGAGGGCTGTCAACGGCCTACTACAGCTGACTGCTCACACTCACTACTCACTGCATGAGTCAGGATCAGTGAACAAGAGAACTAACTCTAACAATGTTGAATGATAGAGGCGTAGCTCCCAACGGTGGTCCTGGAAACCTGGATTATCCAGTCTGATGGACCCAAAAAAAAAAGTGGATCAAAGGCGAAATGGAAAGAACCCGGTGCTCAAAAATACCGCAGGCGTGCTCGGAATGTTTAAGACAAGTCTAATGATTAAGTCTAGTCGGATAGAAATAATAGTAGACTTAAATATATGTACAGTACATGTGAAGTGTTAGTATACTCAACTGAGTATAACTCATTTATACTTAGTAGTACTTATACGTAACTTCAAGTAACTGTAACTTACTGTACTAGTTTTAGTGTACTACCTGTTACTGTTGTCGTTGTTGGACCGAGCAGAAAGTCGCAAATAATCCCACAACTCAAATAAGTACCAAGCATCTAATACTTAAAGTCAAAAGTCTGTAAATATATCTATAATTTTCGCTTTTTTAAATCTCATCTAACTATTATAAGTAACTATACATTACAATATACAGATCTCAGATATATTTATACTACTTACTTGCATGTTGACAATGTTGTTGCGCTTGCTGATTTTCATCCATTTTCACAAAGCCCCGAGACTCTGTCTCGCAAATGTGGTGAATTGTCGAATTCCATTATTGTCGCGAACGAAGGACAATACATCCCTCTAGATACACGACACATAGACAATCTTTTATGCACATTCCTTAACTGTTACTATTTGAAATTATTAATTAACTTTAATGATCTGTTTACAATTTCATGAATTTCGCCCTGATGTTCTCCGCTTTAACAATGATGGATCTTTTTTGTTTCATTTTGAAGAAGAGCCACATATGCAACTTTCTATTTACCGCCAGTGCTGCTCGGTGCAATGTCTTGCTTAACTTATGGTTATGGTTATGGAAGGCCCCGGTATCACTGCAAACGAATTAAAATCCATAATTGCTCAACCGCCCGTGCCAGTGAATTAATCCGAATTACTATCTCATCTCCCAAACAAAGAAAGGTAGCTGCAGTCCCCAACATAGCAGTCCCAGCACACGCCAAAAGACATGAGACGAAACCGCACAGAAAGTGAACACAGCCATCTGTTCCCTGTCATATGATATCATCATTCATCGTACACAATCGGAATATCGAAACACGATCAAAACGGATGACTCGCACAGCTCACGGTGTACACAGAGCACTTAACTCAGTAGCTCCTACTTGCTTGTTGTCCATTACAGCGGCGGATATTCATTCGCACAACCTGTGCAGTGCAACTAAGCAGTGTGAATCGTACTTGTGGTTATGAAAAATAGATACCCCGCGGTCGACCCAGCTGCTGCCAGAAATGGGTAACAGGGTTCATAACTGGGAAGGTGAGGAATAGCGCCTTGCTTGTGAGTTACGATTTTTGAGGCGACACTAGACAGTGGTCTCCGAACACTCCTGGATAGACAGCCGAGCACATATGAGTTAAATCCCGCATGCTAAGACGCCGATGCAAGTCTCGTACCTTTTTATTTATATTCTAAGGAAGAATTGGAGGTCACGACTTCTCTAATATTTTATCACAATACATAACACAATCACATTCGAGCTCAACGAATTAAGTGTTAGTTTACAACAAGCCACTGTATTCCAAGTCTGTCATGATACAGCTCAAGTATTAGATAAGCTTCAATGACTCTCGTGATCAAACCTACTACAACCGTACAACGACATCAGGATCGAGATCTGAAGGGTGCAAGCATACCTTAAGATAATTACAGATAAAGAGCATTCATTGTATCAAACGTTCAACACAGGGAGAGGTGACAGACTAAGAAGAAACAAATCATTGGTGGGCCGCACAGACAATGCGATCAAACAGGTAATGTGGGGTTACCATTATCAACACTGGGGAGGAAGTGGATACCGGTGGAACTGTCATTCAGTGGGACATTCTCCTGTATTGTCACATTCGATATAAAATCTGCAACAAAACTGTAAAAGATGTTAATAAACAACTACACCATGTTTTTTTTCCATAACATACACTGCAAGTAATTAAGGTATTTTGATGTAATTATTATAATTATGGTAATTATGGCAATATTTGAAGTAACTATTTTCTTCTTCTTCTTCTTCTTTCCTTCCTCATCTGCCTTTCAGCGTCGAGGGGAGATATAATTTGCGATATTTTGCTCTTCTGTTCGCCTCTGCTGCTGTTATGTTTCCTAGTGCTTCTAATATTCCATCAACCCATCTTTTTTCGTGGTCGACCCATGGGTCTGGTGTTCTCACAACGTTTGTTGAAGGCTCGTTGTGTTGTGTTTTGTTCTTTCTGCCTTGTCACGTAGCCAAACCATTTTATATGTTGTTTCCTTATATATTCTATCATCATCATCAAGTACCGGGCCTGCTGGCGTAGGTGATCATATGTCTCTCCACAACTTTCTATCTCGGCAGCCATTTATCATTTCTGTTGTTAACCTTCTGCCAAGTCATTCTCTTAAGCTGTCTGTTATCTTTTTCTCTTTGCTTCCCTCTATCTCTTCGTCTCTCATTTTTTCCAGTTGTTACAATATATTCCAGTTGTTCTCTTCTCATTACATGGCCAAAAAATGATGATTGTTTCTTCCTAATATTGAAAATTATATATTCTATGGCGGGGGCTATTCCTAGCTTTTTTCTCAATTCTTCATTTCTGATCTTATCTCTCAGGCTGTTTCCATCGTTATGGACATACCACCCCGAATACACTCAGCAATATGCGCAGATGATCTGGCGTTATGGGCTCGCGAGGAAAGTATGTCAGTGGCTGGTTCCAGGATGCAAGATGCCCTAGACGAACTTGAAAAATGGACGAACAGCTGGTTCTTACCAATTAACGAAAAAAAACACTACATATACAATTTTCAGCCTATCAAGAAACATACTCTCTGCAAACTTGAAGATAAAAGACCATACACTCCATATTGACCAAAACCCAACATATCTTGGCGTCACCATTAATCGCAGAATGACTTGGAAAAATCAGATAAACAGAGCAAGAAAAAAAAGCCAAAAACCGAATTAATATTATGAAGAAATTGGCAGGAACGGACTGGGGAGCAGATAGCAATATCTTGAAAAGATTATACGTAGGAAGGGTCAGACCAGTCCTAGAGTATGGAGTCACAGCCTGTGCTTTGGCTTCCAAATCACACCTTAGCAAAATTAACAAAACACAGAACCAAGCTGCCCGTATCATCACTGATACTATGAAATCTACACCTATCAAAACTCTAGAAACAGTAACAGGTTTACAACCCTTAGATGACGACGGGTCACTAAAGCATTGCAACAAGCGGAAAATATAGAAGGCTCCTTAGTCACCCCATGCACAAAAGAATAACTGGTTTCGGAATTGTACGACTAAAGAGGAGCAATCGCCAATGAACTAACTTCTGGAGACCCAGTACTTTCCCAAATAATATCGAAACCCATGGGCCCATCTGATATGTCTCCTCATGGGAAACATAAAACACCAGAACTTAAGGAAAATATAACAGGAATCATGAAAAAGGCACCCAATCAGACACATAAAGAAAACACGTAGCAGAAAAACACATACATGATACCTACCCACAGGACTCTTGGTCCCACATATACACAGATGGCTCTGCTACAAATACCACCAGAAATGGAGGGGGTGGTGTGTTCTTGACGCTGAATAACCAGGACGAGATCACCAAGTCAATAGCTACAGGGAAATTCTCAAATAACTTTAAAGCAGAAACTGAGGCCCTCAGATATGCTGCACCACTGGCTACTCAACTCAAAAATAACATGCACAATAAATTGGTGATTCTGACTGATGCACTGTCAGTACTATCAGCTCTAAAGAGCCCCAAGAACAATGAACTAGATGACTTGAGAACAACCCTGGACCAACTATGCAAGAACTTCCAAAGAGTAGTCATTCCGTGGATACCATCACACTGTAATATACACTGGAACGAACGCGCAGACAAATTAGCTAAAGAAGGAGGGAGATTACCACAAGAGAACCATCCGCTCAGTTATGATGATGCCAAATCCATCCTCAAAGGCCAGTACCATGAAAAATGGAAACGAGAACACCCAAAGCATAACGAGAGATACGGATACCATCAACTATCAAGGAGGGATCAAGTCATCATACTTCGCCTACGCACTGGCCACAATAGAATGAGGAATCATATGTTCACCAAATTCAAAATAGGTACAACCAGCCTATGCTACTGTACACTAGACAATATGACTACAAAACATGTTCTACAGGATTGCCCCAGCACACAGACCTGAGAAGAGCAATGTGGTCCACTCCCACCTCCCTGGAAGAAAAACTATATGGGGCAATCGAATCACTCAAACAGACAGCTGACTTCGTGAGAGAGTCTGGAATCATACTCTGATTGAGTCTTGATCGCAGAGAGAGAGAGAGAGAGAGAGAGAGAGAGAGAGAGAGAGAGAGAGAGACTGTTTCCTGTCATTCGTCTAACACATTTCATCGCTGTAGAGGTTATTTTTCTTATTGTTCTTGCATCTAGGGTCCAGGTCTGGCATTGGTAGCACAACGTTGGGATGAAGATTGTATTGTATAGTGCTCGTTTTGCCTCCAGAGTTATTTCCTTGTTGGATAATAGTGGTGATAACTGTCCAATGATTTGACAAGCTTTGTTACATCTTGATTCTATCTCTGCTGTTTGAGAATTATCGTTTGTTATTAGACTTCCTAGGTATTTGAATTCCTCTACTTGTTTTAGTTGTCTGCCTTCTACAGTTATGTTGATGTTCTGTTTATTTTTGGCGACAGTCATGACTTCTGTTTTGTTGATGTTGATTTTCATGTTGTATTTTGTGCCTGAGATGTTGAGTTTGTTTAAGTGTTCTTGTAGGTCTTCTATTGTTTCATGTATTAGTGCCTGATCGTCTGCAAATAGAAGCTCGTTGATCTCATCTGTCTCTGATGGGTTGGCTAGCTTGCATATATGGTCCATGTATGTAATAAACAGTAGGGGGGATAGTACGCATCCCTGTCTTACACCTGATCTAACTTCGAGTAACTATATTACATAGCGTAAATTGTTGTAGAAGATGACCCGAAAGTCATGTTACTCACTAAGTTTTGCGTGCAGATGTGGATATATTTTCAATTTTTCGTTTCAGTTTTGCTGTTCAATCTTCTATAGCATTGAAGAACGACCTCGTGGACTTACGAACGTCCACAGACTGGAAAGAGCACGCAGAACAATAGGGCAACCGAACAGCCCATTTCGTTACATTTCGCCCGAAGATGGCTCCGCGTCATTTTGTGTTGGCTTGCATACCGATATTCTGGATGTTTGAGCATAAAGCATCGGCCAATCAGCCAATGTCAGCCAGATGAAACACAACATAGAAAATATCTGCACATCTGCACACACAACCCTAGAGAGTAATAAGACATTCGGACCACCCCGTTTTGGAGTCAAAAACGATGTCCCAGCATCATCAAGCGCTATACATTTAAAACAAAAATACGACGATCATCATTTTCTGGAGGACGTGAACTTCAGGTCAATATGGTGGATAGGCGGCAAGAACCATTAAAGGATGTGTCTGAAACATGTTTCTTGATGCAGTTTCCTCATATTCCAAGTCCGGCTTGTTGCAGGAGCTACCGAGTTAAGTGCTATGTGCACACTGTGAGCTGTGCGTTTCATCTGTTTTGATCCTGTTTCGATATTCCGATTGTTTACGATGATTGATGATATCGTATAATGGAGAACAGATGGCTGTGTTAACTTTCTGTGCGGTTTCGCCTATGTCTTTTGGCGTGTGCTAAGACTGCTATGATGGGGACTACAGCTACCTTTCTTTGTTTGGGAGATGAAATAGTAATTCGGATGATTCCACTGGCACGGGCGGTTGAGCAATTATGGATTTTATTTCGTTTGTAGTGATACCGGGGCCTTCCATAACCATAACACAGAGGGAATACTGGGGAGGAGATCTGAGAACATGGAGGTGTCTGAAGCGCAATGAGGATGATCAGTCGACTAAACAATAATTTCAAAACGTGCCAACCCGCATAGCGTGGAAATATAAAAAAAAAAAAAAACTGGTTTGTGGTTTCTGTGTCATTCATTCATTTCGGAGACATTTATTTCCATGCATTCTCATCATCATTGTTGAGTGCCGTCTCAGCATAGAACGTTCGCTACTATGGAGCGCCATTCCGCTCTGTCTCTTGTTTTGATAATGCAAGTTGTCATAGGCTGACTTGTCCATCTTTTGATGTTACTCGTCCATGTTAGTCTTTGTCTGTTACTGCCTCTGTTTACCTTGTATTTTCCCTTCCAATATTACTTTTAGCAGACTGTTGTGTCTAATAACATGCCCAAAAATCTCATTTGTCTTGTTTAAATTGTGCTCAATAGTTTTCTTCTAATTTTTAGTTGTTTTAAGACTTCATCGTTTGTTTTTGTTTATTTCTATCTAATTCTTAACACTCTGAAAGAGGCCAACGCAAAAAGAGAGCTAATTTCCAATATTAGGATGAGACAATCATCATTTTTTGGCCATGTAATGAGGAGAGAATAGCTGGAATATATTGTAACAACTAAGAAAATTGAGGGACGAAGAGATGAGGGATGCAAAGAGAAAAGATACCAGACAACTTAAGAGAATGGCTTGGCAGAAGGTCAACAACGGGTATGATAAATAACTGTCGGGATCGAAAGTTGTGGAGAGACATGATCACCTAAGCCAGCAGGCCCGGTACTTGATAATGATGATCTAATTCTTCGTATTCTTCTATAAATTCACACTTCAAATGCTTACATTTTCTGTTCTGTTTTCTTGTCATGTTTATTTCATTAAGTAATTGAAGATCTTTAGGATTATGGTTAGACCTGGCATCTCTGTGATGTTTTTAAAGATTTGCTCAGTGTATGTTTTGAACAAGCTTGGTGATAGCATGCATACCTGTCTTACTCCTCTTTTTATATCAATGGGTTTATAGTTCTCTTTGTTATATTTTATTATTGCTGTTTGCTACTAGTATAAATTACATATTAGTATTATGTCTGTGTCATTTAGATGTATATCTTCTAGGTAATCTATAAGTTGTTTATGGTGTATTCTATCGAAAGCTTTTATGTAGTCTTTGAAGCAGGCATCTATTGCTTTGTTTACTGCTATTTACTTTTCGATTAATGTCTCATGCAGAATATAATTTCTTTTATCCCACTTCTTCTTTTTTCCCTCATTGGCCTTTCAGCGTCGAGGGGAGATATAATTTGCGATCTCTTGCTCTTCCGTTCGTCTCTGCTGCTGTTATGTTTCCTAGTGCTTCTAATATTCCGTCAATCCATCTTTTTCGTGCTCAACCCTTGGGTCTGGTGTTCTCACAACGTTTATTGAAGGCTCGTTGTGCTGTGCTTTTATCTTTCTGCCTTGCCACGTAGCCAAACCATTTTATCTGTTGTTTCATTATATATTCTATGGCGGGGGCTATTCCTAGCTTTTTTTCTCAGTTCTTCCTTTCTGATATTATCTCTCAGGCTGGTTCCAGTCATTCATCTAACACATTTCATCTTGATATTGGCTATTTATCGTATTATAATTGAGTCTAGGGTCCAGAACTGGCATTGGTAGCACACTGTTGGGATGAAAATTGTATTGTAGAGTGCTCGTTTTGCCTCTAGAGTTATTTCCTTGTTGGACAATAGTGGTGATAGCTGTCAAATGATTTGACCAGCTTTGTTGTATATTGAGTCTGTCTCTGCTGTTTGTTAATTGTCGTTTGTCACTAGACTTCCTAGGTGTTTAAATTCCTCTACTTGTTTTAGTTGCCTGCTTTCTATAGTTATGTTGATTTTCTGTTTCTCTTTTGCGATATTCTTGACTTCTGTTTTGTTGATGTTGATTTTCATGTTGTATTTTGTGCCTGTGCTGTTGAGTCTATTTAAGTGTTCTTCAAGGTCTTCTATTTCTCCATGTATTAGTTCCTGATCGTCTGCAAATAAAAGCTCGTTGATCTCCTCTGTCGCTGATGGGTTGGCTAACTTACATATATAGCCCATGTATGTAATAAACAGTTAAAAAAAGGGGGGGGGGATAGTACGCACCCATGTCTTAGGCCTGATCTAACTTCAAAGTGGTATGTGTAGCCTGCTACTGTTCTGACTGTGCAGCTGCTGTTGATGTAGAGACTTTTTTTATTAGGTCAGGTTGGTTAGGTGTTGGCTTACTCCGTATGTTGTTAGTATCTCCCACAGTTGTTCTTTGTTTACTCAGTCGAATTCTTTTTCCTGGTCAATGAAAGCTTCTTTTTCCATATTGGTACGATTATTGTCTTTTAGCAGTCTTCTGAGGCTTTTTTGTTGGTGCTCTGCTGTCTTTAATATTCTGTGCAGCCATGTCACTCCTGTTTCTCCCTGCTCCTGCTAGTACTTCTACTGGCATTCCACTGTTTTTCCTAAAACCAAAATGGTTGTTCTTCTAATTCAATATTGATTTTATACTGAATCCTTCCTTGTATAACATTTAGGAAGTTCTAAAATCACTGCATTCAACTGCACCATTCTTTTTAATCAATGCAATGAAAGTTTATGTTTTTAGTTCAATTGGTATGTATCCTGTATGGTATATGTCGTTGCATATGTCTGTGACCACTTTAATGCAAACATCTTCTATTGCCTTTATCATCTCAATCTGTATGTTGTCAGGTCCTGCAGCTTTTCCCCTTTTCACTGTTTGTATAGCTTTTTTCACTTCAGTTTTTAACATTATATAGTCTGGCGTATGTTTTATAATTGGGTTCTTTTCCATTTCGTAATAAAATAATTAAGTTATCTATTCCTGCCATCTATTGATTATATCTTTATTGTCTGTTAGCATTTTTCCTTTTTTACAACAGGGTACCATTTGAATATCTCATGCATATGCTTCTCAAACTGGCGGTGAACCCCTTCCTCATTAGATGGATCGCCGCGGCACTGTTTCAGAGGAAGGTGATACTCAGATGTGGAAG
The DNA here is from genome assembly GCA_032433765.1 of Megaustenia siamemsis. Taxonomy (NCBI): domain Eukaryota; kingdom Metazoa; phylum Mollusca; class Gastropoda; order Stylommatophora; family Ariophantidae; genus Megaustenia; species Megaustenia siamemsis. The sequence continues at coordinate 10,748,938 of JAVIAB010000088.1, forward strand.
TTGGTATTCCGAGCCAACATCCATTTGTCCTGGGCTGCCACAAGGCTCACCATTGTCACCAGTTCTATTTAACGTGTACACAATAAAGATCACGGAACAACAGCTGGATGGGAGGGGAAGAACTATGACTTTTGCTGATGATATTCTGGTATATCGACAGGGAAGAGACAGACGGGGAATCGCCTCCACAATGCAAGACGAACTCGATCACATTTCTTCCTGGTGTGGGGTTTCAGGTGCCTTGGTTAATCCTAATAAAGCATCAGTTTCATGGTTCTCCCTTAACAATCATATCGTTAATACAACCACACCGGTAGTACGAATGGGAGCTGATGAGGTGACCAGGGACAAGTTGATGACATACCTCGGAGTTAAGTTTGATCGCAGCCTATGTTTTCGGGACCACGTCGACCATGTGATAACAAAATCCCACAAAGGATTAGCCGCCTTGAAGGTCATGGCAGCTGCCAACATCGAGCAGAGGCTACTTATTCTTCTGTTCCAGGGATTAGTCCTCGCACCAATCGAGTATGCCCTGGCCATTCTTACTGTCAGTACGACTCAAATTGATAGGCTGGAGAAAATACAAAATGAAGCCATGCGCATTATCCTGGGATGTACGAGGGACACTCCCTGTGTAGCAATGAGGTATCTTCTTGACTTTCCAACCATGGATGACAGAATTAAGATCTGGAGAGCACGAGCATACCTGAAGATTAGTACAGATACAGAGCATCCATTGCACCACGTGCTCAACACAGAGAAAGGTACCAGGCTAAAAAGAGGCAAATCATGGGTGGGCCGGGCAGAAGATGTCATCAAACAGGTCTGTGGGCTTACCAATATCAGCGTTGGTGAGGAGTGGATACCGGTGCCTACGTCATTCAAGGGAACTTTCTCATGTATTGTCACACTCGACAGGAAAAGTAGGGAACAGAACCCGGTCGTGGTTAATGCTGAGGTCAACGGTCTCATCTGCGATAATATCGATGAGAAAGATGCAGTCATCTATACAGACGGATCTGTAAGACGACACGAAAGAAGTGCATGGGCATTTACAGCACGCTCAGCAGGCAGAATAGCCAAGGAAGACAGTGGTGCATACGCCATGACCACGAGTAGCATGACAATGGAGGTGATGGCAGTGACCAAGGCATTCAAATGGTTAGAGTCACAAGACTACATCCACGCATGTATACTGAGTGATTCGATGAGCATGATAAAAAAAGTGGAGGCGGGCTATGTACGCATGCAATGAGTAGAGTCGTTGCAGAAATCCAAAATACGCAAGGTCACCTTTGTCTATGTCCCTGGACATGCGGGAGTACGGGGAAATGAGAGAGCGGACAGGTTGGCTAGCTGCGCTGTCGTTGAGGACGGGCAACCGATGGATCGGGCGGACATCACCAATGCCCTTCGAGATGTTGGAAGAGCACAGGACTTCGACAAACACAGATCGACGTCACTTCTTCGGATGATGGAAATGGGAGTTAAGATGGGCACGGCCAGAAATGAGAAACTTGGTGGCCGTGTAAGAAGACTTATCAACCAACATAGAACTGGAGTCGTCAGTCGCTGGACACTGAGGGAATTGCTGAGGAGGGGATCTGAGCACCTATGGACATGTTCGGAGTGCAATGATGATGACCAGCAAATAACTCAATTTTTCATTTTTTGTTTGCAATACATCAGTGGACGGTCATCATCAATGCCCTTCGAGATGTGGGAAGGGCACAGAACTTCGACAACCATGAGTCCACGTCACTCCTTCGGATGGGATAGATAGAATATGGGCACAGCCAGAAACGGGAAACTTAGTTGGCGTTAAGAAGAAAAATCAACCAACACAAAACTGGAGTCGTCAGTCGCTGGATACTGCGGGACTTTCTGAGGAGGGGATCTGAGCATATATGGGCATGTTCAGAGTGCAGTGATGATGACTCGTATATAACTCAATAATACATCCACCTTCTGTGGCTTTTTAAAATGTATGCTAGCCATTCTCTTTATTTCTGTGTGTATCCCTCTTAAATCTTGTTTATTTTCCATAGTTTCGATTTATAGACATCTTTGGCTGAGCCAGTCTTCTTTTGCCTTTTTGCGTATTTCATTATCTATTTTGTTGTATTGGGTAGTGTTCTTTCCTTGTTTTCTTTCTTCCATTTTTTCCCAAAATGTCATCAATTATCCATTTTTATTTTTTGTTCTTTTCCTTTTTTTTGGGTAAGATTGTCGGAAGTTTCTTGTATGCTTTTTCTTTATGCTTTGTCATTTGGTTGTTTCTTTTTTAAATCTGGATTTTCTCTTCTACACTGCTAAACCCCATCTTCTAGCAGCTTCTGATATGTGTTCTTTACTTGTATTAAAAAAGTATATTTAACATCAACTTAATTTAAAGCTGTTGTGTCTAGTGGCCTTGTTGATAAATTAATCTTTTGTTAGTTTCTCTTGACTTTCATTTTAATCATTACGGATTGTGAAATAGGTTGAAATATTCTGAAAATTGGTCAACTAGAAAATATTATTTCCTGGCATTTCCTGTTGTCCTTTTAGACAATATGGCGGACGAAGAGGCTGATAATCTTGAAAACTGGGAAGAACAAGCCGATAGTGGTGTAAGTGTTATTTTGTACATTTTAATATTTATCAGTAGTAGAGTAATTTTATGTAGCTCTAAATTGTTAACAAGAATCACGACGAATTTGGACATATTTTCTTAGTATATTATTTTTAACAATTTATTATCTTCATTTATTTATTAATAATTATCAGTAGACTTGAGTAGATAAGACTTAAGAGTCTGTCTTGTGAAAGTTGAGTCTAGACTTTTTTTTTTACTAAACTAAAAAACTACTACACTACACTCATGACTTCAACTTGTTGTGACTCTATCTTTTGTGACATTTTTATGATTATTACTATTTGTTAACTATTCATTACTGATTGTGATTACTTAAAAATAAATAAATTACTTAAATTAAATCACTTATACTAAGTTAATAACTAAGTAGTACTACAGAGACACATTATATTATACAATGACACATTTACAATACATCATTCATTATCAGATTGATTATGATCATTGTTGTGTAACTCGGTTCTGACTTTCTTACTCAACTTAAACTAAACTTAACTCAGTGAGTGAATAGTGAAGTGAGTGAGCATGCATAGTCAGTGAAGTGAGTGACATTACTCAAACTGCATTAAAATTTACATTCAGTTAAGTCAGTAATCAGTCATTGACTGAGTCATTCTTCAGTGACTTTTACTTTTACTTTTAACTAACTTTAAAATTAATTAGACTCAACTTACAGTCTGAGTAGTGTAATAGCAACTTATACATATTTATTTCTTAAAATCAAAACATAGTAACTTGAGTAACTTACTTTTAGGCCAACAGCCAACCGACTGGACTAGTTTTAAAATTTTCAATTTATTTAATTCTTCAATTTTCTATTCATATTATCATGCATGCTCATTCAATTGAAATATTAATAATAATAATTTTTAAAAAAAGTTATAAAGTAATATAGATTGTAAAATTAACAACCAAACAGGACAATTTCAATTTATAAAATACAAGGAGTCAGACAAGGCTGTGTTCTGTCACCAGATTTGTTTTCACTTTACAGCGAACATATTATGAGATCAATAGTAGACAAAAAAGGAATTAAGTCAACGGTCACAACATAAATAATTTACGATATGCGAATGACACAGTATTAATAGCAGAGACAAAGAATGAGCTACAAGAAATGATAGATATAATATTAAAAGAAAGCAACAAGAAAGGTCTCAGTCTGAATAGTAAGAAAACAGAAGTAATGGTTATATCGAAGAAATAATCATCACCATCATGCAGCATAAAAATAAACAAGACAAATCTGAAACAAGTGCATTTGAAAATACTTGGACACAGTGATAACATCAGATGGAAGATGCAACAGAGAAATAAAAAGCAGAATAGCTCAGGCCAAAATAGCATTTCAGAAAATGAAAAATATCTTATGCAACAAATCTACGTCAAAGGAAATGAGAAAGAGAGTTCATCGATGCTATATAGAACCAATTCTGACCTATGGAAGCGAATCATGGACAGTAGACAAACAAATGAAAAGACGATTAGAGGCCACAGAGATGGGATTTCTCAGAAGAATGTTGAAAGTTCTCTGGACAGCTAAAAAGACCAATGAGAAAGTTCTCAAAGAGGCCAACACAAAAAGGGAGCTTTTAAAAAACACCAGAAACAAACAATCAACATTTTTTGGGCACATCATGAGAAGAGGAAAGTTGGAATACTTGGTTACAACTGGCAAAATAAAAGGAAAGAGAGATCGCGGACGACAAAGAGAGAAAATACTGGATAGCTTGGTGTCATGGCATGGAAAACAGTCAACAGCAGAACTCATATGATACACTGTGGATAGAAGATTGTGGAAGGACATGATTGCCAACCGGTACGGCACATGATGATGAGATAGTAAAATAGATAGAATATATGTCAGATACTCATACTGTGAGATACAATAAACATTTTTTTTTTAATTATTAAAAATTGTTTCTTATTTCTTGTATAATATAAATATTATACTATGCTAGCAAGAAATAATAAACAATTTTATAACTAAAATATAAATATATATATATATAAGCATATTATGTTTAATAATAAATTTTGTAATATTACTATTTACTAATACTAGGTGAACAGGGAAATAAATGCACTGATGCAGTGGTAAATCTATCTATCTATTGTCCTTTCGAGCCGAAGACGGCACATAGGGCAGATCCAAAATCTCAAAAACAGAAACCTTGTGTGCCAAAATGGCACATATTGCAGACTGAGGCTGTGGTAAAGCTGGTAGTTTAAGTTTAGTAGTAGCAGAGAACAAGTGGTGGGGTGTATTATACAGTGTATGTTTTTATTTTTTTTTAATAAAAAAAACTATATAATATATTTAACTTCATCATCATCAAGTACCGGGCCTGCTGGCGTAGATGATCATGTCTCTCTACAACTTTTGATCTTGACAGTTATTTATCATTTCTGTTGTTGACCTTCTGCTATTCTCTTAAGCTGTCTGGTGTCTTTTCTCTTTGCTTCCTTCTATCACTTTGTCTCTCAATTTTCCCAGTTGTTGCAATATATTCCAGCTGTTCTCTTTTCATTACATGGCCAAAAAAATGATGATTGTTTCTTCCTAATATTGGAAATTAGTTATATTTTTGCTTTGACCACTTTCAGAATGTTTTCATTACTCTTCTTAGCTGTCCATGGTATTCTCAACATTCTTCTGTAAAGCCACATTTCTGCAGACTCCAGTGATTTCCTTGTCTGTTGTCCTATTGTCCATGATTCAAATCCATATTTAACTTTCATAAAATATTTTAAATAGTCACTTAAAATGTAACATAATAGATAGGTGGCCTTTTAAAAAACTACATTCATTGTGTTTGTGCAACAGTTAGAAAAAAAGTTATTAATTTTTAAGTAAAATAATTTTGCCTTAAAGTGATTATGAGGAATATAGTGGAAAATATCAAAGGGCCCATTTGGACAGTTGTCTGTGCCCAGAAAATTGAGAGTTGGCCATGGAAGATCGCACATGGTTTTTCAGAGGTGATAGCCCCTTTCATTATTTTTTTAGATGCGCCTTCATTGACAGATAGCTTTCAAAATTCGCACACTTTTATATAAATGATTGAGTGCTGAATTAAAAAAAATATATGTTCTATCAAGGTTAGCCAGTAAATTAAGTATTTAAGTTCATAAATGTTACATTAAATCATCAATATCTTGATAACTACCACACACATTCCAAAAATTCCTTTCACTTGATTCGATTGTAGGCTATTTCCAAACTTTTCATGTGGTATGTATAGTAACACTAGTCATGTGACTTCTCCAGGAAAATGTGTTAAAGTGCAGACCCATTGGCTGGATTCGGCAACTTCCCAGAAATATAAAAATTATAGGATAGAGGTCGAATATGGCTTCTTGTTACTACAGGATGTAACCATTTTACCGATATCAAACTACCTAACACTCCGCAAAGTATGTTATGGAACAGGATAATACAAAATAGTTGACATTTTGGATGTTTAGCATGTAGGCTGAAACGTCAAATATTTTGTATTGTCCCTTTTTTGTACAGCTATCACCATACATTGGAGGAGTGTATGTTACACCCCACCACGTGTTCATTACTAATACTAATCTGACTACTCAGTGTAAAAAGTAATACTTTTAAATTTTGATATATATCATCATCAAGTACCATGCCTACTGACGTAAGTAGTCATGTCTCATTATAGTGATTCTCAAATTGTAAAGTGAAGAAACCCTGTCACACCAAGTGGCGTATAGGGAATATGGTGTTAGTGACCATAATTTTTACAGACCTTCGGCACATGATTTTTGGGATTATGTGATCGGTATTATGCCTGTGCCGCTTTACTTTCCCAGAAAAAAATCAGGTACCAATTTAAGGTTGACTAAAAATTATTTTTTTACCACTAACGATTGACCTCAGGTATTTGAATTTATCAATTGCTTCTAGTTCTTGTCCATTTAATTGAATTTTTGTAGCAATTCTCCAGGGATTATTTGGATTCAGTTTTGTTTTCTCAATATTAATCTCCATACTCCATGCATTGAAAGCTTTATTTACTCTTTGTTCAACCAGTTTTTTTTTCTGTTCCTACTAAGGGAACTCAAAGGGATGTTACTCTCTCAAACTGAAATAATTTATGTGCTTAAACTAGGAATTTACCCTATATTTAGGTACGCTTATATTTTTTTCTAAATTAAAAAAAGAAATTACAAACATAATATATAGCTATAAGTGCACTCACAAATATTTGCATTTGCTGTTTAAAAATTGAAAGCTCAGCAATCTCAGCATTGGTGAAGTAAAAGTGGTAGAAAATACATATTTTATCATTGCCAACCTTGTCATAATTTTTCCCTCCTATCAGGTAATTAGTAAAGATTTTGCTTCCTCGAGATATAGCAATATAACATAATCCTCGCTTGATTACTATTTATTGTTATGTGTGCTACATCATCGTAATGGATCATCGTAAATCCCTAGACCGGCCGTACGCTAATCTTACGGTCTGTTGTATGATGTGTGATGGGGATAATCTGATGACTAACTGTGTGTTATTATGTTCGGAATTGGAGTTAACAACGATGGCCTGACATCATCAAGCGCTATACATTTTTAAAAGAAATATGACGATCATCATTTTTGGGAGGACGCGAACTTCCGGTGTACGGTGGATAGGCGACAGGAACCATTGCAGGCTATGTATGAAAAGTGTTCCTTGTTGCAGTTTCCCCATATTCCAAGTCCATAACCTACATTGACTCGGTAGTAACGTTGCTACTATCGCTGATCGCCATTACTGTTCTGCTCTTCACGATCGTTCTGTCCATCATGCACAAGTTCCGGTGGGGGAAGCTCAGTGGCCTGCCAATGCTGGAGGTTTTCAAGCTGAAACCGATCGATGATCCTAGGTGGAGCTCAGTGCGAGCTAGTGCCCAGGTTCATGTGGATATGATGCTCTTTGCCTTGTCTCTGTCTTACATCATCATGAACGCATCCAGCCACATGGCCAGACTGTACTATCTGATGCGGACTCAAAACTCAGGGGACTGTTGGCTAATGTCAATTAGCCATGGCTCATATCTTAGCTTGTGTGTGTGTGTTAACCATGGCTCATATCTTGGTGTGTGTCATGTTAGTCATATCTCATATCTTGGTGTGTGTCCGTGTTAATCATGTCTCATATCTTTGTGTGTGTCTGTGTTTAGTCATATCTCATATCTTAGTGTGTATTTCTTCTACCTTTTAGCTCCCAGTGGAGCATAGGTCTTCAACAAACACTTTCCAAGTCGTTCTGTTTTTTGCAATTCTTTTAAGATCATTCCATGTCTTCCCCATCATCTTCATCTCTGCTTCAATCTGTCTTCTCCAAGAATTCCTTGGTCTTCCTCTTCGTCTTTTCCCCTGGGGATTCTAAAAAAGGGCCTGTTGTGTAATACTCTCAGTTGGCTTCCATAGTGTGTGTCCTATCCATCGCCATCATCTACGCTGTATCTCTTTATCCACTGGTATTTGACCGGTACATTTCCATAATTCCACGTTAGTGACTTTGTCCTGCCATTTCCATCCCTTTATTCCGCGTAAGCATCCATTAATGAAAGTCTGTACCTTCGTGATTGTCGATTTTGTTATTCTCCATGTTTCACAGCCATATAATAGGACCGACTTAACATTTGAGTTGAACATTTTTATTTTTGTATTTAACCTAATTTCTTTGGATTTCCATATGTTTCCCAGTGCAATGAAAGCTCCTCTTGCTTTTGATATCCTTATTTTGGTATCATTTTCTGTTCCTCCCTCTTTATCTATATTACTGCCCAGATATATGTAAGATTGTACGTCTAGTAGAGGTATTTCTCCTAGTTTTATTTGGTTATTGCCAACTGCATTAATTCTCATAATGTTGGTCTTATCTCTATTAATCTTTAGTCCTAGCTGTTGTGATCTCTCATCTAATATACTCATTTTATCCTGCATCTGTTGATGGCTGTGTGATAGGAGAGCTATGTCATCAGCAAAGTCTAAATCATCAAGTTGTTTGGTCTGTGACCACTGGATCCCATTTCTGTTGTTTTGAGTTATTTTCATAATCCAATCTATGGCCAGTAGAAAGAGAAATGGGGTCAGAAGGCATCCTTGCCTTACTCCTGTTCTTATTTCAAATGCTTCTGTAAGCTGTCCTTCACGCACCACTCTACATTTTGTTCCTTCATACATTGTTTTTATCAGGTTAATAAACTTTATGGGGATTCCGTAATGACTCAGCAACTTCCAAAGCATTAGTGTGTATTTGTGTTAGTCATATCTTTGTGCGTGCATATCTATGTTAGTCACAACTCATATCTTTGTGTGCATGTCTATGTTAGTCATATCTCATATCTTTGTGTGCTTGTCTATGTTAGTCACATCTCATACCTTTGTGTGTGCATATCTATGTTAGTCATGTCTTATATATTTGTTTGTATGTCCATGCTAGTCACATCTCATATCTTGGTGTGTGTCTGTGTTAATCATGTCTCATATCTTTGTGTGTGTCTGTGTTTAGTCATATCTTGGTGTGTGCATGTCAATGTTAGTCACATCTCCTATCATTGTGAGTGCATGTTTATGTTAGTCATGTCTCATATCTTTGTGTGTGCATGACTGTGTTTAGTCATATCTCATATCTTGGTGTGTGTCAGTGTTAGTCATGCCTCATATCGTTGTGTGTTTGTCAGTGTTAGTCACATCTCATATCTTTGTGTGTGCATGTCTGTGTTAGTCACCTCTAGTGACTCGGGCAGATGGTGCTCATAAACCTGGGAGGGCCGACCATCTAAGGGCAAAATCCCCCTTCATAAAAGACAATCTGCTACCTTACAGGAAGATTGGGACAATCAAAGGCTAAGGAAAGCAAACCTGAATAAAATGCTGGCTGAAAAATTCTGAGCCACTGGCGCAGAACACAGTGCAACGTTTTAACAGGTATTCAATCAGTGGTGGATCTAACAGACTCTAATTATGATGTTCTGTCTGTTTGGTCGATCAATTCACTTAAACAGACAGCTATCTTCATGTGAGAGTCTGGAATCCTACTCTGAATGAGTCTTGATCGCAGACAGAGTGATTACTATTTATGAGTTTTACAAACCTGTTATGTAATACTCTCAGTTGGCTTCCGTAGTGTTTGTCCTATCCAGCGCCATCGTCTTCACTGTATCTCTTTATCCACTGGTATTTGACTGGTATATTTCCATAATTCTATGTTAGTGATTTTGTCCTGCCATTTCCATCCTTTTTTTTCTACGTAAGCATCCATTAATGAAAGTCTGTATCTTCGTGATTGTCATATAGCCTGCATATAATGAATGTAAATTTGTAGTTGTGTTTAAAAATACATTGTCTAGTTTTGGGAATCTCTGTTCGGAGTTTTCAGGGGCATTCTCTTATTCTTCTTCTTCATCTTTCAAGTCTTGTGGTCACGTGAACTTGACTCATTTCATAACTCAGAATTTGTGGATACATTGGAATGGCGTTGATTTTTGGAATCGTTACTCTGAAAAACATTACATTGAAATTATATACATTTTTTACATTTGAGGCTAAACATGGAAAGCAGTTTCATGTATTTCTAATCTCATCATCATCATCGAGTGCCGTCTCCGCAACGAAGGTTGGCTACCATGGAGCGCCATTCCACTCTGTCTCTTGCTTTGATGGTGCAGGTTGTCATAGGCTGATTTGTCCATCTTTTGATGTTACTCGTCCATGTTAGTTTTGGTCTACCTCTGCCTCTTTTACCTTGTATTTTCCCCTCCAGGATTCCCAACAGTAGACTGTTGTGTCTTTTAACATGGCCCAAGAGTCGCATTTGTCTTGTTCTAATTGTGTTTAGTAGTTCTCTTTTCATTTTTAGTTGTTTTAAGACTTCCATCATTTGTTTTCTTTTCTTTCCATCCAATTCTACCTATTCTTCTATATATCCACATTTCAAAGGAATCAATTCTCTGTTCTGTTTTCTTGTCTAAAGTCCATGTTTCAGCACCATATAGGAATATTGAGAAGATGTAACATTTTGCTATTCTTAGTTTTAGCCCTGGTGTTATCTGTTTTGATGTTAGTATGTTCTTCATGACATTAAAATTACTTTTTGCCATTCCTATTCTTTTGTTTATTTCAGTTTTACATTTTCCATCACTGGTTATAGTATGTCCAAGGTAGTTGTAGTTCTGAACTGTCTCCAGGTCTATTCCTTCAATTTTGATATCCACTTGTGGGTTTTGAGTATTTTCTTTGTTTACGATCATAGTTTTAGTCTTTTTGATATTCATATCTAGTCCATATTTTTTTGCTTGTCATGTTTATTTCATTAAGTAATTGTTGTAGATCTTTAGGATTTTCTGCTAGTAGTACAGTGTCAGCATATCTTAGGTTATTGATTATCTTTCCATTAATTTGTAGGCCTGGCATCTCTATGATGTTTTTTAAAGATTTTCTCAGTGTATAGATTGAACAAGCTTGGTGATAGGATGCATCCCTGTCTTACTCCTCTTTTTATATCAATGGGTGTAGAGTTCTCTTTGTTATATTTTATTATTGCTGTTTGCTCCCAGTATAGATTACATATTAGTCGTATGTCCATGTCATCTAGATGTATCTCTTTTAGGCATTCTATAAGTTGTTTGTGGTGTACTCTATAAAAAGCTTTGGTGTAGTCTATGAAGCAGGCAAATAGTTTGTTTACTTCTGTGTACTTTTCGATCTGTTTCTTTAATTTCTTTAAATCCTTAATTTCTAATCTGGAGAAAAGAATTAAAGATACTCTTGGTATTAAGTAGAGGTAGGGTTCGATCCCAGCCTTTAATGGGTACCGGATTTTTTTTCTGGGAAAGTAAAACGGCACGGATGTAATACCAACGACATTACCCCAAAAATCATGTGCTGAGGGTCTGTAAAATTTATGGTCACTAATACCATATTCCCTATACACCACTTGGCGTGACGGGGGTACTTTACTTTTTTTTATTTTGGTATTAATATCCAGACATCGTGATGACTGAATGAAAATTATAATGTTTCTACTGATACCAAATGAGGGCTAAAACAGAAATATAAACTGGATAACTTTGACAATGAAGTTATTAAATGAGAAATCTAGATGATTGACGCTAAAGAAATTGAAAATTTTACTTAGATAGAACCAAGACATTGACATATCTAACACTACTGTTAACTAATACTTGCTAGTTATAACTTCTTAAATTTTCACACTGATTATACACAGATGCTGGACAAACGATTAGAAGAAATGGCTCTTGAACTGCACAATAAAGAAGAGAAAAAGAAACAGTAAGTAGATGGATATAGTATACACTTGTATGTCTAGAACTGTTAGAAATCATAATTTGAGTAGAAACGCTGTGAACAGACTTGTTTAAAATGCAGCCCTGCAGGTGTAGCAAGGTCAATGGACCACTTGAGATGAGGCCTTGCAGAGAACATTAGCATGGAATGACATTTGGCACCCCTGTGACTAAGCTACGTAATCAGACCTATATATGATCTTTTACCATCAGCCTGCAATCTTGTGAAGTGGGGAAAGACAGATGACAAATGATGCCCTCTCTGCCTTGGAGGGCAGATGATGAAGCATGTTCTTTCTTTATGCAAGATTGCGCTAGGCAGAGGATGCTACACATGGCAACACAACAGAGTGCTGCATTAGTTGGCTATGTTACAGACAGGGTATGAATAAAGGTCAACAGTAGAATTCGACTAGCTACAAAAAACATCTAATTTTTGAGAGCAGGTCACGCCAAGTTTCCTAAACAAAGTTGGAATGACATAAGAATGCATGAAATCCTGGACATAATGAACAACTGGGCCTGCGAGTGTAAGGGAAGTACATCAATAAATCTAAGATGTGTCCAGACATTGCACTGCACACACCAGCTATGACTCACATTATCTTAATAGAGCTCACTGTGTAACCGTTTTCTTTGTCTTCCCTTGAATGAATAAATGACCATCTAGACTTTATTCTGTAACCACAGCTGCCTAGATCACTGGGTCAATTTTCCCCAGCACACCCCCACTGCTACAGGCCTCCTATTATGAATGACATGCTGACCCATCTGCTTGATCAGCCACCGTGACCACACCACAGCCGGCCTAGCTGTCTGCTTGGTGTCGTAATCATACTTCATGCTATGAATCCCGCATACAACTCTTGTTCGTCCGTTGCAACTCTGTGGTGATTACCTCGCTGTCAACACATAACAAGACTAGTACTTATAAAATAATGATAACTTTATTGATGCACACCACCTCCACTCGATCACTCGCGTGATCCAGCAAGAATTGTCTCACCTCGAATAAATCATACAATGTCCATTTATCCTCATGTCATGAACAAAACTGTATATCACAAAGTTACACATTTCACCACGCCAGCAGCTTTTGTCTGCTTGCTTTTCAATGACTTATTCTCTCTCTCTCTCTCTCTCCCGCTTCACGCATGGAAGAATTTAATAAGTGAACACACACTTTATTACTCATTTTAGCCCTGTATCTGCCACCTCTTACCAACATTGTCTCCTTCCATGCTCCACACATGGAAGACTAGATCAGTGCACACAAAAACTAAAACTGCTGTAAGTTAGTGAGCCTCTTACTCACCATTTCAGGAATCAACGTGTCCATTCGCCCTGCCTTGTTCCTAGCTGAGTCAAACGGCAGTACTAGAACATTGGTGACTATTTACCACGACTTTAAGCTCAGGGAATTCACTAACAACTGTCACTGATCACCAGTTGGTGGGCAACTTCTCCGGCCCATGGATACTTAACACTATCACTAAACAACTGTATACTTGGGTAACCACTGGTGTCCTAACTGAAAAATTTACAACCTTGTTGTTCAAGGACAACTGGCTCGCATAACTAAAAAAAAACAACTATACAGTACTCTTTAAAAGGTTGTTAGCCAAAAGAGGCTAACGCCTTTCGGCGGGACCTCTCTACAGGCCCGCCGCTGTGATTATACGTAGGGAGGTCAAAAAGTAATGCACACCAATTTTTTTCTCGGAAACTATTTGGGCAAAATGTGTGAAATTTTCACAGATTGTAGCTGAACATCCCCTTGACACTACCTATTTGTCAACATAATCTCCGTCCAAGCGTATTGCCTTACGCCAACGCGAAACTAGGTCATGAATGCCTCGTTTGTACCAAGTTTTGTCCTGCTCGCGTAGCCATTTTTTAACTGCACGGATCACACCCTCATTATTGTCAAAGTGTGTCCCACGCAGGAATTTTTTGAGTGGTCCAAACAGATGGAAATCTGAGGGAGCCAGATCAGGGCTGTAAGGAGGATGGGGCAGTACAGTCCAACCAAATTTGTTGATTGCTTCCCGTGTTACCAGACTTGTGTGAGGGCGTGCATTGTCATGTTGAAGCAACAAATCTGCAGATGGCTTATTAGGCCGAACTCTGTGGAACCGATTTTTGAGTTTTGTCAGTGTATTGATGTAAGCTGTCGAGTTGATTGTCTCACCTCTTGTCATTACATCAACAAGAATCACACCATCAATGTCCCAGAAGACAGTGATCATCACCTTTCCGGCTGATGGAGATGTTTTGAATTTTTTTCTTTTTGGTGACTGCGGATGATGCCATTCCATTGACTGCATTTTTGTTTCAGGCTCATAATAATGTGCCCACGTTTCGTCACCGGTAACAATTTTTGACAAAAACATTTCTCCTTCAACACCGAAACGCTCCAACAATTCAGAACAGAATGTTTTCCTTTGAACTCTGTGATCATTTGTTAGGCACCGAGGAACCCATCGAGCGCAAATCTTTGAATATCCGAGAGTTTTAAAAATTGCGATTGTACTTCCCTTGCTGACTGTAAGCTGCAATGCCAATTGCTGACTAGTGATACGCCTATCCTTACGAATAATGGCATCAGCCCGGTTTAACATGTCTGTGCTGATAGCCGAGGCAACACGTCCAGAACGCGGTAAATCATGCAGCTCCACTCGTACACTTTCTGCAGCTTTAATTCTCTGAACCCAGCGACTAACTGTGCTCCTATCGACTGCAGAACATTTGTACACTGCACACAGTCGTTTATGAATGTTTGCCACAGTTTCTTTTTCCGCAACCAGAAATTCTATGACAATTCGCTGTTTGTAACGGACATTGTTGACAAGCTCCATTTTAACGGTTCATAGATTGCGTAATATTTATCAAAATGCTGTGCAATATGGTACACATAATTGGAACATGTCATATTCCAAGTGTGCAAAATTTCATATTCCTATCTTTATTATTAGCCGAGAAAAAAATTGGTGTGCATTACTTTTTGACCTCCCTTTAGTATTTTAAACCCTATATTTCCTTCTGCCTCTCGTTAGACGTGACTCTCGCAATTCTCAAGAGTCACTTAGTCCCCTGATATGATTTCACTTTCCTCCTTTCTCTCGACTTTCACGCCTTTCTCTCATCCACCTTTCACTCTCTCTACCTGATTTGTTACTTACCCTTCTCCCCTTATTTTCATCACTCCTTTCCTCTATTCTCTTTTGTCATTCTCTCCCCTCATCTGTCCTCTTTCTTTCTTCCTCTCTCCCTATTACAACTGTGTCATTTGAATCCGGGGTATAGGAACATGTATTTAAACTTGCCAGATGCAAAGATTTGACCACTGAGCTGAGACAGCAGTGATCCCAAGTTAAGATTTTCAGCACTGGAAGTTGGTGTGAGAGCCCTAACAGCTATATCTTTTTACAACTTAGTAAAGCTCTGATACAAGTAAATAAATTAGAATCAGAACAGCAAAAGCAGCAATGTCTTTCAGAAGCCTTGAAAAGTTGTGGAAATCAAAACTCATCAGCATAAACACAAAACTTAGACTATTCAAATCAAATGTACTATCAACCCTTATGTTTGCATGTGAGAGCTGGAAAACAACAAGAGACATAGAAACAAAGTTGAACACATTCGAAAATAAATGTCAAAGGAAAATACTTGGTATAGCGTGGAACGAATTCAAAACAAACGAGGAAATTAGAGAAATCGCCAATCAACCACTAATATCTTCAGTAATAAAGAAAAGACAATGGTCATATGTTGGACCTGTGATGAGAAGAGATAATAACCGAATAGCAAAGCAAGCCCTATTGTAGGAAACAACAAGTAAGAGGAAAAGAGGAAGATCTAGAGAGACACTGAGAAGAACATTGATGAGAGAGGCAAGAGCAGCAGGAGTTGGCTCACTCAATGAGATGGAGCTGCTTGCACAGAACAGAGACAAGTGGCGAGATTTGATCAAATATCTTTAAAAGAATTGAAAACTACTAGAATAAAAATTTAGATAAGAGGAGTATCTTGGTATACGCCCTATGAGCCGGCTACGGCTTGAAAGGTCAATAGATAGATGGAAAGCTCTGATGGGGAGGGTCGTGGATGAGAGCGATTAAGGCATTTGTTGAGTCTGCTGAAAAGACATCATGCTGGTTGTGGATAAATCAGGACCTATCAATAATCCCTGAGTAATCAAAGGCTCAGACTATAGGCCAATTAGAGCACCACTAATTACAACATTTACTTGATTAAACACCAACTCAAATATAAATTGGTGTTCAGCAAACAGATTATTATCTGAAATCAGCAGTAAGAACATCAAGAAGGAATTTAAGACTAAATATGTGACTGGGTAGAGGCAGTATGATCTATCAGAAGTTTTGTGTAGACCAGAGTCTCTTCTATCATATGTGCATCTTATTATGAACTTTCAGGTTGAAATGCAGTAGGAGTTTGATGCCTGGGAGTCATGACGCAGGTGGGCCCTCAACCCACTTTAAAAATGGTTCTCAGCGTGGTGCTCATTTAGTGCCCAGGAAGCTCTAGCCTCATTCCATAGAGCGTGGCGTCATTTATTGTCCAACATTCAGTTGAACAAAAGATTGAGAGAAAAAAAGGATGAAGCAAATACTGTTTTTTCCTTCCCCAGTGAATAGAAGCAGTAACTGTTGGCATTAAATGGCCAGAGCCAAGCAGAAATGGCCAGAGCCAAGCAGAATTATGGTTGAAATTAATCTTGATGTGGTATCTGGAAAGCCTTGAGTAGAGCTGAACTTGAATTGACATAAATCATACATCCCCAACTTTGAAAATCTGGCAGAAAAAAATTCAACACCAAAAATCACGCCAAAAATCACATTATTTCAGTGAAGTGTAATACTTTCCATCTTTAATGCTCATTTTGCTGTTTTTCTTCAGAAGGTATGCAATTTTTTTTTGCTGGTAGTAAACAGTGCTTTATATTTATTTTTCTTTGCCAATGGACACATAATAACCGTACGACAAGTAGAAAGTTGTGTTATAGATATGAGGAGAAGTTAACATTAAATTTGGATACTGGCACCCACAGTTCTTTGGAAAACCTACAGTGTGTCCGTGGATACATAAAGGTTGATAACCCCTAGAGTGTCAAGAAGGTAAAGGGTCATAACACCTACTCAACAGGGGGGGGACCTTCTCTGATTATCAGATTTGCTTTCTGCTTAGAATCTCTGCACAAAAAATGTCCTATCATTACCTTCAGAGACATTTGTCGTTACTAACATTCTTACAGTTTGTTAATTTTCTGAGATTGTGGTGTTAATACTTTAGATTCAACATTGTAACAGGCAAACTATGGTTTGGTTTGGTTTAATGTTTCAATAATTTTCTTTTCATTGTTTGCCTCATTCATAGATCGTTGCACTTGAGCGATTGGTAATAATGTTTTTCATTCACCAGGATCAATACTATAGTGTTTTAGTAAATACTGCCTGGGTGGCTGAGTGGTCAGTGTGCTCACTTCCTGATCAAAAGGGCCAGGGTTTGATTCCCTAAAGTGGCCTCATTACTGCCAAATCTCGTACTATAAGTTCTTTTCAGGATTTGTTGCACGATGAACATATTCAATAAAACTGCAATAGAGCATGGTTAATGAACTGGTCTGATGGGGACAGAGGTCATTTTTAATCCTAATGGGTTCTATGCTCACCCAGCCTTCATTGGAGATTTTTTCTGGAAAAGAAAAATGGTATTAGTGTAACACTGACCAAAAAAAGATGTACCTGTGGTAGAGAAATATGAGAACTAACACATTTGTTATATGCAGTACTTGAGAAGTGATGGGGTTTCAAGATTTCTTTTAACACACTAAAAGGCATACAAAAATAGTCTGATATTTTGTGAGATTGTCATTTGTAAGATTTGCAAAACATTATTTTTGTTGTTTAAGAGATTATTTTTTGTATTCTTTAGAGTTATTTTTTTTATTTTAGGGTTCCAAAACCACATTCTGCGCCAGATGGTATAATTTTATCGGAAGACAGTGGCAGAACACAGTATCAGCCTCAAGTTCGGATCCTCCGCCGAGAACCCAAGGGCCCTGGTAGCTCACCCCAAAATCATATAAACAATTCAGGGTAAGCCAACCTGCATACTTCAACCTATCAATAGAATTCACGTTTCAAAATATTTTTTTTTATTTTCTTAAGTAATTAAAAAAAAAAAAATTGTTTTTCCTGTTTGCAGCAGAAGTTTTAAAGTCATCTTTGTAAGGGGCATTAACTCTAGAATATTCATACTTGTTTGTATAGAACTATCTGACTTTTAAATAAAATTGTAATATTTTTAAGTTCACATTTATTTATTTTTATACCTTTGGTCCTAATTAAAATGATGTCATTGCATAAATCCAATTAAAGAGAGGATGCTGCACAGCAAGAAAGTTTGGATAACATGAAAATTAAAAGTAAAGAGCCCCCGTCACAACAAGTGGTGTATAGGGAATATGATGTTGGTGACCATACATTTTACAGACCGACAGCACATAATTTTTGGGGTAATGTGGTCGGTATTACGCCTGTGCCGCTTTACTTTCCCAGAAAAAAATCCAGTACCAATTTAAGGCTGGATAATAAGGACTAAATAGCAACCAGATGTAATATTTTTGAGGTGTTAGTGCATTGGTACAAAGTTAAAGAGTTGAAAAAGGAAAGAGTAAAATGAAAGTTGAAAATGTAACCCACCAACTTATAATTCCAGATCAACTTGCAGTAAGATCAGGTTCAAATTTAATTCCATGTATGATTTTTCTTAAGGAAAGAGGTTTATCCATTTAAGTCTTTGGTAGTTGAATATATATTCAGATTGTTCATTATAATAGTGGAATTAACATTTGATGTGCATTGCTAAACCATTTTCGGGAAATAAACTGCAATGATGCGATCGTTACTGAAGAGTTAAAGATTCAGTAAAACTTTATTTGTTAATCACTCTGTTTCAGACCAACTAGCAGGTGATTCCAACTGAAAACAGAATTTATTACTCTACTTTTAGGTTTAAAAAAGCTTGGAACTTTGAGTTCAACTTTGACTTAATCTGAATCATTAATGTTAATGTCCCATAGGAAATGGGATAAAACGATAACATATTGCAAGTTGTGTGTGAAAGTTCATCATTTACACCATGCTCATGTTCTATTCAAATATTAATAGTTAAAAGTGTGTATTTGTACAGCAGGTTCTCCATGTTGTTTATTATGTTGACACAGGACAGAGATTTGTGTTTATGATATGGCAACATTTTTAATGAATTATTCTTTTGTTTTCCTTGTTATTTCATGGCATTTAAAATTTGTTTGAAGTTTGCTTTATTGTGCACAGAATGGTCTGGTGGGAAAAGGCTGAATTATCTGCTGCTGGAGAGTTGAGATTAACAAACTGTGGACAGCCAATGGAATGGACAGATATTAATAACAATCTACAAGAGATGGATCGAACAAGGGACTTTTACAGATGTATAAATACATGGCTGTCTAGACTGTGTATACTGGGAGTGAAGACCGGTGTTACCAGAGCAGAGCGATATTTTGGATGAATGAGAGGATTTGTCAACAAACACCAAACTGGCACAATTATTCACTTTGTGCTGATGAATATTTTGAGGATAAAATTGGAGCACTTGTGGATGTGCCCAGAATGCTGTGACAATGATCCTAATTTAACATAACATTATAAACTGTGACTCACAATTATTTTTGCTGCATTGCTCATTGTTTGCAGAATACCAGTCTAATTCCTTAGCTCATGGAAACTTTTGTGGTGCCATGACTTGTCACGATCTTACATATTTCTTTTGTGTTCCACTTTCTGGTTTTGTTCAAATGTTTTCCCTGTTATCAGTCCATTTTCTTCTTTGTGTTTACTCTATGTCTTCTCTCCTGTATTCCTTCTAGTAATGAATTTGGTCAGACTATTAGATCTTGTGACATCCAGTATTTGTATTCACTTTGTTGCAAAATACTTAGAGCCTGGTAGAAAATTAAAAACAAAAGAGTAACATGGGAGGGAGGCAGCAACAGAGCTGGAAGCTATCGGTGACTCAGCTGATGACTTTCACCAGGATTGGTGAATAAGAACCATTCATACCCTACTCCACCTCTGCATAGTGCCTCTAGAAATAAACAAACCCATAGTGTAGTCTGACCATGCAATCAGGGTTGAAGATGGAAGGCAATCCTATACCAAAAAATGCCATGCTGAAGCCAGATGTTTTGTGCCGAAAGGCACAAATGAACCACAACACAATGTAGAAGAGAACTACCAATTCCTCTAACAGTCATCGTCTGAATGCCAGAAAGAAAGAAAGTACCATTGGATGAGCATTATATTTTTACTATATATCTGTTTAGTGTATAATATATATTTGTCATGTTTTATTCTTTATTCATCTGATATCATACATTTTTATAGTTTAAGAAACTATCTTGTGTTTCAGAGCTACCAGTAATTCAAAGTCATCTAAACATAGCAAGTCTTTACAGCAGCGGGAAGCAGAATATGCACAAGCAAGACTTAGGATATTTGGTTCTCTTCCTCCAGATGATGATGAGAATGATGATAGCGATGAAGTGAACAGTGATGAAGCTCAGAAAATTTGTGACAGTAATATACAAAGTCAGAGGTGAGTATGAAGTTACTGTGAGGTAAAAAAAATAGTCTGTAATACTTATTTGACTGTCAGTGAATTCATGCTACTGCAAACAAAAATAGTCTGTAATACTTATTTGACTGTCAGTGAATTCATGCTACTGCAAACAAAAATAGTCTGTAATACTTATTTGACTGTCAGTGAATTCATGCTACTGCAAACAAAAATAGTCTGTAATACTTATTTGACTGTCAGTGAATTCATGCTACTGCAAACAAAAATAGTCTGTAATACTTATTTGACTGTCAGTGAATTCATGCTACTGCAAACAAAAATAGTCTGTAATACTTATTTGACTGTCAGTGAATTCATGCTACTGCAAACAAAAATAGTCTGTAATATTTATTTGACTGTCAGTGAATTCATGCTACTGCCAAAAATAGTCTGTAATATTTATTTGACTGTCAGTGAATTCATGCTACTGCCAAAAATAGTCTGTAATACTTATTTGACTGTCAGTGAATTCATGCTACTGCAAACAAAAATAGTCTGTAATACTTATTTGACTGTCAGTGAATTCATGCTACTGCAAACAAAAATAGTCTGTAATACTTATTTGACTGTCAGTGAATTCATGCTACTGCAAACAAAAATAGTCTGTAATACTTATTTGACTGTCAGTGAATTCATGCTACTGCAAACAAAAATAGTCTGTAATACTTATTTGACTGTCAGTGAATTCATGCTACTGCAAACAAAAATGATTAAAGTTGGACACAAGCACTTATAGCTGGCTACCTGATCCAAAACTGATCAAAACCCTCCACTTTCTTGTACTGGGTCTAGTATCTGACTACGTGAGTAATCATTGATTAAAGAATACATCCTGGTACTAAAGTTGCTGTACTGAAGTTGGAAGCCTTGCACTGAAAGGTGCTGATGTCATAGCTTGCTTTAAACCACAATGTTATATGTCCAGGATGGATGATTAAGAGGAGAAGGTGCTAGGTGTTTTCATTCATCATTTTTTGCAGAGTTTTGTTTTATATTCATTACTTGTGTCGCTATCAAGCAAAACATTTACTGTTTCTGGTAATTGGGTAATCTTAACAAGTAGATCAATTCCAGTATTTGTCACATGCATACATTTGATACAACAACAATGACATCGCAAAGCCCAGCGTTGTACATTTTAAACATTTAGAATTCACATAACCTAGCCAGCAGATGTTGCTTTATACTATGAGAGACAGTACAGACTTATCTAATACAAATAACTAATAATTTTATTGCCCGCATGCTGCTAGGAACTGAGTAAAGGTAGATTGTGGCATGTTAGAAAAACTCTGGCAATGTACTTAGGGATAAAAGAGGCAGGACAAATCTCATTCTGAAAAATGCCGTGCTGAAGTTGGATTGGGGAGCAGTGAAATTTATGCCCACAATAAGGCCTTTCTTATTGTTATTGGTTATGGAAGGTCTCGGTATCACAGCAAACGAATTAAAATCCATAATTGCTCAACCACCCGTGCCAGTGGAATCATCCGAATTACTAACTCATCTCCCAAACAAAGAAAGGCCTTTCTTTAAGCTGATTAGCATCTCTGTCCGTACCGTAATAAGAAATCATCATCGAGAGCCATCTCTGCATCAAAGGTTGGCTACCATAGAGCGCCATGCCAGCCTGTCTCTTGCTTTGATGGTGCAGATTGTCATAGATTGACTTGTCCATCTTTTGATGTTATTTGTCCATGTTAGTCTTGGTCTGCCTCTTTTACCTTGTATTTTCCCTTCCAAGATTACTTTTAGCAGGCTGTTGTGTCTTTTAACATACTCCAACAATCTCATTTGTCTTGTTTGAATTTAGCAGTATCTCTTCATTTTTAATTGTTTTAAGATGTGATCATTTATTATTTTTTTCTTTCCATCCAATTCTACCTATTCTTCTATATATCCAAATATAAGAAAATAATAAAATTGAAATAAACATACTGTTGACTATGCATATCTACTAAAACACAAATGGCACAACAATAATCCATATGAAATTTTACTTGTAATCACATGAAACTATATTGTAACATAACCCTTTTATTACAGAAGCCACTGATATATATTCATTCTTATAATCTTGAGACAAGGGGGAAAAACTCTGCATAAATATCAGTGTCATTATTTTAAAAAATTAATATTTAAAAACTGTGCCTTACAATAACACACAAACTTGACTGTAGAAAAGAAAGATGGACAGTGTTTCAAATTAAATCAAATTAATACTTAAAAGCTCAAGAGTTCACAATCTATTGTTAGATACGAAGAAAATAAAAAAAAAACACACAAATTTATCAAGTTCACGGACACGCCCAGACGTCACTTCATCAGTATAAATATTGTAAAATAATTCTTACCTTTAATCCTATTGGATCATTATTCCACATTAAATATCAAATCAATGTTACGCTTCAAACACACAAATGCACTAAAAATGAATAATTATTGGTCCTGTTTCAGCAGTCATTCCTGTATTTCAGATCAATCGTTTCAGTAATTTCTTCCTGTATTTCAGATCACCCCCTGAGATGATCAAACCTGACCTCTCAATACCACATATGACAGTTTTAAGACAGCCCAAGGGTCCTGATGGTACAAATGGATTCACTAAATCCTTCCCCACCTAGCATTGAGTTTCTTGTGTGTGTTGTGTTTGTATTTAATGTCTTTGTATAATTGTGTGACTTTTAAGTAACAAATATCTAGATCGAGGTGATGAAACATTTAAGATGAACAATTTTTAAAAACTTGTACAAGAACTCTGAAGATATGAAAAAAAGAAAGTAATGAGAATATATTTTATCAAAACCTAGATGTAATTCTATTGAGATTTTTAAATAGAAATTATATTTACCAGAATTAGTTATTTAGTAATGCTGTTATAATTTATTGCTTTGATTAAATAGCCAACTAGATTACCTGAGTAATGCTTTGAGCAAGCTTTAGATTTCTAATTTTTGGTTTCATGGAAAGAAAATATGTTTTGAAAAAAAAAAAGATGTTTTGTGTGCTTAAGAATTTGTGCTCAATGATAATTGGAACTGTGATTGTAATTAAGAGGTTGTGTGAGTAGTTGCTTTCATACATACATAGGATGACTGAGCTGTTCATGACTGAATATTTAAATATGATTGAGGAGGAATAATTTGTTACATTTTTGAAAGAGTATCTTGCTGTGAAGTCTTACGTTTTACAGCCGAAAGAGGTGATGTGTAAATATGTTGGAAAATTATTTTTGTTGGTAAAATTGTGAAGAAATGTGTTGAGGCGTAACTTCAATACTGAAAGTTGGTGATACGTAATCTTGTTGAGAGTGATTTTCAATATGACTAACATGTGTTTTTGTTTAATTTGATAAAAATGGCTTTTAACAAATATTTTTTTTATTTGGTGAAAAGAATTGTATGTGCAGCTAGGCATTCTTTTATGGTCCATGACAAGAGGTGTTGGATATCATGTCTCTCCATAACTCTGGATCTTGTGCACTGTACAGCAGTTCCACTGTTGATTTTTTTCCCCCATGCCACATTGTCAAACCACTCAGTATCTTTTGTCTATTTCTGTCTCTTCTGCCTATCTGATTTTCTTGTTGTTATTAAGTATACCAACCTGCCTCTTCTCCACACATGCCCTACTTATCTGGACTGCCTTTTTGTAATTTGTGTTATAATATTTCTTTTTGCATCTGTTCCTTTTTTTTTTTTTGTAAAGTCCTAGTTTAAGCACATAAATTATTTCAGTTTGAAGAGTAACATTTCCTTTAGTAATATTGCACTTTATCTGGTAGTTCTCTAATTTGTCATTATTGCAGAGAAAAGAGGAACAACAGGAGGGTAAAGTTCTAACTCTAAACCCTAACATAATTTTTAGTTTTTGAAAACTCTGTAGTTTTGTTCTGACGCCAACTAAGGGGAGA
Source organism: Megaustenia siamemsis (assembly GCA_032433765.1). Lineage (NCBI taxonomy): Eukaryota > Metazoa > Mollusca > Gastropoda > Stylommatophora > Ariophantidae > Megaustenia > Megaustenia siamemsis. Next base: position 10,773,492 of record JAVIAB010000088.1, read on the forward strand.
TACTTATTTCTCTTAAATAATTTGTGTATATATTTGCATATATTTATGTGCTTAAACTAGGAAATTACTCTCTTTATTTTTTACCTGTCTTTGGTGCTTTTCACATCCTCATAACAAATTCTAGTTGGACAGGTGGTAAATAATTTATTTTGATGTGAAGAAAGCCTTCCTCTATGTTTATGTGCAGATTGCTCCTCTATGTCTCTTTAAAGACCATTAAATGGGTGTACTTGCATCATGTTATAGTTTAGAGCAAACTGCGATATCTGAGATTTTTAGCCCAAGGCATCCAAATTCAGCATAGCATTTTAAAGTGCTTGGCTGCCTTCCCTCTTTGATTCTTGTCCGCTTGACAAGACTAATCTGTTTCCAGGGAGGGTCTGATGCACTGATCTAACACAAGTTGCGGAATATGTAAATATAATCAGAAAGCATATCACGTAGTTTAGGCATAAAGTGTGACCAGCATAGAACTGATCCATGATATCTGCAGAGCTTCATACACTTCCTTGTTGATATTACTTTCGCTAGCTCTGTGAGCCAGGTACCCATTTTCACAGCCGAGTTGATTGGTGCCAATCTGTCATTAAATGGATTCATGGTGTTTGGGTCATGAAGTCACCTTGCAACCACCGTTTCTGCATTGAAGTATACAAATTATAATAATAGGATTTAATTTTCATTGGTCAAATAGTGAATCTTCTGTGTTGGAATAAAAAGAGCAGTGTCTTGCTGAAGTGAACATGTAAAAGTGACAAGGATTGTAAAGTGTGCTGTGTTCTTCCGTATCAGACATTTTTTGTGTGTGGTTACCTTTTTTAATATATTTCATTAAAATGCTGTACTGTGAGTGCGTGTGGAGTACTGTAAGTGGAGGCTGTAGAAATGTGGTTTTACAGAAGAATGTTGAGAATACCATGGACATCTAAGAAGAGTAATGTAAATGTTCTGAGAGAGGTCAAGGCAAAAAGAGAGCTAATTTACAATATTAGGAAGAAACAATCATCATTTTTTGGCCATGTAATGAGAAGAGAACAACTAGAATATATTGTAACAACTGGCAAAATTGAGGGACGAAGAGATAGAGGGAAACAAAGAGAAAAGATACCAGACAGCTTAAGAGAATGGCTTGGCAGAAGGTCAACAACAGAAATAATAAAGAACTGTCGAGATCAAAAGTTGTGGAGAGACATGATCACCTATGCCAGTAGGCCCGGTACTTGATGATGATGACTGTGAGTGCGAGTTTTGTAAATATTAGTTTTCATGTGTAAAAAAAAAATCATAAAAAATTGTAATTACATTGTTTATATTCACAAATGGTGTGGAATTCTTTTAAAATTGTATACGATAAAATATATATATATATTTACAGACGGTTGGAAGCAGGTGGATGCTAGTCTACAACAGTAACTGACCAACACTATTTAGTCAAGCAGCTTTTCTTATGGCTGATCTCACCGACACTGGAATGGCAAGTCCATCTGCAGAAAGAGTGAGGCAATTTTATGAGGAGAGATCTTTCCTCCTGCATCTTTTTTTTTCTTCTACCTGTGACCTCTTTAATTTTCAAATGTTATCGTACCACCGTTTATATATTTTCTGTAAATGCTGCGATCATCTGCTAACTTTTCTATTTTTATCCTTCATGGAAAATTCACCCAAGGATGCCTTACTGACATCTTTATAATATCAGTTTTGGTGTGATCACTTCCCATCTCTAAGTTCTCCATGCAATATTCTCTCTTTGGGAATGTGATTGTTGTCTATACTTCTAACATGTCCCAGCCACCTTAATCTACAACACCTGAGTGTGTTATAACAGATAGAGTTCTACAACTTGCAGGGACATTTGAGTTGGTTATTTTGTCTTGCAGTTTGATGTTAATTATTTTACTGTGGCAGCGCGTGCGGAAACTATTTAGTCTTTCCTCATGCCCTGAGTAGATTGTCCAAGTTTCAGATCCACATTGGAGTGTGCTAAACATGCAGGTGACATATTTATATATAATGTGAAAGTCTTATGAACTTGTATAATATAAACCGTATATGAATATTGTATGGAGGTCTTATGAATCAGTGATATGGTAATCTTGTATATATGTTGTTATAAAGTTTTATGAGATATATATACATGAAACTGCCTAATTGTATTTTCTTGCTTGGTTTGTCGATGTTACTTGTATAAAGAACACATGAACAGTAAAAGTCTTCAAATATAAGTTAAAATTCATGTCAGTCTAATGTTAATGTAAGTATTATAGACAGTTGAAGGTAATGTTAATATGAACATTGAGAGTATATACTTTTTCAAATATGGCTCATGATTCATGTTGCATTTATAGTAAGATAAGAGCCTCATTGTAAACAGCTAGAAAGTTGAATGGATGGTTATCTCAGAGTGTACTCACCACATTAAATGAACACATCTGACATAAATATAGTGGTTGGTACAGAACAGGATTGATGTGCAGAGTGGATCAGACATTTTCACTTTTCTAGAAACTACCATTATAGCCAATCTTTGTCCACGGAAGTAATAGGGAGAGGTTTTATGATAAAATATTGAATTAATCTTGACATTTTTGTCTTGGGTCATGGACAATTGATAAATAAACAAGGCCATCAGGCCTCTGGACAGTGGATTTAAATAAGAATTTTGGGAATTCCATGAGCAGCTGAAGAGTAATATCATTTTGCAAATAAGTACTTATAACAGATCTCTGAAAGAACAATCTTTTTCTTGTAACCCTAGATTACTAGACCTATCTGTAACTCTCCCAGTTATGATAACGTAGTAGAAACTACAACCACTTAAATGTTACATTACGTGTTCTAAAAATAGTAATTTCTCTGAACTCTTGACACAGTCCTCTGTGTTCACACTAGGCAAAACATGGGGACTCAAAATTCTTGGCTCAGGTTGATTTATGACCCAAACTATAATAAGTGTCCATCAGTAATCTTCAGGCAGACCTAAGCACAAGACTAGGTGACCTTCCCAGAAATGTTTGTCAGTAATCTTCAGGCAGACCTAGGCACACAAGACTAGGTGACCTTCCAGGAAATGTTTGCCAGTAATCTTCAGGCAGACCTAGGCACACAAGACTAGGCGACCTTCCCAGTAATGTTTGTCAGTAATCTTCAGGCAGACCTAGGTACAAGACTAGGTGACCTTCCCAGAAATGTTTGTCAGTAATCTTCAGGCAGACCTAGGTACAAGACTAGGTGACCTTCCCAGAAATGTTTGTCAGTAATCTTCAGGCAGACCTAGGCACACATAACTAGGTGACCTTCCCAGAAATGTTTGTCAGTAATCTTCAGGCAGACCTAGGCACACATAACTAGGTGACCTTCCCAGAAATGTTTGTCAGAAATCTAGTTCCTTCTTCTTCTTCTTTCCTTCCTCATCTGCCTTTCAGCGTCGAGGGGAGGTATAATTTGCGGTCTTTTGCTCTTCTGTTCGCCTCTGCTGCTGTTATGTTTCCTAGTGCTTCTAATATTCCATCGACCCGTCTTTTTTATGGTCGACCCTTGGGTCTGGTGTTCTCACAACGTTTGTTGAAGGCTCGTGTTGTGTTTTGTTCTTTCTGCCTTGTCACGTGGCCAAACCATTTTATCTGTTTGTTTCCTTATATATTCTATGGCGGGGGCTATTCCTAGCTTTTTTCTCAGTTCTTCATTTCTGATCTTATCTCTCAGACTGTTTCCTGTCATTCGGCTAACACATTTCATCTCTGTAGAGGTTATTTTTCTTATTGTTCTTGCATCTAGGGTCCAGGTTCCTTGTTCAGTTACCCAAAATTCATATATAATATGTTATGTGTTAGATAAATATAAAACATGTAGATTGATATTTGAAATCAGAACAAATTTTGTCTCTGAAATTTCTTCTGTTGTGTTGACAAAAACCTTCCGCACTGAAAGAGTTCAGTGAAATGTCCTGTTTTTATTTATTATTATCTGGTAACCCTAGTAATTTCACATCCCTAATTAATTATTAATACTGCTTCTTTCAGTTATGCAAAATAAATTCATTCACCAAAATTAAGTTTAGCTTAAAAACAAGAGGTGGATATATTTGCCAGAGATACTTATGACCACATAGAAAAGCTTCAGTACACAGGGTATTAGATTGTGTTGTGCCATCTGATGTACACAATCTTGAAAATACAACGTTAAATACCTTGACATAATACTAACTTATGTTTAGAGATTCAGCTCTAAAATAAAATGTCCGATATTCCAGACAAAAGCAGCATTCCATAAAATGAAGATAATTTTCTGTAAATATGATGGTGTGTCGTTAACAATTAATGAACAAGCATCTGTGCCTTGAGCATGGCACCTTATTACTGATGAACATCCTAAAATAATAGGTCAGCAATATCTTTCAAAATAAAATTCAAGCTAAGGAGATAAAATGTTATCAAAAAGTTTTGGACCTCTCTTTGATTGTATCATAAGTGAAGAAGTTCTCAAAAGGATAAAATAAGCAGAGTACATGATGATCTTTTGACTATTGTGAAGAAATGTAAAATGAAATGGTTTGACCACGTAACTTGATCATCTAGTCAGGCAATGACCATTCTGCTAGGAAATGTGAAGGATGGAAGAAGGAGTTTTAGACAGAAAGAGATGGGAAGATAACATCAAAGAGCGGACTTACTTCTACAAGTCTCAAGGAATGACTGAAAGTAAAGATCAGTGAAGTCTGATAGTGCCGCAAACGACCCACAAAGTTATGGGAAAATAAGAAAATGTGCAATGATTTATGTGTCCATCATAATGAACTCAGAGATAAGTGTCATCTATGAACTTATACCTTGTGCAAGATGAGGGGTGTATGAAATGCAGCCATACCACTGGGAAGGGAGGGGGGGGGCACTGTAACACATTCTGGGACAGAAGGGGAGCTCACTTGTTCTGACAATCAGAAATGGCTAATAACATTGACCAGATAGTATTGAAAGTTTAATTGTTCTGTTCTGCTCTCTCTCATTTTGTACTTGCAATATTAAGGAAAACACAGTATTCCTGACAGAACTCAGCGGTTGGCATCATACTAATAATACTTCATTTGTGTGGTGTTTAAAACTTCCACTAGTCTCTCTTTGTAGAAATATCCCTTTCTCTCTTCTTATTTTTGCATCTCATTGTAAATGAATGTTACTGAGTGTTTGCTGGTCTAACAATGTATGTAAGATTTTCCTCCAGGTGTATTGGGAATATGGCATTAGTGCTCATGTTGAGACATGACCAGTGGCACATTTTATGAGTGACGTGAAGTGACCAGCATCCAACCAGGTCATCCGACTTTCCCAGAAAAGAAAATTTTTGGGACGTTCTCAAAGGCTAGATTAACTGTGCTGGTGAAAAAGAAAATCTCTGGGACATATCCACTTAGGCTAGATTAACTGTCAGTGAAAAAGAAAATCACTGGGCCATATTCTCATAGGCTAGATTAATTGTGTTGGTCAAAAAGAAAATTTGTGTTTTCATATTTAAGGATATGAACACTTGACTCTACTGGTCAGTAGTGAGCATACCAGCAACTCTCTTACAGAAGCTTCTAATATCCAAGCTGTTAAATTTGTTGTTTTTGAGTGTAATTGAGAATGTGTATTACATCTATCCATGTATCTTTTAAGTTTAGTTCAGATGACAAGTCATCCTCATTGCACATTGAACAAGTCCATAAGTGTTCAGTCTCCTTCAAAGCATATCCTTCAACGTATAGTAACTAACGACATTGATGTTGTGATGGTTGTCAAGTCTTCTTTGGATCCCAGATTCATTTTTGAGTTGATGTATCTTTTCGTGTTTTAGGTCTGTTTGTTCCATTCCATTTTGTTCTAAGGCATCACATTTCAGTAGTTATAGCTTTTCTTTATTGCCGATGGCTGTGTTTGGATAAATGTGACTGATAACATGACTGCAGGGCATCTCTCTCAAAAGCATGAGCTATGAATAGACATTGTCAGTACCACTTCAGCACGTACTCTATATAGTCTCTGGCGCACCCACTTTCTACAGTTGTTCTCGTCTAAATGTTTATCTAGAAGAAGGAATCATATACAAATTGATATCATTGCTTCTGCAAATTGGTGCATACACTTCTACTTAAGGGATAATATCTTGTTTGAGGAAAGTACCTTGTTAAAGGAAAGTACTTTGTTTGGTTTTTCTTAAATCCCTTATTCATTATCACTGAGTGCAGTCTCAGCATCGAAGATTGGCTACCATGTAGCACCATTCCACTCTGTATCTTGCTCTGATGGTGCAGGTTGTCGTAGGCTGACTAGTCCATCTTTTGATGTTACTTATCTATGTTAGTCTTGGTCTGCCTCTTTCACCTTGTATTTTCCCTTCCAAGATTACTTTTAGCAAGCTTTTGTGTCTTTTAACATGCCACAAAAATCTAATTTGTCTTGTTTGAATTGTGTTTAGTAGTTCTCTTTTCATTTTAAGTTGTCTTATGACTTCCTCATTTGTTTTTCTTTTCTTTCCATCCAATTTTTTCTATTCTTCTATGAATCCACATTTCAAAGGCTTCAATTTTCTGTTCTGTTTTCTTGTCTAATGTCCATGTTTCTGCACCATACAGGAATGTTGAGAAAGATATAACATTTTGCCTGGTATTATTTGTCTTGATGTTAGTATATTTTTATTGGTATTAAAACTGCTTTTTGTCATTTCTATTCTTTTGTTTATTTCAGTTGTACATTTTCCATCACTGGTTATAGTATGTCCAAGGTAGTTGTTGCTCTGAGCTGTCTCCAGGATTATTCCATCCACTTTGATATCCACTTGTACTCACCTATTAGTGGATTACAATGTAGTGTGTTATGCACTTTGCAGCCGAGTGCATTCATCATCAGTTTGAATCAAAACATAATGTAAAATGTGAAAAGTGCAAAATAATTATGTGCATGTAGTAAAATGAAAAACTAAAGCAGGTATACAGTCATCATCATATGCCATACCGGTTGGCGTATGTGATCATGTCGTTCCACAATCCTCTATCTACAGTGCATCGTTTCATTTCTGTTGCCGACTGTTTGCCATGCCACGACACCAAGCCATCCAGTATTTTCTCTCTTTGTCGTCCTCAGTCTCTCTTTCCTTGTATTTTGCCAGTTGTAACCAAGCACTATAATAGAACCTCAATTAAGTAATAATCAATTTGGATTCAGAAAAGGCAAAAGCTGTACTGATGCTATATTTACATTGAGACAACTATGTGAAAAAACAATAGAATATGACAGAAACCTAAATATAGTGTTTATAGATCAGGAAAAAGTGTTTGATACCTACGGAGTAGCAGGACAACTACTAGATAATATAAAGGCATTATATAAAAACGGTCACATTGCCGTTAGAACATCGGAAGGTCTGTCAGAATGGTTTCAGGTTACAACAGGTGTAAGACAAGGATGTGTCCTCGCACCACTCCTCTTCATCATATATATGGACAAAATAAATCAGGAAACAACCAACAATAAAGAAAAATCAAATAATAACACTGAGGTAGAAAATTCCAACATCAATGAGCTACTCTTCGCAGATGACCAATGCCTAATATATGAGGATGAAAACCTGCTACAACAGCATATAACATCTCTAGATAAAATCTGCACAAACTACAGTATGAAAATTAACACAGCAAAAACAGTGGCTATGAGAATAAGCAAATTCAGACACCCATTAAACATTAAGATCAAAGATAAAGAAATAAAACAAGTAGAAGAATTCAAGTATTTGGGCACAATGTTCACAGAAGATGGAAAACTAGACAGAGAAATTGACATGAGAATACAAAAAGCAAATGCTGTTACATACCAGCTTTCACCATTGCTAAGACATCCAAACATTTCTATGTCAGCTAAACAACAAATGATAAATAGCATCTTCATACCAACTTTGTGCTATGAAAGTCAAACATAGACCCTTTCTAAATCACAATTAAGAAAGATCAATACATGTGAGATGCGATGCTTGAGAAAAGTAACAAACACAAGAAGAGATAGAATACCAAATGAAACCATAAGAAAAATGGTAGGAACAAAACCCTGCCAAGAATATATAGAATAACAACATAAATGGTTTGGCCACCTGGTCAGAATGAATCCTCACCAATCACCATCAAGGGCGTTCTTCTCGAGAATGCATGGGAAAAGACCAAGAGGAAGACCCAGAAGAAGATGGATAGATGCAGTGACAGAGACATGTAACAACAAAGGAAAATCACTAATTCAGACAATTCGAGCAGCACAAGAACGACAAATGATATAAACCACGACACATTTTAGGTATAAGTGAAAAGAAGAAGAAGAAGAACCAAGCACTCCAACTTTCCTCTTCTCATGATGTGCCCAAAAATGTTTTTTTCTGGTGTTTTTTAGGAGCTCCCTTTTTTGTGTTGGCCTCTGAGAATTTCCTCACTGGTCTTTTTAGCTGTCCAGGGAACTTTCAACATTTGTCTGAGAAATCCCATATCTGTCACCTCCAATCATTTTTTCATATAGGGTATATAGTCAGTATAATTAATTTATAGAACTCCACAACAATGAAAGCTGTATTTTGGCCAATAAGTCATTGTCAGGAACAATGCATGAAAATGATTCTTATTGAAAATAAACAAAATATTGGCTCAACCTGTTTGAACTAAATAAATAACAGGGTCTTCCAATTCTTCTTTCCTTCCTCATTTCCTGCCTTTCAGCATCAAGGGAAAATATAATTTGCGGTCTTTTGGTCTTCTATTGGTCTCTCCTGCTATGTTTCCAATGTTCCATCAATCATCTTTTTTGTAGTCAGCCCTTGGGGTCTGGTGTTCTTGCAGCATTTAATGAAGGCTCGCTGTGTTGTGTTTTGGTCTTTTTGCCGTATAACGTGGCTAAACCATTTTGTCTTGTTTCTTTATGTACTCTATGGCGGAAATTATTCCTAGCTTTTTTTTTTTCAGTTCTTAATTACTGATCTTATCTCTAGACTTTCCTGTCATTCATCACATTTCATCTCAGTAGAGGTTATTTTTCTTGAATCTAGGAGTCCAGGTTGACATTGGTAGCGCAAGGTTGGAATGAAGATTTTATTGTAGAATGCTCATTTTGCCTTAGTGTTATTTTCTTGTTTGACAATAGTGGTGATAGCTGTCCGATGATTTTTCAAGCTTTGTGGCATCTTGAGTCTATTTCTGTTGCTTGGTATAACATGATAAATTAGAAAATAAAGGAAAATAGTTTTCAGCTAAGCTTGATAAGACTCAACAAACCATGGCACAGTGTATTTTGTCAAAACTAAAAATATTTATTACAACAAATGTATCACTATTTTGTTTGATCTACACCAGCTTTGCTGTTGTTCATGTTTATCTCCACAGTAGAATCATTTTTAGGTGTAAGCTAAAGGGCTAAAACACGGGGTGGGGTGGGGGAACAATTCTGATGTCCAGATTGCATATTTTGCAACGGTCTTGCCTTCCGTTATAAAGACCTATATAAAGAATTTGCTGTTACTCAAAAATTGCAAGAATTTATTAATTTCATCATCATTTTTTACTTTGCTGTGTGTGTCACATATTATGCTGCAATTTGTTTAATTTTAAATAAACTTTGACAATCTGCATGTCATTTTGAAAGGTGACAATCACAACATATGAAAAATATGACAGTTTATGGTTACAGATACAAGCAAGGTGCCTCAGGAATAAGTTCATTTTAAAAAAAAAAGTAGTGCACATATGTCTAGAGTGGTACAGATTTGGGTTTATAAAATATTTAAAGAGCTAGTTTGTTGAAAGTGTGACCATCAGTAAAGTATATTCTCTGCTATCTGCTGAGAAAAGAAAGACTGAACACTTCTGAGTTAAGTAAAGTAAAGAGCCCTGTCACACCATGTGGTGTAAAGGGAATATGGTGTTAGTGACCATAATTTTTACAGATCTTCGGCTCATGATTTTTGGGGTAATGTAGTTGGTATTACGCCCATGCCGCTTTACTTTCCCCCCAAAAAATCTGGTGCCCACTTAAGGCTGGGTGAACCTGGCAGCCATCAGTCAGGATCAAACCCGGCCTCTTGTTCTTTGTAGTCCACTTCACTAACCACTGAGCTATCACGGCTCCTGAACACTTGTGAGGTCATTCAGAATTCAATAAGATCAAGGCTGTAGACTCAGTGGTTCCCAAACTATTGACACTAGCAGTTCCCTTTTCCTGTTGATCATATACTAGTGGCACCTTCATTGCAGTTTTGATTGTATAAGTCGAGTAAACTCAGATTCCCTGACAGGAAATATAAGGTGATAAAGACAGACTTAACACTGTCCTGTAGAAACTTGTTTATATACTACAAAATATGAAAGCCTATGTGAGTGTTGTCATTTTATGATTTCTAACCACTGAGTAGGCACACGACAATAACCTTATCTGGGCCCTTGCAAAGTGCCACACGCTTTGGGAATCACTGCTGTAACTAATCAATAATCAAGTGAATAGATCTATCTTCAATAACGTCTTCATACTTCTACATGTCTGATGACAGATCTATCATTCACATATCTGCAATGACCTTTTTAATTGTTTCCATTTTCTGTGTGAAACTTTAACAGACCTGCCAGCTTGCCATTGGTAATTTGTGATTGTTATATGAGCAGAAACTTTTGTTAGAAATGTGGTTACACATAGCATTTGTGGGAAATGTTATTAGTATATGGAACTTTGATATGTTAAATCATCCACGTATAAGTGATGTTTTGTTATGATGAAACATTGGCTTTTATGGAAGTACTGTCTTAGGTAGGTAATTTTAAAATATGGGATCAAAATTACACTGTTCTTATGTTCCTTGTTGTTTTGTGTTAGTAATTGTGTATGTATTAATACATGTATAAAGTGTACTGATATTGACAGCCCTTCTTCCTTACCAAAACCCCACCTAAACATTACATTATTTTCATATAATCTCCAATTTACTCACATCCAATGTCTTTTTGATGAGTAGTTTTATTTACTTGGGTCTCACCTTTAGACCCAAAATTATTCATCAAATGTTATATAAAATCAGTCTTAGAACAAGTCTTTCACATCTTTTCTAGATTTCTTCTTTATCAATAATAATTATGGGGGGGGGGGGGGCGGCTTAACTTCTCTGTAATTTTTTCTACTTTACATTTTCTCTGAATTTGTATTTTCACCTAAATTTTCATGGTAATAATTTCTTCACATCTATTATTTCTGCTATGGATTTTTTCCCTTTTATTTCTTATTTCACTTATAGATGTTTTTGTTAATTTTTCTCTGGATGTAAAAAAAAAATTAATTCTATAAATTTATTATTTCTTCTGTGGATTGTTGTGGTTAGCAAAACTATGTATGTATTTTTGAAAGAACTGCTTGGGGTAGGATATGATTCTTCATCAATCTTGGAATTGAGCCTGTCGCCGATTAGGACTGCATAGTAGTCGACCATGTAGGGTTGCATAGTAGTCGACCATGTAGGGTTGCATAGTAGTCGACCATGTAGGGTTGCATAGTAGTCGACCATGTAGGGTTGCATAGTAGTCGACCATGTAGGGTTGCATTGTAGTCGACCATGTGTAGTAGGATTGCATAGTAGTCGACCATGTAGGGTTGCATAGTAATCGACCATGTAGGGTTGCATAGTAATCGACCATGTAGGGTTGCATAGTAGTCGACCATGTAGGGTTGCATTGTAGTCGACCATGTAGGATTGCATAGTAATCGACCATGTAGGATTGCATAGTAATCGACCATGTAGGGCTGCATAGTAGTCGACCATGTAGGGTTGCATTGTAGTCGACCATGTAGGATTGCATAGTAATCGACCATGTAGGGTTGCATAGTAATCGGCCATGTAGGGTTGCATTGTAGTCGACCATGTAGGGCTGCATAGTAGTCGACCATGTAGGATTGCATAGTAATCGACCATGTAGGATTGCATAGTAATCGACCATGTAGGATTGCATAGTAATCGACCATGTAGGGCTGCATAGTAGTCGACCATGTAGGATTGCATAGTAATCGACCATGTAGGGCTACAAAGTAGTCGATCATGTAGGGCTGCATAGTAGTCGATCATGTAGGGCTGCATATTAGTCGACCGTGTAGGGCTGCATAGTAGTCGACCATGTAGGGCTGCATAGTAGTCGACCATGTAGGGCTGCATAGTAGTTGACCGTGTAGGATTGCATAGTAATCGACCATGTAGGGCTACAAAGTAGTCGATCATGTAGGATTGCATAGTAGTCGACCTTGTAGGGCTGCATAGTAGTCGACCGTGTAGGATTGCATAGTAGTCGACCGTGTAGGATTGCATAGTAGTCGACCATGTAGGATTGCATAGTAGTCGACCGTGTAGGATTGCATAGTAGTCGACCATGTAGGGCTGCATAGTAGTCGACCATGTAGGGCTGCATAGTAGTCGACCGTGTAGGATTGCATAGTAGTCGACCGTGTAGGATTGCATAGTAGTCGAACGTGTAGGGCTGCATAGTAGTCGACCGTGTAGGATTGCATAGTAGTCGACCAGGTAGGATTGCATAGTAGTCGACCAGGTAGGATTGCATAGTAGTCGACCAGGTAGGATTGCATAGTAGTCACCTTTGTCAATAGATTTTGCCAATGCCATCGCATTGGAGAGAACTGTGACATGAGTGGAGCAGATATAGGAAATTCTCTGCTGCAGCGAAACTGATCTCATGAACAGAACAGAACTTCATCACTCACAACAGACCCCCAGGAACAACCCTAGAACAATTGTGCAATAACTTCCAGAGGGTGGTCATCCAGAGGATACCATCACACTGTAATAAACATGGAAACAAATGCGCAGACAAATTAGCTAAAGAGGAAGGAAAATTACCATAAGAGCACCATCTGGTCAGCTACGATGAAGCCAAATATCATCATCAAAAGCCAGTACCATGAAAAATGGAAACAAGAACACCAAAAGTATAACTAAAGGGATGGATCAATCATCATACTTTGCCTACACTCTGGCCACAACAGAATGAGAAACCACATGTTCACCCAACTCAAAATAGGGACTACCAGCCAATGCCACTGTACCCTAGATAACATGACAACAAAACATGTTCTACAGGATTGCCCCCAGTATACAGACCTGAGGAGCAAAATGTGGGCCACACCCACCTCCCTGGAAAAGAAACTATTGGTCAACAGAATCACTGAACAGACAGCTGCCTTTATAAGAGAGTCTGGACTACTAGTCTGAATGATCCATGATTGCAGAACTCACAACAGATTGAGCATGTGACATCCTGCTGATGTGTAAGTAGTCACTCCTACTGTAGAAGACCGTGGAGGTGGAGCACACAATTAAAAAAAAAAGTCTACACACTACATCACACCCACAGCTACTATAATAGCGCAAGAAAGCTGACAAGCTGACTACATAATGATTAACAATGCTCTTTTGCCCTGAGCGATGCATGTACTCATTTATGTGCATGCAGGAATAAATATGCTTGTGGGTACATATATTATTTATACATCTCTATTAGTTGTTCACAAAATGTGTATTAAACATAATGGATTAAACAATAAGGTAAATTCACAGGAGAATGACAAAGAAACAATTGTTAAATATAGATTCTCAAAACACACAGAAACCAAACAAATAAAGTCAAAGGCAGCCTTAATATTAATTTAATCTTTCACCCCAATAAGTGCCTCCCCATAATTATAGAAACATGTATTACTTATTGACTTGCCTAATCATATATTTGTATTAGATTTATTATTTCAGGCTGATTGTCTGCATTTGTTATAGTCCTTTCCATTTCTCAGAATCTTAACCAGATAATATTTTTCTTTACATAAAAATGGAATATTTCAAAATCAAACTACATCAAGTGTTTTTTTACAGTAAAAAGTATAAATTTTATGTCTGTAATTTTACTTTAACTTGTTTAATTCTTAAAATAATTTAGAAACTAGCAATTGCATGCAATTTAGGATAATTCGGGAAAAAATAAACTTTAACAAGCTTTATGAAGTCAAAATTCACATTGGCACCATTGAAAATAAATATGTATGCCAGTATTTTGGTAAATAACTCCGTCTTGGAGTTGCTAAATGGCTGAAAATTTGTTAAAATTAGCTGTTTTTGCGGAACTAGGTTTTAAAAAACAATGTTTATTATTTAGTTTTAAAATAATTCAAACAATACATTGTAACAAAGCATGCTGAAACCTTAAATAACATTAGTTTAACAAATTCTTTTTTTTTTTGAAAATGTTATAACAGATCTGTATACAGATTTTTTTGACAATCTGTAATATAAAAAAAAAATAAACTATCAGATGTCAAACAATTTAGATTTACTGTTTATTTTCTGAATTATTTTAATTTGGTTTTGTTGTAGGTTGCTTGACTTATTAATTTTGTATTTGTTCACAAATTTGTATGAAACGTTTGGGAGAAGGTATATCACTACCTGTGTGGTATGCTTTTCTCCTCTAAATCTCATGTAACCGTGATTAATCTATAATTTGATTCATAGGATTTTCACAACTTGGCCAGGTGCTCACCACATTTATAGTCCAGTTTAACACCTTGTCTTTATCCTCAGTGGGTGGCGCTGCTGACTGGATAACCCCCCCCCAACCCCCCCCCAAAAAAAAAAATGCGGTTTTGAATCATGATAGGGTAAAAAAAATATTTTTTTTTATCAATCTGATTGAAATTGAAAAAACTCTGACCCAAACACTCCATGGCAAACGTAACTGGACATGCAATCTTTATTCTGCAGCCCAATAGCTTACCCCCTTCCTTCCGAACATCCCTTAAGTTTGCTAAAAGTTGTAACAATTTAAAAGGAAAAAAAATCCTTGTTTTATCCGTTATGGAAATACCCAAAATACATCACATTTTTGTGTTTGGTTTTACGTTAAGTACAAAAAAGTATTTTACCACATTCGTATTACTTGTAATTGTATGCGTCTCAGCAGATAGCACAGATGGTGTTACTCTTTATATATTTTGTAGATACAATAAACCCGGCTCTTTCATGTTTCATTGTGTATTTAATGTGTGTGTATACTTCACACACTATTTGTTCTGTTGTTGATGTGAGAAAAATGCTTTACTTGTTCTTAACACAGAAAACTGACGCAAACAATAAAATATAAATAAATACTAGACGTTTTTTTTTTAACAACTGTATTTTTGGTCAATAATGTTTTTGTAATTTTTGTGTGTGTTTGAAAATATGTCCTTTATTACAAATTTTTTTTTTTTTTTTTTTACCTTTTTTTAAACAAAATCACCAAAGTATTTAAGTTTTAATTTAAGGGTTGTCATATAGTATTGAAATTAAATTGGATGATGTTGATGGTTAATTCCCATTAATGTGTTTCCCAGAACACAATGTTTATATGTGTTGATATGCAGTCTTTATAAATTGTGAGGAAGTGTCAAGTATTGAAATGTGAGCTGTGCAATTCACTTTCTTTTTCTTTTCTAAATTGTTATTGCTGTTTTATTGGTGGGATCTTTAAAATAAAATTGGAAGAATTAATGTTGAATTGAACTTTAAAGTTGGCAGTTTGAAACAAAAATATCTTTGGTTCAGAGTGATGCAATAATTATTTGACTTTTGTATAAAATGTAATGAATGAAGGCAAAGAAAACAATGGTTGATCAACAGCATTCAGTAAAATAGATGCTGCGTAAATGGACATGTAGGTGTCAACTTTTGAACAACCACCCCCACACACACACAAAATTAATTAAAATGATAATTAATTATGTGAAAATATGTTTATGTATTTTTTTCTCTCTAAATTTCTATGAATTTCATGATTTAATCAAGTCAAAATTATGTGTATAAAATTGTTTTTTTTAATTGCTGAAAATGTTGACTGTTGGTTTAGTCATTAATGTTGTCATCATACCATTGGTCACAAAACGATGTAATTTTTGTTTCTGCTTTAAATTAAATATCATTGCATTATGTTCTACTTTTGCTCATGAAAATATAATTTTCAATGTGTTTATAAAACCCCTCGGCATGTATTGGTGGTCTCCATTTTCCATGCAGCAGTGTTGTTTGTGACTTGTCATGTTTGATTTTAACGTGATGAAGAACAGTAGAAGCATAGTGTGGGGCAGGTGTAACACATTCATTGCTTATGGATTTAACACACTGTGACACATCCTTTTGTCGCAAATGTTTTTTTTTTTTAATTTGAAATAACAGCGAGAAAATAACAGAAAATTGATCTAAATCAAGCAGTCTGTTTTGATAATTTGCTCTTGGCATTAGGAAAAGAGGTTAAACAAGAGAACTGCAGAGTTTATGGGGAAGTAATTATGGAAATATCAATAAATTAAAAGCCACAAAAAAACTGGTAACAGGGTTCAGTGAATCCGGTACCTGGAGCCAGTTTTAGTGGCTTGTACAGAAGGCACTATGTGAATGATACCTTAAAATGAGCAAAGTGGAATGATTTTATTGCTACATTACAAGACTCATTCACTAGATATGTTGGTCTGTGAGTCTCCTTCATCTGTCATGACCGATAACTTTAATTTTCTTTCCTCACATACTATCAAAAACATTTGAGGACAGGAAAATGATTATTGTTATTGATTGATTTGGTTTATCTGTAAACATCTTCTATGTGTCTATTGTCCTTTTGAATCGAAGGTGGCAGGCAGAAATTCTAGACTTTTGTGTCCAACTATCTTTGTTATCAAGTGTCATACCTTGCACAGGACCCACATTGTATTTCACCAAATGTATCTGTTCTGGGCATGTCGCTCAATCTCTGTGAGGAAGCTGATTCCTATTGTAGCCTCTTGCCTCAGTGTTCTTTCTAGTGTTTATCTAGGTTTGCCTCTTTTTCTTTTACTCTCTGGTTCCCATTTGAGGGCTTGCTTTGAGATTCTCTTGTAGTCTCTTCTCATCACATGGCCAACTTAGACCACTTTCTTCTCTTGATTGTAGATTAAATTGTTGGATGCTTTGTCATTTCTTTTATTTCTGTACTAATCTTGAATTCATTTGTAAACCTCTTGGAGTGTGAAAGTAAGAAAATTAAAATGTTCATCAGTTTAGCATCAGTACATTTATAGAGTCAATGTTTCCATGTACTCAAACGTTTT
Organism: Megaustenia siamemsis; assembly: GCA_032433765.1. Classification (NCBI taxonomy): domain Eukaryota; kingdom Metazoa; phylum Mollusca; class Gastropoda; order Stylommatophora; family Ariophantidae; genus Megaustenia; species Megaustenia siamemsis. The sequence continues at coordinate 10,790,645 of JAVIAB010000088.1, forward strand.
AAAATAATTTGTGCATGAACATATATAGGTTCTGAGATCATTTGTGTAAAGGATATGGAAGCTTTGAGATAATTTGTGTAATGGATATGGAAGTTTTGAAGTAATTTGTGTAAAGAAAATGGAAAAGTTTTGAGATAATTTATGTAAAGGATCTGGAAGTTTTGAGATAATTTGTGTAAAGGATCTGGAAGTTTTGAGATAATTTGTGTAAAGGATATGGAAGCTTTGAGATAATTTGTGTAAAGAAAATGGAAAAGTTTTGAGATAATTTATGTAAAGGATATGGAAGTTTTGAGATAATGTGTGTAAAGAAAATGGACAAGTTTTGAGATAATGTGTGTAAAGAAAATGGACAAGTTTTGAGATAATGTGTGTAAAGAAAATGGACAAGTTTTGAGATAATTTATGTAAAGGATATGGAAAAGTTTTTGGGATATTTGTCATGAATATGTGAAGAATTTGTGATGCTTTGTTTTATTTTTATGAACAAGTTTTGGGATAATTTTTATATGAGTATGTGAAGGTTTTGGGATTATTTTTGTTTATGTATGTAGGTATGGGAAAATAATGAGGCAAGAGCAGCACCCACAAAAATTCAGATAAGAGGAGTATCTTGGTATACGCCCTCGACTACGGCTCGAAAGGTCAATAGATAGATGGGATAATTTGTCTACAAACATTTGTAGGTTTTGTTTTGGAATTATATGAAAATGTGAAGGTTTTGCATTGTGGTGCTTATGAAAATGTGAGGGTTTTAGGATGATGTATGTTGAATATGTGAAAGACTGGACTTGATGTGTGTTAGTCAAACCTGCTACTGTATTATTTCTGTGATATGTCTTTCCATGTGAGTTGATTTCTCCTCATACTGACTCTTGTAGACATGCAGTGTGAGCTGGTTAGTCTCCATTCTCATAAGTTGATAGAATTTCATATCTTCTGTCTATCTGTGTCTTGACGCATGGTGGAGTTTTTTCTTTTTTTTTTTCATCAATTCATAGTCTTCTGATGGCAATGATTTTGATCATTTGTCAAGCTTCTGACATGTTTTAATCTTTCTCCTTTTTACCCCAATCTTCAAACATCTATTCTGACATGTTTTAATCTTTCTCCATTGTACCCCAATCTTCAAACATCTATTCTGACATGTTTTAATCTTTCTCCATTGTACCCCAATCTTCAAACATCTATTCTGACATGTTTTAATCTTTCTCCTTTTGTACCCCAATCTTCAAACATCTATTCTGACATGTTTTAATCTTTCTCCATTGTACCCCAATCTTCAAACATCTATTCTGACATGTTTTAATCTTTCTCCTTTTGTACCCCAATCTTCAAACATCTATTCTGACATGTTTTAATCTTTCTCCATTGTGCCCCAATCTTCAAACATCTATTCTGACATGTTTTAATCTTTCTCCTTTTGTACCCCAATCTTCAAACATCTATTCTGACATGTTTTAATCTTTCTCCTTTTGTACCCCAATCTTCAAACATCTATTCTGACATGTTTTAATCTTTCTCCTTTTGTACCCCAATCTTCAAACATCTATTCTGACATGTTTTAATCTTTCTCCTTTTGTACCCCAATCTTCAAACATCTATTCTGACATGTTTTAATCTTTCTCCTTTTGTACCCCAATCTTCAAACATCTATTCTGACATGTTTTAATCTTTCTCCATTGTGCCCCAATCTTCAAACATCTATTCTGACATGTTTTAATCTTCTATCGAGGCCATTTTTGATGATGTATACAAAGTAGTGGCCTAAATATGTTGTTTACTATTTTCATTTTGTGGTTTGAGTAATTGTGGCAGCAGATACACAACTTGTTTCATTTTCTCTTCCATGTCTGTGAAAATGCTTTCTGGAATTTCAGACCATGTTCAACTTGTTATCCTTTCATACAAATATTACAATAGTTCACTCTTCCCTTTTGGATGTGCTGATGTACCAGAAAACATTCTAAAAGCAAAGAGAGAGCTAATTTCCAATATTAGGGAGATACAGTCATTATTTTTTGGTCATGAAATGAGAATGGAACAGCTGTAATATGTTGTGACAACTGGGAAAATTGAAGGACGAAAAGATACCAGACAGCTTAAGAGAATGGCTTGGCAGTAGGTCAACAAAAGAAATGATAAATGACTGTTGAGATTTAAAATTGTGGAGAGACATGATCACTTACGCTAGCAGGCATGGCACTTGATGATGATGTATGTACCTTTCATGAGAAATTATACAGTTGCAGTTTTTTATTTTCATTGATTAAACTGTGTGACCAGCAACACAAGTAATTCATTCACTATGTCATATTTTGATTGCTTTGTTCATTATTGCATACGTCATACCTGCAGATTTGTAATGTTCTTTATGATTCCTTTGATTCTTGAGTTAATAGTTCAAGTTCTTCCCTCTTCTTAATTTATAAGAGTGTGTGTGTATTTCCTTGAGCAGATATGGAATTGTTTGTATGGCAATTGAAAGGTCTTTTTTGTTTTGCTTGCAAATGGACATCAACAACGTTGTTAATGTGTCTGTATTGTTTTTTTGCAGCTTTTATTGTTGATAAACCAAATTGGTTTGATTGAATAATTGTGAACATAATGAAAACTTCTTTCTTGTATGTACATAAAGTATCTTATTGGATAATTTTGTTTTTACTGACATGTCTTTTTGCATTACTGTCTTACTTTGCCCAAATCGTTCACACATTCTTTTGTATTTGCTGCTGGTGTTCTTTTATTCTTATCACAACTTCTTTTTGTATACGCCAACATACATAGAAATAGATATTGTGTGTTTGCTTGGGTTAATATTGCGTTTCAGTTAATTAAATTTTGAGTTATAGTGACTAGTTCACTTTGAATATGAAATATTTTTTGAGGTGGTTAATTCTTTGTTGAGATAATTTGTTTTTAATTTGGGACTTGATAAGAATATTGCATGTTACATAGCTCATTTAACTGATGCATGTTTTTGACTCTCATGTTTATTGCAAATGTGAGTTTATTCATTGTTGATATGATGTAACATGCTAGTTTAAACAAGGGACACGTCCTTCTGAACCTGTTAGTTCGTGCCGTGTGGGACCTGTTCACTGACAATGTGAAAACCTTAGAATTATAAACAGGTTATATAAACATATTTGCTATATTAGATGTTGCAGAAAGTTCAGTCATTCATGCTACTATTCTATCTGTGCTGCAGTGTGTGTGTGAATAAACAAAATAATATATTTTATAGAAAATGCATGTTGTAGTAAAAATTGTCATGTCTCGTGTTCTACATGTTTTCTTCTGAACCTGACCATCTCTATTCTTTCGATCTATCTATTGTCCTATTCTCTGGTTCCATGGAGTGGAGCATCTCTATTGTTGGGGTAATTTTGATTTAGTTTATATCTCCTTTTCATTCATTTTCTCATAAATTCTGGCATCTTAAAATAATTGTTCCTTACTAGGACATTTACTGAACTATATAAATGCATAGTGAGAAAATCAGGTGTATCTATAATCAATACTTTACAGGAGCAGTCAGTCTGCATTTGCTTCAAGGAATACTGGGCCAGGCAGTGGAGAGGATATGGGTATTCTCTGACTGCAATGAAACTGATTCATAGAATACAATAGTTGTGTATAATCATCAAGTACCATCCCTGCTGATGATCATGTCTCTCCACAACTTTTGATCTCAACAGTTATTTATCATTTCTGTTGTTGACCTTCTGCCAAGCCATTCTCAGCTTCCCTCTATCTCTTCATCCCTCAATTTTCCCTGTTGTTATAATATATTCCAGCTGTTCCCATCTCATTACATGGCCAAAAAAATAATGATTGTTTCTTCCTAATATTGGTTGTGTATATATAATGTAAGCAAAATAATATGTGGGTGGATTTGAAACTTGTCGCATGTGCTGAAGTCGAATGTGTTGGGCCTTAAGGCACAAATATCACAGTTATACTGTAGACCACAACACAATGCAGACACACCCATTCAACGTCCTTTTAAGGGCGGATGAGGAAGAGGTGATTTAGTCATCAGGCGAACGCAAGCAAACTTGTCGCAATCAGGTGTCTAACATGCAGGATAATGAGAAAGAACACTGCCATGACCTGTGGCATATATATATATATATATGGCATTCTTGCCTACATTTTTTTTACAGTTGACATGTTTTTGGGTAATCACTACATTAGTGCTGTCAGTAGTCTAGCTTCTGCTTTGTCTAGCTCCAACATTAATTAAGTCAAATTTTGGTAAATTAGCTACTCAAGATAGCAAATTTAAAAAACCTGGTCAAGATATGGAAATAAAAAATACTAAGGAAGAAAACTAAACTTAAAATATTCAACTCAAATGTATTATCAACCCTTACCTACACATGTGAAAGCTGGAAAACAAAAGAGGTTGAGAGGAAACTAAACGCTTTTGAAGACAAATGACTAAAAAGAATCTCTGTGTACAATGGAATGAATTCAAGTCTTATATATGGAGATAAGAGAAATGGCCATGAGATCTAAACTACCTTTAGGAAGAGACAAAAAATTCTATGCTTGTACGCATGTATGGTTAAGTAAACATGCTTTTTTTACACATCTGTCCATTGTGCACACACAGTTTATACTATACATATCTTGTACCCACCTCCCCATATTTTTAGAACCCTTCCGTCTTCTCACCTGACTGCCTGGTTAGTGAGATATAAAGTTGGTCAGCCCGCCCACTTATTTTAGTTCATTCAGAAGCTGACCACGCTCTGGACCACAGAGAAGTGGCTTTTTAAAAAATTTCCTTTCTTGAGTATTTAGCATATTATCGCGATGCAGTTAGAGTTGTGTACATATCCTTATATATATATCTGTGTGTTGTTTGTTGTTCAAGCTGAAGGCATACGTAGCCGAAACGTCGACTTTTGTTTTGTTAATACCATGTAAAGCTGTTACCATACTACTGTTTTCTTCTTTTTTTTTAAAAAAAAAATTGTCATTATCATCAGCTTTACATTGCATCTTTATGCCTTTACTCCTTTCTGAGAAAATACTAGATAACTTGGTGTCATGGCATGGTAAACAGTCAACAACAGAATTGATGGGATGCATGATGGGTAGAAAGTTGTGGATCACCTATGCCAACTGGGATGGCACATGATGATGATAACAAATAGGACTATCCATTTCTTTAGTCATCGGGTGAATGCCAGGAGGAGTGAAATAGTCAACCTTCTAATGTGAGGTGACATGACTTTATATATCATCATTATCGAGTACAGGCCTGTGTAGATGATAATGTCTCTCCACGACTACCTACCTCTGTAGTCATTTATTCATTCTGTTATTGAATTCCTACCAAACCATATTCTTAAGCTTTTTTTGTTATTTTTTTTTCACTTCACCATCACATTCAGCTTTACTACAGCTTCGCAATTTTATGCATTTTTTTTTTTTGCATCTCTTTGCCTTGACCCCAAATTCTTAAGCTGTCTAGTATTTATTTTTTATATCTTCTTTCCTTCCTCATCTGCCTTTCAGCTTCAATTTTTTTCAGTTGACCAAAAAATGATGATGGAAATATTTCATCTTTTCTTTGATCTCTTTTAGAATGTCTCTGTTACTCCTTTTAGCTTTCCATGGTATTCTCAATATTGTTTGCCTTCTTAGCATTTATGATGTTTGCGTGAATGTGTTTTGTTGCTAGATTACAGCAAGCAGTGATGTTTGCAGTTTTTGATCCGGCACATCCATCTTCAGCATGAGTGCCTTTCTAATTTAACAATTTTTTTTCCTGGGTGGTGTCCATTTGTAGCCCAATCTTTTCAGTTTTTAACTGCTAAAAGTTCTTTAATGTATGCATACAGGAGCTCCTGTATTTTTCAACATGATCCAAGAGAGCTAGACATTTGAGTCTCACTACCAAAAGATCAAGAGTAAAACCATGAAGATGCCATAGATTCGAAGTGAACAATTTTCACTGCCTGTGATGGAATTCGAACCTGATATCTTCTTGTCTAGAGACCAGTGTCATACCTCTAGACTTCCAAATCCCAGGTATTCTATAGAACACATTTAAATGGCATCCAATGATTTTCTCATCTATTGTTTGATTGTTCTGGAGGTTACATGCCTAGTAGATAAACTCCATCTACACAAGCTCCTGAAGATGATATTGCAAGATACACTCAAGCCAAAGATGATGACATTTTCAAATACACTCCACTTTTAAGTCCCAGAAGATGATATTCCTAAATACACTCCATCCACACAAGTTCCAGCAGATGATATTCCTAAATACACTCCATCCACACAAGTTCCAGCAGATGATATTCCTAGATACATTCCATCCACACAAGTTCCAGAAGATGACACTCCTAAACACACTCTGTCCGCACAACAAGAAGATGACATTCCTAAACACACACTGTTCACACAAATCCCAGAAGATGACATCCCTAAACACACTGTCCACTCAAGTCCCAGAAGATGACATTCCTAAACATACTCTGTCCACTCAAGTCCCAGAAGATGACTTTCCTAAACACAGTCCGTCCACACAGGTCCCAGAAGATGACATTCCTAAACACATCCACACATATACATGCAGCAAATGTCACTAACACCCATCTGCATTAAGTAACTATTTCTACCTTAAAATCTAAAATAAAAAAAGACAACAAAAACAAGACTTCTCAGACAAGGAAAACCAGTAATTTTGGTATTACATCACACAGGTTGAAAACAAAAGTACATGTTTTTAGACTTTGTTAGAGTCATTGTTATATGTGAATACACAATTTGCATGCAATTTTCTTAAGAACTAAGGTAAATGAAAATGCAGAATTTATATATTACAAAAATCAATCCAATAAAATCCACCCCGTGATTTTTCAAAATATATAAATATTTTTATCAAATTGGTGCAAGCAGTTATCAAAGATACAAGTGTTTTGCTTAAAACTAATTTCAATTGACGCTATATTAAAAAAAAAAATATCTCTAAATATTTGTTAAAATATTTTTTCTTCACCGATACGTAAATGCTACAAAAACATATCGATCATATACATTTCTACCACACACAAGGTATTCTAAACAATCTTACAAATACATCAAAATGAAGGTTGAATCAAGAACAACATACAGTATATATTTTATTAAGTAACTTATCTTTGATGGGAGTTTGAAATAAAATGTTATGAATGGGGTTACACAATTATACAGATTTAAAATTATTAATGAAATCCTGAGTCCTGTGTTTAAATATGCCAGGCATAACTCATCACAGCAAACACTAAACAAACAAATTAGATCACTGCATGTTTCTTTTTCAAGCCTAATATAAAATAATACAAAGGAGATTATAGATGCAATCATAAATTCAGAAGGGTAATAAAATTTGAACCCTGTTTAAAATTTGAAATACAAATAATTACAGACTCTTATTTAAAAATATATAAAGCTATAAATATGACTAATGGAAGGAATTACACACATTAAATAAAGAATATTTTTATGGTAAATAAATGACGATGAGATTTAATGTTAAAGGAAAACAAAATATTTCTTTTAATGTGTATGTTTGTACTCCACTGGAAAGTGCCCTATTTCGCCATGTGGCGCATAGGGAATACGGTGTTAGTGACTAAAATTTTTATAGACCTGCACATGATTTTTGAGGTAATGTGGTTGGTATTACATCAGTGCTGCTTTACTTTCCCAGAAAAAAAATCTGGTACCCATTTAAGACTGGGTGAACCCGACCTCTTTGTCTTTTGTAGTTCAGTTCACTAACCACTTAGCTATTGTGGCTCCCGTACTCAACAGTACATTGATATATTAGCTATTGTGGCTCCCGTACTCAACAGTGCATTGATATATTAGCTACTGTGGCTCCCGTACTCAACAGTGCATTGATATATTAGCTACTGTGGCTCCCGTACTCAACAGTACATTGATATATTAGCTATTGTGGCTCCCGTACTCAACAGTGCATTGATATATTAGCTACTGTGGCTCCCGTACTCAACAGTACATTGATATATTTATCAATAAATTGACTAACAGTAACGCTGAATTGTTTCATTAAGTTTATAATAATATTAACTACAGTTGGAAAATCCAACGTAAAATTAAAAAAAAAATTCAAATTAATGATAAGTGTTGTCAGTTAAAATTATAATTACTGAAAATGATTCATGTCTACACCGCTGAGGCAAAACTCATTCAGTTCTGTAAGCATCTGATCTGAACAGTGAAATTGATGTTTATTATTGTCCGCATTGGTCGTTATATACTCATGCTACTTGGTGAACGGATTAGCTGAGTACAACACAGGTGACTGCTGGGTTGCAACACAGCAATTAGAGAATAGTGTTTGCATGAGGAAGCCAGTGACAGCTTATTGTGTCAATCATGTATGCTGTACTGCATTAATGTTCTTTGAACTTTATCACACCTATAGAGACCAATTTGTTTCCAAAATGGAGGAATTATTTTTCTCCGGCTTGGTATAGAACCGTTGATCAGAGGTTTAACAAGCCGCTATCGTAAAAACGATGTTGTTAATGAAACGTAGACCAATTTGTAAATTACTTGAATGGTGAAGATAGGCTTACAGAGGCTCACTTTAATGGTACATTGATTGTCATCGTGTTTATCTATAGATATTTTAGTCACAAATTTTGATATTCACAAATAAAATAAGGATTTAAAAATATTTAGCATGAAGGATGCATTAACATCCACTAATTATTAAGCAGTATAAATGTTAAGAAAAACAGTCATAAACAACAACAAAATTGTCATGTAATGCTTTAAAGTGTGGATAATCTGTCCAAATACAGAATTGTTACACACCTACCATTACCATTCATCTGTAGTAGAAATGTTACTGTAATTGTGAAGCATTTCACCTTTATAATGAGACCAAATGAGGATTAGTTTTGTTATAATTAATAATCTGAGCATTAAAAAAATGCCTTCAGATACCTCAAAATCCTCCAGCTATTTGTAATTCATGAAAGAGCCCATATAAGGCATCTAAACAAAATTTAAAAAATATTTGACTGAGATAGGCAACTAGTTTTGTGATAAGGGATTAAGTAAAATGGATGATAGGCAACTGTAGTGTTATGATTAGGTATCAATACGTAAAAATTAAAGTTTTGAAAGAAAGAAAAACAATTTGCTACATCTGATTAATTTTTTTTTTTTTGGGGGGGGGGGGGGGGGGTTTGCTTAAGCAGCAATTGACTGAGAGGGGCTGGGAATTCAAGTTGCAAGAACATTGGAGCAATCACAGGCTAGTTTTAGATAATATTCTAAAAGTAGCAAATTTCTCTATGATACAACCTTTTTTCAGAACACTTTGTAAATATATTTAATCTATCATTAAAATATATCATTCTGTAAGAAACTGTGATGAGGAGAGCTAAGCAAAGAAAGAATTTGAGAAGTAACATCACAGAATGAACAGGCCCTGACTTTGTGGAGCCCAAAGAAAGAATGAAAATAGAAATGGGAAAGGTTGATGAAGCCTGTCTGTGGTGCCCCAACAACTTTCTGAGGCTTTTGGGATGACCAAGATGATGTATATATCCTTAAGTAATCTGATGTTAAAAAGCCAAGCTATAAATTGTGATACTGCATTGTATAATTTAAAGTATTGCAAACTTGTAATAAATACTGCAGGATAATATTTGTTATGTTTATTTAAACAAAAACAAAGTGTGAAATAATCTGAATAAAAGTGCACTCATAAATGTGGATAGAGCATATATATAAGGAAAAAAATTGTAATGAAAACATTACATTAGTAAACATTGGACGGATTAAGGAAATGTACATACAAATACAACTTAAAGTGCAGCTAATGAATGAGTGATTAGCTCATTAAATTTTGGGACATGCATGCTACCATAAATAATAATGTAAATATGACATTTTGGCTATGATGGAGCTGAAAACTACATAAAAAAACTAGAAATGTGAGCTGACCACATCTCACTTGAGATTACAAATTAGTAGTTGTCTGTTTGATTATTCTATGCAATACACATTTACAATTATTTGATTACAGATATGCTAAAAGAGGTGAACGGATTTTGGATAATAATACTTGGCTTTAGATCAAAATCTCTTTTGTTATATTAACTCTTCTTTACAGAGATTAATTCTACGATAACTAATATTTTTTTGCAGATATTTCTCATTACAATTTTTGCACTATCCTAGAAGAGTTAATTATTAACTCTACTACAGTTATTAAAACTTTGGTACAATGATGTCAAGTTAAGACTAAAATTACTGTTCATATTTATGTTATAGCTTTTGACTATATTAAATTGAAATACCTCAGGTACACTAGTAGAAATATTCAATTACATGACAACTGTGATTCATGCCAATGTATATAAAGAAATGGCTGATAATTTTGTCTTGAACTTGATTCAACGATTTTTGTGGCAACAATTATCTCTAGTTAGGCAGTGCGTCTAATGTAATATTTTAGTTGTCATGATCTATTGTAAAGTAAAGGTAACCCCAAAAGATAATGCAAGGATGTGGTGTGCTAAAATGTTAACATCACACAACAAAGCTGCAACATTCTGAACTGAGGGTCCTGTGATCTTCCTTGTTTTTATCTTGTGAAACTCTGGTATCTTTTTTCAACATGTGATGAACAGAAAAAATATGGCCTGAGCCATTTTTAGATAAGTTGTATAAGAGATTTCACCAACCTTGAACTTATGAAGATTGACATCTAAAAGTTCACACAAAGGACACCCCATTTACTTTTCACAAATTGGTTTACCAAAAAATAGCTGACAGGAGACTAATCAGTGAATGGATTTGTTGAATCTGTCTTATCTATTGTCCATTCAACCCAAAGATAGGGCAGAAATTCTAGACTCTAGATCTAACGATCCTTGTTATCAAGTGTCAGACCTTGCACAGTACCTGCATTGTATCTTGCCTTCTTGCACAGTACCTGCATTGTATCTTGCCTTGTGTCCCTGTACTGGACCATTCAGTCTTGCTGTCTCTTGCCTCAGTTTTCGTTTTAGTATTTCTCTAGGTTGGCCTCTTTTTCTTTTACCCTCTGGTTCACATTTGAGGGCTTGTTTTTTTTTTTTAATAAACCTACTCACCAACAAATCTGTGACCTCAACTTCTGTCTATTATACACATACTGAAGACTTTGAGCTTCTATATCATTCTATATAATACTTTTGACTATAAAGCCTGACATTAGACTAATTGAGCAGCAATGCCACATTACAAATGTGGAAACTATTAGGCCTGTGTTTAACAAAATATTAACTCAATGGTTATTGTTGAATAATAAAAATAATAACCAAAAGAAAAATGTGAACAACAAAATAATACTTTGAAAAGTTGTTATCAAGCAAGTGAAAAAATAAAGTGATTTTTTTGGGGGGCATGGTTAACAAAAACAGATTATTTAAAAAAAACATGAAAATATATTACAATGATAACAATATGCCTCAATCCTAAAGAACCGTAATGGCTTCAGTTAGCATTTATAAATCTTTTAGAAGCAGGCCTGTGAAGGGATTTATATTTTGAAGTGCTTTAAGACAGAAAGATCTAATCCAGTCATGTCTTCAGTATGGCACGTGATGTTAGTGCCCATATTTTTCTTCATCGTCTGCACAGTCCTGGCAATGTTACCAAAAGTTATGATCGGTCTTGTCATATATTTTAAAAATTGCAATCTGATTTATCATGTATTTTAAAAGTTTTTTTTACCAAAAATTACAATCTAATTTATCATGTAATTTTAAAAGTTTTTACAAAAAATAACAATCTAATTTATCATGTATTTTACAAGTTTTTACAAAAAACTACAATCTAATTTGTCATGTATTTTAAAAGTTTTTACCAAAAATTAAAATTTAATTATCATGTATTTTAAAAGTTTTTTTTAAAAAATTACAATCTAATTTGTCACATATTTTAACAGTTTTTTTTACCAAAAATTACATCCTAATGGTCATATATTTTAATAGTTGTTAACAGAAAGTTACAATATGACTTGTCATGTGTTTTATGTCTTCATCAAAACTTAAACCAGCTTGTCTATTTGCCAATACTTCAACAATTGTTACCAAACAGTTACGGCTTGCCCACCTCTTAACAAACCCATGCAACTAAACATCCTCTAGCATATATAAAACAAGAATTTGGTTACAAACTCATGCTAAGAAACAATTGACATATCACAGTCAAATTGGGAATGAGAAAAACAACTGGCAGCAGGTAACGCAGAAGCGCAGTGACACAAATTTAATTTTGATAGTTTTAAAAAAAAAAAAATTAATATCTTTCTGAACAATAAAAAAAAATATGAATAATTTTTTTCTATCTCTTTTTTTTCCATCCAACATTTTGTTGACATGATGACCATATCTGTTGATAGATTCATTAAAAAAAATTTATTTTGATTTATTTTTCAACCAAGCTTACTGACGGAAATTTTAATATTATTTTGGACACATTTTTGATTTTTAAGAAAAAAAATTCAATTAAATATTTATAATAAACACTTTAACTAATATATCAATGAATCACAAAAACCTTTACATCTAGGAACATTCAATTAATGTGATTTTTATATGAATATTTTGATATTTATATATCATTATATATCAATATTTTGATATTCATATGTAATCAATTTTCAGAATTATTTAAATCACAAAATTGTGTAGAAAATTTTATGAATTTTATTCAAAATTGATTTATCCAAAAGATATTTTAAATAATTTTGTTCAGCATTAAATCTATTATATTACCAATACATTCTGATAAAAATTAATTTTTTTTTAAAAATTTGACTACAAAATAATTTATTCTTGATTTCTCTCCTTTCTCTTATACTCTATTGGGTATTGAAAAAGATAAAGGGTGCTAGTTCTTGTTCTTTTGTAGCCTCCAACATAGAAAGAAATATAATGGTGTTGTAGTTTCCTTGGTTTTAACTTATCTTACTCTAAATGACCTTACAATCAGTTAAAAACAATGCATGCAAAAAAGATTAATAAAAAATTATTAGACTTTGTAAAAAAGATGGGTCACTGACTCTGAAAGGATCAATGAAAATAGTGCAGGGTTTATACTTTGAAAACTGCCAACTTATATTAATTATTACAGAACAAATTCATAATGATTTTGTTTGTTATTTTTGTTAACAAACCAAAATTTATACTATTAAAATTTTAAAAAATATTTCAATGTGCAGTAGGTCTTGCAAACATTTCAAGACCTGAGACAGTTGATTCTAAGTTAGGGATGTCATGAAATCTACTGGATAAGTTTACGTCTTAAGATTGGACTGCGTGGGTTAGAGCGATACTGAGGTGTTGATGTGTAACCACCAAGACGCCCAGGGGATGAATTTCGCATTGGTGACCTGCGACGTGGAGTCACTGGTAGTCCATAGTTTAAGCTCTCCTCCAGCTTGCGAGCTTCTTGTTCCAGCAAAATTGGGTCAAGGTTTGGGTCACGGACAACACTGGTTAATGAGGTGTCAAGGACATTGCGAAGGTTACGAATCTCATCTCCTGTACGAGCTGATTTGGAGATATACAGCTGTCGCTTACGGAGCTCTTGAGCAATTTGGTCCTTTAAAAGAGAATTCTTGAAGAACAAACAAAAGTATGTCTGTAAGTAATAGGCCTATTACAATCAAAAGGAACAAACAGATAATACCATAATCATCAGAATTAAATTTTTGATTAGCAATATCAAGTTTCCGGTTGTTTCCAAAATGGAGGAATTATTTTTCTCCGGCTTGGTATAGAACCGTTGATCAGAGGTTTAACAAGCCGCTATCGTAAAAACGATGTTGTTAATGAAACGTAGACCTGATACAGAATGTGTAAATTAGCAGTAGATAGTAGTGATAGTTTTTTCGGCCCTAAAACAACAACAAAAATAGGATTCTGGAATGTGCGAACAATGGCCGCTCCGACGAAACATGCACAGGTCGCGAGCGAGATGGACAGATACGATCTAGATATTTTAGGATTAAGCGAAATGCGCTGGCCTGGAACAGGTAGGAGATCTATTGATAATAAAATAGTAGTTTTTTCTGGAAGGGAAGATGGAAAACACCGTGAAGGAGTAGGCATAATGATGACAGACAAAGCTGCAAGAAGTTTATTAGAATGGGAACCGGTAAATAGCCGTCTGATACGAACACGATACAAAACAAAACATGGAAGACTTTCAATTATTCAATGTTATGCGCCTACTAACGAAGCTGATGATGAAGTTAAGGATGATTTTTATAACCAACTGCAACAACTTATAAACAAAATACCAAAACACGATCTTTTAATTGTAATGGGAGACTTCAACGCCAAAGTAGGACAAGATAACGCAGGAGTGGAACATGTGATGGGGAGAGAAGGCTGTAATACAACAAGTCAGAATGGAGAAAGATTAATAGAATTATGTTTAATAGAAAATTTAGTTATAGGTGGGACATTATTTCCACACAAAAATATCCACAAAACAACATGGATATCTCCTGATGATAGAACATCAAATCAAATTGACCACCTATGTATTAAACAACAATTCAGATCATCATTAATAGATGTAAGAGCATACAGAGGTGCTGATGTTAATAGTGACCACAACCTGTGCATTGGGAAAATAAGATTAAAATTTAGAAACCAACAGAAGAGGTCAATTGCACATAAAATTGATAGTCATAAACTGAAAGATGAAGCAATAAAGGAAAAGTTTAACATAGAGCTAAGTAATTGTTATTCAGCACTTGGTGAAATAGACTTAGATATCAATGAAATGTGGGACTCACAGAGCAAAATACTAATGACAGCAGCAGAAGCAAGTGCTGGACTGAAGAAAATGGAAAAACGAGCTTGGATCTCAGACACCACATGGAAATACATCAAAGAAAGAAGAGAAGCGAAGAGAGCCATGACTAATGTAAAGACAGATCTTGGAAAGGTTCTGGCAAAAGCAACATACAAAGAATTAGACAACAAAGTGAAAAGTTCGGCAAGAAGAGATACAAGAGCTTATATAGACAACTTGGCAGAGAAAGCAGAGACAGCTGCAATTACAGGAGACAGCAGAACTCTTTATACTGTACAAAAGATGCTGACAAACACCTATACATCCAGTGGAACACCAATTCTAGACATATCTGGATTAATGCTAACAACAAGCGCAGACATAAAAGCCCGTTGGGCGGAACACTTCAAAGAAATTCTTAACCGTCCACTACCTCACAGTTTAATAGATTTTGAAGCTGAAACACCAGCAGCAGAATTAGATGTAAATTTAGATGACTTCACCTTGAGTGAAATAGAAACCACCTTAAAGCTAATGACCAATAACAAGGCTGCTGGAGAGGATAAGTTAACAGCTGAGATCCTCAAGGCAATTGATAGCCATAATTTAATACATCTCCAAAAAATGTTCAACATCATTTGGAAAACAGAGAAGACGCCTCATAAATGGAAAAAAGGAATCATTGTTAAGATCCCAAAAAAGGGCAATCTTAGAGATTGTAACAATTGGAGAGGCGTGACACTTTTGTCAGTTGCCTCAAAATTATTCTGTAAAATCATCCTAAATAGAATAAAGGATTCAATAGATACAGTAATGCGTGAAGAACAGGCTGGGTTTAGAAAAGGGAGAAGCTGTCTTGACCACATTTTCACTCTACGACTTATATTGGAGGAACACATTGAAAAGCAAAAACCTTTTGTACTTAACTTCATCGACTTCAAAAAAGCATTTGATAGTATTCATAGAGATTCTTTGTGGAAAATTCTGAAGCAATATGGCTTACCATCAAAAATCATAAATATTATCAAAGACATGTATGACGGTTACACATGTGCAGTTCGAACAGAGGAAGGACTGAGCGAATGTTTCCCAATAGAAACTGGGGTTAAACAAGGATGTATTTTATCGCCCTTGTTATTTGGAATTGTTATGGACTTCATAATGAAGAAATGCTGCACTGGTAATAAAGGCATCGAATGGATACAAGGAGACCATTTGGAGGACCTGGACTTTGCTGATGACATAGTTCTCATCAGCAATCAGATAAAAACGATGCAGGAAAACACAAATGAACTATCATCAATAGCCAGCAAAATTGGGCTTGAGGTCAATCATGAAAAGACTAAAGTCATGAAAAGTTTAATTCCAACAAGTGACAAAATATACATGGAAAACAAACCAGTAGAAGAGATCGATCACTTCATCTATCTTGGAAGTCACATTGATCGAGAAGGGGATACGAGCAAAGAAATTAGAATCAGACTGGCTAAAGCAGCAATGTCTTTCAGAAGCCTTGAAAAGTTGTGGAAATCAAAACTCATTAGCACAAACACAAAACTTAGGCTATTCAAATCAAATGTACTATCAACCCTTACGTATGCGTGTGAAAGCTGGAAAACAACAAGAGATATAGAAACAAAGTTGAACGCATTCGAAAATAAATGTCTAAGGAAAATACTTGGTATAGAATGGAACGAATTCAAAACAAACGAGGAAATTAGAGAAATCGCCAATCAACCACTAATATCTTCAGTAATAAAGAAAAGACGATGGTCATACGTTGGACATGTGATGAGAAGAGATAATAATCGAATAGCAAAGCAAGCCCTCATATGGGAAACAACAGGTAAAAGAAAAAGAGGAAGACCCAGGGAGACACTGAGAAGAACATTGATGAGAGAGGCAAGAGCAGCAGGAATCGGCTCCCTCAATGAGATAGAACTGCTTGCACAGAACAGAGACAGATGGCGAGATTTGATAAAATATCTTTAAAAGAAAACTGCTAGAACAAAAATTCATATAGGAGAAGGTGTATCTTGGTCTACGCCCTATGGGCCGGTTACGGCTCGAAAGGTCAATAGAATATCAAGTAGACAAATGGATACACAAAAGACTCTCACTTTGCACTAATTCTGTCATTAACAGGAAACAGGAAGCAGCTTCATTATATTAACTCTAGATCCGCGAGTCACGTTTTAAAAATACATTCTTCAAAATAACGAACACAAATGATTACATTTGGGGTTTGGAAAATAGCATTTTCTTTGAATTTTTGCAACAAAGCTTTGTGTTTACCGAAGAAGAGACATGAAAATCTTATGCAGTAATCATTTTCTAGCCTTGGTTCAATTTATTGCCTGAAATTCGACAACAAAATTTCCCCAGCTTGAATGGTCTATGGCCATCATTTGCAGAGTACTCCAAGTCTGGTTTACATTAATTATATCAGAACCCATTTTTATCATTCAAGTTACTTTATTTTGCCTTTTCCTCACCTTTACTCATTAGCTATCGTACACAATTTATTATGATAATGGTTAACTCCTGGGAACATGGTCTGTTCATCCCCAGCATCTACTGTTACCACATTTCCTTTTGGTTGTACCTGTTGAGTTGAATAGTTCTTGACCGTAAGTTTTGTCAGGACAAATCATCATCTACCTTGTCACTGTTGAGTTCTTGATCGCAGGTTTTGTCAGGACAAATCATCATCTACCTTGTCACTGTTGAGTTCTTGACCGCAGGTTTTGTCAGGACAAATCATCATCTACCTTGTCATGTTGAGTAGTTCTTGACCGCAGGTTTTGTCAAGACAAATCATCATCTACCTTGTCACTGTTGAGTAGTTCTTGTCCGCAGGTTTTGTCAGGACAAATCATCATCTACCTTGTCACTGTTGAGTTCTTGATCGCATATTTTGTCAAGACAAATATCATCTACCTTGTCATGTTGAGTAGTTCTTGTCACTGTTGAGTAGTTCTTGACCGCAGGTTTTGTCAGGACAAATCATCATCTACCTTGTCACTGTTTAGTTCTTGATCGTATATTTTGTAAAGACAAATTGTAATCTACCTTGTCAGTGTTGAGTAGTTCTTGAACACAGGTTTTGTCAGGACAAATCATCAGCTACCTTGTCACTGTTGAGTAGTTCTTGAACGCAGGTTTTGTCAGGACAAATCATCATCTACCTTGTCACTGTTGAGTAGTTCTTGTCACTGTTGAGTAGTTCTTGACCGCAGGTTTTGTCAGGACAAATCATCATCTACCTTGTCACTGTTGAGTAGTTCTTGTCACTGTTGAGTAGTTCTTGACCGCAGGTTTTGTCAGGACAAATCATCATCTACCTTGTCACTGTTGAGTAGTTCTTGTCCGCAGGTTTTGTCAGGACAAATCATCATCTACCTTGTCACTGTTTAGTTCTTGATCGTATATTTTGTAAAGACAAATTGTCATCTATCTTGTCACTGTTGAGTAGTTCTTGTCACTGTTGAGTAGTTCTTGACCGCAAGTTTTGTCAGGACAAATCATCATCTACCTTGTCACTGTTTAGTTCTTGATCGTATATTTTGTAAAGACAAATTGTAATCTACCTTGTCACTGTTGAGTAGTTCTTGACCGCAGGTTTTGTCAGGACAAATCATCATCTACCTTGTCACTGTTGAGTAGTTCTTGTCACTATTGAGTAGTTCTTGACCACAGGTTTTGTCAGGACAAATCATCATCTAACTTGTCACTGTTTAGTTCTTGATCGCATATTTTGTAAAGACAAATTGTCATCTACTTTGTCACTGTTGAGTAGTTCTTGAACGCAGGTTTTATTAGGACAAATCACATCTAGTTTGTCTCTGTTCTTACCTGTTCCCACATGATGACATTTAAACCAACTCTTACCTGTTCCTCCAGACCCTTGACCTTTTGTCTGTGAGCCCTCTCTCTAGCCTCCAAGAGTCTCTCTGCTTGTTGCTGGGCGCTGCGGAGCCGCTCAGTTTCCATCTCAGTCTCTGCCCGGTGGCGTGTGGTCAGGTCAATCAATCTGAGCAAATGACAGACAGATTTTGTATTGTGGGTCAATCAACCTGAGCAAATGACAGACAGATTTTGTATTGTGGGTCAATCAACCTGAGCAAATGACAGACAGATTTTGTAATGTGGGTCAATCATCCTGAGCAAATGACAGACAGATTTTGTATAGTGGGCCAATCAACCTGAGCAAATGACAGACAGATTTTGTATTGTGGATCAATCAACTTGAGCAAATGACAGACAATCAGATTTTATATTGTGGTTCAATCAACCTGAGCAAATGACAGACAGATTTTGTATTGTGGGTCAATCAACCTGAGGAAATGACAGACAGACTTTGTATTGTGGGTCAATCAACTTGAGCAAATGACAGACAATCAGATTTTATATTGTGGGTCAATCAACATGAGCAAATGACAGATTTTGTATTGTGGGTCAATCAACCTGAGCAAATGACAGACAGATTTTGTATTGTGGGTCAATCAACTTGAGCAAATGACAGACAATCAGATTTCGTATTGTGGGTCAATCAACCTGAGCAAATGACAGATTTTGTATTGTGGGTCAATCAACCTGAGCAAATGACAGACAGATTTTGTATTGTGGGTTAATCAACCTGAGCAAATGACAGACAGATTTTGTATTGTGGGTCAATCAACCTGAGCAAATGACAGACATATTTTGTATTGTGGGTCAATCAACTTGAGCAAATGACAGACAATAAGATTTTGTATTGTGGGTCAATCAACCTGAGCAAATGACAGACAGATTTTGTATTGTGGGTCAATCAACCTGAGCAAATGACAGACAGACTTTGTATTGTGGGTCAATCAACTTGAGCAAATGACAGACAATCAGATTTTGTATTGTGGGTCAATCAACCTGAGCAAATGACAGATTTTGTATTGTGGGTCAATCAACCTGAGCAAATGACAGACAGATTTTGTATTGTGGGTCAATCAACCTGAGTAAATGACCGATTTTGTATTGTGGGTCAATCAACTTGAGCAAATGACAGATTTTGTATTGTGGGTCAATCAACCTGAGTAAATGACAGATTTTGTATTGTGGGTCAATCAACCTGAGCAAATGACAGATTTTGTATTGTGGGTCAATCAACCTGAGCAAATGACAGACTTTGTATTGTGGGTCAATCAACTTGAGCAAATGACAGACAATCAGATTTTGTATTGTGGGTCAATCAACCTGAGCAAATGACAGATTTTGTATTGTGGGTCAATCAACCTGAGCAAATGACAGATTTTGTATTGTGGGTCAATCAACCTGAGTAAATGACAGATAGATTTTGTAATGTGGGTCAATCAACCTGAGCAAATGACAGATAGATTTTGTATTGTTGGTCAATCAACTTGAGAAAATGACAGACAATCAGGTTTTGTATTGTGGGTCAATCAACCTGAGTAAATAACAGACAGATTTTGTATTGTGGGTCAATCAACTTGAGTAAATAACAGACAGATTTTGTATTGTGGGTCAATCAACCTGAGCAAATGACAGATAGATTTTGTATTGTGGGTCAATCAACTTGAGCAAATGACAGACAATCAGGTTTTGTATTGAGGGTCAATCAACCTGAGCAAATGACAGACAATCAGGTTTTGTATTGTGGGTCAATCAACTTGAGCAAATGACAACCAGATTCATACAGAAGATCAATCTGGGATACATGACAGATAAACAAACATGTACAGAAGGTTAAACAATTGGAACAAAAGAACAGATTTGTATTGTAGGTCAAACAACCAGAACTCATGACAAACAAATCTGTTCAGACATTACAACTAGCATCTACCTACTCACAGATTATAATTTGTAGCTATGGCAAACTGTACAAAGAAAACTTCATTAAAAACACTTCTACGTGTAAATGTTGCAACATAATGTGAATAATTCACAAATTCTCTCCATGAAAAAGGTTAAAACCACAACCAAGTGATGACTGAAATAAAGTTAGGTTGGAGAGAGAGGTGTTTCAATGTGACAAGAAATGTTTCATCATTTTGTTGGCTGCCACAGTGTTGCTGCTTCCAATGTGTCATACCACAAATGTTAATGGCGTGGCTGGGAGTACCAATTTTGTTGTACAACAAAAATCGGTGTGACCAGAATCCATGAACATATTTACAAGTTTAAAAACAAAATATTGCAGTTAAGCATATTACAGATGCAAGAAAACTCTCTTCATTTATAAGAAATGTTTTTTCACATTCCACTTAAATTTAATTAATTTGCATTAAATAAAAACAAAGTTAATGTTTTATGTTAAGAAATTTGCATACTTTTTATTACTTTGTGTGTGTGTGTATATAGTGATTTGTTTGGTACAAATGAAGAGCAAAAAATAAACACAAGAAATATCAAATTAAAAAGAAAAATATTTTAATACTTAAAAGTTAGATTGCCAGGATTACAGTTGTGACCAAAAAGTCTAAATTAATGATATTAAAAGTCTAAATTAATTATATTAAAAACAATAAAGCTTCTTGATTTTAATTTTGTTCTTTTTGATACCTATTATGGTAGTCTCTAACTGTAAAACAAATTTGGCTTATACATCAACATGAATAAAGAACTGATTTAATTTACCTATGGTCTTTTAATTAATTTGTTACAGGATTCCTGTTTTAAATATGAAAAAAAATACCTCTAGCATGCATACCCTTTCACCATAAACAGACAAAATGCAACTGTGTTTGACCGACACCATTGATTGCACTAACCTGAACCAAGTTATGAGTTTAAAGGTTAAACCAGAAACCAATAATGCAATTAAGATCTAACCATAAACCAGTTATGCAGTTCAAGAAAATGTGATCAAAATGTGAGTTTTAAGAAACTGTGATGTGAAATGTATACTCTTTACAATACCTCTTGAGGTGATCCATATTTAAATCTGAAAGACTGTCAATAGTAATTGGTGAAAACAGTGAAATGACAACAGGCAAAAAGAGCATAAAAGAAATGGGTCATTGTAATTATGTAGTAAATTGTCATTCTATGTTAAACTGTAAACATGATTGCTCTGTTAGTTGATGGGAGGGGGTAGGGTCCTTGCCCTTTTTGGTCCAGTGTCAGTGTTGTAATTTCTATGTTTGTGAGTTGGTTTGCTTTATATGTAATGTTTTTATCTGATTTCAGAAGTATTTTTTTTCATGAGGCAAGCACTCCAAGAGGTGGGTGAATCAACAGCTTAAATAAGACATGAACAGACACTCTTGAGTGTCTCGTGGTTGGTGCTTTATAAAATATGTATGGTGGATAGGAAGTCTGGAAATGATGATTTGATCTTTCTTTTTCAAGATCTAGAAATAGTAAGAATAGAGGATACATACCAAATGAACTAAAAACATCAACTTTCATTGCATTGCCTAAAAAGAATGGTGCAGATTGATGCATTGACTTTAGAACAATAAGCCTAATGAGCTATGTTAGAAAAATCTTGCTAAAAGTTATACAATGAAGGATTCAGAATAAAATCAATACTGAATTAGATGAGCAGCAATTTGGATTTAGGAAAAATAGCGGGACAAAAGAAGCCATATTCTGCATGTGAACATTAATCGAAAAGTACACAGAAGTAAACAAACCAATATATGCCTGCTTCATAGACTACACCAAAGCTTTTGATAGAGTACACCACAAATAACTTATAGAATGCCTAAAAGGGATACATCTAGATGACATGGACATACGACTAATATGTAATCTATACTGGGAGCAAACGGCAATAATAAAATATTGAGTTATTTGCGGGTCATCATCATTGCACTCTGAACATGTCCATAGGTGCTCAGATCCCATCCTCAGCAATTCCCTCAGTGTCCAGCGACTGACGACACCAGCTCTGTGTTGGTTGATAAGTCTTCTTACACGGCCACTAAGTGTCTCATTTCTGGCTGTGCCCAACTTAACTCCCATTTCCATCATCCGAAGAAGTGACGTGGATCTGTGTTTGTTGAAGTCCTGTGCTCTTCCAACATCTCGGAGGGCACTGATGATGTCCACCCGATCCATTAGTTGCCCGTTCTCAACGATAGCACAGCTAGCCAACCTGTCCGCACTTTCATTTCCCTGTACTCCCGCTTGTCCAGGGACATAGACAAAGGTGACCTTTTGTATTTTGGATTTCTGCAACGACTCTACCCATTGCATGTGTACAGAGCCCGCCTTCACTTTTTTTTTATCATGCTCATCGAATCGCTCAGTATACATGCATGGGTGTAGTTTTGTGACTCTAACCATTTGCACGGGCGTGATCCCGACCACATTACCCCGAAAATCGTGTGCTGAAGGTCTGTAAAATTTGTAAAATTTATGGTCATTAACACCATATTTCCTATACGCCATTAGGCATGACGGGGGGGGGGGGGGGGGGGGGGGGGGGGGGGGGGGGGGGGGGGGCGCTCTCTCTCTATTTAAATGCCTTGGTCACTGCCATCACCTCCATTGTCATGCTACTCGTGGTCATGACGTATGCACCACTGTCATCTTTGACTATTCTGCCTGCCGAGCGTGCTGTAAATGCCCATACACTTCTTGGTGTCGTATTACATATCCGTCTGTATAGATGACTGCATCTTTCTCATCGGTGTTATCGCAGATGAGACCATTGACCTTCGCATTAACTACGACCAAGTTCTGTTCCCTACTTTTCCTGTCGAGTGTGACAATACACGAGAAAGTCCTCTTGAATGACATAGGCACCGGTATCCACTCATCGCCAACGTTGATATTGGTAAGCCCACAGACCTGTTTGATGACATCTTCCGCTAATTTTGATAATATTTCTGGTTTCTCTAGCTCATTTTAAACACTATTTGTAATTTTTGCTATCCATGGAATTCATAGCATTCTTCCGATAAACCACATCTCTGCTGTCTCTAATGTTCTTTGTATTGTCTTACTTATCTTCATGACACACTTCCATGTAGTAGAACAGACTCAATGTAGCACTTTAGGATATGTTTTCTAACATTAATTGGCAATGATATGTTACATAGCATGTTCTTCATTTGATGGAGTTCTGTCTTTGTTTGTCCTTTCAGATATTTCAGAAGCCTTGGCTTAAAGGAAAAAGAAAATTCCTCAGAGAAAATGGCCAGTACTGTTTTAGAAGACAAAAACCATGATAGAAGAAAGCAGAAAACAATTACCTTTGAGCGTGTGTCTGTTCAGTCTCTGCTAGAGCTGCTTGTAGCTCTTGCAACTGCCGCTGGAGACTGATATTTTCTTCCTCTAACCTGGATAATGTTCGGTCCACATTGTCTCGGTTGTAGATGGACTTGTGAGCCAGTTCCTCTGTTTGAAGTTTCTCTCTCTCCACCTGCATGTCAATAATAGAAACTTCCTAATTAAAATAAAATTAAAAGCACAAATTTGGACAGAATTGTTTGTTTGTGCTTGAGCATGCCAGCTTTATATCTCTAGCAAAGTCTTGAAGACTCAAAATGCAACAAAGCTTGTCAAATCATCGGACAACTATCTTCACTATGTCAACAAGGAAATAACTCTGGAGGCAAAACGGGCACTCTACAATACAATCTTTATCCCAATGTTGTGCTATCAATGCCAGTCCTGGACCCTAGAATCAAGAACATCATCATCAAGTACTGGGCCTGCTGGCGTAGGTGATCATGTCTCTCCACAACTTTCGATCTCGATAGTTATTTATCATTTCTGTTGTTGACCTTCTGCCAAGCCATTCTCTTAAGCTGTCTGGTATCTTTTCTCTTTGCTTCCCTCTATTTCTCATCCCTCAATTTTCCCAGTTGTTACAATATATTCCAGCTGTTCTCTTCTCATTACATGGCCAAAAAATGATGATTGTTTCTTCCTAATCCTGGAAATTAGCTCTCTTTTTGCTTTGGCCTCTTTCAGAATGTTTTCATTACTCTTCTTAGCTGTCCATGGTATTCTCAACATTCTTCTGTAAAACCACATTTCTACAGACTCCAGTAATTTTCTTGTCTGTTGTCCTATTGTCCATGATTCACATCCATATGTTAAGACTGGATCTACATAACATTTAAGAACTCTTTTTCTTGTTTCTATTGTCAAAAATGGATTGCATAGTATCTTTTTCATTTTTTGGAAAGCCACTTTTGCCTGAGCCATTCTGCATCTCACCTCTGTTGTAATCAAGAACAATAAGAAAAATAACCACCACTGAGATCAAATGTGTTAGACTAATGACAGGAAATGGTCTGCGAGATACGATCAAAAATGAAGAACTGAGAATAAAGTTGGGAATAATTCCTGCCATAGAGTACATAAGGAAACAACAGATAAACTGGTTTGGCCAAGTGAAAAGGCAGAAAGATCAAAACACTAAACAATGAGCCTTCAATAAAAGAACACAGACCCAAGGACCAACTACAAAAAAGATGGATTGAAGGAATATTAGAAACACTAGGAAACATAACAGCGGGAAAGGACAACAAAGGAGTTTTAAGACAGTAAATTATATCTCTCCTTTCAATCTGCTCTGCCTTGCAGGAAGATTGGGGACAATCAAAGGCTAAGGAAAGCAAAACTGAATAAAATGCTGGCTGAAATCGGATGCACTGGGCCACTGGCGCAGAACACAGTGCAACGTTTTAACAAGTATTCAATCAGAATGGATCTAAATACACAGACCTGAGAAGAGCAATGTGGTCCACACCCATCTCCCTGGGAGAGAAACTATATGGGGCAATCGAATCACTTAAACAGACAGCTGAGTTCATGAGAGAGTCTGGAATCCTACTCTGATTGAGTCTTGATCTCCTTGAAGCTGAAAGGCAAATGAGGAAGGAAAGAAGTCCTAAAAGACAGAATTTTGTGTGAATATCACTTTTCTCATTTTTCAAACAGACTGTCATGTGTTTAGGTATCCCTCGTTATACAGATATTCTCTGACTCAAGAGGTACTCATAATTTATATTGTTCAGAGTTGTTTTTTACGTTTTGGGTACATTTTTCCTATCAATTTTACCAGAACAAAAGCTATTTTTGGTTCATCCTTTTCTATTTTTAACTGCTGAGAGTTCTTTAACATGCAGAGAGTGCACATGGAATCCTCTGTTTTTCTCCATTATCTGAGAGGGCTAGGCATTGGTTCTCACAACTAAGCAATTGGGGGCAGGGGCTAAAGTCAGGATTTGAAGAGAAAAATTCCCTTCACTTGTGACAGGATTGACCCTAGCAATTTCTTGCCCACATGCTGGCATATGATCACCAGAAGATATATGACCATTAATAAAATAATTATTGAATATAGATTCCAAATTTAAATGAGTCTAATGCATGATGTATATCTTGGTAGTAATAGAGATCAAGACGGTGAAAACAAAGAAAGAGATCATAAGCAGGATAGCAAAAGAAGCAGCAAAATAAAAAAAAACTGGACAAAATACTGAAGTTAAAAATGCTAAGCAAGGAAATTGAACTTAAAATATTCAACTTAAACATATTATCGATCCTTGCCTTTGCATGTGAAAGCTGGAAAACGAAAGAGCTGGAGAGAAAAATTAAACTTATTTGAAGACAAATGCCTAGAAGAATACTTTGTGAGCAATGAAATGAACTCAAGTCTAACACAAAGATAAGAGGAATGCCCATGCAACCAACCATCTCATCTACAATTAGGAAGAGAAGATGGACATATGTTGGGTATGAGGAGAGAAGAGACAGCAAGATAATTCCAAAAAGGGCTCTTCTATGGGAAACATCAGGATACAGAAAAAGAGGAATACCTAGAGAAACACTAAAAAAAACACTTATAAGAGAAGCAAAGTTGGCAGGCATAGACTCATTAGATAAGATTGAACATCTTGCCAAGAATAGAGATGGATGGTGAAAAACACTAAGAGCACTATGTGATATCTATCGGCATTGAAAGGATCAAGATCAAGAATGCACGATGTCAAAGCAATAGTGGCCCACAGACTTGCTGGTGATGGGGAGGAAACCAGCGTGGGCAACTATCCTATATATTCTGCAAACCTCATGGTTTACCAATAACATTGTTGCCAGCAACTAGCAAATATTTTCCTGGTATATTGTCTTCCTAGGCTTTTTTCCCTTTTCCTGTTATCACAAGATTATCGTTTGAGTTTATATATATATATATATATATATAATATTGTAAAATTTGACATAAATCTGGGCAAGAAGATTTTTAATTCTGAAAGAGCACTTTTCCATGAGAGAGAACTCTGGCGGAAGAAAAACAGAATGATAAAGTAGCCGATTTAAAGTTCTTTTTTATTTAAAAAGTAATCTCCCACCGTATCCAGCATCTTTCACAATGCAGTTTTTATCCTTAAATAAAGCATTCTATCAAATATTGTTTAAGTTATAATTTGAAAAATTTCCCACAAAGTTGGTCAGGTTCAGCACCATAAAGCTCACAAGTTAACATTTTATATAATTCTGTATTGCAAAGAATAAGTGCTAAATATAGTGTGAGCCTTCGATTTGATACAGCAGGAGGCCAATTCCTGGGAGTCATGACCCAGCAGGACCACTTCCCCAAGAATATCAAGAAGCCAAAGGTCAGAAACACTTGCTTGAAGTGTGAGATGGGCCTCGGTAGTCTAGTTGGGAAAACTACCTGACTAGGCTGCCGACGTTCGGACAACCTGTTTGATTCCAGCTGGAAGCAGTGTGAATTGTACTCATGGTTGGAAAAAAAAATACCCATGCGGGCAAACCCAGCCACTGGCAGAAATCTGTACCTGGGTAATACTCTAGGAAGGTGAGGAATGCCGTCTCTCATGGTGAATTTCAATGCTTGAAGTGACACTATCCAGAAGTCTCAGAACACTTCTGCATAGGTGGACATGCACATATGGGTGGAAATTCACGTGCTAAGATGCTAATTCAAGTCTCATACTTTACCTTTACCTACTTGAAAAGTCCACTTCTGATGATCAGATCGCCTCCTGTCGCAAAGCTCAGGATAAAGAGTTTCCTATTATTATTACTACATTATGTCCTGGTTATTAACAATCATCTACATTAAAGCTTATTTTCTAAGAAGTCAACTCCCACCTTATCTAGTGTCTTCCTCAGTGCAGTTTTATCCTTCTCCAATCTCATAGTAGATCTCTCTATCTCTCGTTTCTCATTCTCTATGCTGCCAAGAGTTCTGGACAAGGATCCCACCCTCTCCTGCAGAACTTGCTTATCTGCACAAACCTTCTGTAGATGCAGGTTCAGCTCCTTCTCTGACTCCTTTCTCTGCTCCAGAAGCTGATAATAAAAATAAGAAAAATGATGAGCTAGTCAATATTGAGGCAGCAAACTTTTCTTGTTATTGTAAATTAATTGGTCTGCTAACAGGACAAAATCTAACATCTTCAGTAATCAAGAAAAGACGATGGTCATATGTTGGACATGTGATGATAATAACTGAATAGCAAAGCAGGCCCTCATGTGGGAAACAACAGGTAAGAGGAAAAGAGGAAGACCCAGAGAGACACTGAGAAGAACATTGATGAGAGAGGCAAGAGCAGCAGGAATCGGCTCCCTCAATGAGATAGAGCTGCTTGCACAGAACAGAGATAAGTGGCGAGATTTGATAAAATATCTTTAAAAGAATTGAAAACTGCTAGAATAAAAAATTTAGATAAGAGAAGGAGTATCTTGGTCTACGCCCTATGGGCCAGCTATGGCTCGAAAGGTCAATAGATAAATAACAGGACAAAGCCATTTATAATTTAATTGAAGTGACATTACAAAGCCATTTATAATTTAATTGAAGTGACATTACAAAGCCATTTGTAATTTAATTGAAGTGACATTACAAAGCCATTTATAATTTAATTGAAGTGACATTACAAAGCCATTTATAATTTAATTGAAGTGACATTACAAAGCCATTTATAATTTAATTGAAGTGGCATTACAAAGCCATTTATAATTTAATTGAAGTGGCATTACAAAGCCATTTATAATTTAATTGAAGTGGCATTACAAAGCCATTTATAATTTAATTGAAGTGGCATTACAAAGCCATTTGTAATTTAATTGAAGTGGCATTAGCTCAAAAGAATTTCAGGCCCTAGAATGAGGATAGTTTTCTACGAATCATTTTGGGGGAAGAGGCATGTTTTTTCTTCTACCTTTTTAGCTCCCAGTGGAGCATAGGTCTTCAACAAACACTTTCCAAGTTGTTCTGTTTTTGGCCATTCTTTTAAAATCATTCCATGTCTTCCCCATCATCTTCATCTCTGCTTCTATCTGTCTTCTCCAAAAATTCATTGGTCTTCCTCTTTGTCTTTTCCCCTGGGGATTCTAAAATAAGGGCCTGTTGTGTAATACTCTCATTTGGCTTCTGTAGTGTGTGTCCTATCCAGCGCCATCGTCTTCGCTGTATCTCTTTATCCACTGGTATTTGACTGGTACATTTCCATAATTCTATGTTAGTGATTTTGTCCTGCCATTTCCAACCTTTTATTCTGCATAAGCATCCATTAATGAAAGTCTGTATCTTCGTGATTGTCAATTTTGTTGTTCTCCATGTTTCACAGCCATATAATAGGACCGACTTAACATTTGAGTTGACAATTTTTATTTTTGTATTTAACCTAATTTAGAGGCATGTTAACAACACTGAAAAAATTCACAAATAATCAACAACAGAAAAAAAACAACGAACTATAGGATTGAACACCTTTTTCCTCAACACAGTGCCTTGCTGTGAGAGACTATGTACTATAGTACACTGCCAGCTAAGCAATATTTAAAAAAATTGCTATGAATAGCGATGCTTTTCCTTGGAAAGTTTCCATTCATAATAATATTTCTTTATTATTATTTGTCTTCAGGGTGTTGGTTAATAAGTTTTCTTAAATGCCTACTAAGTTTCTTGTTTCTGGCTGTGTCAATCTTAACTCCCATCTACTTCATCCGAAGGAGTGATGTGTTCTCAATTAAATTTACAAAATTAAAACTACTACATTCCAGGCAATTACATTATGTGCTCTTTCTCAGTAAATGACTTAAACATTTTCTAACCAAGGTATTTTCTATGCAAATGGAGTTAGTTCATTGCATGTTTATATTTTACCCATTTATGCTTTGCAGAATTTTCACTGTGCTTTCAATTCCACACTTTTCTGTTTGTTATGTTACCACTGACATTATTATTTTTTGTTAAGTTAATGGTAGCTATGCTTTTGTTGTTTAATTCTATCTATCTATTGACCTTTTGAGCCGTAACCGGCCCATAGGGCGTAGACCAAGATACACCTTCTCCTATATGAATTTTTGTTCTAGCAGTTTTCTTTTAAAGATATTTTATCAAATCTCGGCATTTGTCTCTGTTCTGTGCAAGCAGTTCTATCTCATTGAGGGAGCCGACTCCTGCTGCTCTTGCCTCTCTCATCAATGTTCTTCTCAGTGTCTCCCTGGGTCTTCCTCTTTTTCTTTTACCTGTTGTTTCCCATATGAGGGCTTGCTTTGCTATTCGATTATTATCTCTTCTCATCACATGTCCAACGTATGACCATCGTCTTTTCTTTATTACTGAAGATATTAGTGGTTGATTGGCGATTTCTCTAATTTCTCGTTTGTTTTGAATTCGTTCCATGCTATACCAAGTATTTTCCTTAGACATTTATTTTCGAATGAGTTCAACTTTGTTTCTATATCTCTTGTTGTTTTCCAGCTTTCACACGCATACATAAGGGTTGATAGTACATTTGATTTGAATAGCCTAAGTTTTTGCTAATGAGTTTTGATTTTGTTGTTTAATTACTGCTGTTTATTTTACTATTTGTTAAGTTACTGTTGTGCTACTGTTGTTATGTAACTGTTGGCAATATTATTGCTGATTATGTTAAAGTTGGCTATGCTATTGTTGATTGTTTAATATTGTTTATGTTTTTATTTGTCAAGTTACTGCAGTTATGTTATTGTTAGCTGTGTCACTGCTGTTATGTTACTGTTAGCTGTGTCACTGCTGTTATGTTACTGTTAACTGTGTGTTACTTACTGTTGGTTAAATTATTGCTGTTATATAACCATTGACAATGGCACAACTAGTTAAGCTACTGTTATGTTACTGTTATCATATTACTGCTGTTTATACTACTGCCTCTATATTATAGTTGGTTATGTGTGTTCATTAAAAACTGCCAGAGAACTCAAACTGCTTGAGAACTCTTTATAAAGCATCATCATGTGCCATACGGGTTGGTATAGGCGATCGTGTCCTTCCACAATTTTCTATCTACAAAGCATCATATTAGTTCTGTCGTTGACTGTTTTCCATGCAGTGACACCAAGCTATCTAGTATCTTCTCTCTTTGTCATTTGCAATCTCTCTTTCCATGTATTTTGCCAGGTGTAACCAAGTATTCCAACTTTCCTCTTCTCATGATGTGCCCAAAAAATGTTGATTGTTTTTTTCTAATGTTTCTTAGGAGCTCCCTTTTTGTGTTGACCTCTTTGTGAACTTCCTCATTGGTCTTTTTAGCTGTCCTGGAAACTCTCAGCATTCTTCTGAGAAATCCCATCTCTGTGGCCTCTAATCGTCTTTTCATTTGTTTGTTTACAGTCCATGATTCGCTTCCATAGGTCAGAATTGGCTCTATATAGCACTGATGAATTCTCTTTCTCATTTCTATTGACATAGACTTTGTTGCATAAGATGCTTTTCATTTTCTGAAATGCTATTTTAGTCTGAGCTATTTTGCTTTTTATTTTTGTGGTGCATCTTCTGTTTGATGTTATTATTGTGCCTACGTATTTGATGCTCTGCACTTGTTTCAGATTTGTCCCATTTATTTCTATGATGCATGTTGGTGATGACTGTTTCTTTGATATCACCATTACTTCTGTTTTCTTACCATTCATTCTGTTTTCTTACCATTCAGACTGAGACTTCTCTTGTTGCTTTCTTTTACTATTTTGTCTAACACTTCTTGTAGTTGATTCTCTGCCTCTGCTATATAAAATATAAAAAATACAATAAAAGAAACTACCTGCCTTGAGCAAGTCAAAAGTATTATTTGACACAAAGCAATAACACTAACAAATGAACTGTCCAGGGTTAGCTTACACTATTTGTTTGTTTAATTTGACCCTCAAGCTCAGAGCATCTGACCTCTGTGGCAGCCATGTCATTTTGGACAGTCTGAAGCCTTTCCATTAGAGTATGGTTCTGCTTTTGGCTTCATTCAAGGCTTCTCTAAAATAATAAATAACAAAGTATCAGTCTAAAATTTCTTTTGTCCATAAAATCTGACCTATTAGTTATTTTATTAAGAGAAATGTACATAAAGTTGTTGACTGATGAAAGAAACTGAAATCTGATAACAAAACTGACACCAATTATTAAAAGTAAATTTATAAGTAAAGCTACTGAAAATGTTAAAATAGAAAACATGAAAATTTGTGTTTTGTACCATCTTTTACTTAGATCGTATCACAAGTGAAAAAGTTTTGAAAAAAGATACAACAAGTAATTGGAGTGCAATGATTTTTGTGAAAAAGCGCAAATGAAATGGTTTGGTCACGTATCTCGTTCATTAGGTTTAACAAAGACAATCCTGCAAGGAACTGTGAAAGGAACAATAATGAGATGGATGCATACAGAGATGGGAAGATAACATTAAAAAATGAACAGGGCTCTATTTTGCAGAGACCTAAAAATTGATTGAAGATAGAGAGAAATAGATAAAGTTGACAAAGTTTGTCAGTGGTGCCCCAATAACTCCTAGGTTTATAAGAAGAGTATTTTGTATATTAAAATAAGAAAACTTTACAGAAGTCAGCAATATGCAGAGTCATCTTTGTCTACATCCCTGGACATATGGGAGTACAGGGAAATGAAAGAGCGGACAGGTTGGCTAGTTGTGCTGTCGTTGAAGACGGTGAAATAATGAATAAGGAAAACATGATTAATGCCTTCTGAGATGCGGGAAAGGCACAGGACTTTGATGACTATGAGCTCACATCTCTCCTTCGAATGAAGAGAAGGGAATGAAGATGGGTATAGCCAAAAGCATGAGGCTTAGTGGACGCATAAAAGGACTTATCAACTAACATATAACTGGAGTCATCAGTCACTGGGCATTGTTGGACATGCTGAGGTGGGGATCTGAGCACTATGGACATGTTCAGAGTGCTATGATGATGATCTACAAATAAGTCAATAACTCAAGAAAATGTGTGATTCCATAACAAATATTATATAAAAGGATGAGTGGGGAGAGTTAGAGGCAGATAATGGTGGTCAAGTAAACTCTACAACAGCATTAACCCTACCAGACCGCTGTCCCTAGTTTCTGGTAATTTCAGAATCTGCTGCTATGCCGCTGTCCCTAATTTTCAGTACTTTGCCTAGTACGTGAAAAAATGCGTCACAAACTAAAAATAACCAACCAATTGTGGTCAAACCTCATAGTCAGCCGTTGCAAATGTCTGCCCCCTTATGTATGAATTGACTTTGTGTGGTTTGACTTGAAAAAATTATGAAAATTTACAATGAAATGAGCGGCTGATGAACCAAGCACTTAAATAGGAAATCGAAGTAGGTCTAGGCTTTTCACATTCCAACTGGAGATCGATACTTTGGTTGATTCAGACTTTGAGGAGTCAGATTTTTCATAAATAAATCTGTTTCCAGTTCAAGTGACACAGAAAGTTCAAATGAGAGTTCAAGTGATAGGAAAATCTTGAACTTTATAGATCTTCAGCTAGATCGATAGTAAGAGATGGGGGAATTGTTTCTCAAATAGCTGATTGGGGTACCTCTGTGTGAAACAAGGCTCATCCTGCTGGGTGGATTGACACACAAAGGTGGAATATTGGTGCTAGATGAAAGGTAGACCTAGGTAACTAACATTTTTCTATATCATGTTGGTTTTTTTCTCTTTAATGCTCAGGAGCCCAGGTATATGGGACAGTTAGGTTCAGGGTCTCAGGCCTGGTAGGGTTAAATGACAAACGATGAGGCTGATAATGGTGGTCAAGTAAACTCTACAACAGCATTAAATGACAAAACATGAGGCCGATAATGGTGGTCAAGTAAACTCTACAATAGCATAGCATTAAATGACAAAACATGAGGCTGATAATGGTGGTCAAGTAAACTCTACAACAGCATTAAATGACAAAAGATAAGGCTGCCAGAAAAGTGAGAGCTAGGACTTTGTATCTTCCTTGACTTCAAAAAAGACACAGAGGTAAAGAACAATAACTTAAGAATAATTAAGACAAAGTTTTTGACAATAAGCAAGTGGTGGGGTGTAACGTACACTCCTACAAGGTTTGGTGACAACTTTACAAAAAAGGAACACAACAAAATACTGATGTTTTGGCCTACATGCAGCCTTCTTCAGAAAGCGAGAAAAATACAAATGGACAACGGAAATAAAGATAAACTCTACTACATCTAGAATGAGCGGGGCAAGTACATAAATGAGAAATAAAAAAGAGGAATAAGAAATGAAATGATAAAACAAAAGGGAGATGTACTACATTATAAGAGGATAAAAATTGATAATATATAAAAATTAGTACATAAAAATAGTAAACTTAAAAGCTATTTATAAATTAATACAAGACTTAACAGAGACAAGATCCAAGCGCTCCCAGAGAGAGGATGCCTAAGCCAAATGTGAATGTGATGAAACATAAGGTGGGGAGGGGGGAACCAGTCGTGTGATTAGACAAGAGGTCTGATAGGTTTGGGAGATGATAATTAATAGGTGTGAAAGGCAAGGTGGTCAAGAAATAGATGGGCATCGGCCAATGATAGAGAAATGTATACTATGACGTTTTGACAATAAATCGTAACTTTCAGAATTAACAGGCAGTTACGGTAGATAAAACGAAAATGTGCACAAACTTAAAATTTGTCAACAGGTTTTCGAAAAATCATTTTAAAAAAATAACTACTTAAATCTCACGTGGATACAAAACATCCAGAAAATGCTTAACAACAAAATTAATTTCTTTACAATTGCAATCCTTTTTTTAAATTCACTACATACATACTTAAGCCGCGATAGCTCAGTGGTTAGTGAACTGGACTACAAAGGACAAGGGGTAGGGTTAGATCCAAACTGACGGCTTCTGGGTTCACCCAGCCTTAAATGGGTACCGGATTTTTTTCTGGGAAAGTAAAGCAGCACGGGCGTAATATCGAGCACATTACCCCAAAGAAATCATGTGCTGAAGGTCTGTAAAATATAGGGTCACTAACACCATATTTCCCTATACGCCACTTGGCGTGACGGGGTACTTTACTTTTGTTTTTTTACATACATACTTATTTTTTTTTTATGTACTGAGTGGTACTGTGGATTATTGATAAATCCATGAATAAAGGAGGTACTACAATGGAATGTTTTTCAGCTGTTTCTTATCAAACTTGGTAGACTAAACAAAAAAATAGTAATAAAAGCAGCTGTGTATATTATTGTCTACTTCCCAAACAATAACAGCAACCACTTTGCTCAGATTGTGGATACATCAAACATTTATAGCTCTACTTTCAACTTATTATGTGATATTACTTGATGCTAGTCAGCTCTTCTTCTCCGATAAAGATGTTTTTATTCTTAACCCTAGATTACGAGACCATAGTAAAAATTATAGCATCGAAACAAAAATCTTCAAAATTTGATAGTTTGCAGTGTTCAAACATTACACCCCCCCCCCCCCCCCCCCCCCCCCCCCCCCACCTTCCTAAATACTACTTCCAGTAACCACTGAGCGTTCAATTTGTTTCTATTAATATAGGATTTTTTTCTTCTTCCATTTTGTGAGATACGATTCTATAATATGGGAAAAAAATCACCAAATTTCAACAAATTGGTAGAACCCCCCCCCAAAAAAAAATTTCCTCCATTGTTGGCGACATCAAACAACTCTTTGTGACTTGGGGAAACTCAGTGAATAACGCTTTGAGGTAGCCGAACATACTGATGAATTAAAGGTGTCAGTCTGAATAGACAAAAAAAAAACATGTCTGGTCCGAGTGATCAATTTTGGGTCATAAATCAACCTGAGAGGGGAAATCAAAGTTCCCTGTGAGTGTAATTGGTAAACACACAGTTGTGTGTCAAATGTTCAAAGAAAATACTATTTTTACTACTCCTAATGTTACAATTAAGTAGTAGTATTTTGTACTATGGAATGTAACAAAGCACGCCACAGGTAGGTATCATAATTAAGGGTTAAATATTGATATTTTTATGCAAGGTTTCTTACAATCAAGCTTTAAATCAAGAGAAATGATAGCAAACACAAACAATAACTGGATGCATCTAACTCTCTCTTGTTTTATCTCACTTTATCTACCTGGTTGTGTCAAGTCTCTCTTGCAGAACTCGTCTATCATGCTCACTGGAAGTTAAAGTCCTCTGGAGTTTGGAGACTGTTTCTTCCAGGTCATTAATCATTGCGTTACTGTCTGAAAGTGACAGATTCAAAGCTTGCACCTGAAATAATTTTTGATAACAATATGAGAGATAAACAAAACAAGGTTTACAAGTTAAACACAAAGTTAACATTAAAATAATAAACAAAAATTTCAAACTCATCAACAAAGGAAATGTTCAATACCAGATAATACACTATGAAAAGAATGTTCGTTCCCTTCAAACACGAACACAGTAATTTTAACAAACAGATTATGTATGCAGAATAAGATTTATCCAGTCATCATAGTAAGAAATGGGAGCCGCGATAGCTCAGTGATTAGAGAACTGGACTACAAAGGACAAGGGGTAGGGTTCAATCGCAACTGACGGTTTTCGGTTCACCCAACCTTTAATGGGTACCGGATTTTTTCTGGGAAAGTAAAGCGGCATGGGCGTAATACCGACCACATTACCCCAAAATCATGTGCTGAAGGTCTGTAAAATTTATGGTCACTAACACCATATTCCCTATATGCCACTTGGCGTGACAGGGGTACTTTACTTTTTTTTTATAGTAAGAAATGCACCAGAGATCAAAACTTCAGGGACAAAAAAATATAAATATGTACATATGTATGTGGATAATGCAGCCAATACAAACATTGGAGTGTTTACTGCAATAAGGACATGGAAATATTGATTGTTGAGGAGGATAATGTTGAATCGAAGTATAACCTGCAAAGTGATTGCCTCAAGATAACTCATTCATTCATTTTTCCCATACATTGTCATACTTTCAGCAATCTGACTTTGCTATGTTGCGAGAGAAACAAAAATTAAAAGAACCCATCATGGCACATGATATATAGGGAATATGGTGTTTTATTTCTTCTTCCTATCAGCTCCCTGTGGAGCATAGGTTTTCAAAAAACACTTTCTAAGCTGTTCCGTTTCTTGCCATTCTTTTAAGATCACTCCATGCCTTCCATCCTCTTCATCTCTGCTTTCCCCTGTCATCTCCAAGAATATTTTGGTCTTCCTCTTTGTCTCTTCCATGGAGATTCCAAAAAAGGGTCTATCCAGTGTCCTATAGCGTGTCATATCCAGTGCCATCATCATCATTATATCTCTTTGTCCACTAGTATTTAACTGGTACTTTCCCATAATTCTACATTAGTGATTTTGTCCTACTATTTCCATTCTTTTATTCTGTGCAAAAAATTGATGTTAGTGTCTGTATTTTTTTATAGCACATTATTTTTGGGGGTAATGGGGATGGAACTATGCTCTGTTGTGATGTTAAGCAATTACAACGTTCTCCCAAACAACACAACTGATACTACAGTGTTTTAGTGACATCTTTAGTGTTTCCTCGAATCTTGACTTTTGTTTTGTGTACAAAAATACAGCAGAAACACATACAAGAGAACGCAGACCATAAGATAGTAAGCCAATAGAGAATTTGAAGGTTGCTGCTTTAAGAAGATTCTAAATATCCATGAGGATGCACACATCATGAAGAAAGAAGCTGCCAGAAAATCAGGCATTAACAACTTAATAAGTGAAAAAAGACGGTTATGGTTACGCTACATTCTACAAAAGGAACGAACCAGACATCAGCACTTAGCACTAACATGGACACCATCTGGCAAATGAAGAATAGGTAGACCATTGGGGACATAGTGACGAACCATACATGATGAAATGACAGAGGCTGGTAAGTCCTGGTAAGAGTTGTCCATGCTTGCTTCCAACCAGATAGGGTGGAGATTTTTTTGGGGGGGTGCCCCATGCTCCAACTGGAGTTCAGAGGATTAAGAAGTTTCTGCAAACAGTGCACATCATCATCATTATCATGTGCCATACTGGTTGGCATAGGCGATCATGTCCTTCCGCAATCTTTTATCTACAATGCATCTTATCAGTTCTGTTGTTGACTGCTTTCCACGCCATGACACCAAGCCATCTAGTATTTTCTCTTTTTGTCATCCGCGATCTCTCTTTCCTTTTATTTTGCCAGTTGTAACCAAGTATTCTGACTTTCCTCTTCTCATGATGTGCCCGAAAAATGTTGATTGTTTCTTTCTGATGTTTTTTAGGAGCTGCCTTTTTGTGTTGGCCTCTTTGAAAACTTCCTCATTGGACTTTTTAGCTGTCCAGGAAACTTTCAACATTCTTCTGAGAAATCCCACCTCTGTGGCCTCTAATCGTCTTTTAATTTGTTTGTCTACTGTCCATGATTTGCTTCCATAGGTCAGAATTGGTTCTATATAGCAGTGCACATGGAAGTGAGATATGTTATAGATAGGTCGAACAACTGCAGCATTAGTCTCAAGAATATGGCATAAAATAATGAATGTGTGTAAGTTATCAAAGACTTATGTATATATGATCAGTTCAGTGATATTGGTTGACGATTATTTATGATTATTTATTTACAATCAAGCTGATGGAGAAAGATACTTTACACAAGACAAATACACAAATTCAGAAGATTAAAAAAAATGTCCAATCAGGCAAACATCACTCTACAATATTATATAAGTTACGCAGATTTATTACCTTGTCCTTGGAGTGATGACCCTCTTCTTCAGTTTTGGCCAAATTCATGTTGAGTCTGTCTATAGTCAGCTGGAGGCTCTGAGATCTGGACTCCAAGTCCTGAATTTGCTTGTCAGGTTTTCAGCACGGTTCTGGAGAACCTATAAACACATAAAATAAATATAAACAACTTATAAACAAATGAAACTGGTCAGCAAACAAAACAAAAAACTCCCCCAAAATATTAGATTTACAAAAGTCTTGAATTATCTACCTCAACCTTCTTTGTAATTGTCTCTGCCTAAACATCCTACTTCAAGGATTCCGTTAGGGCCCCCATCTTTTCCAGCCATTTTTTTTTAGATTTGTGTTGTGTTTTCTGGCTTGGATTTATGTGTTTAATTTGTATAGTTTGTTTGTTATACCTGATGAAGGCCTTTGCTGTAATGTTGTTTGTTTTGTCTTTCTGTTAGTTTAGTTACTCCATACCATTTGATGTTTGTTTTATATGATCTGCTCTTGAATTATCTAATTCACTACAAAAAGCATACACTGTGATGGAGAAACAACCAAATGTGTAATCCTTTTATACTGTTATAAAGTGCAGGTAGAATAAAATAGGTAGAATTGGATGGAAAGAAAAGAAAACAAACGATGAAGTTTTAAAACAATTAAAAATGAAAAGAGAACTACTAACCACAATTAGAACAAGACAGATGAAATTTTGGGGCATGTTAAAAGACACAACAGCCTAATAAAAATAATATTGGAAGGGAAAATACAAGGCAAAAGAGGCAGAGGCAGACCAAGACTAACATGGACGAGTAACATCAAAAGATGGACAAGTCAACCTATGACAACCTGCACCATCAAAGCAAGAGACAGAGCAGAATGGCGCTCCATGGCAGCCAACCTTCGATACGGAGACAGCACTCAATGAGGATGATGATGTTATAAAGTGCATTTATTTAACTTTAAATTAAAGTTCATTTTTGTACTAGTCTCATTTCATCCTATCTACAGGGTTCTCACATTCTTCTATATAACTACTTTCTGATGTCTCCAAAGATTATCTTGCTCATTAATCAATTGTCCATGACTCACTTCCATATGACGTAATGGCCCCTATGTGTCCCTATAGACTTGAAGAAACTCTTTATGATTTATGATGACAGGACCTTGCTTTCATTTCGTGGAATGTCTTGGTTTCTACATTTTATTTTACAACAGTATCTTCAGCATAAAGTTATTATCATTTTTCTTGTTCTTGTTGGCGTTCACCTGATGATTTCTAAAGAGATGGATATATTTTCTCTTGGCCATCCATTCTTAAAAGGGCATTGATTGAGTGGACATAGAAGCATTATATTGTTGCTTATTAGTGCCTTTTGGCTCAACACATGCAATTTTAGAATAGCATTTTTCAATACCTGGTTGCCTTCCCTCTCAATCCATACTAGATTGGTTAGTCTGTTACTAGAGGCACTATGAAGAGGTGGAGTAGGGTCTGGATATTTCTGGTTCACTGATCCTGGTGCCAATCATCAGTTGTAAGTTGCTGGCAGCTTGTGGGTGCTCCCTGCTTCCTCCCCCCTCTCCCCACCCCCAACAAAGTATTTAAAGATGTACTGCTCCACTGGTTTTTATCTTAAATATATTTGGGAAGATCCTTGGTACATGCCAAACCAGGATAAAAAAAGTAAATAACAAGATTTGTTCAAAAACTACTTTTCAATCTTGTGACAAATGAGTTATTGCACTTGTTATCACGCCATCTACTTGATAACAGATTACAAACTCTGTATCTCTGAAGAAAGTCTTTGGAGCAACTCATCATCATCATCAAGGCCTGCTGGCATAGGTGATCATGTCTCTCCACAACTTTCGATCTCGCCAGTTATTTATTTCTTCTGTTGTTGACCTTCTGCCAAGCCATTCTCTTAAGTTGTCTGGTATCTTTTATCTTTGCTTCCCTCTTTCCCTTCGTCCCTCGATTTTCCCAGTTGTTACAATATATTCCAGCTATTCTCTTCTCACTACATGGCCAAAAAATGATGATTGTTTCTTCCTGATATTGGAAATTAGCTCTCTTTTTGCTTCGACCTCTTTCAGAACATTTTCATTACTCTTCTTAGCTGTCCATGGATTGTTTTCCAGTTCTTATGGTTGTTGTTTGCTGCCAGTACATGTTCTTTATAACTCTTAGTCTTTGCTGTCTACGTTTATGCTTTCTAAAATTTGGTTATGGTTTCTAAATTTTATTAAATTAGTTGGAGCAACTAATTTAATCAAATTTGGCTATAATAAATTATATTTAGAAGAGTACTTGCTGAATGAGTTATGACAAACAGATGTAATCAGAATACCAACAGTAGGTGATAAACCAAACTAGACAATATGGTATTTTAAAATGATCCCTTATAATGTTAATTTTAATGTTAGCGTATATCCATATTTTAAAAAATAAGTGTTTTAATTTGTCCAACACTAATTAAATATCTTTCATCAGCATTTGAATTTTAGAATTTGCATTAAATTATTATTAAAATTATGGAAATCACAAAACTATCATAGTACCTCAACAACTCATTTTGACTCACATTGAATAACCACATGTAACAAAATTATTTCTATTATCACTATTACATTACTTAGATATAATATATCACAGAAATATGCCTCATTTATGACAAACAATATTTCATGTGCAAAACTTTAAATTCAATTTTTAAATACGTTATCGATACATGAAAACTAACATGAGTGCAATTTACACAATATGATTTCTTCACATATAAATGATGAAACATATAATTACACTACAATAATATAATTTGAGCAGAGTTTATTCACCCAGGTCTAAATAAGAGTTAAATAATAATCTCTAAAGACATTTCTAAAGCAAGAGAAAACATTACCTGGAGTTACTCGCCCCTGGGAAATCAACAACACACCACAAATCTTAATTAAGGATTGTATAGATAGGAACAGGATTAATTATGCATAGCTCTCAACCAATGTCAGAATGCAGTACATGAGGAAAGTTCAATAGACAGGCAGCCAAAGAAAAATCAATATGCAGTAACTATAATAAGAGATTAAAAAAAAATGTCATAAAGTGAAAACATGTTAACACATAAAAGTATATCCTTAGAAAGAAAGAAGGAAAGAAAAAAAGAAAGATAACACCTCTCCTCAACTCTTGTTATTTATAAATATACAGTTCACCAGTTTGTATGTAGTTATAGTCCGTTCACATTCGTTTGCCTAGACATTAATTTATTTTTTTCAAAAACTTATTGTTCATTTGCATTGATCTTTTGAAGTTAGGTTTAGAATACTAATGTCGCTATAAAAATATTTTTTATCAAAGAAATGTGATCCAGTTTCAAAGATGCCTTATTTAACCTATATTTAAAAAAAGTTAATCGATATTATAAACACCGGCGGGATTATGTAGATGCTTACATCTCACAGCTGATTCTTTAACATATAGGCATGACCTTCACGGCTGAATGCGCACCGTCCTAAAATAGTTATGTTTCCACTATAAATTTTTATAAAGAAATGTTACATATGAAATTTCCCGTTTAGCACAAAATGACATTTTAGCCGAAACCGGAAATTATGTGACGTCAAAATCACGGCCGTAGACTCGAGTTCGAGTCATAATTCAGAGGCAAATCTCAATATTTACAGAAAGGAGGCGGCACTATCCATATTATCTTCTGCAAGTCTATGTGAGAATGAATATAAAGGCAAAATATTTTACTGAGCATAACATTGCTATAAAGATTTATCAATACTTCTGCAGAGAGCGTAAAAAGGGACATCTTTATTGTTCTTTATCAAACCCTGAGAAGAGAACAATGCATATTTTAGGTTTGTGTAAACGTTCATTTGATCGAAAAGTTAAAGGAAGCGGATATTTATTGCCAACAAATGCAAGAAAGCAAGGAAGGAAAGAAACGTTAGACAGTTTTGATAAGGACCTAGTAAAAAGAGAAATCTGTCGAATGTTTGATATAAACGAAGAAGTGACACTTAGAAAGTTGAAGCTTTGGCTGAAAACTAACAACGACATTGAAATATCAAAAACTTCATTATGGAAAATATTAAGAAGTGCAGGCTTCACCTTTAGAAAGTATGCTGGTGGAAAAAACATTATTTGTGAGAAGCCACATCTAGTAGCTCTTAGAAGCAAGTATTTACGTGAAGTGAAGGAAATGCGCGAAAATGATTATGATATTGTTTATTTAGATGAAACTTGGATCAACGCTCATCATACAAATGAAAAGGAATGGCAGTTAGCAGATGGAAGTATTAAAAGATCAGTACCAAGCAGTAAAGGGCAACGTTTGATAGTTGCACATGCAGGTAGCAGACATAATGGGTTGTTGCAGAATGCTCATCTCGTTTTCATTTCAAAATCCATAGACAATAGAGACTACCACTCCGAAATGAATGGGCACATATTTAAAGACTGGATCGAGAAAAGTATCCTTCCAATATTAGATCGACCTTCTTGTCTGATAATGGACAATGTTTCATACCATAACGTAGTTAACGTAGAAGATAGAATCCCAACATCATCAAGTACAAAAGATGCAATCAAAACGTGGCTCATAAAAGAACACATACAAGTTAACGACAGCTACTTGAAACCCGAATTGCTTAGCCTTGTAAAACAGACACAACGTACAAAGATATTTAAAATAGACAAGTTAATTCAAGAACATGGCCATAGATGTTTGAGACTACCTCCATATCATGCACACTTAAATCCTATAGAACTAGTTTGGGCAAAAGT
The DNA here is from genome assembly GCA_032433765.1 of Megaustenia siamemsis. NCBI lineage: Eukaryota > Metazoa > Mollusca > Gastropoda > Stylommatophora > Ariophantidae > Megaustenia > Megaustenia siamemsis. The sequence continues at coordinate 10,834,247 of JAVIAB010000088.1, forward strand.
TAAAGGACACGTAGCATATACAAATAAAACTTTCAATTTATGCGATGTTGAGACACTTACAAATCAGGCTCTATCAAATATAAATAAAGACTACTGGGTAAAATGTGAGGATCATGTGTTACGACAAGAAGAGGAATATTGGAAAAAGGATGGTTTGTTGTTTGTTCAGCCGAAAGCAGTAATCGACCTATTTGACTCATCTGATTCTGAATTATCATTACTCTGATTAAGTCTACAGATAAATAGTTTGATTTGCAAAATTTCCTAGTTGATTTGTTAAACAGTTTATTGTTCAAGACCACCCAAGCAATCAAAAATATGTTATAAGCAAACCAACAACCATTACTTTGAATGGAAGCCTGCTTGAGTCAGTACAGAAGTTCAGCTATCTTGGATCCACTATTACAGCCACACTTTCCTTAGATGAGGAACTAAATGTACGTATTTGAAAGGCAGCGACAACATTTGGGAAACTCACACCAAGAGCATGGAACTATATCAAATTGACTCTACGAACAAAAGTTCTATATATAATTTAAAATTTGTATACTTGCCACCAAGTAAAATTTTATGGACACGCCTATGGGTCATCGTTGCACTAGATTACTGTAAAACATTTTGATTAGGGTCAAAATAATAGTTAAATGGGCAAAGATCAAAGGAATTCGCCGCTTTAAGAAAACCATTATAGCTAGACATCGAGTAACACATATGTTCTCGTGACATGGACATTTTAACACCATATGCCAAAAATCATGTGAAATCATCAAGAACTTTTTGAATTATAAATCATAACATCTCGGCAAACGAATCTGAACGGACTATAGCACAGCAACTACAAAGGTATAAATCTATATATAAAGTTAACAAGTGCAACTACTACAATCAATAAGTACAAGGTTAACAGATGCTACCATTGTAACCGGTAAGTACACAACTAGCAGGCACCATTGTTGTAACTTTTAATATTAGTTTAGCTGTCGGATTATCCTCATCGTATATCACATAACTGTCCACAAGCACTCAGATCTCCTCCCCAGCAAATCCCACATTGTGAAACGATAAACTGGTTCACTAGTGTCCCCCGTTCTCCTCGTAACTCTCCTGAAATTAGGCAACATCCCTCTTGACTAACATAAAAATCTGGGAGTCACACCAGGACTGCAGATTCCTGAACAGCATTATATAATACTAACTAGTGTTAGTATAATAGATGGGTATAATCCAAAGATGTATAACAGAGGTGAGATGCAGAATGGCTCAGGCAAAAGCAGCTTTCCAAAAAATGGGGAAGATACTATGCAATCCATTTTTGACAATAGAAACAAGAAAGAGTTCTTAGATGTTATGTAGAGCCAGTCTTAACATATGGATGTTAATCATAGACAATAGAACAACAGACAAGAAAATCACTGGATGCTGTAGAAATGTGGTTTAACAGAAGAATGTTGAGAATACCATGGACAGCTAAGAAGAGTAATGAAAACATTATGAAAGATACAGACAGCTTAAGAGAATGGTGTGACAGAAGGTCAACAACAGAAATGATAAATAACTGCCGTGATTGAAAGTTGGGGTGAGACATGATCACCCATGCCAGTAGGCATGGCACTTGATGATGGTGACAATCCATTCATAAAATGTGAACCCCTGTCCTCCAATTTTCCTGGAAACTATTTGATGAAATGCAGTTAACTTTTGCATGCAGTGTTAGATTTTCATTGACCTTACAATTTTATAACACTCAAGTCCAAAGGCAGCCTGGATTTTGCACAAATCACTTTTTGTTATATAATTTCAAGAAAATTACAAAAAGGGTGCTCTAAACATTAGATTGTAGCAGTAACTTAAGTTTTCTTCTTTACAACAAATTATATAAAGATGCCTAAACAAAATAAGTTGGTGACATGGTATTTACACTATTGATGAAACAACACTATTGATGAAACAGTAGATTGGTTCACATAAAAGTAAGGAAAAATAAAAAAATGGTATGTAAGAAGCTTTACGTGACAAGTGGACGACACAGACTAAACAACGTCCAAACGTGGACGTTCACGACAGCCACACTTGGTTACGATTTCATTTTGGATTTGACAGGATAGTTTTTTATTTATTTTGTTTTCTTTAACACATTTTGATTGTTTTTATTTTGGTTGTTTCGTTATTAGTTTTGTGTGTGTGTTTTTTTTTGTTTGTTCCTGATGAAGGCCTATTGAGCCGAAACGTTGTTTAGTCTGTGTCGTCCACTTGTCACGTAAAGCTTCTTACATACCATTTTTTTTATTTTTCCTTATATTCAGCTTTACTGCAGCTTCGCATTTTTATGCCTTAACCCTTCACATAAAAGTAGTTTTATTTTCATATGTTTAAGCTATACATTGAAAGTGGCGTGCATTAATAGAACGGAAGAGTTGAATTAAAACTTAAGATTGTCTGTTCTGGCAGCCACAAGCATTTTTTACATAACTTAAATCAGAAAAATCCTATACGAGATTTGTTTTCTAAGGACAAAAAACACTTCATAAAGGTCGGAGTGATTAATAGTGCACATACCAAGTTTAAATTCATTCTCCCAGATGGTTGCAAAGCTATGAATTTTGAAAGATGTTCACAAATTTATGAGCAGACCATATTTATAAATGTAAAGGTAAAGTATGAGACTTGAATCAGCATCTTAGCATGCGAGTTTCCACCCATATATGCTTGGCTGCATATCCATAAGTGTTTGGAGACTTCTGGATAGTGTTGCTTCAAGCATTGAAACTTACAATGAGTGGCAGCATTCCTCACCTTCCCAGAGTAATACCCTGGTATCCATTTCTGCCAGTGGATGGGTTGACTGCGGGGGGTATTATTTTTTAACCACAAATACAATTCACACTGCTTGCAGTGGGAATCAAACACAGATTGTCCGAACGTCGATACCCCAGTTGGGTGGTTTTCCCAACTAGGCTACCGAGGCCCTCAGACTATATTTATAATACTAACTAATACCACTCTTGTGATTTATAAGAATGAAGTTCATGCTTCACTGGTACGATTAGCCGCTGTGAGCTGATGAACATTTTCAGGAGAAGATTGGAGCACCTATAGATGTGTCTGGAGTGCTGTGATGATGGTCCTGATTTAACTTAAAGACTGAAATAAATAGAGATAAGTTTTTCATATTTCTAAAGAAAATACACCTCACCTGGTTCTCTGTCTCTCTATCATTGATAGTCATCCTGACACGCTGCAACTCTCCTTCCAATGCTCGCCTGTTGAGCTCTATTTTAGTACACCTATTCTCAGAATCATCCAAGCTGATTCTCAGCAGTTTCTTGTCTTCATCGAGTTTAGATTCATTCTTCACTAGCTTGCTTATCTTTTCCTGAGGACAACCAATTGTATTCATGGCTATACTGACTCAATAATTTACTCTCAATGATTACTGACTTAACTCTTAAAGACAGCGGGAACGCTGTCATGGTTACTTACTTATTTACATTTTTCCGAGCGAACGCTGACATGGTTACTCTCATTTTGTTTCGTTATAGTGAAATTACACATTTTAAAATACCACAATCGCAAGGGATATAACTCTAATAGAATTTCCTGTCTGTAGACACGCTTCGGTCGGTCAAGGTGGGCTTAATTTGTTCATAAAATCGTCAAAATTTGTGTTGTTTTCTAAAGTCTTCAATCAGCTGATTCGTGTTTATAAGTAAAAAATGGCTAGCAGCAGTGAAGCATCTACTGCTCCTAAATGTGAATTATTATTAACAGCAGAAAAAGCTAGGAATTATGTTCTGAGAACTTTAAATGTAATAGTGACTTAGTTTTAGTAAGCACTGTTGGATTAAAATGGGAATTTTTTTTTTTAACACAAATTTTGATTTTTAATTGTTTAAATTCTTATCCTTCAATTTTTACTCTCCTCTGGTCTCTTGATAGCATTAGACTCTCCTCTGGTCTCTGGATAGAGCTCCAATATCTAGCCATCTTGGACAACAGTGACAAATAGAAAGTCCCATGTATACTCTGCACATGCTAAAGAGTAATTGACATTAAAAGTAGAAAGGAGTAGGCTAAATATGGCTGCTGTCACTGTTAAATGATTGTCAAGAGATACAATATAGCTGCTGTCACTGTTAAATGATTGTAAAGAGATACAATATGGCTGCTGTCACTGTTAAATGATTGTCAAGAGATACAATTTGGCAGCTATCACTGTTAAATGATTGTCAAGAGATACAACATGGCTGCTGTCACTGTTAAATGATTGTCAAGAGATACAATATGGCTGCTGTTAAATGATTGTCAAGAGATACAATATGGCTGCTGTCACTGTTAAATGATTGTCAAGAGATACAATATGGCTGCTGTCACTGTTAAATGATTGTCAAGAGATACAATATGGCTGCTGTCACTGTTAAATGATTGTCAAGAGATACAATATGGCTGCTGTCACTGTTAAATGATTGTCAAGAGATACAATATGGCTGCTGTCACTTTTAAATGATTGTCAAGAGATACAATTTGACTCAACCATCTCCCCTCCATTTCCAAGGTCCTTCACTGGTGCAAAGGAGTTCATGCATCTGAATTGAAACCATCTTCAGAGCTTTTGCTAGTGTGTAGTGTCAATAGTTTTATGATGGGGGAGGGAGGAATTTGAACTTGGGGGAGTTGTGCAATCAAGATTATGTGTCTAGGACTAAACCAACTGGATACTGATTGACACAATCACTTTGATTGCTCTCAGGGCAGACCCCAAACCTTTCACAACAGATTATGCAAAGTATGTATGGTGATAGTTTCTGTAGCTTTTCTTGTTACACAATGTAAGCTTCATTCATTATCTCAATCACACACTCCCTCCTCTTCCCCCCGTACTGAATATGTTTTCTGTGTTTAATTTGTATAGTTTGTTTGATGTACCTAATGAAATAAATAAATAAAAATAAAAAAATAAAATAAAATAAACAAAATACTAATTCTGCAACAGCAATAGATACAACAGCTTTAAATCAGAAAGATGTGAAAGAAACTTATACTGTACAAGTAAAGAACACATATCAGAGGCTGCAAGAAGAAGGGATTGAGCAGTACAGAAGAGAAAATCCTGAAGAAAAAGTCACAACCAAATGGCAATGCATAAAAAACAGCATACAAGAATCCTGCATCACCTTACCCAAAAAGGAAAGTAACAAAAAACAAAAATGGATAACTGACAACATTTTAGAAAAAATGGAAGAGAGAAGACAAGCGAAGAACACTGCCAAATAAAAAGAAATTGATAATGAAATACGAAAAATGTGCAAAAAGGCAAAAGAAGATTGGCTCAATCAAAGATGTCTAGAAGTCGAAACTATGGAAAGTAAACAAAATTTAAGAGGAATGCACACAGAAATAAAAAGAATGACTAATAAAGACAAAAAAGCTGCAGGAAACGGATGTATAGCAAACAAAGAGGGAAGAATGCTAACAGACAACAAAGATATAATCGATAGATGGCAGGAATAAGTAACAGAATTATTACATGACGAAAGGGACAACAAACCATTTATAAAATGTACATCCAGCTATAAAATCCTGAAATCTGAAGTAGAAAAAGCTATAAAAACAATGAAAAAGGGAAAAGCAGCAGGACCTGACAATATACAGATACGGATGATACAGGCACTAGAAGATTTTGGCATTGAAGTGATCACAGACATATGTAATGACATATACCGTACAGGATACATACCAAAGGAACTAAAAACATCAACTTTTATAACATTGCCTAAAAAGAATGGTGCATTTGAATGCAGCGATTTTAGAACAATAAGCCTAATGAGCCAGGTAACCAAAATGTTACTAAAAGTTATACAAGGAAGGATTCAGAATAAAACTAATAATGAGTTAGATGAGCAGCAATTCGGATTTAGGAAAAACAGTGGAACAAAAGAAGCCATATTCAGCATGAGGGCATTGATTGAAAAGTACATAGAAGTAAACAAACCAATATATGCCTGCTTCATAGACTACACCAAAGCATTTGATAGAATACACCATGAGCAACTTATAGACTGCTTAAAAGATATAAATCTGGATGACACAGACATATAACTGATATGTAATTTGTACTGGGAGCAAACAGCAATAATAAAATATAACAAGGAGAACTCCACACCCATTGATATAAAAAGAGGAGTAAGAAAAGGATGCATCCTATCACCAAGCTTGTTCAATTTATACACTGAGCAAATCTTTCAAAACATCAATGTGATGCCAGGCCTTAACATTAATGGGAAGATAATCAATAACTTAAGATATGCTGATGATACTGTACTACTAGCAGAAAATCCTAAAGATCTACAACAATTACTTAATGTAATAAACATGACAAGCAAAAAATATGGACTAGATATGAATATAAAAAAGACTAAAACTATGATCATAAACAAAGAAAATTTAAAAGACCTACAATTAAATATGAAAGTTGAAGGAATACATCTAGAGACAGTCCAGAGCTACAACTACCTGGGACATACTATAACCAGTGATGGAAAATGTACAACTGAAATAAATAAAAGAACAGGAATGGCAAAAACTAATTTCAATGCCATGAAAAATATACTAACATCAAAACAAATAACACCAGGACTAAAACTAAGAATAGCAAAATGTTACATCTTCTCAATATTCCTGTATGGTGCAGAAACATGGACATTGGACCAGAAAACAGAACAGAAAATTGAGGCCTTTGAAATGTAGATTTATAGAAGAATAGGTAGAATTGGATGGAAAGAAAAGAAAACAAATGAGGAAGTTTTAAAACAACTAAAAACGAAGAAAGAACTACTAAACACAATTAAAGCAAGACAAATGAAATTTTTTGGTCATGTTAAAAGACACAACAGTCTAATAAAAGTAATATTAGAAGGGAAAATACAAGGTAAAAGAGGCAGAGGCAGACCAAGACTAACATGGACGAGTAACATCAAAAGATCTGATGAAGGATTTTGTTTGATGTACCTGGTGAAGGATTTTGTTTGATGTACCTGGTGAAGGATTTTGTTTGATGTACCTGGTGAAGGATTTTGTTTGATGTACCTGGTGAAGGATTTTGTTTGATGTACCTAATGAAGGATTTTGTTTGATGTACCTAATGAAGGATTTTGTTTGATGTACCTGATGAAGGATTTTGTTTGATGTACCTGGTGAAGGATTTTGTTTGATGTACCTAATGAAGGATTTTGTTTGATGTACCTGGTGAAGGATTTTGTTTGATGTATCTGGTGAAGGATTTTGTTTGATGTACCTAATGAAGGATTTTGTTTGATGTACCTAGTGAAGGATTTTGTTTGATGTACCTAATGAAGGATTTTTTTTGATGTACCTAGTGAAGGATTTTGTTTGATGTACCTGAGGAAGGATTTTGTTTGATGTACCTAATGAAGGATTTTGTTTGATGTACCTGAGGAAGGATTTTGTTTGATGTACCTGATGAAGGATTTTGTTTGATGTACCTGATGAAGGATTTTGTTTGATGTACCTAGTGAAGGATTTTGTTTGATGTACCTAGTGAAGGATTTTGTTTGATGTACCTGATGAAGGATTTTGTTTGATGTACCTGGTGAAGGATTTTGTTTGATGTACCTAATGAAGGATTTTGTTTGATGTATCTGGTGAAGGATTTTGTTTGATGTATCTGATGAAGGATTTTGTTTGATGTATCTGATAAAGGATTTTGTTTGATGTATCTGGTGAAGGATTTTGTTTGATGTATCTGGTGAAGGATTTTGTTGATGTTTGTCATGTCTATCTGCTAGTCGAGCTGCTCAATACCATTTTATGTTTATTTTATATGTTTTCTACAGCTGTACTCACAGAGACCCACCTAATATTTAATATTTTGAACATTAGACATCTGAGCTTATATTATTTTATTATTATTATCTCTACTTGTACAGAGCTGAAGAGCTGAAATTCTGGCTCTCTGCCACTCTCTAACAAATAAAGAGAGAGACTTCACTCGAATCTTTCTTGTCAAGATCTAAGGTTACCACTACAGGTGCCCTCACAGCAAATCTGTGAGCTCCTTTATTACAGGTACCCTCACAGCAAACCTCTCAGCTCCTTTATTACAGGTACCCTCACAGCAAACCTCTCAGCTCCTTTATTACAGGTGCCCTCACAGCAAGCCTGTCAGCTCCTTTATTACAGGTACCCTCACAGCAAACCTCTCAGCTCCTTTATTACAGGTGCCCTCACAGCAAGCCTGTCAGCTCCTTTATTACAGGTACCCTCACAGCAAACCTCTCAGCTCCTTTATTACAGGTACCCTCACAGCAAACCTCTCAGCTCCTTTATTACAGGTGCCCTCACAGCAAGCCTGTCAGCTCCTTTATTACAGGTACCCTCACAGCAAACCTCTAAGCTCCTTTATTACAGGTGCCCTCACAGCAAACCTCTCAGCTCCTTCATGAGAGCGGATTAAAGAGTGACTATAACAGTTGATTAACACAAATTCTTGAAGGAATGAGGTTCCAAAACATATTATCCTTTTAGTATGGAGTTATTTGTTTTGGACCCCACATAATATGTACTGAAAGTTCAACACAATAGATGCTGTCATCTTGAATGGGATCTCAGAAAGTCAGCACCAAATGTCTTGATCTCCACACTGAAGGTGGCCAATATTTGTTCTGTGAAGATCTTGTCTCTCACTCCAACAGAAAAAAAAAACATCCTCATCCTGATTTGAACCCTTTTCTCACAGACCCTTGCAAATCCATTGATGACAGTAGAATAATTGGAGCATAATTCTATAACAATAGTAATTGGAGCATAATTCTATAACAATAGTAATTGGAGCATAATTCTATAACAATAGTAATTGGAGCATAATTCTATAACAATAGTAATTGGGACATAATTCTATAACAATAGTAATTGGAGCATAATTCTATAACAATAGTAATTGGAGCATAATTCTATAACAATAGTAATTGGAGCATAATTCTATAACAATAGTATTTGGAGCATAATTCTATAACAATAGTAATTGGAGCATAATTCTATAACAATAGTAATTGGGACATAATTCTATAACAATAGTAATTGGAACATAATTCTATAACAATAGTAATTGGAGCATAATTCTATAACAATAGTAATTGGGACATAATTCTATAACAATAGTAATTGGAGCATAATTCTATAACAATAGTAATTGGAGCATAATTCTATAATAATAGTAATTGGAACATAATTCTAACATTAATCAAGTGGTTAATTTCACAATCTCTTCTTTCAAAGCACCACACTGCATACCCTCCCAAGAGAATATATTGTCAGTAGTTTGTCTTTATTAAGTGTGGCATTGACTCTTTCTGTGTTAGGATTCTCACATTTTCTTGAATTTACAGTTTACATGATTGATAGAACAAACCAACTGGTAATTAACTCTAGACCAGCCAACTGATAATTAACTTTAGACCAGCCAACTGGTAATTAACTCTAGACCAGCCAACTGGTAATTAACTCTAGACCAGCCAACTGGTAATTAACTCTAGACCAGCCAACTGGTAATTAACTCTAGACCAGCCAACTGGTAATTAACTTTAGACCAGCCAACTGGTAATTAACTCTAGACCAGCCAACTGGTAATTAACTCTAGACCAGCCAACTGGTAATTAACTCATTTGACATCAGACAGACTTCACAACTTGCCTGCAATTGTCTTTTTTCTGTCTCTGCAGCAGCAATTGACCTCTCAAGGTTCAGTACCTTGTCTGCCAAAGTCTTGCGCTCACGTTCATTACGTCGGATTGTCTCCTCCTGCAGCACAAGAGCGGTCTGGGCCGATGCCAGGTGTCCATCAATATCCCTTTTACCTGAGTGGAGGAAAAGGAGGTGATTGACAAGATTTTCTTCTCTTTTTTCACAAAAGTTTAACATTGTCAAATCTCCTCCTTAAAACAAGCCACAGGGATAATAAATCTGTCAGATTTTCCTGAGAGCAATCTTTACATGACATTAAGTTACAGATTTATTTTCTTGTTTCATCTTGAGGGGGGGGGGGGGGGGGGGGGGGGAAGGGGGCAAGCAATTTAATAAAAAATAAAACAAACAAATAGGACCATTTGGACAAAATGATAAAATACAAATATAGAACTACTTCAATAGATGAAAAATAAACTGAATTTGGTCAAAATATGATTTCAAAATTATTTATTTGGTTAATCATCTTTTTAAATTAATAATTTCTTCATGAAATCACATTGTACAAATTTACAGACATCATCTAAATAATTGCAAGAAATAAATATACCACAAGCAATGTTCCCCTTTATCTGTGCAGGTGCACCATCACTGTTTTGGTGTCGCACACATGGAAATGCTGTTGCTCATTTTAATTTACTAAATACAGTTGCTTTGATTCAAGAGTTTTTAATTTGAACTAATTTTGTTTAACCCTAGATTATGATACTTATCTGTAACTCACATGTATACGATACCATAGTAAAAATTACTACCATTTAATTATAACAGGAGCTCTAAAAACAGTATTTTCTTTAACTTTTGACACACAGCTGTGTATTTACACTAAGAGAAACACAGGGACTCTGATTTCCTGGCTCAGGTTGATTTTTTTTTCATGAAATTTGACTGTTTGGACCAGACGTGTTACACTGTCTATTGATACGGCCGCAAGTCCGTCAATATGCTCGGCTACCTCATTCACTGCATTTCTTGAGTTACAAAGGGTTGTTTCATGTCAGCCGATGACAGGAAATTTCCCTAGTCATGGCAGAATGAAAGGGAAAAACTACGAATTTCTTGAAAATTTGTGAATTTTTGTCGCATTTATGAGATCATATTTCACATGGTGAAAAAAAAAAAATCTAACATCAAAGGAAACAAAATACAACACTCAGAGGTCACTGGAAGTAGTAATTAGAAAGGTACATGGAGGGGGGGGGATGATGTTTAACCATGGCAAACTGGCAAATTTGGAAGAATTTGTATTTTGATGCAGTAATTTTTACAACGTATCATAATCAAGGGTTAAATTATCAAAAGTTTCAAATAGTGGATGGGAAAAATGAGAGGGAACATTGATCATAAGTGATGAATGAAAATGTCACACTAATAGGAGATGAATGTTGGTGATATAATGAGAAATTGTTGGTGACATGCTAAAATGTTGGTGGCATGAAAGGATGGTGGAAAAACAGATTTTTAACTTAATAGACTGTTGCTAGTGACATAGCATGGCATAATGTTGGCACAACAGAATGCAGTTAGTGACACCACAGAATATTCACATTTAAGAATGTTATCAATGACACAAATGGTGGTGATAATAAAATTATTCTAAAGAGAATCTTGAAACAACAGGTCAGTTGATGGTGGCATAAAATGTTGCTGGTGATACAACAAGATACAGACATTTGAGGATATTGTCAATGATACAAATGAATGTCATAGGTGACATGCCAGAATGGTGTTGGTGACACTCAGGAACAATGGAAATGACACAACATTATACTGATGGTGACATGATAAAACATTGCTGAAATTATAATGTGTTGCAAATGATATAATTGTAAGCTGCCGCTGATTGGTGACACAAAATAATGTTGCAGATGACACCGAGATTTTGTTGAGTGTGACACAACACAAAGTTTGCAGTTCGGATACAAGTGTTGCTGGTGATACAAAATACACAAGAATATTGTAAATTTCACAAAAATTATGTTGATGGTGATATATTAAAATACTGTTGGGGAAATATTTTTTTTTCCTTCCTCATTTGTCTTTCAGCGTAGAGTGAAGACAAAATTTGCAGTCTTTTGTTCTTTTGTTGGCCTATGTTGTTATGTTTTCTAATATTTCTAATATTCAATTAATCCATCTATTTCATTGTTGGCTCTCGAGTCTGGTGTTCTCGCAACATTTAATGAAGGCTCATTGTGTAGTGTTTTAACCTCTTTTTGCCTTATAACATGGCCAAACTATTTTATCTGTTGTTTCTTTATGCCCTCTTCTTATGCGAGAATTATTCTTAGCTTTTTTCTCACTTCTTCATTTTTGATCTTATCTCTCAGGCTGTTTCCTGTCATTAATCTAACACATTTCATCTCAGTAGTGGTTATTTTTCTTATTGTTCTTGCATTTAGGGTGCAGGTCTGGCATTGGTAACACAATGTTGGAATGAAGATCCATTGTATAGTGCCCGTTTTGCCTCTAAAGTTATTTCCTTGTTGGACAATAGTGGTGATAGCTGTCTGAAGATTTGACAAGTTTTGTTACATCTTGAGTCTATTTTTGCTGCTTGTGAATTATCATTTGTCACTAGACTTAAATGACCTAGACCTAGATACTTAAATTCCTCCACTTGTTTTAGTTGTCTACTGCCCATCGTTATATTGATATTCAGTTTCTCTTTTGTGATATTCATGACTTCTCTTTTGTTAATATTCATATTGTATTGAGTGCCTGTGCTGTTAAGTCAATGTGTGTTTTTGTAGGTCTTCTATCTTTTCATGTATTAATGTCTGATCGTCAGCAAATAGAAGCTTGTTAATCTCCTCCGTCTCCAATGGGTTGGCTAACTCGCATATGTAGTCTACGTAAATAAATAAACAACAGGGGAGATAGTACACACTCCTGATCTAACTCACAAGTAGTCTATGTAGCCTGCTGCTGTTCTGACTGTGCAGCTGCAACTGGGGAAATCAATGCACAATTTTACATTTTACTAATTTATATAAGAGAATGCTGTTTCTTGGTTTATTTTTTTCTCACTTACGCCAGATTTACATTGATTGCAAAGACCTGAGGGACAGAATTTTGCATGAAAATCACTTTTCCTATTTTTCATGCTGGCAGCCATGTGCTCAGATGTCCCTTATCATACAAGCACATCTTCTCTGACTTCAGAAGTACTCTCATTTTTTATCATTGAGAGTTTCAACATTTGGGGCCGGCATCTTCTATTAATTTTGCCAAGGCAGTGGCCATTTCTGGTCTACTCTTTTCAATTTCCAACTGGCAAGAGTTCTTTAATGTGTACAGAATGCATGCAAGACCTCCTGCTTTTTGTTGTTATCTGAGAGGACTAGACATTGGATCTTACTGCTCAGATACCAGGGAATGGTAAAACCACAAAGAAACCATAGATTTATTTTTGTGGTCATAGTTTAACTGTGCACAACTTAATAAAGCAAAATGACACAAATGTGAAAGATAAATGAAAGCCTTGTGTAAATGATGAACTTACTGGTATCTGAAAACTGACAATAAATTCCCTAAACACAAAGGAGAAAGAGAAGTATTCTGTTAACAACAAAGAACATCATGTATACAGAATTGCAAACAATGTTCAATTTGTGAAGTAATTTTATGATGAAGATGGTGACAATTTTTGTTCGGTGTTTTTAAAATAACTAAAAAAAAAAGAAAGAAGAAAAAGAAACATCCAAGAGTATTTGATAGAACTCATCATTCTCATCTTGCCATGCCCCTGGTCTAGAACGCCAGATTGAAAGTGGTCAACAACTCTAAGCTAACTGCTGGCATCAGGATCAGTGAACCAAAATTGATCAAGATCTTACTCCACTTCTCCATGAAAGAGACTAACTGGTCAGGCCAACAAAAAAAGCTTTTAAATGCCAAATTAAAGATAGAGAAGTTGAGCCCAAAGGTGTAGACAACACAGCTTGTTGCAAACCACAACTCATGCCCACTTAGCTACCGCTACCTTTCAAAGGTGGATAATGAATGAAGAGAAGTAATCATAAGGCAAAAGCAAAAGATAAAAAAGCGGTACTTGATAGAAAACAATTTCAAATACTTGGCTATTTTTTATGTTAAACATCAGCAGCATAGATGTATATAGCTTATAATCTAAGCTTCCAAATAATCAGAACATCTATAGCTGAAAATAATTAATTATAAATAAAATGTAAATCCTAACTAAACATATTCATTCTCCTAGTTAAAATATGATGGAAGTACTTTAATTTCGAAACTTCACACAAACATAAGCAACATTATTTGACTTTTGTTACCCCTAACCTAAACATAAAAAAACATTAATTGACTTGACTAACCTCTAACCTAAAGAACATTAATTGACTTGACAAACCCCTAACCTAAAGAACATTAATTGACTTGACTTACCCCTAACCTAAACATAAGGGACATTAATTGACTAACCTCTAATTAATGGACTTGACTAATCCCTAACCTAAAGAACATTAATTGACTTGACTAACCCCTAACCTAAAGAACATTAATTGACTTGACTAACCCCTAACCTAAAGAACATTAATGGACTTGACTAACCCCTAACCTAAACAGTATTGGTTGATAAACATAAATGTTAATATTTTCAAGGTAATACTAAAATGTTTAAGAAACAAAAAACACAAAGAAACGAAATTCTCTTTCACAACTTGTTCATTTGCTTGTGATTTACCTTCTTCTGCTTCTCCCAAGGATTTCTGTAGAAGTCTCAGTCTATTTTCAACCCTCTCTCTCTCATCTTCCAGATCCTTCAACTGAGTGCCAAGGCTGCGTACTTGTGAAAGGGCATCATCCTTAAACACAGAATGACAGAACATGAATTTGATTTTAACTCATTAGTTAACATATACAAAACCAGCATTCAATAATTTTATATCACAAAAACTCTTGAGAAAAGAGAGTGGAGACAATAAAGGAGATTTTCCTCTTTTTGTTAATTATGAATTTTTCTTGCATTCAGCCATTGACTTTGTCGTCTGCCCATACAATGACATTAAATAGGCATTTATGGAAGCAGAGATGAAAAGGATGGGGAAGTTAGGAAGGCATGGGATGATCTTAATCCTATATTACGATTCCATCGTAAAAATTACCACCTCAAAAATACAAATTCTTGAAATTTTACAGTTTGTTGCAGGCAAACATCTCCCATCCCCCTCGTACTTCTCTATAACTTCCTAAATACTACTTCCAGTGACCTCTGAGCATTGGAATTGCTTCCTTTGATGTTGGATTTTTTTTTTCAAGCGAGTCATAAAAAGTATGATGGTATCGTAGAAAAGAGGCTGTTTTTTTTTTTAAAATAGAAATTTTGCCATTTTTCAAGAAATTCTTTTTTCTTTTCTTTGTTTTCCCCTCATGACAGGGGAAATCTTCTGTCAGACATCAAACAAACCTTTGTAACATGGAATAGACAACGAACAATGATTTGATGGAGCAAACATGTTGCTGGATTGATAGACTGATGGCTGTCATGTGAATAGACAATGTAACACCTCCGATAGCCACAGCGCCCCGCATTCAAATTTCAGGCCATAAATCTAATGTAAACCAGGAAATGATTACAGCATCCGATTTCCATGTCTCTGCTTGGATAGAGCTGTGATACAGCTGTATAGCAAAAGTTCAAAGAAAATATTACTTTCCTGAACTACAAATATAACAACTACAACAGTATCGTGAAAACATAACCCACAGATATGTATCATAATTTAGGGTTAAAAGGATCTTAAGTGGGGATTTGTGGAAGCAGAGATGAAGAAGATGGGGAAGACATGGAATGATCTTAAAAGAATGGCAAGAAACAGAATGGCTTGGAAAGTGTTTGTTGAAGACCTATGCTCCACAGGGGGTTGAAATGAAGAAGAAGAAGTGGGTGTTTATGTGTTGTGGTTTGCAGTAGAACTGTGATATTTGTGCCTTTTGGACCAATACCTCAGAATTCAGCACATTTTTGAGTACTGGGTTGCCTTCCTTCTCTTGATTCCTACTCACTTCAGCAGACTAGACTGGTTAGTCTGTTTCTAGGGGCACTGCGAGGAGGTGGAGTAGTGTGTGTATAGTTCTGGTTCGCTGATCCAGGTGCAAGCCATCAGCTGTTAGTCAGTGACAACTTTCAGTACTGTTTCTGTTGGATGCCTCTATCCCCATTTATGCTTTGAAATGTACTTGATGAATATAATTATATACCACTTGTTCAGAGTGCAATGATGATGACCCATAAATAACTTAATAACTAACTCAATAACTCAACTACTATGATATGGCACTAATTATTCATCTTTCAGGGAAACAATAAAATCACACTGTTACCCTCTCTCTCTCAGCAGAAGCCAGCCGAGACACAAAGTCACGTAGAGACATGCGAACAGCTTCGATGTCAATATCAGAACAATCCACTCGTCCTGGACTAAAGCTGCGGTTGCGGCTCCTATACGGGCTTCCTGTTCGAATAGGAGACCCTGTACGAGGAATTGGACTTCCCCTTCCATCCGTGGTTGTAGCGTAGGTGTTGTCAAAGCCTGAAGTCATTTGCAAAAAAAAAAATAAAATGTCACTTCTAGCTTCTGATCAAATCAGACTAAATTTATATGAGTTGTATTTTGACACTATCTCTTATATACACTAGCAAACATTTACAATAATATTTTGTTTTAATTCAAGCACTTTGAAAAAAAAAAAAAACATGTGTGCAGATATGAAGAAACAGAAAAGTAGAAGCAACTTAGACATTGATAAAATTTGGTTTCAAACAAACTAGTGTTTTTTCTTTTAATTTTAATCTGTTTAATCAGGCTTTGCTTTATAAACGTGTTTACTGCAATAACTAGCATCAATGTGTTCTTCCTTATAGGACCACTATCAATGTTTTCTTCCTTATAGGACCACTATCAATGTGTTCTTTCTTATAGGACCACTATCAATGTGTTCTTCCTTATAGGACCACTATCAATGTGTTCTTTCTTATAGGACCACTATCAATGTGTTCTTCCTTATAGGACCACTGTCAATGTGCTCTTCTTTATAGGACCACTATCAATGTTTTCTTCCTTATAGGACCACTATCAATGTTTTCTTCCTTATAGGACCACTATCAATGTTTTCTTCCTTATAGGACCACTATCAATGTGTTCTTCCTTATAGGACCACTATCAATGTTTTCTTCCTTATAGGACCACTATCATTGTGTTGACTCAGCCTTAATAGCGCCTGGGTGGTCTAGAGGTACAATGTTGGCCTCTGAAAAAGAAGGACCCGGGTTCAACCCACCTGTTGGGATGATGATCCTATCAACAACAATAAATTGCTAACACACTGAGGAGGAAAAGAAGAGATATATAAAGATAAAGACATTAAGTGAAGGCCAAAAGGTTAAGGGTCAAAGGTATATTGACAGAAGGTCAAGAGTTCTAAAATTAGGAGAGAGATGGACAGAAAGTAGTCTATCAGAATTGCCCATCAATGCAAGATTATAAATGTTAGAATTCTTTTGCATTCAACCATAGATACAGAGAGACCTGAAGATGAAAGTGAAATCTGTGATACACAAAACAAATACACATTACCCTTAGTTGGTGATACTGGTCTTGATCTTCTTGGTGACGGGCTCCGGGAGCGTGCCATGCCTGGGCTCTTGGAACGATGAATGCCCAAATGAGGTCCAATTGTACGATGCAAGGTGGAGACAATGCTGCTAAGTTTGAATTCTATTTCCCGCTTGACACTGTCCAGACGGGCCAGGGTAGCCTCAAGAGCATTAACTCTTCCTTCAGCACCACTTAGTTTCATCTGTTTAAAAAAAAAACCTGTTTCTGATGAAGGCCTGTGGTTGAAAAGTTTTCTTTTGTCTTTTTCTTTATCAGTTTAGTTGTCCAAAATAATTTTAATTTTTTTGTTTAAATCACAGTATTTAATTCAATGTTATTATCCTGCATTCCCAGAAAGCAAATAAATTCTCACATTTATTACCCTACTACATTATCACATATATTATCCAACTATATCATCATATATATTATCCTACTATATTATCACATATATTATCCTACTATATTATCCTACTATATTATCACTCTCTCAAATATTCTCTCTCAATATCCAAAGAAGAAGTGGAAAACATCTTGAGCAATATGAAAGCTGGAACAGCTCCTGGACCAGATAATATAACTAAAAAAAGAGATTGAAGCCATGGGTGATTTTGGAATAGAAATAATAACAAAAATATTGAATAACAATAACAAAAATATAAAAAATATTCATAGCCCTACCAAAGAAATCTGGTGCAATTTAATGTGATGATCATCGCACAATAAGCCTTATGAGTCACATGACTAAGATATTACTAAGAATTATCATAGGAAGAGAGCAAAACAAAATCAATTCAGAAATTAGTGATGAACAGTGTGGTTTTGTTGGAGGTAAAGGTACTAGCAATGCCATATACATCATAAGATCTTTAGTAGAAAGAGCCATAGAGATGAAAACAGATCTATACCTATTTTTCATAGATTACACCAAAGTTTTTGACAAAGTAAAGCACCAAGAAATAATCAAAATTTTAGAAGGCATAAACGTCAACAGCAAGGATCTAAGAATGATACAGGAAAAGAAAGAACATGTACTGACAACAAACAGCAACCTTGAGAGTGGAAAACCAATTGGGAATCTCTCAACAAATAAATCAAGGTGTTAGGCAAGGTTGTGTGCTGTCACCAGATTTATTTAATATGTATAGTAAAATTATTTTAAGATCCATAAAAGGGGCATGCCTGGAATAACAATTGGAGGTCATAATATAAATAATCTAAGGCATGCTGATCATACAGTCTTAATAAGAGTGAAAATGAGTTAACAGAATATTAGACATTATAGTGAAGGAAAACAAAAAGAAGGACTCAGCCTTAATAGCAAAAAGACAAGCAATGGTGGCAACGAAGAAAAAGACATCACCACAATGCACAATAAATACAAGTGGAACAATATTACAACAGGTAAATGAATTTAAATATCAAGGAACAATGCTAACCTCAGATGGTAAATGTACAACAGAGGTGAGATACAGAATGGCTCGGGCAAAAACAGCTTCCCAAAAAAATGAGGAAGATACTGTGTAATCCATTTTTTGACAATAGAAACAAGAAAAAGAGTTCTTAAATGTTATGTAGAGAAAATCTTAATTTATGGATGTGAATCATGGACAATAGGACAACAGACAAGAAAATCACTGGAGGCTGTAAAAATGTGGTTTTACAGAAGAATGTTCAGAATACCATGGACAGCTAAGAAGAGTAATGAAAACGTTCTGAAAAATGCCAAAGCAAAAAGAGAGCTCTTGTCAAAAATTAGGAAGAAACAACCATCATTTTTTGGCTATGCAATGGGAAGGGAAAAGCTGGAATATATTGTGACAACTGGAAAAATTGAGGGACAAAGAGATATAGGAAAGCAAAGAGAAAATATAACAGACAGCTTAAGAGAATGGCTAGAAGGTCACCAATAGAAATGATAAATAACTGTCGAGATCGCAAGTTGTGGAGAGACATGATCATCTACGCCAGCAGGCATGGTACTCGATGATGATGATATTATCACATTTTTTATTCTACTATATTATCACATTCCTACAAAATTACCAACCACAACAACCTTAATATCAAACAATTTGAGCCATCGGTATTATTACACTTTCAGCACCTAGGAACTGCCAAGAGTGTAACATATGATATTTCACAATGAAACCAAGGTGACGATCATTTTTAACTGATAGGGAGACTGGTTGGTCTCGAGGTAAAACACCGGCCTTGAGACAGAGAGGTTGTGGGTTCAAATCCCGGCTGTATCAGTTGGGATTTTTATTTATGATTTCTCTCTGCAGTGAGGCCCAGCTTGAAACGTCAATTACTCATCGACAGAAAAAATATGAGTACTTCCGAATACTGAGTTATCTGCCTGTGCAGCGAGGGACCCCTGTGTACACGACTGCCAGGGAAAAATGGATTAACACGCAAAATTCAGTTCCTATTCTCTAGTGAAGTACTTCATCAGAGATAAAAGCTGGCAAACACAAATTAAAAAAAAAAAAATACTGATTTAAAAAAAAAGTGGAAGACAGTGTGAAATAAGAGAAATGGGGGAATGGGAGAAAGTGAAAGAGAGAGAGAGTAGACAGCCAGAGAAAAAAAATTGATCAATGAATAATAAATGGGTAGCTTTCATGGGATGGTTGTGCTTAAACTTCCTGCACAAACTTGTACTATGTGGTGATATTTGGCCAACTGCAACATGCAGCATTCTCTCCCCGCATTAAAAGATGATAAAGATATAGTATAGTCCGATAAATTATTTCAGTGAGAGTAATCTCCCTTTAGCTGACATCACAACAAGACTACAGCAATTCTCAAATATCATTGAAAGTCACAAAATAATTTGCTTCTTGGTAAAGTTCGTTCTGGTTTAGTCCGGCAAATTAAAGTTTGCACGAGTAAAGAGCCCCTTGAGTAACATCCTACTTTATTCTGACCCCTAATTGTTAGGTTTAGGGTTTTATGATAAAAATAACCCTAACTCTAAA
Organism: Megaustenia siamemsis; assembly: GCA_032433765.1. NCBI lineage: Eukaryota > Metazoa > Mollusca > Gastropoda > Stylommatophora > Ariophantidae > Megaustenia > Megaustenia siamemsis. The sequence goes on from JAVIAB010000088.1 coordinate 10,854,606, forward strand.
CACTAAAATTATTTGCATTATTTGAAAACTACTGTAGTTTTGTTGTGAAGCCAACTAAGGAGAGATCATTTATTTTGCTTAAATAATGTACTGGACTAAACTGGGTCTTTACCCGCTTCTCAATTCAGGTGCTATTATTTCTTTTTATTAATTAAGCGTGGACACTTATGTGATATAACTTTGTATGTTCCAGTGTGCTTCCCCGATGAAATATGCCCTAATTTTAGATGAGTCATGTGACATATCAACTCAAAGGCACTTGTGCCTTTTAATTCACTTTTTTATGGACTTTACCCTCATGTTGTTTCTCATTTCTTTAGAATTAGAAGTCTTGTAATGACACATTGAAAACCACAGAATAAAGTGCAGTGTTTACTCAAAGGGACACTATTCTTCTGAACTGAAATAATTTATCAAACCAAAATTGACTTTTAGCTAAAAGTCTTTCTGAGTTTGATTTAAAGCACTTTATTTATTTTCTAAAAATTTGTTCAGACATAAGAGCTATCAAACAGTGAGGATACTTTTTAGAGTGGCTAGAGTTTAGACCATAAATTCATGAAAACAATACATTTCTCACTCCTGTCTTAGGTGTTACTGAACAATGATCATTTAGAAAGAATGGATATAGACACTTGTTCATACAAGTTTTTAATAACAATTTATTAGTATGCTTGTGATGCTGAATCTTGAAAGGATACTCACTCTTATCATCAAAATTTCTTTGTTGATCATCTCTCTGTTGTGGAGAAATTCTTTGTTATATAATATATAGTGCATGTATGTTTAAAAACACTTTCTCATAGATGACAAACAATAATCATTAACGTCTGTCACAGACAAAAGGAACACATCTGAAAATAGTCCATACCCTCAAGTCTGCAGCTTCGGCATTACTGTTTTCAAGAGCCAATTCCATGTTACGCCGATTGTCATCAAGCTTTCGTTCAGTTCTGCGACTATCCTCAAGTGCCAGTTGGTAATCTTTCTCCTTCATTCTGGCTTCATCAATCAACTCAGCCATTTTGCGCTGAAGATTGGCCAGGTCCTTGCGCAGTGCCTCACGGGATGCTTCTGTCTCAACAACCTGTGGATGGTGCAAAAGTTTATTTTTAAAACAACACAAGTTCAAAGTTAGCATATTCTCCAAGTATTATGTAATATCTATATCTACTGGAACAGTCATAATTTTTTGGCCATGTAATAAGAAGAGAAGAACTGGAATATATTGTAACAACTGGAAAAATTGAGGGACGAAGAGATAGAGCGAAGCAAAGAGAAAAAATAACAGACAGCTTAAGAGAATGGCTTGGCAGAAGGTCAACAACAGAAATGATAAATAGCTGCCGAGATCGAAAGTTGTGGAGAGACATGATCACCTACGCCAGCAGGCCCGGTACTTGATGATGATGATGATACCTACTGGGATTGGTTGGTCTTGAGGCAAGATGCCAATCTCGAGACAGAGAGGTTGTGAGTTCAAATCCCGGGTGCACCAGTTGGGATTTTTATTTGTGATTTCTCTCTGTGGCAACCACACCTGGTCACAGCAGCAAGGCCAGGTTTGAAATGTCAATTACTCATTGGTGGAAAAAATTAGAGTACCTCCAAAGATAGAGTTATCTGCCTGTGCAGCAAGGGACCCCTGTGCATTTGGCTGCAAGCGAAAAATGGATTAATGCACAAAATTCAGTTCCTAGTCTCTAGGGACTTCATCAGAGGTGAAAAAAAAAAATATATCTATGTGAAATAATACCAAGTTTAATTCTTTCACTATTGGACCAAAACAGCAGATTTTTTACAAAATAAAATATAGTATTACCCGGTTCTCTCATCCTCACAGCGTATGTAACAATGTTGTTGTAGTTTGTTTAATTTGTAAAAAACTGCAACAAATTATGTTCCTGTGAAGGTAAATAGCTGAACTATTGTAGCAGTACTCAAAAGTTACATCCTTCCTCAATTCTAACATTGTGACTTTCGACAGTGAATGAGTTTATATTTTAAAACATTGCTTGGGCCAAGATACCAGACAACACTTAGGCTGAAAGTGGCAGGCAACTCATAGCTGACTGCTTGCTTCAGAGCCACCAGCACCAACTGATTAAGGTTTTATTCCTTATGGTAGCGTCAGTAACAGACTATTGGCCAAATGAGTTGGGATAGAAAGGGAAGATAATCAGGTATCGAAAAATTTCATGCTGAAGAGGAACGTGTTAGACCAAATAAGCAAATACTGTAAAAAGTAAAGAGCCCCGTAATGCCAAGTGGCGTATAGGGAATATGGTGTTAGTGATCATAATTTTTATAGATTTTTATAGATAAAAGTGTATGCAGAAAAATAAAAAGAAATATGATAAGATTATACTAACCTTTTGTTTGAGATCAAATGAGGTCTTTCTGGCTTCCTCCTCTTTCTCTTCATCCCGACTAACACGAGACTGCAATTCTATGACTTCTTTATCAAGTTTACTGCGTTCTCCATCAAGCATTTTTACCTTAACAAGAAAGGAGGATCACATTTCAAGTGTGTGTATTTACAGTGTCATTATTTTCTGTATTATTTGTGTTTGTTCACTGAAACAAGGTCTTTATTTACAAGAATACAAGGGGGACTAAAAGCAGAGAATAAACATGCTCCAATAATATGAAGGAGATCCAGAGTAAGATGGACAAACAACATCAAAGAAATGTTTCAACAACATCAATTGACAATGAATGAAGTTACCAAAAGGACGAGAACCAGAACTTTGTATCTCCCTTAACACCCGAATGGGTAGAAGAGGAAGTGAAGAAAGAAAGACAGAAATATGACTATTTCTTCTTCAGTGCTCAAGTCTTTTGGCCATACAAACTTGATTCCTTGCCCTGTATATTGAAGGAGGCGTAGTAATGACATCATGACACAAGATGAGCTGGTCACATGGTCAGTACTTGTATGTTGCATGCATGTCCTGATTTTGCCCCTAAACCTGCACTGTGGCAAACACACCCCATCTTCGGAAGGTTGAATCTTGGTTTGACGTAGGCGTTTTCCTCTCGCAAGGTTGATGCCAGCCAAGGCTGTTTCACCAACTTTGCTCGTAATTTTACTCTTTTCTTTGCTGTACTTTGTCCTCCTTATAATACCTATTATTATTTTTAATTGTTTCCTTACCGATACAAGAGTTTTTGCTTTATTCTTCTCTGTCTTGTAAATAAGAGAGATTGAGAGATATAAAACTCTAGTTCTTGTTCTCTTGTCAACCTCAACCATTTTATATAATTGTTGAGATTCCTTAGTGATCTCCTCCATTGCATTCTGGGTCTGTTTCCATCTTCCCTTCTAGTATATTTCTTGTATAGAATGAGATCACAAAGCATTCTCTTTAGGTGTGCAAACCAATTTGTATTTTGATTGAATTAAATTGCCATTAATGTTTTTTACTGAATTTGTCTTTTCCATTTTATAAATGATTTTATCACTTAAACAGACAGCTGCCTTCATAAGAAAGTCCTACTCTGAATGAGTCATGATCGCAGAACAAGAAGAAATGATTTTTATTTTATTTAGAAATGCTAATGCATTAATCAGTATTTTTACATAATGTCAATCAAATTCAGGGTAAAAAGTAAGTAAAGTAAAGAGCCCTGTTACACCAAGTGGCGTATAGGGAATATGGTGTTAGTGACCATAATTTTTACAGACCCTCGGCATGCGATTTTTTGGGGTAATGTGGTTGGTATTACACCCGTGCCGCTTTACTTTCCCAGAAAAAAATCCAGTACCCATTAAAGGCTGGGTGAACCTGGAAGCCGTCAATCAGGATCAAACCCGACCTCTTGTCTTTTGTAGTACAGTTCACTAACCACTGAGCTATCGTGGCTCCCAAATCCAGGGTAGTGAACCACAAAATACCCAACATCAGAACTGGAAGAGGTTTGATCAAATGATGTTAATACCAGTCTTTTTCTTTCCTTCCTCATATACTTTCAGCATCAATGAGAAGAGAAAACATATCTTTTGTTTATGGGTTGGCCTCTTCTGTTGTCTTGTTTACAATATTTCTAGTATCTCTGCTGTCTATTTTGCAAATATCCTAGTTGTCTGTTGTTTTCATAGCCTTTGTTGATAGAAGTATGGACTATATTTAGCTATTTTACAGTTCTTTTGCTTGATTTGATAGATTTTGATGATAGAAAGAATTGCAAACAATTTTGGTGAAAATTATTTTTAAAAATAGCACTACTAGTCATGAACACATTAATGGTTTACTTGTCTACGCAATTCCTGCAGCTCACGGCGTGCCTCCAGACGTGCTTTCTCTACTTCACGCAGGTTGTTACGCAATTCTGCAGCCTCTTTCTGAACTCCAGACTTCTGCTCATTCATAACTAGTTAAAGAAAGAGTAAAAAAAAACAAGAATTCTCTTAAGTGTCTCTATAGTCAGTGTCATCTTTAACTAAATAAAAGACATGATCAAACATCCTTCTTTTGCTGTGTCCTTTTATCTGGAAATCATGTAAATTACTGATTTTCTGAGAAGAAGAACAATTTACCACAGAAGAAACTTTTAAAAGATGATATTTCCTAAAACAATCAAACAAGATCATTAATTTACAAAACGGGATTAAAATATCAGTTTGTCCAAGATGGCTCAGGAAGTACAATTTTCTTATAAGAGCATAATGAAACATTTTTAAGTGAAATGTTATAAGAAAAATGATTTCCCTTACAGAAATGGAGATAGGAGAAGAAAAAAATCATTATTCTTAGGATGAACTTCATGTTTAACTCATCAATGAAACCTCACCCCCAATTCTCTGTTTAGCCTCTTGGATGACTCGATTCATCTCTGTTTTATCAGCTTCCAGTTTCTTGACTATGTTCCTCAGTTCCTCTGCAGCTTTCTCTATCAGTTCTTTTTCTCTCACTTCTACACTGACAGCCCGTTTGGTTTCCACAATTTCCCGCCGTAACTGCTCTTTGACCTCCTCACCTGTTAGACAAGCCAATCAAAAACAGTTTCAGGGATGGAAGATTTAAGTCACAAAAAAGATTATCAAAAGACTAGTAATTCTTTCACATGAAAGAATAGTAACTAGAAGATAACTGAAGAACAATGAGTTAGAAATTCATAGCAAATCAAATAAGTGGACAAATAACACTCATAATAAAAAACAGATATGACGTTTAATACAAGAAAAGACCTATATTAAAACACAACATGTCTGCTAACTCTCTGTACTACCAGTGCCAAACATGAATGTTGGCAACAAAGAGAAGTGAAAGATCATATCAACTAAAATTATATGTCTTTGAAGAATACTATGAATAGTTTGGATAATTAAGAGACAACAAGAAATGAAGAAATTACAAAGTAGGATTAACATCAGTTCTGGGTGTTATATATCTGGATGAAGAAATTATAAAGTAGGATTAACATCAGTTCTGGGTGTTATATATCTGGATGAAGAAATTATAAAGTAGGATTAACATCAGTTCTGGGTGTTATATATCTGGATGAAGAAATTACAAAGTAAGATTAACATCAGTTCTGGGTGTTATATTATATCTGGATGAAGAAATTACAAAGTAAGATTAACATCAGTTCTGGGTGTTATATCTGGATGCAATAATCTAAATGGTCTAAACTTATAATATTTATTATCAGTAAACAACACACCATAATAAATATTAACACAAAGATGTGACAACAGAAGTGAGAGAAGATCTTCAAAAAGATGAATAAGCAAAATATCTGATGCCAAACAAAACACCCTGTGAGAAACACGGTCAAGAACACCCCATTTGATAGAGAGCAAGGCAGGCGCTAAATATTTTAATTTGACCATTATATCAGCACAAATAGAAAAAATACAAATATTAATCTCTATTGTTTACAAACAAAACAGGGGTGTACAATGTCGTACATTAGATCAATAAACTTTATGACTGCACAAGCACATCTTGCCAATACCTTCTCTGATTGCTCTATTAGCCTCAATCAAATCTCTCCTGATTGCATCTCGGGTCTCCTCCACCACAGTCAGTTGTGTTTTTAGTTCAGCAACTTCTCTCAAAGCTGCTTCCCTCTGTCTGCTCAATTCCCTGATTTGAGCAGTCAGTTCTTTGACCTCCCTTTCGTGTTTTTCCCTGAAGATATTATGAAACAAGAATAATGCATTAACACATTTTCTACAAAGGAGTTTAACATGCTGTGGTTGGGCCATTTTTCTAAATTTTTAAACAATTTGAAATAACAGCAAGAAAATTAATTAAAATGTATCTAAAACATGCAGTTTGTTCAGACAATTTGCTCAGGAAGTCAGAAAAGTTGACAACTGAAACTTTTGGGACATGTGGACACCAAAACCCTACTAAAAGTCATCTTGGGGGGAAATGTACAAGGTAGACTAGGCAGAGGCAGACCAAGACCAAAGGAAACGATAACATCAAAAATGGATAGATGAACCTATGATTACATGCACCACTACAATAAGAGACAGAGTAAAATGATGCTCCGAGGTAGCCAAACTTTGATTTGAAAACGGCACCCAGTGAATGAATAAAGCCACAATTATATAAATGCATTTGCTGCAAATGAAAAATAAAGAGTTGCATATGCCATGTACTTTCTACTATATTTTGTATAGATCTTTTTATTTCTTGTCTTCTATTAATAATGGCAGTTCTTCTGCTTTGTTCAAAGCATCATATGAATCATATGAATTTGATCAGCTGTCCTGTTGTGACGAAGAGGATAATTATGACATAAGATGAACCAGTCATATGGTCAATGCTCCCTCCTGTTTAGATTTGTATCCTTAGAAAATTATTTTGGCCTCAACTGGTATTTAAACCTGAACTTTCTGGTCAGCTGGCTAGTGCACTAACCACAACTGCACTGAGCTCTCAAAGGCACGATAAATATTTAAATATCCCTCCTATTTGTGACTTTAAAATAAATACATGAACAAGAAAACACTTCTTACGTTGTCTCTTCAAAATCAGCTCTGAAGTTCCTCAGTTCTCCCTGAAGGGAACTAATGCTGACACGATACTGCTCCTGCTGGGCCTGAGTCTCACGTTTCAAGCGCTCAAACTCAACATTTGCCTGGACAAGATCATTAGCTAAGGCTGCATTCTTCTCCTGGAGAGTTGTCTTTTCTTGATTCATCAGAGAAATAATCTAAAATATTTACGAGCAGAAATTAAAATAAATGTCTTTTTTAATTAATTAATTAAAATACCAAATATAGATAAAAATCAACATAAATATTTAACAGAAAAAAAAAATGCAATATAAGTTATGACCAAACATAATTTATAAGTGACAGTATAGATTTCAATTATATGTATTAGTTACAATTATCCTGATCTTAAATTTTACATAAAATCAGTCCCTGTATGTCCTCTTCCACTTTCTCCTGTATCCTATATTTATTCCTCTCTGCATTATCTTTATTGTCTCTTCTGCCCCCCCCCCCCCCCATGTATTATATTTTTACTTTAACCCTAGCGGTCCCTTTCTCCTTTCTTGCTGTTTGGCTTCATTTTGGCCCCAAGATAATACCTGTTTTATTGGCTATTATCACATGACCAACAGGCACATGGATCCTGGTCCCTTTCACTCTTCCTGTCATTTGGATCCCACAAGTTTATTGCCTCACATCACCATGCTGAGATAGGTACTAGTAGTTAGTGTTTATGTTTGTATTGCTTTTTGTTGTCTTGTATCTGATGAAAGCTTTTATAGAAATATCATAATTTGCCTCATCTCTCTACAGCTTTAGCTGCTTAATATACATTTTAATGTTTATTTATCATGTATGTTCTTGTTGTTTCACAATTATAATTGTGTACATCATCATCATGTACTTGCCTAAGTGATAATGACTCTCCACCACAGTTGTTTATCAATTCTACTATTGACTTCCTATAATGCCATTCTCTTATTCTGCCTGATAACTTTTATGTTTTCCTCTACCTCTTTTTTCCTCTTCTTTGTGGAGATGTCACAATTTGTCCCACTGTTTCTTTCATATTATATGGGGGGGGGGGAACTACTTTCTCCTGATGTTATTAATCAACTTTACTTTCACCTTGGCCTCTTTAAGAATATACTCATTATCTTTTTTACAGGTCTATAGTATTCTCATCATTCTTATGTAAAGCTGTGGCCTCCAACCATTTTCTTGTCTGTTATTCAATTATCCAGGATTCATTTCCTTCATTTTCTAACTGTCATTGCCAAAGCATGGTTACGTAATACTTTCTTTTTCATCTGTTATTATCCTAATCATATAAAAATGGTAATGATAGAAATGGATTCTAAAGCCAATTCTTGATCCTTCCTGTGCAGTTAGACGTCGTATAGGACTTTTTTCACCACCCATCTCTATTCTGGGCGAGATGTTTGATCTTATCTAATGAGTCTATGCCTGCCAACTTTGTTTCTCTTATAAGTGTTCTTTTTAGTGTCTCTTTAGGTCTTCCTTTTTTTTTCTGTATCCTGATGATTCCCATAGAAGAGCCTCTTTTGGAATTCTCTTGTTGTCTCTTCTCAGCACATGTCCGACATATGTCGATCTTCTTCGTCAATTAGATGTTCAAACAACCCTTTCTAACTCGGTGAATAATGCTATGAGGTAGCTGAGCATACTTATGGATTTACGGCAGCTGTAGCAATAGACAATGTAACATGTCTGATCCATGCAGTCAAATTTCATCTCATAAATCAGCCTGAGTCAGGAAATCTGAGTCCCCATGTCTCTCCTAGTGTAAACACACAGCTGTGTGTCACAATTTCAAAGAAAATACTATTTTTAGAGCTAATATTACAATTAAATGGTAGTAATGTTTACTAGATTTGATAAAAGATCTATGCAAGAATTGAGACTGCTAGAAAGAAAATTTTGAAACAGGGAAAGAGTATCTGAGTCTATGCCCTATGGGCCGACTACGGCTCAAAAGTTTGATAGATAGAATAGATAGATAGAATTTTTACTACGATATTGTAAACACATGCGTCACAGATAGGTATTGTCATCTAGGGTTAAATATTGAATACACTATTTCTTCAATCCTAGTTACCTGTACAATTTTGCAACTTTCCGTAAAAGACAAAATCAACATAAACATGGATTCTATCTATCTATTGTCCTTTCGAGCTGAAGACGGCACAGGGCAGAACCACAATCTCAAAAACAGAAACCTTGCTTGGCAAAATGGCACATATTGCAGAAATCACTGCTTGTAAAATCTATGGCTCTGTTTCCAAAACTTTACTTTTTACAATGACAGCTTGTCAAGCCATCGATCAACCTCCTTAGTCGCTTCTTACAGCGTGCCCGGAAGGTCATAGAGTTACTATTCTTTACTTCCCTCATAATGAGGCCCCGGTAACACACTGGTGTAAACATTGATTACTACTACATTATTGTTAACAAACCTGCTGCTTCTCATTCTCAGCCACCAACAGAGCGTCATCTCTATCCCTCTGTAAACAGGCCAACTCCTCAAGAAGCTCTTCTTTTTGCTGCTCAAAAGTGCTTGTCATGTCTTCCTTTTCTTGGTTGTGTTGATGAATCATCTGCCCTCTTGTGCTGTCAAACTCAACTCGCTGACTGTCCTGTTCATAGCAAATAAACTGACATTGTATATTATGGTAGGTAGCCTTATAGTGTATCATATTAGGGAAATGTGACTTTCTATTCCATTACCCTTTGTAAATCAGGTGACTATTTACATCAACAAGAATGTGTTATATTATGATAGTGTATGTATATTTACGGGAGCCGTGATAGCTTAGTGGTTAGTGAACTGGACTACAAAGGACAAGGGTTAGGGTTCGATCCCAACCGACGGCTTCCGGGTTCACCCAGCCTTAAATGGGTACCGGATTTTTCTGGGAAAGTAAAGCGGCGCGGGTATAATACCGACCACATTACCCCGAAAATCATGTGCTGCAGGTCTGTAAAATTTATGGTCACTAACACCATATTCCCTATACGCCACTTGGCGTGACGGGGGTACTTTTTTTTTAAAAAATGTATATTTACATAATACATGGTTCATTGAGTGTGAAACTGAATAAGTTGTACTAAAGATTGCATGTATGACAGAAATCATTGTGTCTCTGGTGTGGCAGAGTAGTAACCATGAACTAACAAAAGATGGTGTTGACATGTCTGCGGCATGTACTGTACCATATTTTAGTGCCACAGCACTAAAATGTACCGGAGCACAAATCTTGACCAGTTTAGCCAGTCACAAAGAGGCCTGGTGCTTCTGTTTCTGGGTACGTCACCCTCATTATATGACTGTACATATTTCTTACTTATTTCCTTCTGTTGTACTTGTGCATTGTGTTTCTTCATATGTCTCTTGATCTCATTTAATATCAATGATGTGATTGACTGACATCACAAGATTTAGACATTTATCAATTGAGCTCAATGCAGTTATATCACTTCTAAGAGAGTCTAACCTGCCAGTACTCTGTTTTATTGAATAATCCATAGCAAAAAGTTCATGGAATTTACTACAAATCTCATACTGAATCTCTCAGAAATCACTTTGCCCACTAACATTACTACAAACGACTCACTACACCATCATTCTTCTATCTAATGGGTCTAACCCAGTCTATGTTGACTTACACTGTCCTTTTGGACCAAAAATATAGTTTTCTCATCTCTAAGCTTCTACTCTTCTTTACTCTGTTAACTAGTTCTCTGGTTGTCCTACTTTCTCAACTTGTGCTCTAGTTTGGAGCCTAATATATATTCTCTCTCTCTATGTAACCCATCTTCTAGATATTACACACTTTTGTTCTGCTGTCACAAGCATCTTGCTTCTATCAAGCTTGGGAGAGAGATCTGACGTTTATTGTTCAGCTCGCACCTCTGACATCACCTTTGTGACATCAAAACCTAGCTCTTTCATTGGCTCATTAAAATGATCATCCAATTCTAACCTTGACTCTTCCTGAACATCCAATTATATGCTTAAGTTTCAACCTAAATCCTTAATTATTACATTACCATCTTAAAACAACAGATACTTCTAAATTATACTACAACAGATAAACAACAGATACTTCTAAAATATACTACAACAGATAAACAACAGATACTTCTAAAATATACTACAACAGATAAACAGATACTTCTAAAATATACTACAACAGATAAACAGATACTTCTAAAATATACTACAACAGATAAACAGATACTTCTAAAATATACTACAACAGATAAACAACAGATACTTTGTAAAATATTCTGGAACTCACTCTTTCCCTAGTAAGCCTCTCTACATCCTCTTCATGAGCTTGCTTCTCCTTTGTAAGCGCCAGCTGGGAATCTCTTGTCAGCTGCTGAATTCTTTGATTCAAACCATCCTTGACATGCTCAAACCGCTCAAAGTCAATCACTTTCTCATTCTCAAGACGAGAAATTTCAGCTGCATTTAAAAACAATAGTTATTTAACCCAAAAATGTTATATTATATTCAAAAGCCAAATATATCATATTTATATGTCAAATGTATGCAAAAAATCTTAAATGTATCCATTTCAAATCTCTAATTTATATGTAATTTAAATCTATATTATATCTATTAAATAAACAAAACTCTCTAGTAAATAATATATTTTAATAAGTCAACTGTCTATAATATCTGCATAGGTTAAAACTATAATATATCTATAAATCTAAATAAAAATATATCCACAGGGAATGCCAAATTAATTTTAACGCAAAGAAAATCATGACAATTATAGACATAAATTGACTTAATTTAGAATTAAAGGTTTATCAAAAACATGAAGAGGACAGAATCAAACCTACACTGCAGATTTTCTTTCTTGATAATCAGTTCCTGGTTCTCTCCTTCTAACTGAGACTTTCTAATCTCCAGTTCCCTGACATGTTGTTGTGTCTCACAGAGGACACTCTCTAGACTGTCCTTGTCAGCAGCGTACGCAGATATAATCTCCCCTTGCTGTCTGTTTTCTCTCTCACATGCTGTAACCTGCACAAAGAATCAAAGAGGGCACTGATATTATCATGTTAACCCTTAATTACAATACCTGTCTGTAACTCTCTCAGTTATGAAACCACAGTAAAAATTACTCCCACTTAAATTTAACATTATGTGCTCTAAAAAGAGTAATTTCTCTGAACTCTTGACACAGTCCCGTGTTTTCACACTAGGAAATACACAGGGACTCGAAATTCTCGGCTCAGTTTGACATAAGATTTGAGTTTCATCCACATGGATTGGACGTGTTAAAATGTCTATCAGTATAGTGGCCGTAAGTCTATCAGTATGTTCGGCGACTGCATAGTGTTATTTGTTGTGTTTCCAAAGTCACAAAAGGCAATTTGATGTTTGTAGACGACCAGAATATTTTCCTGGTCACAGCAAAGGCTAATTTCTTGAAAATTTGTGATTTTTTCCACATTAAACGATGGATCTCACGATCTCAAAAAAAAAAAAAAAAAAGGAATAATAAAAAATTCCAACATCAATGGAAACAAATCAAATACTCAGGGTCACTGGAAGTGCTAATTAGGAATGGAAACAAATAAAACACTCAGGGGTCACTGGAAGTGCTAATTAGGAATGGAAACTATTCAAACACTCAGGGGTCACTGGAAGTGCTAATTAGGAAGGTACACAGAGGGGGTTAATGTTTGAACATGGGAAAATGTCAAATTTGTTAGGAATTTGTGTTTTGATGCAGTAAATTTTACTACGGTATCGTAATCTAGGTATCCATAGATAACGTTATCTAACTGTGACTCACAATTTCATGATTCGCCATTAAAAAATTACAATCACTTAAAAATAACATTTTGAGTTTTGAAAATCAAACTTTCTTTGAACTTTTGCTACACACCAAGTGTGTTTACACAAGATGAGACACAGGGATCAGATGCTCTAATAATTTCCTGATTTACTGTTGATCTCTGCCTGACAACCACATGGTTCACAGCTACTGGAAGGTGTTACGTTGTCTATTCACATGGAGACCGTCAGTTCAGCCCATATGTTCCGTGACCTCTTCACATTGTTCTCTGACTATCCGGTGTTACAAGTGTTTCTTTGATGTCATGCCGACAGCCAGGGAGATTTTCCCCATCATTGGAAAATAAAAGGGAAAAAAACAAATTTCTTGAAAATTTACAGAATTTTAAATTTAAAAAACAGGTGCGTTTTTACGATACCATAGTACTTTTTACAACATGAAAGAAAAAAAAATCAAACATCAAAGGAAAGAAATCAAACACTCTGGAAGGTCAGCGGAAGTGATAATTAGGAAGGTTGCGGGAGTTTATTACCCATGGAAAACTTGAATTAAAAATTTTTTTTTTTTTAAATGCACTTTGAAAGTGGAAATTTTTATGACAAAATCATAATTAAGAGTTAATACAACTAATGATCTCATCCACAAATATGAAGAGAAGATGGACATATGTCAGACTTGTGATAAGAAACGGCAACAAAAGAACTTCAAAATTGGCTTTTATATGGGAAACCTACATCAGGACAGAGGAAAAAGAGGAACCTTGAGAGACACTGAAAATATTACTGATAGGAGAAGCAAAGCTTGCAGGCATACACTATATATACATTATAAGTTTAAATATCTCACTCAGAACAGTACTATGAGCCCCTACTACAAGCTGGAAGAATATAGATCAAGATCACCTTAATTACAAGCAACAAATCCATTAAGTCACCCACTTCCCTGACAATGGATTTACTTTTATCAAAACTAATCAAATAAAGAATGCTGGGAAATAAATTAAACTATGTGCAGAAAGTTACAATTTGTGAGATGTAACAATTTTGGAAGATAAGAAAGGAAAACAATGTGCAACTAGATATCTGCTTCAATAGCAAGGTACTCATCCTTTATTGGCAGTTATGGACTTAAAACATGAACTACCTGAACCACCAGTTCTCCCTTCTCCTGAGTCAAATTCTCTTTTTCCTTGATCACACGCTCGAGAACTGCTTGCAACTTTTCCAGCTCTCTCCTGCCTGCCAACAGCTCATCAGCCAGGGCATGCTTCTGTCTGGAGAGCTACAGATGGCCATATTATTATGTTCATGTTTATGGTATTTTAACGGTTTAAATTATTTTTAAGCTAAGCAACAAGGAATCATTTCTGAAACAACAAAACTGAGACAAAAAATTTAACATTTTTTATTATATTTTTTTCCCCCTCCTTCTTCTGTACCCCTATACATCAATGCTATTAATTATATTTAATATTTATGATTAATCATAATAAAAAATTCATATATATATATATTTAACAAATCAAATATACTATCCATGCATCATTACGCATGCGAAAACTGGAAAACTACCAATAGAAAATAAATTATATGCATTTGAAAATAAAGGCCTCAGTAAAATACTTTGTGTACTATAAAATGAATTCAGAACTAGTGTAGAAATAAAAGAAATGACAAAGCATCTAAAAATATCAACTATAATCAAGAGAGGGTGGTTTATATGTTGGCCATGTGATGAGAAGAGACAGCAAGAGAATCTCAAAGCAAACCATCAAATGGGAACCAGAGGGTAAAAGAAAAAGAGAAAAAAATCTAATGAAACACTAAAAATAACACTGAGGCAAAAGGCAACAACAGCAGGCATCACCTCCCTTGCCAAAATTAAGTGACTTGCCCAGAACAAGAACTTATTGCAAGATGGTCCTGTGCAAGATCTGACACTTGATAACAAATATCTTTGGACAAGGAGAGGTCTAGAATTTCTGCCATAGGTGTTGTCTTCGACTCAAAAAGATGTTATATTTAACAAATAAATATGTTAAAATATTTTTACAAATAGATACCAAAATATATTTCTTTATTTCATTTTGTTAAACATTATTTCAATATAAATTTTTCTTTGAAATATCTTTCCATACAGAAGTTTTTTATCGATGCAACGGAAGATATTTCAGAGGCAAAATTGTTTGTGGTTTTAAGAATCAATCTACATATTTATCAAACACATGACATATTATACATGAATTTTTAGATAATTGAACAAGGTATTAGATTTCACCATTGCCAAAAATATATGATACAATACATGTAAAAAGAATTCGGTTTGATGACGGTTCACACTAATCATATTGAGAGTAGCACACTAATCATATTGAGAGTAGCGCACTATGCAGCGCAAAGTACGTGGCCGAAATCGGCGTGACGCAAAGTGTAGCGAAACATAATGAAAGAGTTAAATTTTATATATGTGTAGAAAAAGACTTCATTATTGTTCAGAACAAAAGTATGAATAATTGCCTGGACCGTTAAGAGTTAAGAAATATAAAGAAGTTTTTATAATCGAAAACAAATTATCTGATTAAACCAATTCTGTTTGTAACATTTTCATTTATAGACCATCTATTCTCTGAGTGAAGCTGAATCTCTATTTAGTTGTAATTAAAGAATTCCTCCAAAGACAAAAAAAATGGTATGAGAGATGCAACTTACAACATTGAGCTGGGCAATAAGTTCTTGCTTGTCTCTGGTTAGTCCAGCAGCCTCATCCTCCAATTGTTGCCTTGTCATCTCGGATAACTCAAGGGTATGATTCAGACCTTTAACCACAAAATACATCACATTAAAACATCACAGAGTGTGAGCTAAGAGAACCATCGGCAAGCAAAGAATACACCATTGAGAGAAAGAGAGGGAGAGAGAGAGGGGGAGGAGAGAGAGAGAGAGTAAGAGAAAGATGATGTTGTCCACCCAGAGAGCAGTCCTGTCATCTCGGACAACTCAAGGGTATAATTCAGACCTTTACCACAGACAATAAACATTGCTGAAAAAATCACAGCACTTGAGCTATGAGAAACATCAGTAAGCATTGATTTCACCATTGAAAGAGAGAAAGAGAGAGAGAGAGAAAGGGAGAGAAAGATGATGTTGTCCACCCAGAGAGCAGTCCTGTCATCTCGGACAACTCAAGGGTATAATTCAGACCTTTCCCACAGACAAGTGACATTTTGTATACTGAGTGATTCGATGAGCATGATAAAAAAAGTGGAGGCGGGCTTTGTACGCATGCAATGGGTAGAGTCGTTGCAGAAATCCAAAATACGTAAGGTCACCTTTGTCTATGTCCCTGGACATGCGGGAGTACGGGGAAATGAAAGGGCGGACAGGTTGGCTAGCTGCGCTGTCGTTGAGGACGGGCAACCAATGGATTGGGCGGACATCATCAATGCCCTCCGAGATGTGGGAAGAGCACAGGACTTCGACAAACACAGATCCACGTCACTTCTTCGGATGATGGAAATGGGAGTTAAGTTGGGCACAGCCAGAAATGAGACACTTAGTGGCCATGTAAGAAGACTTATCAACCAACATAGAACTGGAGTCATCAGTCGCTGGACACTGAGGGAATTGCTGAGGAGGGGATCTGAGCACCTATGGACATGTTCGGAGTGCAATGATGATGACCCGCAAATAACTCAAATAAAGTGTTCGTCTACTGATTGTTCCCATCCTGTATTAACTGACCATGTTGTGTTCAATTATTTTTCTGATTGGACACAAATGGTGGTCACTTCCAGCATATGTTATGACGCTTTCACATTTCTTACAAAATGAAGTAAATTCACTTCCAACTTCTTTGAAATATCCTCATTGGTGGTAAAATCATGAAAGACTACTGAAAAAGATGGCAGCCGTTGCCATAGGCCGCTTTAGAGAGTGCCAACACTAAAACAGTTTTTGTTTTGATTGCTTTCAATGTGTTTTTTTTAATTTATTCGAATGAATTGGAGTTGGAAGTAACAGTGGGCACACTCTTTACTGGAGTAAGGAAGTGACTGTGCACTCTCTATTCAATGGAAATCGTTTGGAATCGTCGCCTGTGTGCCAAGATTAGTCAACCATGTCAACAGAATTTGTCACTCTACTTTGGTGGAAGCTATGACATGAAGAAGCAGATATGGGGAATTCGCGACTGCAGTGATACTGATTCCATGAACAGAACAGAACAGAGCCATTAAAAAAATGATGAGTTCTGTAGCAAGTGTGACACTTTATACTTCATTCCCCAATGATATTGCAGGACTTCCTTTATCTTTTTTAACCAGCATGGTATGTACCCCTGTCACTATGGTATGTACCTATGTAACTATGGTATGTACCTATGTAACTATGGTATGTACTTATGTAACTATGGTATGTACCCCTGTAACTATGGTATGTACCTATGTAACTATGGTATGTACCTAATGCACATTCTGTTGAATAATAGTGAAAACCTGTGAAGGTGTCCTAGTTGTAATAAAATCAATTCATCAAATCTATTGACTGATCAACTAATCTGACCAAGTGACAAAATGATAAAACATACTGTAGTTAATGTCAGACAGTAAATTATACAGACAGATACAGACTAAGGGCAGCAACACATTTTGTAATCACAATAAAAAATATAGTTGGTCACATAAAATAAAAATGATACCAACCATGTTTCTCCGTATCCAGATCCATCTTCTCCTGCTCCACTCTCACAAGCTCCTCTCTGATTCCCATCTTCTCCTGCTCCAGGGCTGACTTCTCACCACACAGCGAGGCTTTCTCTGCTTCAAGCTGTGTAACAAAAATAAGATTCCAATTTATTGTCTGGCTCAAAATAGCAACCACCAGTCTATGCCTCCGTATCCAAAATGATATGACAACAAAGCACATCTCACAGGATTGGTCTCCAGCACATAGACCTGAGGAAGTCAATGCGGCCCATGCCCACTTCCCTGGAAGGAAAAAATCTACGGTGCATCCAAATCAGTGAAACAGACAACAGCCTTCATAAGAGAGTCAGGAATCCTAGTCTGAATGAGTCATGATCGCAGAAGAAGAACCTTCTAACTCAAAATGGAGCACAACCTTCCATCTATAGAAGATAATATTCCAACAGCCAAGAACATAACACATTATTCCTGGTAAGAATTGAGCACACTCTTATATCTAAGATGAGACCACAAGCTTTCACCTAAGCTCAGAACAATACTCTTACAGCTAGGATAGAGCACACTTTTACAGCTAGGATAGAGCACACTCTTACAGCTAGGATAGAGCACACTTTTACAGCTAGGATAGAGACCACTCTTACAGCTAGGATAGTGCACACTTTTGCAGCTAGGATAGAGCATACTTTTACAGCTAGGATAGAGCACACTCTTACAGCTAGGATAGAGCACACTTTTACAGCTAGGATAGAGCACACTCTTACAGCTAGGATAGAGCACACTTTTACAGCTAGGATAGAGCACACTCTAACAGCTAGGATAGTGCACACTCTTACAGATACAATAGAGCACACTCTTACAGCTACAGTAGAGCACTCTTAGAGCATCACCTCCTGAGAACATAAAAATAGAACATTGTTTCTGGAACAAATCAACAATAGCCTGAAATACCACTAGACAGCATGGGATTAAAAAGTGAATGTCTGCTAAATCAAACACTAACCAACTAAGGCTACATTATTAGCAGGGGAGAGGCAAATAATTGTACACATAACCCCACTACTGGCTCCCTACACTATGTTATGCTCCACACCTTCTTCTTCTATCCTTCCTCCATTGCTATTGGCATCGAGGGGAGATACAATCTGCAATTCTTTGCTCTTCTGTTGGCCTCTTCTGGTGTTATCCCTCCTAGTGATTCTAGTATTCCCTTTATCCATCCCTTTCTCGGTCTTCCTCTTAATCTGGCATTTTTGTAGCGTTTGTTTATGGCTCTTCGAGTCATTGTTAGTTCTTTTTGTCGTGTTATGTGGCCAAACCAATTTATCTGTTGTTTCTTTATGTAATCGATGGCTGGTTTAATTTCGAGTTTAGGTCAGTGTTTCTTACTCTGTCCTTTAAGCTGTTTCCTGTCATTCTTCTGACACATTTCATTTCGGTGGTTGTTATCTTTCTTATTGTTGATCGTGATTGTTTCTCCATTATTTTGGCTCTGTGCACTGTTGTGTGTATGTTATCAATTAAAGGTTATAAACATTGTGCCATGTAAGGAAACTAAATTAAGTTTAACATCGTGCAATGTATATAATCCAACTTAGAGGATTTGAAGGTCACTGTCTTAAAAAGATTCAAAACATCCTTCAGGATAAACATTATATGAACAAAGAAGTTGCCAAAAGATCAAGCATTAACAATATAAATCAAGAAGTGAAAAGAAGACAGAAATGATGAATGGAGTGAACCAGGCATCCACACCTAGCATTAACATGGACACCACCTAAATGAAGAAGAGGTAAATCACTGGGGACATGGTAATTAACCATACATGATGAAATGACAGAGGCTGACAAGTCCTGGTGAGAGTTGTCCATGCTTGCTCCAGACCGTATTGGGTGGAGATCGCTTGTGGGTGCCCTATGCTCAGACCAAAGTTTATAGGACTAAGAATGTAAATAATAAATTACGACCAAAGTTCAGAGGATTAAGAATGTAAATAATAAATTACGACCAATGTTCAGAGGATTAAGAATGTAAATAATAAATTACACTCAACACCAAAGTGATATAAAAAAAAAACAATTAAATTTAACTGCAGTTCTATTTAAAAAAACAATTAATTACTTTTAACAACACTGTACTATGTAAAAAGACAAATCAATTATGTTTACCAGTATTTCTATGTCAAAAGACAAATCAATGATGTTTAACAGTATTATGTTCACGTAAGAAATAAGTTAATTTTAATTTAACAACACATCTATTGACATGTTACATTTGTCTTATGAAAACAAGTATGCCTTATTGAATGTACCTATCTGTGTTATGTCTATTTATGTTATTCTTTCCAGTGCAACTTTATACTATTTTAACATTTGTAGGTGAAACAAATGAAAGAATTCAATTACTTAGGTGACACCGTGACATATAACAACATGCAAGCAACAAAAATGGACTCAAGATGTAACAAAGTTTATCAAGTTATGGACAGATTTCACTACTGTCTAAGTAACATTATAAGCAAAGCAAACTATCTATAAGACAATCTTTATCCCAATGATTTGCTACCAGTGCCAGACAAGGACCTTAGACTCAAGAACTATTACCAAAATAAGCACCCACAGAAACGAAGTGTGTCAGACACATGACAGAAAATAACCTCAGAGAAGATCAGAAACAAAGAGTTATGAAAAAGACTAGGAACGGAACCAGCTGTTGAATACATAAAGCGACAACAGATCAAGTGGTCCAGACATGTGATAAGACATAAAGAACTAAATCTATTTCGAGTTACCAACAAATGATATGAGAACACCAGACCAAGAGGCTGACCAAGAAAATGGGGGATAAACAGAATACTAGAAACACATAAGCAGAAGAGGCCAATATAAGAGCAAGAATCCGGAAACCATCTCTCCCCTCGATGCTGAATGAGAACAAAAGAAAGAAGTAGATGAAACAAATGTATGAAATGAAAATATGTAAATAAAGAAAAAAGACCTGCAGGATGATCCTGTTGAGCTCAATCTTATCCTGGCCTAAACCCTCGTTGATGGCCTGTAGTTTCAGTAAGGCATCTTTGAGGGCTGCTTCTTCCCTTTTGAGCCGGTTGATTTCCATCTCTAGTTCTGCCTTCTGAAGTTGTGATCTTGACAAGGTGTCATCTACATAGTAAAAGAAACAAAGATGTGATACAAGGTATTGTCTTCAAAAGTATACAAACAAAAATGTCATACAAGGTATTATCTACACAGGATAAACAAAATAGTCATACAAGGTATTGTTAACACAGGATAAACAAAATAGTCATACAAGGTATTGTTAACACAGGATAAACAAAATAGTCATACAAGGTATTGTTAACACAGGATAAACAAAATAGTCATACAAGGTATTGTCAACACAGGATAAACAAAATAGTCATACAAGGTATTGTTAACACAGGATAAACAAAATAGTCATACAAGGTATTGTCAACACAGGATAAACAAAATAGTCATACAAGGTATTGTTAACACAGGATAAACAAAATAGTCATACAAGGTATTGTCAACACAGGATAAACAAAATAGTCATACAAGGTATTGTCTACACAGAATAAACAAAACAGTTATGCAAGGTATTGTCTACACAGAATAAACAAAAATATCATACAAGGTATTGTCTACACAGAATAAACAAAAATATCATACAAGGTATTGTCTACACAGAATAAACAAAAATATCATACAAGGTATTGTCTACACAGAATAAACAAAATAGTCATACAAGGTATTGTCAACACAGAATAAACAAAACAGTTATACAAGGTATTGTCTACACAGAATAAACAAAACAGTTATACAAGGTATTGTCTACACAGAATAAACAAAACAGTTATACAAGGTATTGTCTACACAGAATAAACAAAACAGTCATACAAGGTATTGTCTACACAGAATAAGCAAAATAGTCATACAAGGTATTGTCTACACAGAATAAGCAAAATAGTCATACAAGGTATTGTCTACACAGAATAAACAAAATAGTCATACAAGGTATTGTCAACACAGAATAAACAAAATAGTCATACAAGGTATTGTCTACACAGAATAAACAAAAAACAGTTATACAAGGTATTGTCAACACAGAATAAACAAAATAGTCATACAAGGTATTGTCAACACAGAATAAACAAAATAGTCATACAAGGTATTGTCTACACAGAATAAACAAAACAGTTATACAAGGTATTGTCTACACAGAATAAACAAAATAGTCATACAAGGTATTGTCTACACAGAATAAACAAAACAGTTATACAAGGTATTGTCTACACAGGATAAACAAAATAGTCATACAAGGTATTGTCTACACAGAATAAACAAAACAGTTATACAAGGTATTGTCTACACAGGATAAACAAAATAGTCATACAAGGTATTGTCTACACAGAATAAGCAAAATAGTCATACAAGGTATTGTCTACACAGAATAAACAAAATAGTCATACAAGGTATTGTCTACACAGGAAGAGAAATAAAAATGTCATACAAGGTATTGTCTACACAGAATAAACAAAATAGTCATACAAGGTATTGTCTACACAGAATAAACAAAATAGTCATACAAGGTATTGTCTACACAGAATAAACAAAATAGTCATACAAGGTATTGTCTACACAGGATAAACAAAATAGTCATACAAGGTATTGTCTACACAGGAAGAGAAATAAAAATGTCATACAAGGTATTGTCTACAAAAGAAGAGAAATAAAAATGTCATACAAGGTATCATGTACAAATGAAGAGAAAAATGTGGACAGTCAGTGAATAACTAAATAAATTCAAGATTAAAACTCAAGCTACACAACTAGCAATGCCCAGAATGCTACACATACTTCTTCTATGCAACACATCATAGCAGTAGGACCCAACAAAAAATAAATAAATAAAAGAAGAACAAGTGAAGAAGTCAGAACAAACTTACTCATCTCTTTATTCTGACCATCCAACACCTCCTTATCTAGAAGAGCTCTGTTAAGAGATTCCTTGGTTGCTAAAAGTTCCTCCCTTACAGAAGACATCCTTTGCTCCAGCTGCTCAATCACTCTTTGGCTGAAGGCAAATAATAATATGTCATTATATGACACCTGCTATGCGACAGATGACCTACATTTACAAGGATTAGTTTGTTACTGATCAGAAGGATCTGGGTTCAATTCTCAGAAGCAGCAGATTTTTTTTTCAGACTGACAAGCTCTGGGGATCACCCAGCCTCTAAAAATAGGTACCAAAGATTTTCTGGAAAGTAAAAACAGCCTGGAATGAAGCCGACCACATCAACCAAAAATATGCTTTTTAGTCACGAAAAAAAAGGTCAATAACACCATAATTTCCCAAACATGTTGCAAGACATGGAGGGAATAATTACAATTTCTGTTACTATTTACAAGGTACAGTACTGACATGGATGAACTGAGGCTCGTAAGCTGCTTATGTACAGAAATGGGAATGTCAAGAACATTATCATTTTATAGAAGCTGCATGTGGAAAGTTCTCAGAAAATTTTTATCAAACAAAATCAACAAGGAGAATTGTATCAAAGAGGAGATGTACTCAGTGATAACAGACAGGTGTTATAGCTTATATGTCATGTAGTCTGATGAGATCTTGAAACAATAAGAACAGCTATGCAATGAACTTAAGAAGAGAATGAAAGAGATACAGGTCAAAGACAACCTGGTAGATAATGGAGATAAACAGTGTGAGGAAGACTTGGGTCATCCTGTAAAGGATGGCCACAAACCCACACCAAATGGAGGAACTTTGTTGCTATCCCACTAGATGTATCAGCCATGTGTTGTTTTATGATTAAAAAAAACAAAATAGAAAATATGGGAAAAGATTATTGTGAATGGCTAACCCAAAACACAACTTTGAGCTTGTTTTTAGAGGAATATATGAGATATATATAGATCCAAGTTTTCCCCTTACATCACCTTATCTATCCATGAGTTGTTTGATGCAGCTACTGCTTAAACTCTCAACATACTTTAGCTCCTGTAGACTCTATAGTGCTATTTTACTTTGTTTACTTGTCAGTGTGTTTTATTTAATTATTTGGAATATTTTTGGCTTCTGTTATTAATCTCTACTCCATCTTTCTCTCAATTCCTTTTGCTGCACTTCTATAAAATGCAACAATTCAGCAACGTCATGATCCATCTGGGCTAAGAGAGTCATAACTGGGCATAGTTTAATATATGAGTTCAAAGACATTATTCAGAACTATGCCCAACCACAAGATCATGTCATCTTCACAGATGGAACCATACTCAGAGGACACTGAAGTGGTTAGGATTTTATTGCAAATTTAAATGAGAAGAGAATTGATAGAAGATCTAGTGCATATGAAACCACAAGCAACATGAGGATGGAAATCAAAAGTGTGCAATCATTGCGGCAGGTTCTCAAAGCATGATTTAAAAAAACTGAAAAGTCAAGCCTTGTAGAGAAGTAGAGAGAAAATTGAAGAAAATAGAAAAAAGGTATGGTAAAAGCTTTACGTGGTTAGTAGGCGACACAGATTTGAACGACGTTTCGGCTCAATAGGCCTTCAGCAGGAACAGACAAACAACAACATACACAGATATGTAAGTAAATATAACTAATCCTACATGGCTAACTAGTAATGAAATATCCAAAACAAAATAATCGAAAAATGTTAAAGAAAAGCAAATTGACTTCCCTTATGCCGTGGACGCTGGTCAGGACGGGAAAAGAGCGCGCAACGCGGGTCTGGCTGTAATATACCCTCTGGACAGGGGTGGAGGGTACTAAAAATACACGAGTGGGGGGAATGCTGTCTAGGTTATGACGGCTAGCAAGGACGCCGACAAAGCCTGGAAGTATCTAAGGCTCGTAAATACAGGTATACACACACTCACAGATGCGTGTATACATATGTGCACGTACAAGTAGACGTGCACATACTAATACGCATCAACACAAATATATACATGCATACACAAACATATATGTGCATACAAGCAAGTACACACATACATGAGTATACACATATATATGTATATATATATATACCAATACCCGTACATATGAACACATACATGCATGTGCACATCCATACGGGGACAATCAAATGTGTAGAAATGTGCGCACAAAGCACTACTGACCAGAGTACACACCGGGGTAAGTGTGCAAGCTAAGAGGAGAAAGAATATAATAACAGGTCCTCAAGAGTGGGGTGCAATAAAAACATATGAGTGGTACGTGGCCCAGAAAGAAAGGTTTATATGAGAACACTGAAGTGTCTCAATGGGGACTAGTGGAGGAGAACTATGAGTAGCATGGCATAGTAGACGCATTTTTATGCATTCATTTGCATTTTTTTGCCTTAACCCCTTGTAGAAAAGTAGATTGACCAACCCACAAATCTCAAATCATGGAGCAAATGTCCATACTGGGACACATTTCCCCAGAAGAGGTTAGTTAGTTGTTGGATTATCCTCATCACGTGTCAAACAATGGTCCATAAGCGCTCAGATCTCCTCTCCAGCAAGACCCGCAGTGCGAAACAATAAACTGGTTCACAATTCTACCCCCGATCTCCTCGCCTGAATCTAGGCAACATCCCTCCTGACTAACATGAAAATCCGGGAATCACACCATAGCTGCAAATTCACAAACACTCCATTATTTCACCTTCATTATGAGCATACGGTTCAGTTTAGGGATGTACAAACATCCATCATGATAAGTACTCACAACAATGGATGCACCCACAACACCCGATCCACTCCAAAGAAGGCAGCAAATAAAGCATATAGTAATGGCGTAGAATCCCCAAAGTGTAATCTTCTGTTGACTTGGCAGAATAATCCATATAATGGACTGTAACTTATAAGTAATTGGTGCTGAACAAATCTAACAACGGCTATTGAACACCGGAAAAAGTAATGAGAAGGACTTGAACATATTCTCCCAGACAAGGTAATGAGAAGAACTTGGACATATTATCCCAGGCAAGGTAATGAGAAGGACTTGGACATATTCTCCCAAACAAGGTAATGAGAAGGACTTTGACATATACTCCCAGACACGGTAATAACATTGAATGTATCACACTCGTACACATAGTTTCCTTTCGGCTACTCCTTCCCTTTTGCATAGCCCTCTCTACCGCCTATGTTTTGGCTCTTTAGTCTATCTACTATGCCATGCTATTCAAAGTTCTTCTCCACTAGTCACCATTGAGACACTTCGGTGTTCTCCTATACCTCTTCTCTCTGTGCTAGTTACCCCTCATATGTTTTTATTGCACCCCACTCTCAGACATCTCACTCTTTTTACCTGTTATTCTACTGTTCTATTCTTTCTCCTTTGAGTTTGCACACTGACCCCAGTGTGAACTCCTCTGGTTAGTTGTGTGTTATGCGCACATTTCGACAAATATGATTGTCCCCGTATGGATGTGCACATGCATGTATGTGTTCATATGTATGGGTATTGGTATATATATATATATATGCATGTATGTGTGTGCTTGCTTGTATGCATATTTATGTATGTATATATTTGTGTATGTTGATATGTATAAGTGCACGTCTGCTTGTACATGTATATATGTATACACGCATCTGTGTGTGTGTGTGTGTGTATACATGTATTTATGGGCCCTTAGATACTTTCAGACATTGCGGTGTCTTTGCAGTCGACGTAACCTAGACAGCATTCCCCCCACTCGTGTATTTTTAGTACCCTTCACCCCTGACCAGAGGGTATAATTACAGCTACAATTCCTTTCCATTCTGACCACGATCCACGACACAGGGAAGTCAATTTTCTTTTCTTTAACATATTTCGATTATTTTGTTTTGGATGTTTCATTACTAGTTAGCTATGTAGGATTAGTTTTATTTACTTACATATCTGTGTGTGCATGTTGTTTGTTTGTTCCTGCTGAAGGCCTATTGAGCCGAAATGTCGTTCAAATCTGTGTCGTCTACTAATCACGTAAAGCTTTTACCATACCATTTTTTCTATTTTTTTCAATTTTCCCTCACTTTCAGCTTTACTGCAGCTTCGCATTTTTATGCATTCATTTGCATTTCTTTGCCTGAACCCCTTAGTAATAAAAAGGACTTGGATATATTCTCCCAGACAAGGTAATGAGAAGGACTTGGACATATTCTTCCAAACAAGGTAATAAGAAAGGCTTGGACATATTCTCCCAGACAAGATAATGAGAAGTGCTTGGACATATTCTCCCAGACAAGGTAATGAGAAGTACTTGGACATATTCTCCCAGACAAGGTAATGAGAAGGACTTGGACATATTCTCCCAGACAAAGTATTGAGAAGGACTTGTACATATTCTCCTAGACAAGGTAATGAGAAGGACTTGGACATATTCTCCCAGACAAGGTAATGAGAAGGACTTGGACATATTCTCCCAGACAAAGTAATGAGAAGGACTTGGACATATTCTCCCAGACAAGGTAATGAGAAGGAATTGGACATATTCTCCCAGACAAGGTAATGAGAAGGACTTAGACATATTCTCCCAGACAAGGTAATGAGAAGGACTTGGACATATTCTCCCAGACAAGGTAATGAGAAGGACTTGGACATATTCTCCCAGACAAGGTAATGAGAAGGACTTGGACATATTCACCCAGACAAGGTCATTAGGAGGCCGAATAAATAGCCTGGAGGGCTTCAATCCAGGAGATGAGACATGGCAAGGTGAATTTATTAAATGCCTTAGACTTTATCCCCAAAAAGATGAAACAGAATGGGGAGCTAATCCCTAAATCCATCGATTGAAGGACTGGGGCTTGAGAATGGTAGAGGGTAGAGCATGCTCTGAGGGCAAAAACAAATAACCCATCAACAACATATAACACACCTTGTGCTGGCTTTGGAAAGTGCAGCAGAATGGATTTGGGAATGACCTGATTGCAATCAAATTATCTCTTGAAATCCATTACAATATGGTCAAAACTGAAGATTATTATTATTTGGTTTGACAGAAAAGCCACAATGGCAGCACATTAATATCATAAATTATAAAACATCATTCTTAATAGATTTATCATTTTATAGTTGGTGTGTGCGTATATATGTCAGCAAATCAAGGTCTCTATTTTTCTGAAGATGACCCAGCTGTTAACGTAAACTATATATCATCCGCTGTTGCATTTCTCTCTAATAGAGTTGTGTTTAGAGCAATCAATGTTAGTTTTAATTGGTTGGAACTTACCGCTAAGCCCTGGAGTTATTGATGAATCTAGTTAATTGTTTGCTAAATAAATCAGAGAGGTAATGATGGTGGATATTAACTAACTAGCTGAGATTACAAGACTTGCCAGAACAGAGACATGTGGTGACACCCAGTGGAGGTTCTGTAAAAGCTCTGATATACGCTGCAACAATAACAGCGACAAATCGATGGACACAGGGAGTTTTTTTAAATTATTTCTCATCTAAGTCTTTGGTTTGAGAGAAACTTAGAGCAAAATAATTATGGATGATGTTTTGTCTCTTATCACAAATAACATACCATCTCTCATTCTCCTTGACCTGTCTATCCCTATCCCTGAGAGCATCATCTTTCTCATCTTCTAAATTATCTCTCAATCTATGGACATCTGCATTAACAGCTTTCAGTCTTTCATTGTCTTTCTGCAGAATGTCAATCTGTGTGTTCAACTCAGATCTAATCCGCTCCAGCTGAGACTTCTCAGAACCAGTCTGGTTAAGGGCATTCTTGATTCGATCACGGTCTCGAGAAGAGTCATCTTTCTCCCTTCGTCTGCAAAAGAAACATCATCTATTTTAGACACAAGACACCAGTTTAGATCTGTCTATAAAACATTCTAATAACAAATCATAAGCTAAGGTTTCCAAAATAGTTTTAATCTAAAATTGCTAAAAACAAAACAACCTAGGTTATGCTACTTACCTCTGGGTCCCGTTTTCACAATACTATCGTAAAAATTACTACCACTAACTGTTACAGTTGGAGTTTGGAAAATAACGTTCTCTTTGAACTTTTGCTACACAGCTGTGTGTTTACCCAAGCAGAGACATGGGAATTGGTTGCTACAATCATTTACTAGGTTACATTAGATTTATGGCCTGAAATTCAAATGCATGATGCTGTGGCTACTGGGGAGTTACATTGTCTATTCACACTGAGGCCATCAGTCTGTTAATCCAGCCATATGTTTGGCTCCCTCTAAGCGTTATTTGCTGTCTATCCTGTGTTACAAAGGTTTATTTGATGTCTTGCCGAAAGCCGAGGGGATTTCACTCATCATGAGAAGAAAAAAAAAGAAAAAAATGTATTTGTTGAAAATAGGCTAAATTTATTTTAAAAAAAAACAACAGCCCCTTTTATACGATACCGTTGAACATTTTACGACACACTTGAAAAAAAAAAAATCCAATATCAAAGGAAACAAATCCAACACTCAGGGGTCACTGGAAGTTGCAATTAAAAACGTATAGGGTGGGGAGATATTTGTCCTCAGCAAACTGTCAAATTTCATGAATGTGTATTTTGAGGTTGTTATTTTTACAAGGGTGGAGAAATCTAGGGTTAAATAAAAGACATAATGCTAATGACATTGGGTTAACTAACTTACTTACAGCAAAAAGACGAAAAAAAAAATCTTAAAAACTTTTTTTTCTTTTTTCTTCCCAAATGTTTCCTCTTATCATAATGTAGGCAACATTAATTAATTTTAGAATATGCGGAAGGAATTCTTTGAATAATGTTCACTTCTAGAAGATAAATAATTGCAGCTTCATCAACTGGTGGAATTATTTGCTTAAAACAAGACAATCAATGTGGCAACCAGTTGTTTTGTTTATTATTATATCTAGTAGAGCTTAAATATCTTTCTTTCTTCACCTCCTCTTGTACCTTTGTGGGTGTCAAGGGAAATACAAAGTTCTGGTTCTCGCCCTTAAGGCGTCTTCAACCATTGCCATTTGATGTTGTAACATTTCTTTGATATTGTCTGTCCATCTTTCTCTGGGTCTGCCTTTTGCTCTTCTCCCTTCTCATCTTTTAATATATGCTTTGTGTGATAAGAAGTCACACTGCTTTCTTTCTAGATGGGAAAACCATTTTATTTGTTGTTTCTGTATGTAGCTTAGGATTGGCTCTTGGCTCAATGCTTACTCTTTCTCTTATAATATCATTTCTGATTCTGTTTTTTCTGGTCACTCCAAACACTTTTCTCAGACATCCACAAATAATTGTTTAAAATTATAAATTGTCTATTATTTGAAAGTTTGTTTTGTTTTAAAATAAATACTTACGCTATTTCTAGATCATCCTTAAGGTTCAAAATGACGAGCTCCATTCGCTTTCTCTCATTACTTGCATCTTCCAAAGCTTTCTTTAACGACACACCCAGGTCTTGACTTGTATTGAGCTTGGTTTTCAGCTCTGAAACCTAGAGCAGAGATGAGAGGTTCATTTACCACAGAGAAACTGGACTTAGCATATGCTGAAATGAAGACAGACAACTCTTTCAAGTTTTTTATCTGTACTTAGAAGTGCTGGAGTTATGGTAACTAATTTATTATTTTTCTTCCAAATTGATCTGAAGGTTGCAATAGGCTCTTTAAACAATGTCTATTTTGTGATGTTTTGTCTAAACAAGAGACTTAAACTAATTTGACTGCCATCCTCCTCTACTGTTATTAACCATGTTCTCCTTTATTGCCTAACTCTTCCCTTCAATCAAGTGCATGTATGTCTAGCTATATTTTATAAAGTGGTACAACTCATACCATTGGCTATTGGGAAGTATGGTGTTAGTGTGTGCACACATTTTTAAAAACGACCATTGATACATTTAAGGGTAATATGATCAGCACCATGGCAGAACATTATTCTTTCCTCAAACAAAATCTCTGGTAACAATCTTTAGAGACTTCATGACTCCAAAGCAACTTCCAGTCAATATAGTGGGTATGTGACAGGAATCGTTGAGGCACTGTCTGAAAAGTGTTTCTTGTTGCAGTTTCCTCATATTTCAAGTCCGGCTTGCTGCCAGAGCTACTGAGTAGTGCTCTGTGCTTTTCATCCGGATGGTGTTTCTATAATCAGATTGCTTACTATGAATGATGATATCGTATGATGAAGGACAGTTTCAGCTGCATTCATCTTCTGTGCCGCTTGGCTTTATGTCTTTTGGCATTTGCTGTAGCTGTTATGATGGGGGCTGCAGCAGCCTTTCTTTGTTTGGATATTCAATGAGATGTTAATTTGGATGATTCCACTGGCACGGGCTGTTGAGCAATTATAGATTTTCACTTGTCTGCAGTGATACCGGGGACTTCGACTAACTATAACTCCAAAGCCATGTTGGTTGGAAAAAAAGACTTGTCACAGCTGAGGATAAAACCTTAATTGCTTGGTCAGTAGACATATACACTAGCCACTTTGTCACAAGCTGGATTGCTATTTTATTTATCCAAAATGTGAATAGTTCATCTTCTTTATTATTTTTAAATCTCTAGTTCCACTGGTGACTGCCATGTTCTGATCCCAATTTTATATCTATATATATTTGAATGCCATAATTTCTTGCCATCACACAGTGTATAACAAAGTCATGAAAGTCTTCAGTTTGATGTGATGTGGAAACATGGGATGCTTCAGAGTCAAAGAGAGCAAGTAGGCTGCATATTGGCACTGAAAATCCAATTTTGTTTTCCTAGACACAAGTAGTGGCGTTTCATATCAGACTTTACTAACACTGGTATTGATGTGCATGTGTGTGTGTGTGTGTGCCCAAGTGTGTTTGAGTAAATACAAAAAGCACTGACCTGCAGCTGTCGTTTATTAAGAGCAGCTTGAACTGCAGAGAATGTAGCGTCTGCGAAAGCGGGGGATCTGAAAATCATTTTTAGTCAAACCTTTACAGAGACTAGTCAAATTTCTAGATTTTATGTGCTGTTATAATATCTGTGTATGTCTTTTTTTTAACTTTTCCAAGTTTATATATTATTATTTAAACCTTGAAGATAATTACAACTTTAAATTAAAGAAATAATTAGCCCTTGCTGTTTAACAAACTAAAGCAATAATTGACCACATTATCTTCATTGATGTTAGGATCATCATCACTACACACTGGACAAATCCATAGGTGCTCCACTATCTCCCTCAAGAATCTCGAGAAAGTCTGAGGAGAATCCTGAACCACATGCACAAACTCCACAGCAGGATCTGTGATCCACAGTGTGGCTAAGTTTCTGCTGACAATTTTGCCTGACGGGAAGCCACATTTATGGCCTACTCTTTTAGATTTCAGCTGCCA
The DNA here is from genome assembly GCA_032433765.1 of Megaustenia siamemsis. Classification (NCBI taxonomy): domain Eukaryota; kingdom Metazoa; phylum Mollusca; class Gastropoda; order Stylommatophora; family Ariophantidae; genus Megaustenia; species Megaustenia siamemsis. The sequence goes on from JAVIAB010000088.1 coordinate 10,886,448, forward strand.
AGGGCTCTTTAACATGAGAGAGTCCACACAGGACCTCCTATTTATTGCTGTTATCTGAGAGGGCTAGACACTGGATCCCATTAACCAAAAAACTAGGGGAGGATGTTAAAAAAAAAAAAAAAAAAGAAGTAAAGTACCCCAGTCATGCCTTTATAAGGGAATATGGTGTTAGTGACCATAAATTTTACAGACCTTCGGCACATGATTTTTGGGCAATGTGGTCGGTATTACGCCCGTACTTTCCCAGAAAAAAATCCGGTACCCATTAAAGGCTGAGTGAACCGGAAGCCGTGGATTCCCTTATCCATATTTTAAAAAAACAAAACACCACTACCTGTGGTGGGCTTTGAAACTAGGTCTTACCTGCCCAGAGGCCAATGTCTACCTCTACCCCGTCCTCTTTTATATTATCTTTACTATTTAATAATGATTTCTCATGTGCTGTTATTTATTGCAAATATGGCCCTGAAATGATTTGCTGTCAAAAAATATATGAAAGTGATAAAAAATATATATAAAAGTTATAAAAAATATATGAAAGTGATAAAAAAATAAATGAAAGTGATAAAAAAATATATATAAAAGTTATACAAAATATATGAAAGTGATACAAAAATATATAAAACTTTAATACCTCTTTCTCTCTCATTCTATACAAATACGTGCACACACCTCTGTACATATACAAGCCCACACACACACAAATACCTAGATCTAGTCTTGGGAGAAACCGACCGATGTGGTGATTTAAGTTTTGCAAATGGTGACCTTGATCTGGTAGGTGAAATGGATGAAGCTCTGAAGGTAGGTGAGGTAGCTCGGTATGTTGGTGATGCTGTTCTCCTAGCGACTCTGCCTTCCACAGCTTCGTTAGACTGGTCAGCATCATTTATAACTGCTTCAGCAATGTTGCGTAAAGCTGAATGTAGAGCCTCTGTTTCTTCACGAAGCTGAAAGACAAAGACACAACAGCCTCAAATGTTACATAAATGATAAACATTAAATATCCCAAAGATGAAAGAAATAACAGTCTTGAATGTTAAACACTGAATATCCTAAAAATAAAAGAAATAACAGCCTCAAATGTTATATAAATAATAACCACTGTGTATCCAAAAGATGACATAACTAACAGCCTTAAATGTTATATGAATTAAACAATGAATATCCCGAGGATGAAATAAATAATAGCTTCAAATATTATATGAATGACAAACATTGAACATAATTAAGAGAAATCAAGCTGAAGATCTTCTTTTCCTTCACACTTCTTGATGCTGTTGTTGAGTTTATTGATAAATCACACCATTTTACTCTTGGCTTGTCCCACTGTCATTGATTTAATATACGACTTGTATGAGTACTATTACCCCAAAAATCATGTGCAGAAGGTCTGTAAAATTTATGGTCACTAACACCATATTCCCTATACGCCACTTGGCGTGATGGGGCACTTTACTTCTTTTTTATGTGTATGAGTACTAGCAAATCTTATACACTGAGCAAATCTTTAAAAACATCACTGAGATGCCAGGCCTAAACATTAATGGGAAGATAATCAATAACCTAAGATATGCTGATGATACCGTACTACTAGCAGAAAATACTAAAGATCTACAACAATTACTTAATGTAATAAACATGACAAGCAAAAAATATGGACTAGATATGAATATCAAAAATACTAAAACTATGATCATAAACAAAGAAAATACTCAACACCTACAATTAAATATCAAAGTGGAAGGAATAGACCTTGAGACAGTTCAAAACTACAACTACCTTGGACATACTATAACCAGTAATGTAAAATGTACAACTGAAATAAATAAAAGAATAGGTATGGCAAAAAGTAGTTTCAATGTCATGAAAAATATACTTACATCAAAACAAATAACACCAGGGCTAAAACTAAGAATAGCAAAATGTTACATCTTCTCAATATTCCTGTATGGTGCAGAAACATGGACATTAGACCAGAAAACAGAACAGAAAATTGAAGCCTTAGAAATGTGGATTTATAGAAAAATATGTTGAATTGGATGGAAAGAAAAGAAAACAAACGAGGAAGTTTTAAAACAATTAAAAATGAAAAGAGAACTACTAAACACAATCAGAGCAAGACAAATGAAATTTTTGGATCATGTTAAAAGACACAATAGCCTAATAAAAGTAATATTGGAAGGGAAAATACAAGGTAAAAGAGGCAGAGGCAGACCAAGACTAATATGGACGAGTAACATCAAAAGATGGACAAGTCAGCCTATGACAATCTGCACCATCAAAGCAAGAGACAGAGTGGAATGGTGCTCCATGGTAGCCAACCTTCGATGCAGAGACGGCACTCAATGATGATGATGATGATGAGTTCTAGTTTATCTGTTGTCCATTTATATCATTAAAGATTGATTCTATGCACAGCAAATAACCATTTGTGACTAGGGAAACACAGCAAATAACCATTTGTGACTAGGGAAACACAGCAAATAACCATTTGTGACTGGGGAAACACAGCAAATAACCATTTGTGACTGGGGAAACACAGCAAATAACCCTTTGTGACTAGGGAAACATAGCAAATAACCCTTTGTGACTACGGAAATACAGTAAATAACCATTTATGACTAGGGAAACATAGCAAATAACCCTTTGTGACTAGGGAAACACAGCCAATAACCCTTTTGACTAGGGAAACACAGCAAATAACCATTTGACTAGGGAAACACAGCAAATAACCCTTTGTGACTACGGAAATACAGTAAATAACCATTTGTGACTAGGGAAACACAGCAAATAACCATTTGACTAGGGAAACACAGCAAATAACCCTTTGTGACTACGGAAATATAGTAAATAACCATTTGTGACTAGGGAAACGCAGCAAATAACCATTTATGACTAAGGAAACACAGCAAATAACCATTTATGACTAGGGAAACACAGCAAATAATCCGTTGTGACTATCTATCTATCTATTGACCTTTCGAGCCGTAACCGGCCCATAGGGCGTAGACCAAGATACACCTTCTCCTATATGAATTTTTGTTCTAGCAGTTTTCTTTTAAAGATATTTTATCAAATCTCGCCATCTGTCTCTGTTCTGTGCAAGCAGTTCTATCTCATTGAGGGAGCCGATTCCTGCTGCTCTTGCCTCTCTCATCAATGTTCTTCTCAGTGTCTCCCTGGGTCTTCCTCTTTTTCTTTTACCTGTTGTTTCCCATATGAGGGCTTGCTTTGCTATTCGATTATTATCTCTTCTCATCACATGTCCAACGTATGACCATCGTCTTTTCTTTATTACTGAAGATATTAGTGGTTGATTGGCGATTTCTCTAATTTCCTCGTTTGTTTTGAATTCGTTCCATTCTATACCAAGTATTTTCCTTAGACATTTATTTTCGAATGCGTTCAACTTTGTTTCTATATCTCTTGTTGTTTTCCAGCTTTCACACGCATACGTAGGGTTGATAGTACATTTGATTTGAATAGCCTAAGTTTTGTGTTTGTGCTAATGAGTTTTGATTTCCACAACTTTTCAAGGCTTCTGAAAGACATTGCTGCTTTAGCCAGTCTGATTCTAATTTCTTTGCTCGTATCCCCTTCTCGATCAATGTGACTTCCAAGATAGATAAAGTGATCGATCTCTTCTACTGGTTTGTTTTCCATGTATATTTTGTCACTTGTTGGAATTAAACTTTTCATGACTTTAGTCTTTTCATGATTGACCTCAAGCCCAATTTTGCTGGCTATTGATGATAGTTCATTTGTGTTTTCCTGCATCGTTTTTATCTGACTGCTGATGAGAACTATGTCATCAGCAAAGTCGAGGTCCTCCAAATGGTCTCCTTGTATCCATTCGATGCCTTTATTACCAGTGCAGCATTTCTTCATTATGAAGTCCATAACAATTCCAAATAACAAGGGCGATAAAATACATCCTTGTTTAACCCCAGTTTCTATTGGGAAACATTCGCTCAGTCCTTCCTCTGTTCGAACTGCACATGTGTAACCATCATACATGTCTTTGATAATGTTTATGATTTTTGATGGTAAACCATATTGCTTCAGAATTTTCCACAAAGAATCTCTATGAATACTATCAAATGCTTTTTTGAAGTCGATGAAGTTAAGTACAAAAGGTTTTTGCTTTTCAATGTGTTCCTCCAATATAAGTCGTAGAGTGAAAATGTGGTCAAGACAGCTTCTCCCTTTTCTAAACCCAGCCTGTTCTTCACGCATTACTGTATCTATTGAATCCTTTATTCTATTTAGGATGATTTTACAGAATAACTTTGAGGCAACTGACAAAAGTGTCACGCCTCTCCAGTTGTTACAATCTCTAAGATTGCCCTTTTTTGGGATCTTAACAATGATTCCTTTTTTCCATTTATGAGGCGTCTTCTCTGTTCTCCAAATGATGTTGAACATTTTTTGGAGATGTATTAAATTATGGCTATCAATTGCCTTGAGGATCTCAGCTGTTAACTTATCCTCTCCAGCAGCCTTGTTATTGGTCATTAGCTTTAAGGTGGTTTCTATTTCACTCAAGGTGAAGTCATCTAAATTTACATCTAATTCTGCTGCTGGTGTTTCAGCTTCAAAATCTATTAAACTGTGAGGTAGTGGACGGTTAAGAATTTCTTTGAAGTGTTCCGCCCAACGGGCTTTTATGTCTGCGCTTGTTGTTAGCATTAATCCAGATTTGTCTAGAATTGGTGTTCCACTGGATGTATAGGATGTATAGTTATAGCAAATAACCCTTTGTGACTAGGGAAACACAGTAAATAACCCTTTGTGACTAGGGAAACACAGTAAATAACCCTTTGTGACTAGGGAAAAACAGCAAATAATGCTTAAGGTAGCCCAACATACTGATGAATTTACTGTGTCTGCCTGAATCAACAAAGTAGCAAGTCCAGTCCGAGCGGTCAATTTCGGGTCATAAATCAATCTGAGTCAGGAAATTCAAATTCCTTCTGTAAGTAATTGATAAACACACATTTGTGTGTCAAAAGTGAAACCAAAAAATTCCAATTTTAGTTCTCCTAATGTTACAATTATGGAAATGTATCAGTCAAATAGCAGTGGATAAAGAGATACAGTGAGGATGATGGCGCTGGATAGGACACACACTACAGTAGCCAACTGAGAGTATTACACAAAAGGCCCTTTTTTGGAATCTCCAGGGAAAAAGACAAAGAGGAAGACCAAGGAATTCTTGGAGAAGACAGATAGAAGCAGAGATGAAGATGATGGGGAAGACATGGAGTGATCTTAAAAGAATGGCAAGAAACAGAAAGGCTTGGAGAGTGTTTGCTGAAGACCTATGCTCCATAGGGAGCTGAAAGTTAGAAGAAAGAAGAATGTTATAATTAAGCTGTCATTTTTTGTACTACAGAATGTAACGAACTCCGTCACAGGTAGGTATCATAATTAAGAGTTAACTCCTTTTTAAGGGTGGATAATGTAGAAGAGTGGTTGCCAGGTGAATGCTGGATAAGAATATTTTATGCCAACTCTTTCTTTTATAGTGTCATTTCTGATTTCATCAATCTAAAGTCACTCCAGCTGCATTTCTTAAATATCTCATTCCTGATATGATCTCTTCTAGTCACTCCAGCTGCATTTCTTAAACATCTCAATCCTGATATGACCTCTTCTAGTCACTCCAGCTGCATTTCTTAAATATCTCATTCCTGATATGATCTCTTCTAGTCACTCCAGCTGCATTTCTTAAACATCTCATTCCTGATATGATCTCTTCTAGTCACTCCAGCTGCATTTCTTAAATATCTCATTCCTGATATGATCTCTTCTAGTCACTCCAGCTGCATTTCTTAAACATCTCATTCCTGATATGATCTCTTCTAGTCACTCCAGCTGCATTTCTTAAACATCTCATTCCTGATATGATCTCTTCTAGTCACTCCAGCTGCATTTCTTAAACATCTCATTCCTGATATGATCTCTTCTAGTCACTCCAGCTGCATTTCTTAAACATCTCATTCCTGATATGATCTCTTCTAGTCACCCCAGCTGCATTTCTTAAACATCTCATTCCTGATATTATCTCTTCTAGTCACTCCAGCTGCATTTCTTAAACATCTCATTCCTGATATTATCTCTTCTAGTCACTCCAGCTGCATTTCTCAACGTATTATTTCTGAAGTGACTAACTTTAAATTCTGACTTGTGAATATCCATGCTTAGCACAGGTGTCATAATGAAAATAAAATCATGAGATGAAAAATTGCAGGTCCCAAATGCTACACAAATGATAGACAATTAACACTAATAAATAAAAATAACTAAAGAATACATGACTAGAAATATGACATGATAAATAATGCTAAAGCAAGTTATTTTAAATAATGTTATATTTACACAATATTTGATTACTTTGTTAAAATGTTATGCCAGTCTTGGCTTTAAGGTTAGAGTTCATTATCAATTTTTATCCTACCAAGATTTATTTTTTAAAAAAAAGGCTTTAACTGTTTCCAGACCACTAACCAACACATCGGTTCATTATATCAAGCAGCTATCTGACCAAAAACCGACACATTGGCTCGGACAAGATACAGTTGAATATTTTAAAGTAAAGGGACGATTCACCAATTCTTGTATTTGATACCAAGAAGGAGATTTAAATTACTTTCTGTGTTGATTACCATGTGTTAGCTGTGCTAATTTGTGTTGATAATTAGTTTAATTTTCAGATAATTGTTTTTTAAAACGACAATAGTCATAGACATAAATCTTTATGACACATAGTACCATTGCTGATGTATGTCAGGGAGCACACGATAGAACCTGGGGGATAAGGACCGCTTGGTCAAAGCAGTCGCCACAACATGTGAAACTCAGGATTTTTATTTCACACCAAATAGAAAAAATCCTTTCTGTCTATTGCAGGTTTTGAACACCGCATATCGCTTTTTAGTCAGCAAAACAGTGGTTTTAGCCGTACTGCCTCACGCACCTTAATTAGTTTAATTGTTGATGTAAATATGTTTATTTTTTTACAAATAGTGGCCACACCCACTACTACTAGTTCTTGTGCGTAATTTCATTATTTGTGGACATAAAAGCATCAACTAAACTGTTTTTTGAAGAACTTATGTAAAGAAGGTAATTCTATAACAAATGTAATGAAGGTAATTCTATAACAAACGTAGTGAAAGTAATTTTATAACAAATGCAGTGAAGGTAATAGGCGTATAGGTAATATGATGTTAGTGACCATAAATTTTACAGACCTTCAGCACATGATTTTTGGGGTAATGTGGTCGGTATTACGCCCGTGCCACTTTACTTCCCCAGAAAAAAATCTGGTACCCATTTAAGGCTGGGTGAACCCGGAAGCCGTCGGTTGGGATCGAACCCTACCTCTATAACAAATGTAGTGAAGGTAATTTTATAACAAATGTATTGAAGGTAATTCTATAACAAATGTAGTGAAGGTAATTCTATAACAAATGTAGTGACGGTAATTCTATAACAAATGTAGTGACGGTAATTCTATAACAAATGTAGTGAAGGTAATTCTATAACAAATGATGCTTTTATGGTGTGAAGCCTTTAACCTCAAAATTCTAAGATGCAACCACTGGAAGATAAATGGGAGTTAAGGAAGGAAAGAGAAAAAACATAGAGTGCTCATTCTTACTGTTGCTTTTGTTTAGTTTTGTTAATCAGGTACACATTTTTACCCTTTGACTGAGTGGATGGTTTCAGTACTCTATACTTTCATAATGAGGTGTCAAACAGTTCAGATCACTTCACTAATCTCATCCACATATGAATCATATATCTTAACATACCTCTGCTACATATATCTATCTATCTATTGAGCTTTCGAGCCGTAGCCGCCCATAGGGCGTAGACCAAGATACTCCTTCTCTTATCTGAATTTTTGTTCTAGCAGTTTTCAATTCTTTTAAAGATATTTTATCAAATCTCGCCATTTGTCTCTGTTCTGTGCAAGCAGCTCTATCTTATTGAGGGAGCCGATTCCTGCTGCTTTTGCCTCTCTCAGCAATGTTCTTCTCAGTGTCTATCTGGGTCTTCCTCTTTTCCTCTTACCTGTTGTTTCCCACATGAGGGCTTGCTTTGCTATTCGGTTATTATCTCTTCTCATCAGATGTCCAACATATGACCATCGTCTTTTCTTGATTACTGAAGATATTAGTGGTTGATTGGCAATTTCTCTAATTTCCTCGTTTGTTTTGAACTCATTCCACGCTATACCAAGTATTTTCCTTAGACATTTATTTTTAAATGCGTTCAACTGTGTTTCTATATCTCTTGTTGTTTTCCAGCTTTCACACGCATACGTAAGGGTTGATAGTACATTTGATTTGAATAGTCTAAATTTTATGTTTGTGCTGATGAGTTTTGATTTTCCCAACTTTTCAAGGCTTCTGAAAGACATTGCTGCTTTAGCTATTCTGATTCTAATTTCTTTGCTTGTATCCCCTTCTCGATCAATGTGACTTCCAAGATAGATAAAGTGATCGATCTTTTCCACTGGTTTGTTTTCCATGTATATTTTGTCGTCTGTTGGAATTAAGCATTTCATTACATTAGTCTTTTCATGATTGATCTCAAGCCCAATTTTGCTGGCTATTGATGATAGTTCATTTGTGTTTTCCTGCATCAATTTTATCTGACTGCTGATGAGAACTATGTCATCAGCAAAGTCGAGGTTCTCCAAATGGTCTCCTTGAATCCATTCGATGCCTTTATTACCAGTGCAGCATTTCTTCATTATGAAGTCCATAACAACTCCAAATAACAAGGACGATAAAATACATCCTTGTTTAACCCCAGTTTCTATTGGGAAACATTCGCTCAGTCCTTCCTCTGTTCGAACTGCACATGTGTAACCATCATACATGCTATACATATATAGTCCACAAATATAAACAACTCACCTGTCTGGCCGTGTCTGTCTCCTGCCCGTTTGTGTCCCTTTCTATTTGGCTCATGGATTTCTGGATAAAGACGATAGCCTTTTCTTTCTCTTCCAACTGGATCTTCAATGTCTCATTCTTCATGGTCAACTCATTTATTCTAGGAGAAGATAATACATAAGATTAGAAAAAAAATATACTTACTTCCCTTATCAAAGTGTCTGAGGTAATACTTAGATAAGATGATCACTTTCGAACAATGTCTGAGTGGAGTGTCAGATATCTATTTTTGGTAACACAGTCATCACCAGCCTTACAAAGCACATATCTTGAATAAATCTTTTTAATTTGGTTTATTGTTGCGATTTAGTATTGACAGGCATTTTTGCTCAAGTACCAAAAATTATTTTGAGTTGTCCCTCACTTACGTAGAGCTGCAACCACACTACTTTTATCTCTTTTCATCCTTATCAACAGCTTTACAGCAGATGTGCATTTTCAAGCTTTTGTATGCATTTTTATGCTTTATATATATTTAAATATATATATGCCTGTGTCGATTAAGATGTTGGTAGATGTGCATCGATGGCTTGACAAGCTGTCATTGTAAAAAGTATTGTTATGGAAACAGCGGCATATATTTTAGAGCCGTGATCTCTGAAATATGTGCCACTTTGGCACGCAAGGTTTCTGTTTTTGAAATTGTGGTTCTGCCCTATGTGCCGTCTTCGGCTCGAAAGGACAATAGATAGATAGATAGATAGATGTGCATATATATATATATATATATGATATATATATATATATATGATATATATATATATATGATATATATATATATATATATATATATATATATGATATATATATATATATATATATATATATATATATATATAGTGATGTCTTATAATCTACTAACATCATATAAAAGAAATACTTTTTTTAACAATGTGATGTCTAATATAACAAGTTCACTATCTAGTACATTACAGAAAAAGCAAGACGTGCCTTCATTGCAATAGGAAACATACAGAATCCAAAGAAATTAGGTTAAATTAAACAGATAAAAATTTTCAACTCCAATGTTGAATCAGTCCTATTATAAGGCCATGAAACATGGAGAACAACAAAAGTGACACTCAGGAAATTAGAGGCCTTAATTAATGGATGTTTGTGTAGAATAAAAGAATCACTAACGTAGAATTATGGGAAAGTATTAGTAAAATATCAGTAGATAAAGAGAATAGACGAAAAAGATAGTGTTGGAAGGACACGTACTGCAGATGCCAGCTGAGAGTATTACATAACAAGCCCTTTTTCGGAATCCTATAGGAGAAGACAAAGAGGAAGACCAAAATATATTTGGAGAAGACAGGTGGAAGCAGAGATGAAGAGGATGGGGATAACATGGAATGATCTTAAAAGAATGACAAAAAACAGAACTGCTTGGGAAGTGTTTCTTGAAAACCTATACACCACAGGGAGCTGAAAGGAAGAAGAAAGGAAGTACATTATAGTGATACAGAGGTGTGGCTACATAAATAAAATGACAATGACAAACCAACCTTTCTTGGAAGTCATGAATGTCCCTGGTTTTGTCTTTCAACTGGGATTCTAGAGTCAATTTCTCGCTGTGCTCTTTGTCCAGGTTTACCTTCATAGATACAAGAACAGACCAAGTTGTAAACATTCTAATGTTACTACAGTTAGAGGTAACCTTTACTTATTAAAATTGTAACTATCAGTTAACACTACCGTTAAAGTTAACATTCAGATATACAATGGAGGCTCATATGATCCTATCTTCAAATCAGTTGTTTGTCATTGATACTTTAGTTGATTTTCTCATTCGTATCTTGTCAGAAACATAAAATACACTATGTATACTACTATGTTTCTTCTATAATACACTTAAAATGACCACAAGAGACTGTATCTTAAAATGTTAAATTTTCTATGGTTAAAAATTCAAAGAATTTTGTTGTAAAAATGTTATGAGAATTTAGTTTAGATGCTGTAATATATTACATCATTACCTCATTAGCATTGTACAACTAATATTATGAAGTTGTATGTTTTTGGCAATCTGACATTAGTAACTCTATTTGATAACATCGTACAGAAACACACCCAAAAAGTAGTTAAAAGTAAGAAACTACCTTGGCCTGTGTATCATCACTTCTTTGGTGAGCATTGAGGTTCAGACAGGCTGAGTGCATTAACCGTGCTGTCTTCTGCATGTCACCTTTCATGGTCAACAGATCCCGTTCTGCAACAATCTTCATCTCACCAAACTGACGACGGAAATTAACAACTGCTCGCCACAGTAACAGCAGACGAGAGTGTTCTGAATTGTAATATTCATGAAATGACTGAAAAATACAAAATGATGAATTAGCAATTGTTTGATTTGGACATTTTATTTTGTTAATCATTGTCTTAGGTTTGTTTAAGATTTGGACATTTTATTTTGTTAATCAGTGTCTTAGGTTTGTTTAAGATTTGGACATTTTATTTTGTTAATTAATCACTGTCTTAGGTTTGTTTAAGATTTGAACATTTTATTTTGTTAATCAATGTCTTAGGTTTGTTTAAGATTTGGACATTTTATTTTGTTAATCACTGCCTTAGGTTTGTTTATGATTTGAACATTTTATTTTGTTAATTAATCACTGTCTTAGGTTTGTTTAAGATTTGAACATTTTATTTTGTTAATCAGTGTCTTAGGTTTGTTTAAGATTTGGACATTTTATTTTGTTAATCAATGTCTTAGGTTTGTTTAAGATTTGAACATTTTATTTTGTTAATCAATGTCTTAGGTTTGTTTAAGATTTGAACATTTTATTTTGTTAATCAATGTCTTAGGTTTGTTTAAGATTTGGACATTTTATTTTGTTAATCAGTGTCTTAGGTTTGTTTAAGATTTGGACATTTTATTTTGTTAATCAGTGTCTTAGGTTTGTTTAAGATTTGGACATTTTATTTTGTTAATCAGTGTCTTAGGTTTGTTTAAGATTTGGACATTTTATTTTGTTAGTCAGTGTCTTAGGTTTGTTTATGATTTGAACATTTTATTTTGTTAATCAATGTCTTAGGTTTGTTTATGATTTGGACATTTTATTTTGTTAATCACTGTCTTAGGTTTGTTTAAGATTTGGACATTTTATTTTGTTAATCACTGTCTTAGGTTTGTTTAAGATTTGGACATTTTATTTTGTTAATCACTGTCTTAGGTTTGTTTATGATTTGGACATTTTATTTTGTTAATCAGTGTCTTAGGTTTGTTTAAGATTTGGACATTTTATTTTGTTAATCACTGTCTTAGGTTTGTTTAAGATTTGAACATTTTATTTTGTTAATCAATGTCTTAGGTTTGTTTATGATTTGGACATTTTATTTTGTTAATCAATGTCTTAGGTTTGTTTAAGATTTGGACATTTTATTTTGTTAATCAATGTCTTAGGTTTGTTTATGAATTGAACATTTTATTTTGTTAATCAGTGTCTTAGGTTTGTTTATGATTTGAACATTTTATTTTGTTAATCAATGTCTTAGGTTTGTTTATGATTTGAACATTTTATTTTGTTAATCAATGTCTTAGGTTTGTTTAAGATTTGAACATTTTATTTTGTTAATCAATGTCTTAGGTTTGTTTATGATTTGGACATTTTATTTTGTTAATCACTGTCTTAGGTTTGTTTAAGATTTGGACATTTTATTTTGTTAATCACTGTCTTAGGTTTGTTTATGATTTGGACATTTTATTTTGTTAATCAGTGTCTTAGGTTTGTTTATGATTTGGACATTTTATTTTGTCAGTACCTTAGGTTTGTTTATGATTTGGACATTTTATTTTGTCCAAATCTTAGGTTTGTTTATTAACCCTGGAATACAACCAATTTAAAATCATGTTGTTACGATTACTTTGTCAAAATGTGCAACTTTAAAAAAATTATTTAAAAAAAACGTTCTTAAATTGTACAAATAATTTATTTTTGTGACAAATCATTGCATTAACCTCCTTGGGGCCGCACGCTTAGTATTTCACAGACCCATGATTGCATAGTATTGTTTTTTTTTCCCCAATCCTATTTTTCGACATCCTAATTCCTTCTTTTCTGTCCACCTCTTCTTTCTTATGATCATGTAGTTATAGATCAGGTGGTTTCCGGTTGTTTCCAAAATGGAGGAATTATTTTTCTCCGGCTTGGTATTGAACCGTTGATCAGAGGTTTAACAAGCCGCTATCGTAAAAACGATGTTGTTAATGAAACGTAGACCTGATACAGAATGTGTAAATTAGCAGTAGATAATAATGATAGTTTTTTCGGCCCTAAAACAACAACAAAAATAGGATTCTGGAATGTGCGAACAATGGCCGCTCCGACGAAACATGCACAGGTCGCGAGCGAGATGGACAGATACGATCTAGATATTTTAGGATTAAGCGAAATGCGCTGGCTTGGAACAGGTAGGAGATCTATTGATAATAAAATAGTAGTTTTTTCTGGAAGGGAAGATGGAAAACACCGTGAAGGAGTAGGCATAATGATGACAGACAAAGCTGCAAGAAGTTTATTAGAATGGGAACCGGTAAATAGCCGTCTGATACGAACACGATACAAAACAAAACATGGAAGACTTTCAATTATTCAATGTTATGCGCCTACTAACGAAGCTGATGATGAAGTTAAGGACGTTTTTTATAACCAACTGCAACAACTTATAAACAAAATACCAAAACACGATCTTTTAATTGTAATGGGAGACTTCAACGCCAAAGTAGGACAAGATAACGCAGGAGTGGAACATGTGATGGGGAGAGAAGGCTGTAATACAACAAGTCAGAATGGAGAAAGATTAATAGAATTATGTTTAATAGAAAATTTAGTTATAGGTGGGACATTATTTCCACACAAAAATATTCACAAAACAACATGGATATCTCCTGACGATAGAACATCAAATCAAATTGACCACCTATGTATTAAACAACAATTCAGATCATCATTAATAGATGTAAGAGCTTACAGAGGTGCTGATGTTAATAGTGACCACAACCTGTGCATTGGAAAATAAGATTAAAATTTAGAAACCAACAGAAGAGGTCAATTACACATAAAATTGATAGTCATAAACTGAAAGATGAAGCCATAAAGGAAAAGTTTAACATAGAGCTAAGTAATTGTTATTCAGCACTCGGTGAAATAGACTTAGATATCAATGAAATGTGGGACTCACAGAGCAAAATACTAATGACAGCAGCAGAAGCAAGTGCCGGACTGAAGAAAATGGAAAAACGAGCTTGGATCTCAGACACCACATGGAAATACATCAAAGAAAGAAGAGAAGCAAAGAGAGCCATGACTAATGTAAAGACAGATCTTGGAAAGGTTCTGGCAAAAGCAACATACAAAGAATTAGACAACAAAGTGAAAAGTTCGGCAAGAAGAGATACAAGAGCTTATATAGACAACTTGGCAGAGAAAGCAGAGACAGCTGCAATTACAGGAGACAGCAGAACTCTCTATACAGTACAAAAGATGCTGACAAACACCTATACATCCAGTGGAACACCAATTCTAGACAAATCTGGATTAATGCTAACAACAAGCGCAGACATAAAAGCCCGTTGGGCAGAACACTTCAAAGAAATTCTTAACCGTCCACTACCTCACAGTTTAATAGATTTTGAAGCTGAAACACCAGCAGCAGAATTAGATGTAAATTTAGATGACTTCACCTTGAGTGAAATAGAAACCACCTTAAAGCTAATGACCAATAACAAGGCTGCTGGAGAGGATAAGTTAACAGCTGAGATCCTCAAGGCAATTGATAGCCATAATTTAATACATCTCCAAAAAATGTTCAACATCATTTGGAAAACAGAGAAGACGCCTCATAAATGGAAAAAAGGAATCATTGTTAAGATCCCAAAAAAGGGCAATCTTAGAGATTGTAACAACTGGAGAGGCGTGACACTTTTGTCAGTTGCCTCAAAGTTATTCTGTAAAATCATCCTAAATAGAATAAAGGATTCAATAGATACAGTAATGCGTGAAGAACAGGCTGGGTTTAGAAAAGGGAGAAGCTGTCTTGACCACATTTTCACTCTACGACTTATATTGGAGGAACATATTGAAAAGCAAAAACCTTTTGTACTTAACTTCATCGACTTCAAAAAAGCATTTGATAGTATTCATAGAGATTCTTTGTGGAAAATTCTGAAGCAATATGGTTTACCATCAAAAATCATAAATATTATCAAAGACATGTATGATGGTTACACATGTGCAGTTCGAACAGAGGAAGGACTGAGCGAATGTTTCCCAATAGAAACTGGGGTTAAACAAGGATGTATTTTATCGCCCTTGTTATTTGGAATTGTTATGGACTTCATAATGAAGAAATGCTGCACTGGTAATAAAGGCATCGAATGGATACAAGGAGACCATTTGGAGGACCTCGACTTTGCTGATGACATAGTTCTCATCAGCAGTCAGATAAAAACGATGCAGGAAAACACAAATGAACTATCATCAATAGCCAGCAAAATTGGGCTTGAGGTCAATCATGAAAAGACTAAAGTCATGAAAAGTTTAATTCCAACAAGTGACAAAATATACATGGAAAACAAACCAGTAGAAGAGATCGATCACTTTATCTATCTTGGAAGTCACATTGATCGAGAAGGGGATACGAGCAAAGAAATTAGAATCAGACTGGCTAAAGCAGCAATGTCTTTCAGAAGCCTTGAAAAGTTGTGGAAATCAAAACTCATTAGCACAAACACAAAACTTAGGCTATTCAAATCAAATGTACTATCAACCCTTACGTATGCGTGTGAAAGCTGGAAAACAACAAGAGATATAGAAACAAAGTTGAACGCATTCGAAAATAAATGTCTAAGGAAAATACTTGGTATAGAATGGAACGAATTCAAAACAAACGAGGAAATTAGAGAAATCGCCAATCAACCACTAATATCTTCAGTAATAAAGAAAAGACGATGGTCATACGTTGGACATGTGATGAGAAGAGATAATAATCGAATAGCAAAGCAAGCCCTCATATGGGAAACAACAGGTAAAAGAAAAAGAGGAAGACCCAGGGAGACACTGAGAAGAACATTGATGAGAGAGGCAAGAGCAGCAGGAATCGGCTCCCTCAATGAGATAGAACTGTTTGCACAGAACAGAGACAGATGGCGAGATTAATAAAATATCTTTAAAAGAAAACTGCTAGAACAAAAATTCATATAGGAGAAGGTGTATCTTGGTCTACGCCCTATGGGCCGGTTACGGCTCGAAAGGTCAATAGATAGATAGATAGATAGTTATAGATAATTGTGTTTCATCGTTTGTTTTCGTTGTCCTTGTAATCTGAAGAAGGCCACAGGCCGAAACGTCAGTATTGTGTTGTTTTCCTCCCTTGTAAAGCTGTCTTCATACCTTGGAGTGTTTAACACTCCCCACTTCTGGTTCCTTGCTACCAGCTTTACCGCAGATTCGCAATTATTTGCCTATTCCCTAAACACATTTTTACTACATCTTTGTAACTTTTACAATGTTTTCAGATTTATTTGTTTGTTTATTTTATCAAATTTGTTTTCAGATTTATTTTATCAAATTTTAAAATTCATACATGATGGCTAATTACAGGTCATTGTGTGTGTGTGTGTGGGGGGGGGGGGGAACTGCCTGCAGAAAAAATGTATTTTTAAGCAGTCATTTTACGACATCGTATTTACTATTCTAGGATCAAAGGAATAAATAAAAAAAAAGAGTTCCATTATGCAACTTTGTGACATATAGAGAATATTGTGTTTGTGTCCACATTTTTAAAATAGACCTTCAGCACATTACTTTTTGAATGATGCGGTCCTCATTACACCAGTGCCATCTCTCTCAGTCACATTTCTTTGCCTTGACCCCTAAACCATTTAAGGCTGGGTGAATCAAGAAGCCATAAATAGAACTAAAACTAACCTCTTGCCCTTTGTAGTCTAGGTCACTAACCACTGAGCTACAGAAGCTCTTAAGGAAGACTGTAAGAAGGCAAGGTTTCAATTGTGTGATATGGACACCATAGCATAACAATATAACTATAAATTTCCCATAATTCAATCAACCCTCTTTGATTTTTAGCCACTCATCATCTATATTAAAGTAGTCATTGAGGGTTTCAGATTTTTTTCTGGGAAAGTAAAGCAGCATGGGTGTAATACCGACCACATTACCCCAAAAATCATGTGCTGAAGGTCTGTAAAATATATGGTCACTAACACCATATTTCCCTATATGCCACTTGGCGTGACGGGGTACTTTACTTTTTAACATTGAGGGTTTGTTTTTTACGTTGAACATCGAGGGTTTTGAAGCTTGATTGTCTCAGCCAGTCAGCTGGGAAAAAAAAGTGGATATCTGGTCGTTGGTCAGGGAAAGTCAGGTATCCCAGGAGAGTGCACAAAAGATGTGCCCATGATAAGTGGATACCTGGTCGTTGGTCAGGGAAAGTCAGGTATCCCAGGAGAGTGCACAAAAGATGTGCCCATGATAAGTGGATACCTGGTCGTTGGTCAGGGAAAGTCAGGTATCCCAGGAGAGTGCACAAAAGATGTGCCCATGATAAGTGGATACCTGGTCGTTGGTCAGGGAAAGTCAGGTATCCCAGGAGAGTGCACAAAAGATGTGTCCATGATAAGTGGATACCTGGTCGTTGGTCAGGGAAAGTCAGGTATCCCAGGAGAATGCACAAAAGATGTGCCCATGATAAGTGGATACCTGGTCGTTGGTCAGGGAAAGTCAGGTATCCCAGGAGAGTGCACAAAAGATGTGCCCATGATAAGTGAATACCTGGTCGTTGGTCAGGGAAAGTCAGGTATCCCAGGAGAGTGCACAAAAGATGTGCCCATGATAAGTGGATACCTGGTCGTTGGTCAGGGAAAGTCAGGTATCCCAGGAGAGTGCACAAAAGATGTGCCCATGATAAGTGGATACCTGGTCGTTGGTCAGGGAAAGTCAGGTATCCCAGGAGAGTGCACAAAAGATGTGCCCATGATAAGTGGATACCTGGTCGTTGGTCAGGGAAAGTCAGGTATCCCAGGAGAGTGCACAAAAGATGTGCCCATGATAAGTGGATACCTGGTCGTTGGTCAGGGAAAGTCAGGTATCCCAGGAGAGTGCACAAAAGATGTGCCCATGATAAGTGGATACCTGGTCGTTGGTCAGGGAAAGTCAGGTATCCCAGGAGAGTGCACAAAAGATGTGCCCATGATAAGTGGATACCTGGTCGTTGGTCAGGGAAAGTCAGGTATCCCAGGAGAGTGCACAAAAGATGTGTCCATGATAAGTGGATACCTGGTCGTTGGTCAGGGAAAGTCAGGTATCCCAGGAGAATGCACAAAAGATGTGCCCATGATAAGTGGATACCTGGTCGTTGGTCAGGGAAAGTCAGGTATCCCAGGAGAGTGCACAAAAGATGTGCCCATGATAAGTGAATACCTGGTCGTTGGTCAGGGAAAGTCAGGTATCCCAGGAGAGTGCACAAAAGATGTGCCCATGATAAGTGGATACCTGGTCGTTGGTCAGGGAAAGTCAGGTATCCCAGGAGAGTGCACAAAAGATGTGCCCATGATAAGTGGATACCTGGTCGTTGGTCAGGGAAAGTCAGGTATCCCAGGAGAGTGCACAAAAGATGTGCCCATGATAAGTGGATACCTGGTCGTTGGTCAGGGAAAGTCAGGTATCCCAGGAGAGTGCACAAAAGATGTGCCCATGATAAGTGGATACCTGGTCGTTGGTCAGGGAAAGTCAGGTATCCCAGGAGAGTGCACAAAAGATGTGCCCATGATAAGTGGATACCTGGTCGTTGGTCAGGGAAAGACAGGTATCCCAGGAGAGTGCAGAAAAGATGTGCTCATGATAAGTGGAGGCTCTGTCGTTGGTCAAGGAAAGTCAGGTATCCCAGGAGAGTGCACAAAAGATGTGCCCATGATAAGTGGATACCTGGTCGTTGGTCAGGGAAAGTCAGGTATCCCAGGAGAGTGCACAAAAGATGTGCCCATGATAAGTGGATACCTGGTCGTTGGTCAGGGAAAGTCAGGTATCCTAGGAGAGTGCACAAAAGATGTGCCCATGATAAGTGGATACCTGGTCGTTGGTCAGGGAAAGTCAGGTATCCCAGGAGAGTGCACAAAAGATGTGCCCATGATAAGTGGATACCTGGTCGTTGGTCAGGGAAAGTCAGGTATCCCAGGAGAGTGCACAAAAGATGTGCCCATGATAAGTGGATACCTGGTCGTTGGTCAGGGAAAGTCAGGTATCCCAGGAGAGTGCACAAAAGATGTGCCCATGATAAGTGGATACCTGGTCGTTGGTCAGGGAAAGTCAGGTATCCCAGGAGAGTGCACAAAAGATGTGCCCATGATAAGTGGATACCTGGTCGTTGGTCAGGGAAAGTCAGGTATCCCAGGAGAGTGCACAAAAGATGTGCCCATGATAAGTGGCACCTGGTCGTTGGTCAGGGAAAGTCAGGTATCCCAGGAGAGTGCACAAAAAATGTGCCCATGATAAGTGGATACCTGGTCGTTGGTCAGGGAAAGTCAGGTATCCCAGGAGAGTGCACAAAAGATGTGGCCATGATAAGTGGATACCTGGTCATTGGTCAGGGAAAGTCAGGTATCCCAGGAGAGTGCACAAAAGATGTGCCCATGATAAGTGGATACCTGGTCGTTGGTCAGGGAAAGTCAGGTATCCCAGGAGAGTGCACAAAAGATGTGCCCATGATAAGTGGATACCTGGTCGTTGGTCAGGGAAAGTCAGGTATCCCAGGAGAGTGCACAAAAGATGTGCCCATGATAAGTGGATACCTGGTCGTTGGTCAGGGAAAGTCAGGTATCCCAGGAGAGTGCACAAAAGATGTGCCCATGATAAGTGGAGGCTCTACACTTCACTACCTTATGGCAGTAGAATAAGACACCTTTAGCTTTTATAACAAAACAATTAATTCAATAAAATAAGACACCTTTAGCTTTTATAACAAAACAATTAATTCAATAAAATAAGACACCTTTAGCTTTTATAACAAAACAATTAATTCAATAAAATAAGACACCTTTAGCTTTTATAACAAAACAATTAATTCAATAAAATAAGACACCTTTAGCTTTTATAACAAAACAATTAATTCAATAAAATAAGACACCTTTAGCTTTTATAACAAAACAATTAATTCCATAAAATAAGACACCTTTAGCTTTTATAACAAAACAATTAATTCCATAAAATAAGACACCTTTAGCTTTTGTAACAAAACAATTAATTCAATAAAATAAGACACATTTAGCTTTTATAACAAAACAATTAATTCAATAAAATAAGACACCTTTAGCTTTTATAACAAAACAATTAATTCAATAAAATAAGACACCTTTAGCTTTTATAACAAAACAATTAATTCAATAAAATAAGACACCTTTAGCTTTTATAACAAAACAATTAATTCAATAAAATAAGACACCTTTAGCTTTTATAACAAAACAATTAATTCAATAAAATAAGACACCTTTAGCTTTTATAACAAAACAATTAATTCAATAAAATAAGACACCTTTAGCTTTTACAACAAAACAATTAATTCAATAAAATAAGACACCTTTAGCTTTTATAACAAAACAATTAATTCAATAAAATAAGACACCTTTAGCTTTTATAACAAAACAATTAATTCAATAAAATAATGAAACATCTAGTCCAGACATCATGAAACAACCTTCTCCTCCTCTCTCCAGTCCATTTCTTTGGCTTCCAACTCTTCTCGTGCAGTCTGCCAGTCCCTGGTCAGCTTGTGAATGTCTAGAGTCAGCTGCTGATTGGTTGCCGTAGCTTGGTCTAGTTGATCTCGCAGCATTGTGTTGACATGTTCAAGGCCATTGCATCTAATGATTATTTTTAAAAAAGACATGTTTTGAAGAAGAAAGAAAAAAGATTTTTTGTGAAGATCAGAAGACTTGTGGATGAGTCTGGGGCGCTGTGATGATGATTCTAACTTAACAGAACATGTTTTAAAGAAAGCCAGCAATTTGAAAAGATAACTATACAAAGGACGTTTGTAGAAATAAACCAAAAACATCTAAGGAACTCATTCAATATGGGATCGAAAATACATTTTTCTCTATAATTTATTGACCTAATATACATCATCATTATGTGCCATATCAGTTGGTGTAGACGATCTTGTCCTTCCACAATTTTTTATCCACAGTGCATTGTATCAATTCCATTGTTGACTGTTTTCCATGCCATGACACCAGGCTATCTAGTATCTTCTTTTATCTTTGTCATCCACGATTTCATTTTCCCTGTATTTTGCCAGTTGTAACCAAGTATTCCAACTTTCCTCTTCTTATGATGTGCTCAAAAAATGTTGATTGTTTCTTTCTGATGTTTATTAGGAGCTCCCTTCTTGTGTTGGCCTCTTTGAGAATGTTCTCATTGGTCTTTTAGCTGTCCAGGAAACTTTCAACATTCTTCTGAGAAATCCAATATCTGTGGCCTCTGTATTTTTCATTTGTTTGTCTACTGTCCACGATTCACTTCCAAATGTCAGAATTGGCTGTATATAGCATTGATGAACTCTCTTTCTCACTTCTATTGACATAATTTGTTGCATATGATGTTTTTCATTTTCTGAAATGTTATTATAGCCTGAGTTATTCTGCTTTTTATTTCTGTGGTACATCTTCCATCTGATGTTATTATTATGCCCAAGTATTTGACACTTTTGCACTTGTTTCAGATTTGTCCCACTTATTTTTATGCTGCATGATGGTGATGATTGTTTCTTCAATATGACCATTACTTCTGTTTTCTTACTGTTTAGGCTGAGACTAATATATATACGTATACAAATAAAGCTGTTGTGCAATTAATGTTTAATAGATCAATTTTGACAAATGAAATGTGACCATAAAGATAATGAATGGAATGTTTGATGCCAGTTACAGATTTCTGCAGCAATGGAATTAAGAATATGAATTCTCAATCTTCACTTTCACTTATATTCACTCAAGTGTGTCAACAGAAATGCAAAGTTCCAGCAGCCTCGGTCAGATACCTTTTATGCTGTTGTAAAGTTCCCTTGATACTGTCACTCTTAGCCTGGGTCCTTCAAATTTCACTGCCTTTCTTCTCATATTTACCCACACTTAGTTTGAAATTACTGGGCACTATCTCTAGATTGATGAATCACTTTATATGTTGTCCTTGTACATAGTTTTCAGCTTGGTTACGTTCAGTTAGGGATTAGAGCTACATGTTAATGCAAGTTAGTTAATAAAAATGTCTGTGTAATTCTAACAAACATAATGGTAGCCATTACTATAACAGTACTCAAAGGGATATTGTCAACAAACCTCTGCTTTTCTTCCTCCAGCTGCACAAGAGCAGATTCTAATTCACTTGTGGCTTCTGTCTCCACAAATTTGTATCTGCTTTCAGTCGTGCTCTGGATGGGGATAGATCAGCACAGAATTACTTGACAGAATAATTCTGTTTGCAGAGAAAAGAACTGGTGACAATATGCTTCGACAAAGTAAATTGTTCACTACTCACTTACTTATACTATTGTCTAATTAAATTGTTCACTACCCTCTTTCTTATCCTATTGTCTAATTAAATTGTTCACTACCCTCTTTCTTATCCTATTATCTAATTAAATTGTTCAATACCCTCTTTCTTATCCTATTATCTAATTAAATTGTTCACTACCCTCTTTCTTATCCTATTGTCTAATTAAATTGTTCACTACCCTCTTTCTTATCCTATTATCTAATTAAATTGTTCACTACCCTCTTTCTTATCCTATTGTCTAATTAAATTGTTCACTACCCTCTTTCTTATCCTATTGTCTAATTAAATTGTTCACTTCCCTCTTTCTTATCCTATTATCTAATTAAATTGTTCACTTCCCTCTTTCTTCTCCTATTGTCTAATTAAATTGTTCACTGCCCTCTTTCTTATCCTATTGTCTAATTAAATTGTTCACTACCCTTTTTCTTATCCTATTGCCTAATTAAATTGTTCACTACCCTTTTTCTTATCCTATTGTCTAATTAAATTGTTCACTTCCCTTTTTCTTATCCTATTGTCTAATTAAATTGTTCACTACCCTTTTTCTTATCCTATTGTCTAATTAAATTGTTCACTACCCTTTTTCTTATCCTATTGTCTAATTAAGTTGTTCACTACCCTTTTTCTTATCCTATTGTCTAATTAAATTGTTCACTACCCTTTTTCTTATCCTATTGTCTAATTAAATTGTTCACTACCCTTTTTCTTATCCAATTCACATGTGCCATGAAGAATTGTAAAGATCTGCAATTATTTGCTCTGGGTTAAGTGAGTTGTTCTTGCAGTTGTTTTTGTGTCACCAAAGGTCAAAGCTAATAGCTAGAGAGCTAATTTCCAATATTAGGAAGAAACAATCATCATTTTTTTGGCCATGTAATGAGAAGAGAACAACTGGAATATATTGTAACAACTGGAAAAATTGAGGGACGAAGAGATAGAGGAAAGCAAAGAGAAAAAATAACAGACAGCTTAAGAGAATGGCTTGGCAGAAGGTCAACAACAGAAATGATAAATAGCTGCCGAGATCAAAAGTTGTGGAGAGACATGATCATCTACGCCAGTAGGCCCGGTACTTGATGATGATAGGATTTAAGTAAATATCTGTCCATCTGACTCTTAGCTTTCCTTGTGCCTGGAAGTGAGATCACCTGCTGTTCTTTATCCTTCTTTTTCTCGGCCATGTACAGACAAAGTAGTTGGTGACCCATACACCTTGTTGCATTTTGTAGGACAACAACAATCTTCACTCATTTTTATTCAGACTGAGGTCACCCCTTGCAGGAGGCATTATGCCTGCCCTTCACCATCCATATATTTTTGTTGTGTGGCTACTGAGGCCCCCACGGTGAGGGGGAAAAAAGAAGAGTCACTATTACTTATCATGCATGTCGTAAGAATTGACTAAGGAGGTTTAGAATCATCAATTGTGTAGTCGAGTAGGATGTGCACAGAGTGACCTTGCCAACAGAAATTACTGATGCATTCTGGGAAATGCTGTGACAAGTGGTGGAGCAGATATGGGAAATTCCTGACAAAAATGAAAATGGTTCCAGGGATAGAATAGATATCTGTTCTGCTGTTTCAGGTTGTACTTACACTCTCTCTCTTTCACCTTTCTCCCAAGTCCACTACATGGTAAATGGTAAATCAGCTGCTGAGGCACATAATGATAGTTGGCCAGGATGATCTTCCATCATGAGCTGGTTGATCAATGTTACCTTTTTGTTTTTCTGTATGTCCGATGTAGGGCATGATTCTGCCAATGTTTCTGTATGTCCGATGTAGGGCATGATTCTGCCAATGTTTCTGTATGTCTGATGTAGGGCATGATTCTGCCAATGTTTCTGTATGTCCGATGTAGGGCATGATTCTGCCAATGTTTCTGTATGTCTGATGTAGGGCATGATTCTGCCAATGTTTCTGTATGTCTGATGTAGGGCATGATTCTGCCAATGTTTCTGTATGTCTGATGTAGGGCATGATTCTGCCAATGTTTCTGTATGTCCGATGTAGGGCATGATTCTGCCAATGTTTCTGTATGTCCGATGTAGGGCATGATTCTGCCAATGTTTCTGTATGTCTGATGTAGAGCATGATTCTGCCAATGTTTCTGTATGTCTGATGTAGGGCATGATTCTGCCAATGTTTCTGTATGTCTGATGTAGGGCATGATTCTGCCAATGTTTCTGTATGTCTGATGTAGGGCATGATTCTGCCAATGTTTCTGTATGTCCGATGTAGGGCATGATTCTGCCAATGTTTCTGTATGTCTGATGTAGGGCATGATTCTGCCAATGTTTCTGTATGTCTGATGTAGGGCATGATTCTGCCAATGTTTCTGTATGTCCGATGTAGGGCATGATTCTGCCAATGTTTCTGTATGTCTGATGTAGGGCATGATTCTGCCAATGTTTCTGTATGTCTGATGTAGGGCATGATTCTGCCAATGTTTCTGTATGTCTGATGTAGGGCATGATTCTGCCAATGTTTCTGTATGTCTGATGTAGGGCATGATTCTGCCAATGTTTCTGTATGTCCGATGTAGGGCATGATTCTGCCAATGTTTCTGTATGTCCGATGTAGGGCATGATTCTGCCAATGTTTCTGTATGTCTGATGTAGGGCATGATTCTGCCAATGTTTCTGTATGTCCGATGTAGGGCATGATTCTGCCAATGTTTCTGTATGTCTGATGTAGGGCATGATTCTGCCAATATTTATGTATGTCCGATGTAGGGCATGATTCTGCCAATGTTTCTGTATGTCTGATGTAGGGCATGATTCTGCCAATGTTTCTGTATGTCCGATGTAGGGCATGATTCTGCCAATGTTTCTGTATGTCCGATGTAGGGCATGATTCTGCCAATGTTTCTGTATGTCCGATGTAGGGCATGATTCTGCCAATGTTTCTGTATGTCCGATGTAGGGCATGATTCTGCCAATGTTTCTGTATGTCTGATGTAGGGCATGATTCTGCCAATGTTTCTGTATGTCTGATGTAGGGCATGATTCTGCCAATGTTTCTGTATGTCTGATGTAGGGCATGATTCTGCCAATGTTTCTGTATGTCTGATGTAGGGCATGATTCTGCCAATGTTTCTGTATGTCCGATGTAGGGCATGATTCTGCCAATGTTTCTGTATGTCTGATGTAGGGCATGATTCTGCCAATGTTTCTGTATGTCTGATGTAGGGCATGATTCTGCCAATGTTTCTGTATGTCCGATGTAGGGCATGATTCTGCCAATGTTTCTGTATGTCTGATGTAGGGCATGATTCTGCCAATGTTTCTGTATGTCTGATGTAGGGCATGATTCTGCCAATGTTTCTGTATGTCTGATGTAGGGCATGATTCTGCCAATGTTTCTGTATGTCTGATGTAGGGCATGATTCTGCCAATGTTTCTGTATGTCTGATGTAGGGCATGATTCTGCCAATTTTTCTGTATGTCTGATGTAAGGCATGATTCTGCCAATTTTTCTGGCATTGCATTTCTTTATTTTTACATCAAGAAGTTGAAACAATAAACAAAATACTTTCTTCTTCTTCTTTTCTTCCTCATTTGCCATTCAGCATTGAGGGGAGATGCATCTTGAGTCTATTTCTGCCGTTTGTGAATTGTCGTTTGTCACTTGACTTCCTAGGTATTTAAATTCCTCTACTTGTTTTAGTTGTCTGCCATCTATAGTTATGTTGATGTTCCATTTCTCTTTAGTGATATTCATGACTTCTGTTTTGTTGTTGATTTTCATGTTGTATTCAGCCTGTGCTGTTGAGCCTATTTAAGTGTTTTTGTAGGTCTTCTATTATTCCATGAATTAGTTTCCAATCATCTGTAAATAGAAGCTTGTTGATCTCTTCTGCCTCTGATGGGTTGACTAACTTGCCTATATAGTCCATGTATGAAATAAACAGTAGGGGGGAATCATACGCATCCCTGTCTTACTCCTGATCTAACTTCGAAGCGGTCTGTGTAACATGCTGCTGTTCTAACTGTGCAGCTGCTGTTGATGTAGAGACTTTTAATTAAAGAAAATACTGGCTGGGGAGAACTCTGGGGTGAGACTAGAACTCTGGGGTGAGACTAACATAAATGGATAAAATTAATTTGTATTAAAAGAGTACTAAGTCATGTTAAGATACTAGTACTATTTATGCTCTATAACAAGTGTTGAGACAGGCAATGTTAGAATTTTATTATAAGCAGTCAACAATTGATGTAGACAAGACATGTTCAAGAATGAAAACTTAGAGGCAATGATCTCTATTCCTGTGGTCAACCTCCAGAAAATGCAGACTCATTCTTTCATCCTGTAGTCTGCAAAAACCAACACCACAAAAAACACTGGCCAATAGAAATAGTTCGGAGGGATAAGATCTGCACACTGGAAGAGGTGGAGCCTACAGTGCAGGATGTTGTTGAGAACAGTATCAATATCTGACATCACTAACAGAAATGACAAGTTAGTTTAGTTTAGATGATGGATCATCCTCATTGAACATTATACATGTCCTTAAGTGCTCAGATATCCTCCACAGAATGTCTCTCAGTGTGTGGAGACTGGCAATTCCAGTTCTGTGTTGATTTTTTATTCTTCTGTATCACCCCTCATAGTGCTCTTTTCTGGTATCGCCAGTTTAGACCTGATGCTCATGCAGTCTGAACACGGTTGTAGATTCAAAATCATTGATTGAGCCATCAGTGCGCCCTACCTCCCTGGGGGCATTCAGAATGTCAACCTGGTCCAATGCATATCTGCCAACTAGGGCAGCTGTTCCAGCCAGGCTGTCAGCGCATTCATTTCCTCTCACACCAGAATGCTCAGGAGTTAGGATGAATCAAGGTGATCGGTTAAACAAATAAGAAATAATTTCTGATTTGTCAAAAAACAAGAAAGTTTCCTACTTCTAGAGTGGTGAAAGAGAGCTATACAAATATGACAACAAGAGAATGATAAAAGCAAAGAAGAAGGAGAATAAGAGCACAGGGTTCTATTACCTTGTTGTTATAAACTCGAGTGATTTCAACATCTTTGGTGCGAACTGTGTCTTCTAGGTCCTGGCATTTCTTCTTATACTGGAGCAGCTGAAAATAAAATCAGTGTTTGTTTACTCACTGACTTTTACTCTCTTCTGGTGAGCTGGCAGTAGTACTATATAAAATATTCATTTGTACACAGAAAAAATGGAAGAACTTCATCATGCCAGAAGTGTAAGTAAAGTAAAGTACCCCCGTCACGCCAAGTGGCGTATAGGGAAATATGGTGTTAGTGACCCTATATTTTACAGACTTTCAGCACATAATTTTTGGGGTCATTTGGTCGATATTACGCCCGTGCTGCTTTACTTTCCCAGAAAAAAATCCGGTACTCATTTAAGGCTGGATGAACCCGGAAGCCGTCGGTTAGGATCGAACCCTACCCCTTGTCCTTTGTAGTCCAGTTCACTAACCACTGAGCTATCGCGGCTCCCATGCCAGAAGTGTGATGTATATAAAATATGGTGCTGGTTCCCATATTTTGTTTCCCATCAACACATGGGTGCTGGTTTCCATATTTTGTTTCCCATAAACATATGGGTGCTGGTTCCCATATTTTGTTTCCCATAAACACATGGGTGCTGGTTCCCATATTTTGTGTTTTTATAAGCACATGGGTGCGGGTTCTCATATTTTGTTTCCCATAAGCACATGGGTGCTGGTTCCCATATTTTGTTTCCCATCAACACATGGGTGCTGGTTCCCATATTTTGTTTCCCATCAACACATGGGTGCTGGTTCCCATATTTTGTTTCCCATCAACACATGGGTGCTGGTTCCCATATTTTGTTTCCCATCAACACATGGGTGCTGGTTCCCATATTTTGTTTCCCATCAACACATGGGTGCTGGTTCCCATATTTTCAATGCCATCAGCACATCTTTACGTAATATGTTCATTCATTCCCAGCAAAATAAAGTCTCCTGTACCGGGTGAACCTCAGACTTGGTCAGAAAAAAAATCCACTACGTCTGGGGATCGAACCCGGACCCTTCTGGTCAGGAAGCGAGCAAACAAACCACTCATGTTCCGTCCTATAGACATGAGTTTTCTATCAAATGATTGTGTTAATTCAAGGAAAGACATTCACAGATCCTGGATATTCAGATTATCTTCA
Organism: Megaustenia siamemsis; assembly: GCA_032433765.1. NCBI lineage: Eukaryota > Metazoa > Mollusca > Gastropoda > Stylommatophora > Ariophantidae > Megaustenia > Megaustenia siamemsis. Next base: position 10,915,151 of record JAVIAB010000088.1, read on the forward strand.
GATATAATACTCATATGATATAATAATACTCATGATATAATAATACTCATATGATATAATACTCAAATGATATAATAATACTCATGATATAATAATGCTCATATGATATACTACTCTATCTAGAATAACTTATCACAACACTTGCATGCACACACAAATACATGTATGTTAGACTGACGCGTCACAACAGGAATATATTGATAGTGATTATTCAATATCTTATGCAGAAAGGAGTTTACCAATCAATGAGAGATTAGTGTCATATACTGAAAGGTGTGAAAATGAAAGGGTTGATATGGCTGTTGGCAAAATGAGGGTGCCAGTTTGATAATGTTGTCTTGTAACACATTCTTGATTATTAATTCTGTTCTCAATGAGGTCCCATTGTCACAATGGAGAAAGTGAGGGTCAGAGAGAGAGAGAGAGAGAGAGAGAGAGAGAGAGAGAGAGAGAGAGAGAGTGAGTGAGAGAGAGAGAAAGTCACTAAGTGTAGAATTAAAGCAAATAATCAAAGGTTTAAAATTAGCACAGTGAGATAGAATTTGAAATGAAAAATTTTGATTAAGCTGAGGACATTGCGTTACCAATTTATTTCTACTAGCCCATTCAAGAAAGAAATAGACTGAATAGCCAACAAATTGAATTTAACATAAAACTCAACAAAAGACAGAAGTTTTGACACTAAATTTAAAAAAATGGAACCCCAGCCAAAATTGAGAAGTAGGACCCAGTAAAAATCTTCACAATAATGGGAACCAAAGTAACATGAGATTGAGGGCCAGTAAAGTCATCAACAAAAGGATAAACAAAGCCAAAATTTATCTAGTACATTTAAACAGCATTTGGAGATAATTCTAGTACAACACAAAATTAAATTTAGAAAACATAAATTAGGAAAATACATTCACATACTTGTGACATGCACTCAGTACCAGTGTATTAGAAAATCATTCTTTGGTATGCTTCCTTATTATTGTGGTAATAAGTATCACCATGTTCCAAACAATTGTTCCTGCTCTAGTATCTGGATTTGGCATTCCTGACACATAGCCACAACGAAAGTGAAGACAAGTAACAGACACTAAGGATAAATTCTGCTAAAATTGGACTACAGATTAATATTAATAAAAATAAAGATAATGATATGCAACAATACATGTCACAACCAAGTTGAAATTGAAGGAACACCAAATAAGGAAGTGGATCATGTTACACAAGTTGGAAACATTTTTGATAGGGGAGGAGTGGAAAGAAGTATTAAACAAAGAATAAACAAGGAAAGAACAGTTTTCATGCAGTTTTTAATAAAATATTGGATTATATTGGAGCTTGAGGATTATACCACTCAAAATGAAAGCAAAGCCATTTGACATAGCAATAATACAGACATAGGCACCTACTCAAGACTACACAAATTAACAAATAGAGACATACTAAGAAGATCTAAATAAAGTTATGAAGCAAGTAAAATTGTGAGACATCTTGATTGTAATGGGTGATATGAATGCTAAAGTAGGAAACGGTAGAAATAAGACCATTATAGGAAATCATGGCTTAGGAAGAAGAAATGAAAGAGGAGAAAGATAATACAATTTTGTGAAGAAAACAGGCTGATAATATGTAACACCTACTTTGAGCAAGAGAAAAGGAAACTATATATATGGAAAAGCCCTGGAGATAAGAAGAGGAATCAAATTGACTAAATAATGATAAAAGATAGGTTCCATAACAGCATCAAGAAAGCCAAAATCTACCCAGCAGCCGATATTAACTCAGATGACAATCCTGTCAAGATAAAATTAAAGTCAAACTAAAGAGAAACAATCAAAAGACTATTTCACAAACTATACCACTAGGTATAACAGCTTTAAATCAAAAAGATGTTAAAGATACTTATACAATACAAGTAAAGAACACATATCAGAAGCTGCTAGAAGAAGGGATTGAGCAGTACAGAGAGAAAATCCAGAAGAAAAAGTTACAATCAAATGGCAATGCATGAAGAAAAGCATACAAGAAACTTGCAACAACTTACCCAAAAAGGAAAAGAATGAAAAACAAAAATGGATAACTGACTCCATCTCGGGAAAAGAAGGAAGAAAGAAGACAAGAGAAAAACACTACCCAATACAACAAAATAGGTAATGAAATATGCAAAATGTGCAAAAAGGCAAAAGAAGACTGGCTCAGACAAAGATGTCTAGAAATCAAGACTATGGAAAATAAACCAAATTTAAGACAGATGCACACAGAAATAAAGAGAATGACTAGTAAAAAATTTTTTTATCCACAAAAAGTGGATGTATTACAAACAAAAAAGGAAAAAAATGCTAACAGACAATAAAGATATAATCAATAGATGGCAGGAATAGATAACAGAATTATTTTATTACGAAAGTAAAAATAAACCAATTATAAAATGTACGTCAGGTTATAAAATCATAAGATCTGAAGTGGGAAAAAAACTATACAAACAATGAAAAAGAGAAAATCTGCAGGGACCTGACAACATACCCATTGTGATAATAAAGGCACTAGAAGATTTTGGCATTGAAATGACATAGACATATGCAACAACATATACATACCAAATGAACTAAAAACATAAACTTTCATTGCATTGCCTAAATAGAATGGTGAGTTGAATGCAATGATTTTAGAACAATAAGCCTAATGAGCCATGAAACAAAAATCTTGCTAAAAGTTATACAAGAAAGAATTCAGAATAAAATCAATATGGAATTAGAAGAACAACAATTTGTATTTAGGAAAAACAGTGGGACAAAAGAAGCCATTCTCTGCATGAGGACATTAATCGAAAAGTACATAGAAGTAAACAAACCAATATAAGCCTTCTTCATAGACTACACCAAAGATTTTGATAGAATACACCATAAACAAGAACTGGACTACAAAGGACAAGAGGTCGAGTTCGATCCTGATCGATGCCTTCCGAGTTCACCCAGCCTTAAATGGGTACCGAATTTTTTATGGGAAAGTAAAGTGTCACGGGTGTAATACCAACCACATTACCCTAAAAATCTTGTGCGGAAGGTCTGTAAAAATTATGGTCGATTATGTAATATGTTTACACTGGGAGCAAACAATAATAAAGACTAATATGTAATTTACACTGGGAGCAAACAATAATAAAGACTAATATGTAATTTACACTGGGAGCAAACAATAATAAAGACTAATATGTAATTTACACTGGGAGCAAACAATAATAATAAAGACTAATATGTAATTTAAGAACAAGAGATAGGGTTCGATCCTGATCGACGGCTTCCAGGTTCACCCAGCCTTAAATGGGTACATGATTTTTTTCTGGGAAAGTAAAACGACACGGGCGTAATACCGACCACATTACCCTAAAAATCATGTGCCGAAAGTCTGTAAAAATTATGGTCACTAACACCATATTTTATCATTGAGTGCTGCTGTCTCCACATCAAAGGTTGGCTACCATGGAGCACCATTCTGCTCTGTCTTTTGCTTTGATGGTGCAGGTTGTCATATGCTGACTTGTCCATCTTTTGATCTTACTCGTTCACGTTAGTCTTTGTCTGATCCTGCCTCTTTTACCTTGTATTTTCTCTTCCAATATTACTTTTAGTAGGCTATTGTGTCTTTTAACATGCCCCAAAAATCGCAATGTCTTGTTTGAATTGTATTTAGTAGTTCTCTTTTCAATTTTAGTTGTATTAAGACATCGTTTCTTTTCTTTTCTTTCCATCCAATTCTTCCTATTCTTCTATATATTCACATTTCAAAGACTTCAATTTTCTGTTCTGTTTTCTTGTCTAATGTCCATGTTTCTGCACCATACAGGAATGTTGAGAAGATATAACATTTTGTTATTCTTAGTTTTAGCCCTGGTGTTATTTGTTTTGATGTTAGTATATTTTTCATTGCTTTAAATTACTTTTTGCCATTCTTATTCTTTTGTTTATTTCAGTTTTAAATTTTCCATCACTGTTTATAGTATGTCCAAGGTAGTTGTAGCTCTGAACTGTCTCCTGGTCTATTCCTTCAACTTTGATATCCACTTGTAGGTTTTGAGTATTATCTTTCTTTATGATCATAGGTTTAGTCTTTTTGATATCCATACCTAATCCATATTTTTTGCTTGTCATGTTTATTTCATTAAGTAATTGTTGTACATCTTTATGATTTTCTGCTAGTAATACTGTATCATCAGCATGTCTTAGATTATTGATTATCTTTCCATTAATGTTTAGGTCTGGCATCTCTGTGATGCTTTTAAAGATTTGCTCAGTGTATAGGTTGATGTAATGTCAATCTGTTGTAATGAAAATCTGAACATCATTTCATACAACAAGATCAGAAATGAATATCTGGGAAGAACAGAACAAGTGCCAAATAAGCAACAGCTTATGATTAGAAAATGGAGATGGATTATGCACACTCTAAGAGAACCTAATGCCTAGCTCTTCTTCTTCTACCTTTCAGTTCCCTGTGGAGCATAGGTCTTCAACAAACACTTTCTAAGTCATTCTGTTTTTTGCCATTCTTTTAAGATCATTCCATGTCTTCCCATCATCTTCATCTCTGCTTCTATCTGTCTTCTCCAAGAATTCCTTGGTCTTCCTCTTTGTCTTTTCCCTTGGGGATTCCAAAAAAGGGCCTGTTGTGTAATACTCTCAGTTGGCTTCCGCAGTGTGTGTCCTATCCATCGCCATCAACTTTGCTGTATCTCTTTATCCACTGGTATTTTACTGGTACATTTCCATAATTCTATGTTAGTGATTTTGTCCTGCCATTTCCATCCTTTTATTCTGCGTAAGCATCCATTAATGAAAGTCTGCATCTTCATGATTGTCAATTTTGTTGTTCTCCATGTTTCACAGCCATATAATAGGGCCGACTTAACATTGGAGTTAAAAATTTTTAATTTTGTATTTAACCGAATTTCTTTGGACTTCCATACGTTTCCCAGTGCAACGAAAGCTCCTCTTGCTTTTGATATTCTTATTTTGGTATCATTTTATGTTCCTTCCTTTTTATCTGTATTACTGCCCAGATATATGTAAGATGAAGTTTATTCGGCTTATTTTTTTACAGTATAGGATAGCCAGTCCCATGCCCAACTCTTCTTTCTCGCCTCTTACGAACAGCAGCGCACGGGCGCACAAGGCATAGCACGACAGGCTATTTTTATGGATTTGGTTTCTGTTTTGTTTATTTCTGTTCCATTTGAAGACCTTTTGGTTGAAATGTCGGTACTTTCTTTGGTTTCTCTTGTTCACAAAGCTGAAACATCCTATGGCCATGGAACAACCAAGAAAAACATGAAAGGTCCAGGAATACACAGAGATTTGAAATCATAGAAACTTTCAATGACAATGACAGACTGGAGGAATATAGAGAAAATGTCCAAAAGTAGGTATAGAGGAAGAGACCTAGTTTGCAGCCTATGTCTCTAAAAAGGATCTAAATGGTCTTGATTGACTGATTGGACCTGCTACTGCAATTTTGCCAAAACAATTTTTTTTAACCACCATATAGGTCAAGAATACACTAAACTTTATGGCCACTTACAGGTGCTATTAAAGAACAATAAAATCAATCAAAAGGACAACTTTGCAGACACAGACCTTAGCAAATAAAATAGAAGGTCAACAATAACATGAAATCAAAACACACACATCTTAAAATAAAAGATTATGGGTTACATAATTTACGAAAAAGTGCAGCATAATTCTTAAAAAAAAAAAGAAAAAATTATATATATATATATATATAAATCTAATCTGCATATAAATTAAGGAAGACCAAATTAAACTTTAAGAAGAACAATTTATAGATGCCTAAAAGTGTGTGCAGAAAATTAAATAAGAATCAAATAGAGTTCTAACAATGTAAACACTTAACCTTTATATATACAAATTATCTCTCTTTTTCTTCCAGAAGATGTAGTAAGAATCAACCAAAGTTGTAACAATAAAAGACAACAGCTAGGATGTTTCAGCTTTGTGAACAAGAGAAACCAAATAAAGTACCAACATTTTGACCAAAAAGTCTTCAAGTGGAACAGAAATAAACAAAACAGAAACCAAATCCATACAAAACTAGAAAAAACTAAAGGTTGAAGAGTGGCCAGAGTGTTTAATATTGGCATCTTGTAAGTGAGACATCATTTAGCAATAGAAGATGAAAGAAGAGTGATTCTAAAACCATGAATAATGTTGTAACATCTTGAGCACTCCCAATAAATATCAATACAGCCAAGGACAACAACAAGAACTGTACTTTGGCTTGTAGTTTCTGCACCAATTGGGCCTGCCTCTGCTGACCATCCTGGTATGTCTGCAGCTTTCGTTTGTAGCTGGCATGCTCATCTTCAAGCTTGCGCCTCAAGTCAAGGTTCTGCTGCATCATACCCCGGGAGGCCATTTCACTGCTGGTGGTATCCAGACCAGAGTCACTCTTCAATGAATTCTCCAACTGGAAATACAAAAAAATGAAATGAGAGCATTAGACGCAACAATCAATAGATGTAACCAGCAATAGATGTAACAATCAATAAATGTAAAAATCAATAAATGTAGCAATCGATAAATACAGCAATCACTAAATGTAACAATTGATAAATGTAGCAATCAATAATGTAACAATCAATAAATGTAACAATCAATAAATCTTAACAATCAATTAATGTTACAATCAATTAATGTAGCAGAATCCCACTGTACTGTGATCAAATTCAGCAATGACTGAGCTAAGAAAGTGTCTTTAAAGTCACTTATTTAATGTTATCTTGTAACATTTCGTTATTTTCATTCTTCAGTCATCATGGAGTCTGGAGTATTCTTATCAGACAAGATTACCATTGTTACAATCTTCACAAACAATTTCTTTTATGTACTGCCTATATTTTTATATTTTATATTATTTCTTTGTTATATTTATTATTATGTTCACTCTTTCCGTATGCCTACACACCATTCGCCATGCCGATTTCTGTCATGTACGTTTAGCCGCACAGTGCATCACTCTCAATTTGATTAGTGTAAACTATCATTAAACCATATTCTTTTTATATGTTTTGTATCATCTTGGTAATGGTAAAAATATAATTCCCTGTTTAATTATCTAAAAATTCACATATAATATGTAAAGGGTTAGATAAATATAAACATGTCGATTAATATTTAAAACATGAGGAAAAATTTTGTCTCTGAAACCTCTACCATTAAATTGATAATAACCTTCCGTACTAAAAGAGTTAAGAGCCTTATTTTTATCCACCATATCTGCTGGTGTCTTCAAATGCAAGCGTTACAGATGAACACTCTGAATGCAACAGATGAAATAAAAGAATAAACATGTCAATTTTGCAAGAATTTAAAAACCCAGAAAAATGGTTAACAATGAAAAAGAAAATATTTTGGACCTGTATAAAAACAATCACTTAGAGAAGACAATTATGAAGGGTATACTTCTACGTAAATGAGAGAAAGGAAGTGAGGGAGAGGAGGACCAAGAAGAACGTGGGTGCAATATATTATTACAGATGAGCTAGTATTGATTCCTCAGTGGCTGAGTGGTTAGTGCATTAGCTTCCAGAACTGGGTTCAATCCCCAGAAGTGGCGGTTTTTTTTTTCGGACTGACAAGGCTCTGGGGTTCACCCAGCCTCTAAAAATGGGTACCAGAGATTGTTCTGGGAAGTAAAGGTGGCCTAGCATGATACCGACCACATCATGCAAAAATGTGCCATGGCCATAGAAAAATATGTTCACTAACACCATATTCTCCATATGCCTAGCAAGACAAGGGAGGGAACCTTTAAGGATTGACTGCTGTGAACATTGAATTTTCGTGCAGGACAGAGGAAGCTGCAGATTAGCTGTCATGGGAGTCAAGTTTCAACAGGGACAAGCAGCAAGATGATGATATTATCTTTCTTTATTTGATAACTTTTGTATTGTGATTCAGGTTTTCTTTTTTCCAAAATGTTGGATGAAATCACATGATTTCCCACAAAATGGAACTGCAAGTTAGTACAAGCAAACATTGTTAGTACAAGCAAACATTGTTTATTATTTGGTTTTTCTCCATTCATTGTATTGCCCAATCACCCACTTTACAGCAGACTCACTAAACTCCATGCAAATCTACAATGTAATCACTAACTATTGTGGAATACTCTAAATTCCAAATCTATGTAATTATAAATGAGTCAATGTAATTTTACATTTGGGAAAATCCTCAAAATTTAAACATGTGAACATTTTGAAAGCTTTCTACTCAAACCCAGACTGTTGTGCCAAAACAAAGGCTGGCAACTCTAACTGGTTCCCAGTAGAGACTAGGGTAAAACAAGACTCTGACATGTCATGAATGTTATTTGGAATAGCAATCAAGAGCAAAAGATCGCAAATTATATCTCCCCTTGACACTGAAAGGCAGATGAGGAAGGAAAGAAGAAGTAGAAGAAGATCAAGTCACGCAGAAAATACAAAGGTGACAAGCAGTTGAGCACCAAATTCTTCTTCTTCTACCTTTCAGCTCCCTGTAAAACATAGATCTTCAACAAACACTTTCCAAGCTGTTCTGTTTCTTGCCATTCTTTTAAGACCATTCCATGTCTTCCCCATCATCTTTATCTCTGCTTCCATCTGTTTTCTCCAAGAATATTTTGGTCTTCCTCTTTGTCTTTTTCCTTGGGGATTCCAAAAAGGGCCTGTTGTGTAAAACTCTCAGTTGGCTTCCGCAGTGCGAGTCCTATTCAGCGTCATCATCTTTGCTGTATCTCTTTATCCACAGGTATTTGACTGGTACATTTCCATAATTCTATGTTAGTGAATGAATGTTATTTGGAATAGCAATCGAGTCATGCAGAAAATACAAAATTTACAAGCAATTGAGCATCAAATTGATGAACAATGAAATCTTAGAAGGCCGGCTTCAAATATAATCTAACCCTTCTGAACTCAACACACTCAGATGCCCAAGAAAAAACATGGACTCCACGACTTTGAAAGGCAAAACTGCCTCCAGATCAACAAGAAAAATACATACTCTAAACTAAAATTGTGACCTGCATTGTTGTTGGCATCAAATGCCTTTAAGAAATCTACAAATATTTGGAGATGAAAAGTACTTTTTGGAGCACACAAAACTCAGATTGTTCAATTGTTGTGTGATACCCACGCTAACATATGGAAATATTGTGTGATACCCACGCTAACATATGGATATATTGTGTGATACCCACGCTAACATATAGATATCTTGTGTGGTATCCATGCTAACATATGGATATCTTGTGTGATACTGATGCTAATGTATGGATATCTTGTGTGATACCCATGTTAACATATGGATATCTTGTGTGATATCCATGCTAACATATAGATATCTTGTGTGGTATCCATGCTAACATATGGATATCTTGTGTGATACCCATGCTAATGTATGGATATCTTGTGTGATAGCCATGCTAACATATGGATATCTTGTGTGATATCCATGCTAACATATGGATATCTTGTGTGATATCCATGCTAACATATGGATATATTGTGTGATACCCACGCTAACATATGGATATATTGTGTGATACCCACGCTAACATATGGATATATTGTGTGATACCCACGCTAACATATGGATATATTGTGTGATACCCACGCTAACATATGGATATATTGTGTGATACCCACGCTAACATATGGATATATTGTGTGATACCCACGCTAACATATGGATATATTGTGTGATACCCACGCTAACATATGAATATATTGTGTGATACCCACGCCAACATATGGATATCTTGTGTGATACTGATGCTAATGTATGGATATCTTGTGTGATACTGATGCTAATGTATAGATATCTTGTGTGATACCCAGCCTAACATATGGATATCTTGTGTGATATCCATGCTAACATATAGATATCTTGTGTGGCATCCATGCTAACATATAGATATCTTGTGTGGCATCCATGCTAACATATGGATATCTTGAGTGATACCCATGCTAACATATGGATATCTTGAGTGATACCCATGCTAACATATGGATATCTTGTGTGATACCCATGCTAACATATGGATATCTTGAGTGATACCCATGCTAACATATAGATATCTTGAGTGATACCCATGCTAACATATGGATACCTTATGTGATACCCATGATAACATATGGATATGGATGGAAGAACTGGAAATCCATTCAAGCTTCAGAAAAGAGACTAATGAAAAGAGACTAATGAAAAGAGACTAATTGCCTTTGAAAATAAATGTCACCGAAGACTCTTAAATATAATTTGGAGAGACTTTACAGCAAATGAAATTATAAGAGAAGAAACCAAATAAGAGTATATATCAAGATTTACAGAGAAGACTATGGAAACAATTGGCCATGTGCTCAAAGTGGATGAAAGAAGACTCCTGCACCAGGTCTTCAAGTAGACACAAGGTGGCAAAGAAAAGCAAGGAAGACTAACTAAAAGAACCTCTAAGAAGAACAATTAACACAGAGGGCTCAACTATGGGTTTAAAAACAAAACAAAACCTACAAGGCCTGGCAGGGAATCGTCAGACATGGAGAGTTATGATTTCAGCCTTATGTGCCGTATTTGGCCTTACAGCAACTAACTAATTCTAAATCCTCGTTCTTTATAATTATAAACATAGAGAAAATGTAATTCTAAACCCTGAATCTAAGTAATTATAAACAAAGAGAAAATGTAATTCTAAACCCTGAATCTATGTAATTATAAACAAAGAGAAAATGTAATTCTAAACCCTGAATCTAAGTAATTATAAACAAAGAGAAAATGTAATTCTAAACCCTGAATTTATGTAATTATGAACAAAGAGAAAATGTAATTCTAAACCCTGAATCTATGTAATTATAAACAAAGAGTCAATGTAATTCTAAATCCTGAATCTATGTAATTATAAACAAAGAGAAAATGTAATTCTAAACCCTGAATCTATGTAATTATAAATAAAGAGAAAATGTAATTCTAAATCCTGAATCTATGTAATTATAAACAAAGAGTCAATGTAATTCTAAAACCTAAAACAAAGTAAGTGGATATATTTTATGCATGTGAAATGATACACACAAAGCCTATGTTGCTAAGCACATCTGACACTTAACCCCCAACTGTGATATGCTGATATTGCCATACAATAAAACATGTCAGTTCAATTACTTGGGTATGGGTTTAGCTAAATATCAGTAGAATATAATCATGTTATCGGTTTGAAGTGCAGAGATTGATGAGCTCAGTCCACAGACACTGAAATTAAATAACTAATAGCTGGCAATTCTAAAGAAGGGTGGCTCCGTGGTATTTGAACTAGACTACTAAGGACAAGAAATTGGGTTTGATCTCAATCAACAGCTCCTAGGTTTACCCAGCCTTAAAATGAACACCAGATTTTTCTGAGCAAGTAAAGTGGCCTAGTGTGATACTGACCACATCATTAAAAAAAGAAAAGTGTTTTCTTTAAAACATATGGGCACTAGCACCATATTCTCCATACGCCTTATGTCATAGAGTAAACTTTTAACTTGTTAACATTAATAACTAAAATATAATGACTGGTGATATAATGACTGGTGATATATTGACTGGTGATATAATGACTGGTGATATAATGACTGGTGATATATTGACTAATAATATATTGACTGGTGATATAATGACTGGTGATATAACGACGGGTGATATATTGACTAATAATATATTGACTGGTGATATAATGACTGGTGATATATTGACTAATAATATATTGACTGGTGATATAATGACTGGTGATATAACGACTGGTGATATATTGACTAATGATATATTGACTGGTGATACAATGACTGGTGATGTAGTGACTGGTGAAATATTGACTGGTGATATAATGACTGGTGATATAATGACTGGTGATATAATGACTAAAATCAAAACACAACATAATGAGCCTTTAATAAATGTTATGAGATCATCAGAACTAAGCGTCAACAATAAATAAGATGGATCAAAGATATATTAGAGATACTAGGAAACATACCGGCAGCATAGACCAACAAAAGAGCAAAAGATCGCAAATTATATCTCCCCTTGTCACTGAAAGACAAATGAGGAAGGAAAGAAGAACAAAAATTATTGGTGTCTGCTACGGGGTATAATTCTGGATATGGTTCTTAATTGTAATCAGGGGTGGCATCATTGCAGAGCATGAGAAAGAGGTGGATTTTGAAGGAAACATTTGGATGAGTTACTTATTCTGACGGACTGTGCCTCAGAAGCTATATGTCTCTGGCATGAGCAAACTAAAGTAAGGGTTAAGGCAAATGGTTTTTATGTGGAGTATGGTGCTAGTGCCAATATTTTTCAATGATCATTTATGGCAAATTTATGGATGATGTGGTCAGTATTACTTCAGACTGTCATACTTTTACAAGGAAAATCTCCAGTACCTATTTTCAGTGGCTGGATAAACACTTCAAAGTGATTTTGATTCCAAACACACACACAAAATAGCTACACTTGGTAATTGATATTGGGCCATTGTTATCAGAAGGCACAAGCACTAACTACTCTACCACCACAACTCCTATTGACTTAAATGGATGATATATATATGACTGTTGGGTCTGGGTAGTCTGGAGATACGGCCTTGACCTTTGGACAGGAAGATTAAGTAAAGTAAAGAGCCCCTTCCCGTCAAGGTGGCGTATAGGGAATATGGTGTTAGTGACAATAATTTTTACAGACCTTTGGCACATGATTTTTGGGGTAATGTGGTTGGACAGGAAGGACCTGGGTTTAAAGCTCATCATCGACATGTGGTTGGACAGGAAGGACCTGGGTTTAAAGCTCATCATAGACATGTGGTTGGACAGGAAGGACCTGGGTTTAAAGCTCATCATAGACATGTGGTTGGACAGGAAAGACCTGGGTTTAAAGCTCATCATAGACAGTAGTGTTTTTTTTTTAAATAGGAAAAGTTAATCTGTGGTTTCTTCATGGTGTTACCCTCCACTTATCTCCTGGATAGTTAGATCCAATCCCTAGCCCTCTCTGGATAGTGAGATCCAATGCCTAGCTCTCTGGATAGTGAGATCCGATCCCAAGCCCTCTCTGGATAGTGAGATCTGATGCCTAGTCCTCTCTGGATAGTGAGATCTGATCCCTAGTCCTCTCTGGATGGTGAGATCCGATGCCTAGCCATCTCTGGATAGTGAGATCCGATGCCTAGCCCTCTCTGGATAGTGAGATCCGATGCCTAGTCCTCTTGGATAACGGCAATAAACAGGAGGTCTTGTGTACACTTGCACATGTTAAAGAACCGTTGACAGTTAAAACAGAAAAGAGTAGGCCATAAATATGGCAGATGCTCTGCAAAATTGTCAACAAAACCTATCCACACCCTGGATCCCCGGCCATGCTACGAAGTTCGTGCATATGGGTCAGTCAGGATTATGCCAGGATTTTCTCCAGATTCTGGGGGGGGGGGGGGGGGGTATAAAGAATATGGTATAGGGGAATATATCTTAGCACCTATTGATCCATTCAGTGTGCTGTGAATGTAATCCTAATACACACAAGCAAACATACATTACTACCTCACACCTGAAAACAAAATCTCCTATGGATATATGGGATACTATGATATATGGAATAGTACGGGACATCTCATTTCATTTTTAAAATTGTTCACTGTTTGGTTCCTTTTGGTCTAATTAAATCCTGCATGTCCTATTATCTATTTATCTTTTAACCAGACTTGACATAAATCCTAGAGCCGCGATAGCTCAGTGGTTAGTGAACTGGGCTACAAAGGACAAGGTGTAGGGTTCAATCCCCACCGATGGCTTCCGGGTTCACCCACCCTTAAATGGGTACCGGATCATTTTTCTGGGAAAGTTGGGTGGCACGGGCGTAATACCGACCATATTACCCAAAAATCATGTGCTGAAGGTCTGTAAAATGTATGATCACTAACACCATATTCCCTTTACGCCACTTGATGTGATGGGGGCTCTTTACTTTACTACATAAATCCTGGGCTACCGTCTTTTCCCGCCATTATTTTTAGATCTGTGTTGTGTTTTCTGGCTTGGATTTATGTGTTTAATTTGTATAGTTTGTTTGTTATACTTGATGCAAGCTTTTTTTTCTAAAACGTAGTTTGTCTGGTCTTTCTATTAGTTTAGCTGCTCCATACCAGTGTATGTTTATCTTATATGTCCTGTGGACATCACGTCGAGGTCAAGCGTGCTTCATGGCAATGAAAGAGTGGATTATTGATATGCTAGACTTAACTATGCCTATGGTGGGGATCGGGCACATCACGAGAAGAGGAAAGTTGGAATACTTGGTTACAACTGGCAAAATAAAAGGAAAGAGAGATCGTGGGCGACAAAGAGAGAAAATACTGGATAGCTTGGTGTCATGGCATGGAAAACAGTCAACAACAGAACTGATACGATGCGCTGTAGATAGAAGATTGTGGAGGGACATGATCAACTACGCCAACCGGTATAGCACATGATGATGATGGTGGGGATGATAGACACGGATGAGGGCATCATTTTGAAGGCTCTCAACGATTGCGGCGAATGTTTGAAATAGACACGGCTATTAGTACGTATGCGGTCTAACATTTTGAAATACAACATGAACATCAAATAAACTGGTTTGTCCATCTAAAAATAATGCTGTGTACTTCCTTTCATATATTTGCAGAGAAGGAAGAAAACTCAAGAGGCAGACCCAGAGTAAGATGGACAGACAAAATAAAAGAAAAGAAAACGCTACAACATCAATTGACAACAGTGATTGAAGCCGTCAAAAGGGCGAGAACCAGAACTTTGTATCTCAAGGGCGAGATCCAGAACTTTATATCTCCTTCGACATCAACGAGTATAAGAGAAAAAGAAAGACAGAAATTGTAAGAGCGATAACAAGCCACAGCCAATTATAGATGAATATAGTTGGCTGTACAACTGGCAAGGACAAGCTAGATGTGTGTACCAGCAGCCAGGTACTGGAACCATCAGTATGCGAACAGTTACTGAGTTAGTTATTTGGTGATAGCAAGTGTGAACCTATAGGTTTACCTTGAAAGCTGATATCAATGAATATCAACTCTAACAACAAAGAACAATGTGATTAGGCAGACGTGATTGATAGTTTTGCGTTGCTACTCAAACAGTTAATGGAGGTGACTTGAAGATGAAAAGAATACAAATGGACAATATTTACTTACAGTTCTACGACGAAGGACGCCAGAAGCACAAAAAAACTGCGTTACTCTTAAACCACCAACTATTTAGCCACAAAGTTAGGCAAATATTCGGTATGGAGTCGGTACCCAATGAATTAATAGGTCAATGAAAATAATAAAGTTCAAAACGTTACGCTACCTTGACAACCAGAACCAGTTCTGGATATGCCCGGTAAGAATAGCTAAATTCTGACCAATCACTTACTACGGTTGGTTGGCTAGCAACACGGTGCCTGTAAGCCAGAGAAGTGACCATGCTAAAACCTGCGAGATTTTGACATGAAGTACATCAGTAAAGAATGGGGGCCTTCGGAATGCAAGCAATATTTATTGTAATCCGTAAGAAAAATATAATTTTACACTCAAGAATTAAATATTCCAAAACGTCAAGCTGTACAGATGACGCGCGGGGGACCTAGAAAAAGCATTTCGCGGGAAACTGAATGAACGGGGGAAAAAAGCGGAAAACAAAAGAAATGAAGGGAAGACAACATCAGTGAATGAACACACCTTCTTGATTTGTTTTCTCACAAGGAACATGTGACAGAAAATACTGTAATGAGGGAAAATATGAGAGAGGGACAGTGGAAGACAGTAATAGAAATACTATAAAGGGGAAAATGGTAAAGAGAGGCAGAGGAAGACAGTAATAGATATGCTGGAAAAGGGATAATAGAAAAGAGGGACATGGGAAGACAGTAACAGAAAATAATGTAAATCCTAATAGTTTGGCATGAACGATATCAACAGTAGAACGGATACAAAACACCAGCAATAAGAATACGTGGGGTGACATCGCCTACGCCTGTAGATAAGTCACATCATGATGATGATGATGATGATGAGTGACTATAACTGTTAACGTGATTTGAGTTAGAGGGCGTGGCGCGCGTATGTATGAAAAAAGGAATGAAACCGAAACTGCCGACATGAACTAAATGTTTCATTACTTTTCAAGAAATGAAAAAAAAAAATAGTGAAGAAGGAAGATAGTTCCAAATCATGCCATGAAAATATCGGATGTGCCGGGTTGAAATGCTCTGATATCGCTGTTTGTAAAACACAACACACACAGCGGCGCAACTACGCCAATTTAACGACATTTTAAAGGCGACTGATAAAGAGGATTAGTTTTCTGGAGAATGCAGAAGGCACAGTTGCAGCAGAAGAAACTGAGGTTTTAACATTACAATTTGTCATTCTCACGTTTTAACATTACAATTTGTCATTCTTACGTTTTAACATTGCAATTTGTCATTCTCGTGTTTTAACTTTACAATTTGTCATTCTCACGTTTTTAACATTACAATTTGTCATTCTCACGTTTTAACATTACAATTTGTCATTCTTACGTTTTAACATTACAATTTGTCATTCTCACGTTTTAACATAACAATTTGTCATTCTCGTGTTTTAACTTTACAATTTGTCATTCTTACGTTTTAATATTACAATTTGTCATTCTCGTGTTTTAACATTACAATTTGTCATTCTCACGTTTTAACATTACAATTTGTCATTCTCGTGTTTTAACATTACAATTTGTCATTCTTACGTTTTAACATTACAATTTGTCATTCTCACGTTTTAACATTACAATTTGTCATTCTCGTGTTTTAACATTACAATTTGTCATTCTCGTGCTTTAACATTACAATTTGTCATTCTTGTATTTTAACATTACAATTTGTCATTCTCGTGTTTTAACATTACAATTTGTCATTCTCACGTTTTAACATTACAATTTGGCATTCTCACGTTTAAACCGAGTTGATAAAATCCTTTCTTCTGTGTTCAGTGCTTTCAGCAGATCATACAAAGAGGAACTTCCGGCTCCAAAATGGTGGAACAAAGTTGATGTTCTCTCGACCGCTGCAGAAATTGCATTTTGAGAACAATTAATTTCGGCTCTCCAGTGCAATTTTCTGCTTTAAAGTCAATCTGATGTTCCACTTAACAAATTTTCGCCAATGATGCTGAGTCGTACACGCCTCAATGGTCCTCTTTGACAAGTCCAGTTTTGTGAATGCGACCTTCCCCTGTCTAAAGTTCATATGTGGTTTACGTCAACACATTGAGTGCTGTTCAAAGCCGTCGTTGGAATTGTTTGACGCCAATTATTTACATGTTACAACTCATTAATATGGACTGCTCTGCCAAGTCAACCGAAGTTTTTACTTTAGAGATTTTGCACCATCTTTTCGTGCGTTGTTGGCTGCATTTATTAGAGTAATTTGGATTTTATGGGCGCAGACATTGTTGTGTGTGCTACGTCATCATAATGGCTGATTGTATATCCCTAAAACAGCCGTACGCTAATAGTGAAAGACGAAATGGAGTTTCGTTCATGACTTTGCAGCACCGGGACTCCCGAAGGTTCATGCTAGTGAGGAGGGATGTTGTCTAGTTTCAAGAGGGCTACTGTGAGATCGAGGGTGGCCATGCGACCTGGTTTATAATTTCACAAATTCACATTGCAGGGAGATCTTAAGGTCTATTGTTAGATTTGCGACGAGGATAATCCGACGACTAACTGTGTTTCATATGTTCGGATTTGGAGTCAAAATGATGTCCTAACATCATCAAGCGCTATACATTTTTTTTTAAATATGACGATCATCATTTTCAGGAGGACGTGAACTTCCGGTCAATATGGTGGATAGGTGGCAGGAACCGTTAAAGGCTGTGTCTAAAAAATGCTCCTTGTTGCAGTTTCCTCATATGCCAAGTCCGGCTTACTGCAGGAGCAACTGAGTTACACTGTGAGCTGTGCGTTTCATCTGCGTTGATCGTGTTTCGATATTCCGATTGTTTACAATGAATGATGATATCGTATGATGGAGAACATATGGCTGTGTTCACTTTCTGTGCGGTTTCGCCTTATGTCTTTTGGCGTGTGCTGAGACTGCTATGATGGTGACTACAGCTACATTTCTTTGTTTTGGAGATGATAGTAATTCGGATGGATCCACTGGCACGGGCGGTTGAGCAATTATGGATTTTAATTCGTTTGCAGTGATACCGGGGTCTTCCATAACACAAAGAGATGAGTCTAGTCATTCTTGGATCTGGCTGCTGTCAGATGTAGGTAATTATATGTATTTCCTGTAACCTCTTTCTTGACGTCAGACGTGTCATTACGTTTCCGTGTAATGTGCATGTTTGCAGTACACAATCTGGAGTCTGTGGTGCAGCTCGGCATGTGCAATGCAGGGTCGTGGTTACTTTCAGTTGTAGATGCGGGCGTTCAATCTACAACGTATCGTTCGTAGCCAGAAGATTGTCATTCTCTTCTTACTTTTCAACTCCCTGTGGAGCACAGGTCTTCATCAAACACTTTCCAAGCTGTTCTGTTTCTTGCCATTCTTTTAACATCATTCTATTTCTTCCCCATCAACTCCATCTCTGCTTTGACCTGTCTTATCCAGAATATTTTGGTCTTCCTCTTTGTCTCTCCCCCTGAGGATTTCAAAAAAGGGCCTGTCGTGTAATTCTCTCAGTTGGCTTCCGCAGTGTGTGTCCTATCCAGTGCCATTGTCTTCGTTGTATCTTTTTGTCCACTGGTATTTGACAGGTACCTTCCCATAATTCTACGTCAGTGATTTTGTCCTGCCATTTCCATCCTTTTATTTTGTGAAGTTTTTGCGGTTTATTTTTTAACAGTACATGATAGCCAGTCCAATGCCTGTGTTCTTATTTCAAAAACCTGATAGAACCTCATTTCTTCTTGTTCCACATGCAAGTTCATCGTCCTTTCACTTGTAGATGTGGACGTTTAGTCTACATCGTTCCTGTTCTGTTCGTAAACAGTAGATTGTTGTATAGTGTCCACATGTCAAAACCCTGACAGAACCTCGTCGCTTCTTGTTTCCCATGCAGGTTCATGGCCCCTTTCATTTGTAGATGTGGACATTCAATCTACAGTGTTTTCTGTTCATAGCCGGAAGATTGTTGTATAGTGTCCACATGTCAAAACCCTGACCGAACCTCGTTGCTTCTTGTTTCCCATGCAGGTTCCTGTCCCTTTCACTTGTAGATGTGGACGTTCAATCTACAGTGTTCCTGTTCTGTTCGTAACCGCACGATTGTGGTATAGTGTTCCCATGTCAAAACCAGGATATAACCTTTTCATCTTATTGTTTCCCATGCATGTCTTGTTTTCCTTTGATTAGCGTTTTTCATATTTTATTGATCCTCTGAGAAGGAATTGTTCTACAATGGCGTTTACTTAGCTAGTTTAACTTTTTTGTTTCCAGCTATGCTACAATAGCATTTACTTTAGCTAGTTTAACTTTTTTGTTTCCACCTATGCTACAATGGCGTTTACTTTAGCTAGTTTAACTTTTTTGTTTCCAGCTATGCTACAATAGCATTTACTTTAGTTAGTTTAACTTTTTTTGTTTCCAGCTATGCTACAATAGCATTTACTTTAGCTAGTTTAACTTTTTTTGTTTCCAGCTATGCTACAATGGCGTTTACTTTAGCTAGTTTAACTTTTTTGTTTCCAGCTATGCTACAATGGTATTTACTTTAGCTAGTTGAACTTTTTTGTTTCCAGCTATGCTACAATGGGCAGTAATCCTTTGCAGTAGTTCTGTGTTGCTGTTCTTCTTTTCCATGTTCACAGACTGACAAAATAGTCAGTGGCAGGTACGCTTTGTGGCGCCCTAGTGCAACACTCGTCTGCTTTTGTGGTGTCCTAATGCAACAATCATCTACTTTGTGGTAACCTAGTGCAACAATCTTCTACTTTATAGTGCTCTAAGGCAATAATCGTCTACTTTGTGGCGCCCTAATGTAACAATCGTCTACTTTTGTGGTGCCATAGTGTAACAATCGTCTACTTTTGTGGTGCCCTAATGTAACAATCGTCTACTTTTATGGTGCCTTAGTGCAACAATCATCTACTTTGTGGTAACCTAGTGCAACAATCATCTACTTTGTTGTTCCTTGTGCAATAATCATCTACTTTGTGGTAACCTAGTGTAACAATCATCTACTTTGTTGTTCCTTGTGCAATAATCATCTACTTTGTGGTGTCCTAATGCAACACTCATCTACTTTTGTGGTGCCCTAATGCAACAATCGTCTACTTGTATGGTACCTTAGTGTAACAATCATCTACTTTGTGGTAACCTAGTGCAACAATCATCTACTTTGTGGTAACCTAGTGCAACAATCATCTACTTTTATGGTGCCTTAGTGTAACAATCATCTACTTTGTGGTAACCTAGTGCAACAATCATCTACTTTGTGGTAACCTAGTGTAACAATTGTCTACTTTTATGGTGCCTTAGTGCAACAATCATCTACTTTGTGGTAACCTAGTGTAACAATTGTCTACTTTTATGGTGCCTTAGTGCAACAATCATCTACTTTGTGGTAACCTAGTGCAACAATCGTCTACTTTGTTGTTCTTTGTGCAACAATCGTCTACTTTATAGTACTCTAAGGCAACAATCGTCTACTTTATAGTACTCAAAGGCAACAATCATCTACTTTATAGCACTCTAAGGCAACAATCGTCTACTTTATAGTACTCTAAGGCAACAATCGTCTACTTTATAGTACTCTAAGGCAACAATCATCTACTTTATAGTACTCTAAGGCAAGAATCATCTACTTTATAGTACTCTAAGGCAACAATCGTCTACTTTATAGTACTCTAAGGCAACAATGGTCTACTTTATAGTACTCTAAGGCAAAAATCGTCTACTTTGTGATGACCTAGGGCAACAATTGTCTACTTTCTGACACCCTAAGGCAACAGTCGTCTACTTTATGACACCCTAAGACAACAATCGTCTACTTTATGACACCCTAAGGCAACAATCGTCTACTTTATGACACAATAAGGCAACAATCGTCTACTTTATGACACCCTAAGGCAACAATCATCTACTTTATAGCGCCCTGATGCAACAATCGTCTACTTTATAGTACTCTAAGGCAAAAATCGTCTACTTTGTGATGCCCTAGGGCAACAATTGTCTACTTTCTGACACCCTAAGGCAACAGTCGTCTACTTTATGACACCCTAAGACAACAATCGTCTACTTTATGACACAATAAGGCAACAATCGTCTACTTTATGGCGCCCTAAGGCAACAATCGTCTACTTTATGACACCCTAAGGCAACAATCATCTACTTTATGGCGCCCTAAGACAACAATCGTCTACTTTATGACACCCTAAGGCAACAATCGTCTACTTGTGATGTCCCTGTGCAACAAATAACGCCCTATATAGCCCACACCATTCATCTGTTTTCCTCTTCATACCATAATTCTGCAGTTCTTTGGGGGCACCACTAACAAATCTCGCCAACTTTTTCCATTTTTCTCTATCTTCAGTCATTTTCTGTGACTATCAATTCTTTGAGTGATATCTTCCCATCTCCTCCTCTACCTACCTCTCGCTCCTTTCTCAGTTCCTTGCAGAATGATCTTTGCTAGGCTGGACGATCGATTAATCTTTCTTGACAGTTGCTAAATCATTCAGTCCTTCACTCACTTTTCTTGCTGGTTGATTAACCTATATAGATAGCTAGCTGGTCTTCAAGTTTCCAAAAGTATAGCTCTTACAAAATGATCTCATTAAAAAAAAAAAACTGCAGGAATAAAAAATATTTGTGACCCCCCATTATCTCTGTTGATGGCGCTTTTATTAGCTTCGGTTTCACGAAACAGCCCCGCAATGTAAACCATAATAGACATTATTGTATAGGTCTCCAAAGACATGTACGAGCACGGGCAATTATTAACTATACCCACTTGACAGTAATACCGGAGTTACTTCCCCTCAAACCCCACCAGGTGTCGTTGCCAGGCATTGATATAAAAGTCAAGGTGAGAAGATATTAACAAATACTCATTTTGAACCATAAAGTCTGGAGTTAGTACTTGGCAAACGCCCAAAGTCTTTCGGTGCTCGATCAATGCCATACCAGACCAATCCCACAATGTGACAAATACTTCAAGAGCTGTTCTCACGAGTTCCAGTGCAAAGACAAATCTTATAAGTTAAGGTTGTTTATAGTTTGTGTTGATTATTGTTCGGGCACCTATATACGTAGGGTCGTAGGATATATCGTTTGTAATTTCTTATTTCTCTGTCTTGTGTTAAAAAGTAGTAAATTAAAAAAAAAAAAACCACTATTTCCGTGACCCCAAGATTTACATATACCACACAGAATGGTATGTTTATTCCAGTTTTTGGAGAGTGTGTCCGTGCATGAAATCAACACATGACGCCAATTCCGTATTCATGATTGAGCATATCTACGGTCATAAAGTAAAGTCAGAGCCTATTCAGAAATGTTAATCTTCGAGAACTCAGGCGTGAAACGTGAAGAAGTTACTCCAAATATTCCAACAAAGTTACCTTACAAGCTGAAACTAAAATGGAATTAGTGCTGGCTCAGTAGCTTCTTGTGCCCGACTGAAGATTTGCGTCTATTCCACTACACTTACACAAACAACTTTGAATTTGTTCATTTGACAATCTTTCTTTCTTTTTTTTTCACCTCCTCTTATATTATTCGAGTGTCGAGGGAGATACAAAGTTCTATTTTTGGCTATTCTGGCACCCTCGTCATTGTTAATTAAAGTTGTTGTAAGGTTTCTTGAACGTTGTCAGTCCATCTTACTCTGGGTATTCCATGGGCTTTTCTCTCATCCCCTCTTATAATATATGTTCTGTATGGTCACTCTGAAGCTCCAACTCAAACAAGAAGCAGACAGATTCATAGAAAAAGAGACTACACCGCGAAATAAAAGAAAAAAAAAACATTTCCAGGGGCGCTGGAAAATCCATAGTCAACTATGACTGACGGAAACTGGTACATACCATGGTACAGAATCTCTTGGCATTCTGTCCAAATGAGCAAACCAATTCACTTGTCTCTGTATGTACTTCAGAATTGATTCAATGCCAAATCCCCCCTCCCCCCACACTCTCACGATACTTGTTGTTAGGATAACACTTTGTTATTGTCTACAGAACCGCTATTATCATTACTGGTATTATTATACCCACACAATGTCTATTGACGGGGAGCCGAGATAGTGGTTAGTGAATTGGACTACAAAGTACAAGAGGTCGGGTTAGATCCTGACCGACAGCTTCCGGGTTCACCCAGCCTTAAATGGGTACCGGATTTTTTTCTGAGAAAGTAAAGCGACACGAGCGTAATACCGACCACATTACCCCAAAAATTATGCGCTGAAAGTCTATAAAATTTATGGTCACTAACACCATATTCCCTATACGTCACTTGGCCTGACGGGGCTCTTTACATTTTTTTTTTACCGTAAGGCAACAGTAATCACAGTTTTGCCAAGTAATGAGCAGAAAGCTTGTCACTAAAATCGTAAGGCAACTGTAATTACAGTTTTGCCAAGTAATGATCAGAAAACTTGCCACTAAAATCGTACGGCAACTGTAATCACAGTTTTGCCAAGTAATGAGCAGAAAGCTTGCCACTAAAATTGTACGGAAACTGTAATCACAGTTTTGCCAAGTAATGAGCAGAAAGCTTGCCACTAAAATCGTAAGGCAAACGTAATCACAGTTTTGCCAAGTAATGAGCAGAAAGCTTGCCACTAAAATCGTAAGGCAAACGTAATCACAGTTTTGCCAAGCAATGAGCAGAAAGCTTGCCACTAAAATCGTAAGGCAAACGTAATCACAGTTTTGCCAAGTAACGAGCAAAGTGGAGCTGCAACATAACGTGATGAGTGGTGTGAAGAGATACAGAGAGGAATGGGAAAAGAGAAAATACACCAGAGAAATTCTAGAACGGCACTTTCGATGTTCTACAGATGAACTGATAAACATCCATGAGGTCATATGGTTATCTAAGTCGTATCATTTGATGAAGAAGAACTCGCTTGTTTATATCTGAGCCTCCATGCGTATTTTTGCTTGCACAGAATCTGTAACATGGAGATACTCATGTTATCATTTACTGTGTTAATTTTTTGTAAAGTTGTCACCATACCTTATAGGAGTGTACGTTACACCCCACTACTGGCTCACTGCTACCAGCTTTACCGCGGCACTGCAATTATTTGCTTGTTTCCTACATCATGTTATGACGGCAAGGTTTCGCTTCATCAGATAACCTTCCACGTATTCAATTATATTATTCTAAAACCACGGTTCTCAGCCTGTGGGCCGTGGGTTACAGTCTACCAATCCCTAATTAGGTCGCTCAGTGAATTATGGGAGTCGAGGCGTCACTTCCAATTACAGTAATATTGACAGGTAATTGTATGCTGTAGGCGAACTTCTGACCTTCCTCATCCAGGGGAAATACAGTTTGTAGTCTTTTGTTGGATTCTCCTGTTGTTATGTTTCCTTGCGTTTCTAAGATTCCATCAACCCACCTTTTTCGTGGTCCCATTTTGAGACTAGTGTTCTCGTAACGTTTATTAAAGGCTCGTTACATGTTACATTGCATTTGGGTCTTTCTACCTTATCACCTGGCCAAATCATTTTAATTGTTGTTTCATTATGTATTCTACAACGGGAATTATCCCTAGCTTTTTTCTCAGTTCTTCATTTCTGATCTTATCTCTCAGACTGTTTCTTGTCATTCTTCTAATAGATTTCATCTCGGTAGTGGTTATTTTTCTTATTCTTCTTGAGTCTAGCGTCGAGGTCTAGCTTTGGTAGCACAACGTTAGGATGATATTTTTTTTTGGCGAAATTGTTTTTTTTTTATTTCGCTTGCCTACATCTTGTGAAAGTAGGTGACATGTTATATTGTGGAGGAGGGAGAGTTGTGGTTTGCGGGATCGTTATAAACGGGGGATGCCACTCAAAACAGGCCAGGAAGCAATTTTTAAAACATTATTTGATGATGTTACTGGCTACACAGGTGAGGCAACAAAAGTCGGTTGTACACGCACCTCTAGGTTGTATCTCTAGTCTTGTACACGCACCTCTAGGTTGTATCTCTAGTCTTGTACACGCACCTCTAGGTTGTATCTCTAGTCTTGTACACGCACCTCTAGGTTGTATCTCTAGTCTTGTACACGCACCTCTAGGTTGTATCTCTAGTCTTGTACACGCACCTCTAGGTTGTATCTCTAGTCTTGTACACGCACCTCTAGGTTGTATCTCTAGTCTTGTACACGCACCTCTAGGTTGTATCTCTAGTCTTGTACACGCACCTCTAGGTTGTATCTCTAGTCTTGTTCACACCCTCTGATAAATTATTTGTGATCATCACTTTGCTGGTTTGCTTGGCCCTCTAGTTATGCCATTCAGTCTTGTTGTTATGGATCCAGCATGTGAGCTGATGCCCTTTGGGCCAATGCCATGTAATGGTATCTGCAAATATCTCTGAGTTCCTTCGTAGTTCCGTACAAAATGTTCTATTTATCAGGTCTTCCAGGAAGTAGAGTTGCTGTGATGTCAGTGAGCTTTAGACAGTCAAACAGATGATGTTCTACTGTTTCGTGTGGGAGTTCACAAAGTGGACATGCTGGAGTTTGGTTTCGTTGTATTCTACTCATGTGGCTGTTTAGTGGTACATGACAGGTAAGCTTTTGAGTACCGCCTCATGTCTTATACACACAGAGCATTCTATACCTTCACCTATGTCAGTAATTCTGGTTAATTATAAAGGTTCTTTTTCGTTTTTTATAGTTTGTTTTTCTGCCAATGAGATGTGTCCTACACGCACAATATCTACATTTCAGAGGCATCTTATATGACGTCACGTATCAAGTGAGTTGATTTACCTGCTACTGCATGAAGCGGACATCAATGCCCACATTTCCATTTTATTTCCTCTCTCTCTCTGCTGTACATGCAATATAGTTTATTTCCCTTAGTACTTTCTTCTCATTTCATTTCTTCTAACTTTGATTTATTTGCTTTAGTTTCTCCAGATCATGTAGTAGAGTATATCTTCAATTTATTATTCGTTTGTCTTGTCCTTGTTTTCTCGAGAAAGCCGCAGGTAGGTGAAACGTCAACATTTTGTAAATCTGTTACCATACTTTTTAGAAGAGTAGGTCTATCCTACACCCACCCACCACTTGCTACCCTCATTACCCACAACCGTCCTACTGCCTTGCAGATTTGCGCTTGTGAAAGCAGAAGACTCATTACGTAATACCACAAAAGAAAATAGTTCCACTATTTTGTGTGTGAGACTTATCAGTCCAAGACAAGCAGACAATCATTTAAAATCACACACACACGCATGCACGCACGCACACACACACATGCATGCACACACACATACACGTAAGACAAGGGGAAATAACTGATGGTCATGCTTAGATTATAGTGTTTATTCTTCATGCTTTCAATAGCAGGAGGAGACAATTACAGTGTTCGGAGGTGTAATGAGAAGGGA
Organism: Megaustenia siamemsis; assembly: GCA_032433765.1. Lineage (NCBI taxonomy): Eukaryota > Metazoa > Mollusca > Gastropoda > Stylommatophora > Ariophantidae > Megaustenia > Megaustenia siamemsis. The sequence goes on from JAVIAB010000088.1 coordinate 10,941,805, forward strand.
ACATGTGGTAACAATGTTTGGAAATTTAATGAGAAGAGAACACATATAACACAATGTTTGGAAATGTAATGAAAAGGGAACACGTGTAACACAATGTGTGGATATGTAATGAGAAGGGAACATGTGTAACACAATGTGTGGAGATGTAATGAGAAGGGAACACGTGTAACAAAATGTGTGGAGATGTAATGAGAAGGGAACACGTGTAACAATGCTTAGCGATGTAATGAGAAGGGGACACGTGTAACAATGCTTAGCGATGTAATGAGAAGGGGACACGTGTAACAATGCTTAGCGATGTAGTGATAAGGGAACACGTGTAACACAATGTGTGGAGATGTAATGAGAAGGGAACACGTGTAACACAATGTGTGGAGATGTAATGAGAAGGGAACACGTGTAACACAATGTGTGGAGATGTAATGAGAAGGGAACACGTGTAACAATGCTTAGCGATGTAATGAGAAGGGAACACGTGTAACAATGCTTAGCGATGTAATGAGAAGGGAACACGTGTAACACAATGTGTGGAGATGTAATGAGAAGGGAACACGTGTAACAATGCTTAGCGATGTAATGAGAAGGGAACACGTGTAACACAATGTGTGGAGATGTAATGAGAAGGGAACACGTATAACAATGCTTAGCGATGTAATGAGAAGGTGTGTTGGAATTGGTAAACAAACTTTTTGTAAAATTCTAGTTTAGGTAGATAAAATATTTTTCTGAAGAGTAATGTCTCTTGAGTAACACTGCACTTTATTCAGTGGCTCTCTAATCTGTCATTACTATAGAGAAAAAAGAAACACAGCTAACCCTAAACCTCAATAAACCCTAACATCATTTTTAGTATTTTTTTTTTCTTTTCTTTTTTTCATTCGCCAGCTTTGACCTCTGACCAAGTCCCTAGAGACAAGGAACTGAATTTTGTCTGTTAATCCATTTTTCCCTGGCAGCCGTGTGCACAGGGGTCCCACGCCACACAGGCAGATAACTCCCGACTTCGGAAGTACTCATATTTTTTTCGTTGATGAGTAATTCACGTTTCAAGCCGGGCTTCACTGCTGAGACCAGGGGTGGTTGCCGCATACAGAAATCATAAATATAAATCCGGTGTAGCCGAGATTTGAACCCACAACCTCTATGTCTCGAGGCCGGCATATTGCCTCGAGACCAACCAGTCCCCCATTTTTAGTATTTGAAAACCACTGTAGTTTTTTTTTTTGCAACACCAACTAAGGTGAGATCACTATTTCTCTGAAATAATTTAAGTGCTTAAACTAGGAAATTACACAAACTTTATATAAACCAAAGCATCATTCTTCATGATCAAATCTTACATCACCATCATCATCATTGAGTACCATCTCCGCATCGAAGGTTGGCTATCAAATCTTACAGACGATGTTTATTGCCAAAGCTTATTAATTGTTTTAGGACCTTAGAATTCATCATTGGCTCTGACTTCTAGTCTACAGGTGTGACAGTGTGTTGCCTCCAGGTGTCATTTACAGGTGTTGCCAGTTGCTGGCTTATACTTGGTTACTGATGGAATTTGGCGTTTTTTATTGACTTCTAAATGGTGGTGCAGATTAAAACAATAAAAAAAGTTAAATAAAGTGCCCCATCATGCCAAGTGGCATATAGGGAATATGTTGTTAGTGACCATACTTTTTACTGACATCAACACATGGTTTTTGGGGTAATGTGGTCGATATTACGCCCATGCTGCTTTACTTTCCCAGAAAAAATCTGGTACCCATTTAAAGCTGGATGAACCTGGAAGTCGTCGATCAGGATCGACTCTTGTCCTTGGTAGTCCAGTTCACTAACCACTGAGCTATCGTGGCTCCCACAATCGTTATCTAATAAACAACCTTCCAATAGGCAATCTTCTTTTGATCACTCACAAGAAGATTAACCAAATTTTTGGGGAAAATTTTTAGTTTGTTATTTCGATAACCAGTAGCAAAGAAAATCTGCAGATGAAATCCAGCTCTCCAATCCTTGCACGGGTAGTTGATTTTAATCAGATTTGTGCATTCTGTGATGACTTTTTTTCCCCTTTGTTTTTTTTTATTTTTATTTTATTTTTTTTTTGGTGACATTGGTGGAATCTTCCTTTTGTACTAGTTTTATTGTCGATAGAATTTCTGGTATTTTCTTGTAAATTATAAATGAGACAAAGCTTTTTTGTGTGTAATTATTTGATAGATTAGGTGAGTTTTCTTTCTGTCTTATATTTCAGATCTTAAATTATGGCAATGGATCAGTAATGAATGGAACTATTGATAACAGTTTTAGTGCCATCTATAAAGAATATTATATATTATTTTTCACAACTGGCTCTATTCAATGCCTTGTTTGAACATATCAGTGGCTGAACACTTTGCTTATATAAAGATAAAGTGATTTTGTAAATAATAAATTTATTATTTTATTATAAATACACTCTTCACTGAGATTCCAAGCAATAATTTTGTGATGTGTTTCATATTATCTCTAGCATTGTATTAACTATTTAACTCAATCCTGTAACAACTCTGATAATTTTAGAATAATCTGATGTTAAATTGTAACATACCTATCACCAAGTAGCTGTATAAGACTTTTTGCTAATTAGATAGAACAAAGTAGAATAAAGGAGGAGTCAGCGTCAAAGGTTAAATTTACCAATTTATTAGATTGGTTTCTATACTAATATGCCATGGCCTCATAGTAATCTATCATCATTTCAAGCCAATGGCAGCACATAGGGTAGAAATTCTAGACTCTCCAGTCTGATGATCTTTATTATTAAGTTTCAGACTTTGCACAGGATCCACAGTGTATCTCACTACCCATTCCAGTTCTGGATAAGCCTCTCAACTTCGGCAGGGGAGCTGATGCACCCTGTTGTTGCTTCTCACCTCAGTGTTCTTTTCAGTGTTTCTCTAGACTGCTCTCTTTTATCTATATCCCTCTGTTTCCCATCTGAGGGCTAGGGCCTCAAGTCTACTACTATTATACCTGTGTTTGTGTTGTATGTTTGTTCCTGCTGAAGGCCTATTGAGCTGAAACATTGTACTAATTCGTGTCGTCCACTTATTACGTAAAGCTTTAACCATGCCATTTTTTCTATGCATTTCTTTCATTTCTCCTTGCTATTATACCCACCCAACTTATAGATGGTTCTTGTGAATAACGAATACAAATAAATGATGCGCTGATGACAACATTGCTAAATGCACAGTTTTAATATAAAATAATAAATGCACAGTTTTAATATAAAATAATAAATGCAAAACTTACTCTTTCACTCAATGCATTGTATTTGATGCTCAGTTCATCTCTTTCTGCTCTAGATGCTGAGAGGAGATCCTCAACTCTATTCAGTTCATGTGAGAGAAGACGATTCTCCTCCTGCAGGCTTGACATTGATGGCTGCGTCATTATCCCAGGCAAGGTTCCAAAAGAATCATCAGAAGAAAGATTTTTGGTGATGATTTCACGGATCCTTGCTGGGATTTTAGCTGAGCTTCCGTCAGTGCCTCTCAAAGTGTAATCCTCTGAATCCCTCAATACTGAATCTTCCAGCCTCTGGAAAAGAGTATAAGTTTATTATAATGGGAATACTTGAGTAAGTAAAGAGCCCCGGCATGCCAAATGGTGTATAGGAAATATGGTGTTAGTGACCATAATTTTTTACTTTTGCCACGTGATTTTTTAGGAAACTGGTCGGTATTATGCCCGTGCCGCTTTATTTTCCCAGAAAAATTATGGTACCCATTTAAGGCTGGGTGAACACGGAAGCTGTCGATCAGGATCAAACCCAAACTCTTATCCTTTGAAGTCCAGTTCACTAACCAGAGCTATCACAGCTCCCAATACTTGAGTACAGTAAAAATATTACTACTTTATAGCAGGAAGTCAGTAATACTTGGCTGCTAGCAACAATAATTTTGATTAAGTCTTAACCTTGTTCATCATTTCATCCATTGGAGGCAAGGCACCTCACAGACCAGAGCTGGAAGCTGTCAACAAGACAGAGCTGATGGCTTTCGCAGGATCGGTGAACCAGAACCATCCAGACCCAATTTCACCTCTTTGCTGTGCCTCTAGAAACAAACTAACTCATCTAGTCTGGCTAAGCGAGTAGGGATTGAAGAGGGAAAACAACCCAGTGCTCAAAAGCTGAATTGGATGTGTTGGGCCAAAAGCGGCAAATATCAGTTTTACTGCAAACCACAACACAACATATATGAGCCACTGTACATCATTTTAAGGGCAGATGACAATGAGGTGTATTCCTTTAGTCATCAGGTGAATGTAAGCATTTTCTTCTCAGGACAAAGACAGCACATAGAGTGGAAGTCATAGTTCTCCACAACTATTTGCTGTTGGTTCTTGTAATTCTTGGCAGTTACTTAGTCCTATAGTTGAGCCTTTCCTAGTAGTTGTTCTGCACAGTTACTCTCTTGGTCAACCTTTTTTTGTTTTACCAGATGGTTTCCCCATGGGGAAGTCTTCATTCATTCTCAGCACATGATCGATGAATTTCCAATGCCTTTTTCTGATAAAACTCTACACATATTCTTGCTTAGACTCATCTCTCATCTGTTTGTTTGAAATTTAACCTTATTAAGCTTTGATATATATCTATCTATTGTCCTTTCGAACAAATGACAGCGCATAGGGCAGAACCTTCTAGATTCTTCATTTACAATGATTTTTCCTACATGTGTCAAACTTTGCACAGCTTTTAAGGTGCATAATCTACGATCAGCATCAGGGGTCACAATGTGGTGACTTAATGGTCACTCGTTTGCTTAGATATCATTGTTTGAATTATGATGTAAAAGGTACTAATGTTCATTATGAGGAGATTATTGCTTGGCAGTGACAAGAGACAACTCATTGTTTGAATTATGATGAAAAAAGTACTAATGTTCATTTTTAAAAATTTGTATGTGAAATTTAAATTTATGTTCAATTTTACAACTTTGTTTTTTTTTTTTGGTGTGTGTTGCCCCCATTTTATTTTGGGAATATTAACTAAATAAGCATGTAACTGCCATTTTTAAAACAAAGCCTAAGTAGAATGACTAATTGTAAACCCATGAGGATCAAAGAGATTTTGTTCACAGTTAGTAACACATTTTTTTTTATTTCACAGAAACAAAAGTCAATTGGTGAATCAAGAATTTAATTATGATATTTGAAATCAATATGTCGAAATAAAATCACGGAATATAATTTATTCTCTGAAGCAAACAACTTTTGAAAATGTGTAGACTAGTGTTGTTTTTAATATACTATATAGCAAGCATTACGACTGCAGTGACTCTATTAATTATTCATTCACTTTCTCAACTAGAGAGGTAATCATAATGTGTGATTACCTACCATACGAGCAACACTATTAAGACTACTTACTTAACCTGCAATCTTATTCTTACATTCATACACACACTCCACTCACGTTATAAACATCACTCATTCACTCTTACTGACTTACTTCGTAGTTAAAAAAATAATAATAATAATAATCACAATTAATTGACTACTGGGAGAGAAAAAAACATTCTAACCCTTGAACCAGAGTAATTGAGACGATCTGTTGTGAATTCGTAATCTTCATCTCGAACCTGGAAACTGTCAGGCAGATTAAAGAACTCATCTAAAGTCCGTCTCCTTTCATACGACGACTCCTTTGAAATAATTGAATAGTTGGACAAGTTTGTTCTTGGAATATCATCCCTCACTGGGGGCGAAATGCGATCTGAACTATCACGATCCATATTGAGCCTATTATTTTAAAATGTTTAATAAGGCCTGAATTATTGGGAAAACATGTAATAAATGCAGATTAGAAATGATACAGTGACTTTAGTCAGAAGAAATAATAACTTTATTCGACAGAAACAACTTCTGCCGTTCCCAGAAATTTAAAAAGCGGAAGTTCTTGACAATCAGACAAACTCGCTTTCGGCAATTTTCTCTGTCACAGTTTTTTAAGAAAATATTTTGTCTGAAAGGCGGTAACCTAGTAACGGCGTCTAGGGAAAGACAAAGACCGCGGAAATTAATATTAATTTGTTATTTTATTCACTTGTATTGACTTGTTATTTATGGTTTGTACTCAGTACATTAATTATCATTATTTTGCTATTTTTGTAGATTTGTCATGAATTAGGGTTGTCCAAATTTCTTCATTTTCCGGAACATGTTCACAATGTCAACGGTACCACCCTTCCACTACTTCCAGTTCCATCCAGTGAGTAGCTTCTTCATTTTCACCAGCGTCTCAGTCTGCGTGAAGTTTTGGAAATGTTAAAAAATAAAATACGCAAAAATGTTCGAAAACCCCAAAACTGTTACTTTAAATTAAAACTAGGTCTGTGGATTTTAATTTGTTTTTCTTTTTTTATCAGTTCAATGGAACTTGTTAACTTCACATGGCCAAAAAATTGAATGTCCCTCAAATTACACTGATGTGTGTTGATGATTGAATTGATACCAAGCGTTAAAGTTAAGTCATGTTAACCAATTCTCAACCCTTTCACATGTGGTCGTTGCATTTGAAATTTGAAAAGAATGGGTCAAAATGACATTTATGATTTTATCAGGTCAAAAATGTTAAGCAAATTTACTAATGCTGAAAACAGATTGTCGGACCAAAAGACGCAAATAATAGGGTTTGTCGTAAACTAGCGACACAACGCCTTAATGCCCACTTAATGTGTGGCCTCTAAGAAGAAAACGTAGTTTTTATGAATTTGTTAATTGAATTTATATTCAGATTGAAACACTTAGGTTGCTTAGTTGACTGTGTACTATAGCGCAGGTTTCTTGTGGCATGGAGCTGTGTCGAGAAGTACAGGTTCGTTCTTGCTTATTATGGTAGTCTATTGTTATTTCTTTTTTACTGTTGATTATTTGTGAATTTGTTTCCGAGTGCTGTAAACAAACCTCTTCCCCTGAAATTATTCGCTGATCTATCGCCTCGGCATTTCCCCTCTATAATAACAATAATTTATTTTTTTTTCTCTCCTTTATTTCATGCACAATGCGCGTGATTCTGTCAAATGTCTATCTTTCTGGCTTTTGTTCAATTTCTGGTTTGTGCATAGGGTTTTCTTTAGAACTGGAGAATGGAGACCACATCATCATCATCATCAAGTACCATGCCTGCTGGCGTAGGTGGTCATGTCTCTCCACAACTTTCGATCTCGATATTTATTTATCATTTTTCTGTTGTTGGCCTTCTGCAAGCCATTCTATTAAGCTGTCTGCTATATTTTCTCTTTGCTTCCCTCAATCTCTTCGGCCCTCAACTTTCCCAGTTGTTACAATATATTCCAGCTGTTCCCTTCTCATGACATGGTCAAAAATGATGATTGTTCCTTCCTGATATTTGATATTAGTTCTCTTTTTGCTTTGGCCTCTTTCAGAACGTTTTCATTACTTTTCTTAGCTGTCCATGGTATTCTCAACATTTTTCTGTAAAGCCACATTTCTACAGTGGGGAGCCGCGATCGCTCAGTGGTTAGTGAACTGGACTACAAAGGACAAGAGGTAGGGTTCGATCCCAACCGACGGCTTCCGGTTCACCCAGCCTTTAATGGTTACCGGATTTTTTTCTGGGAAAGTAAAGCGGCACGGGCGTAATACCGTCCACATTACCTCAAAAATCATGTTCCGAAGGTCTGTAAAATTTATGGTCACTATCACCATATTCCTTATACGCCACTTGGCGTGACGGGGGTACTTAACTTTTTTTTTTTTTTTTTTTTACATTTCTACAGTCTCTAGTGATTTTCCTGTCTGTTTTCCTATTGCCCATGATTCACATCCATATATTAAGACTGGCTCTACATAACATTTAAGAACTTTTTAGAGACCACATACACACTGTAATCTACTCGAGGAGTTTGGACAAAAGTTTTTATTTCAACCACGATAAAGAAAACAACATGTTCTTTGGGTCACCCTGCCGTGATTTGAATCCATGTTCCCTTTATATGGGAAAAGACATTTTGTATGTCAGGCGCCAGTACGGTACGGTGACGCAATGTGATTTGGGGGGTGGGGGGAGATCTGTAGGAAGATTACCAAAAGGGTACACTCTTAGAGGAGCAAAACTTTAAAATGAAAAAAAGTAATTATACATAAATAAAATAATAAAATAAAATAAGGAAATAACTCTGGAGGCAAAACGAGCACTATACAATACAATCTTCACCCCAACGTTGTGCTACCAATGCCAGACCTGGACCCTAGATACAAGAACAATAAGAAAAATAACCTCTACTGAGATGAAATGTGTTAGACGAATGACAGGAAACAGTCTGAGAGATAGAATCAGAAATGAAGAACTGAGAAAAAAGCTAGGAATAGCCCCCGCCATAGAATATATAAGGAAACAACAGATAAAATGGTTTGGCCACGTGACAAGGCAGAAGGAACAAAACACAACACAACGAGCCTTCAACAAACGTTGTGAGAACATTAGACCCAAGGGTCGCCCACGAAAAAGATGGATCGATGGAATATTCGAAGCACTGGGAAACATAACAGCAACAGAGGCGAACAGAAGAGCAAAAGACCGCAAATTATATCTCCCCTCGACGCTGAAAGGCAGATGAGGAAGGAAAGAAGAAGAAGAAGATATATAAATAATGTAGACTGAAAAACGGGAGGAGGGAGAGGTCGCAATACTTGCCTTACCGTATGCCCACAATGCACGCTACTCCACTGATACGGTTTGAGACAAGGGGCGTGGCTAACATATTTGGTATCAGGACCTCTTCTTTATTATAATAACCGTTCCCCATCCCTCTATCAAAGTTACCTATAGATCAGGGCTGTCTTTACACCATTTTGGGCCCCTGGGTATAGAAATAGTGTTGGGCCCCTGGGCAAAGAAAGAGTGCTGCCCCCCACTCCCCCACCCCCTGAAGGAATTAAAAAATAAATGGTTGATAATATTAAAAATGATGTATTATTTATTTTATTGTCACTATACTAATTTCAACAAAATTGTTGTTAAAACATGATGTACAGCTGCAACTATAATCAACATTAAACATGAAAAACAGAGAAAAGAATTTTATACGGGTTTTCCGAAATCCTACAACATATTCGCATGGGGCCCCTATGATCGTGGGCCCCCGGGCAAATGCCCAACGGGCCTATGGGTTAAGACGGCCTGCTATAGATACTCTGTATATTATAAACAGGGGCGTGGCTGGCGTATTTGGTATCAGGGCGTAGTATCTGGGGAGAAGGCGGGCTAGATAGTCTAGACAAGGTGTACGACGTCGGCCTCTGAACAACAAGGACCCTGGGTTAAATCAAAGCCCATCACTTGCGGTCGTTTTTTTTAAAAATTAAGATAGATTAATCCGTGTTTTTTTCCTGGCGTTATCGCCCCTTCTCCCCTCTGATCTCTTGGGTAGTGAGATCCGATGTCTAGCCCCCTCGGATAACGGCAATAAATAGAATGTCCGTTTGCACTGGCGAATATTAAAGAGCACTAGGTAGTTATTACAATCGAAAAATAGGACATAAATGTGGCCGCTGCCCGGGCAAAATTGTCAGCAGAACCGTACCCACACCGTGGACCACATACTCTGCTACGGAGTTCGTGCACGTGGGCCAGGATTCTCATCGGATTTTCTCGAGCACATATGGATTATTATTTCGGTGTGCAACGGCGATAATCCTATAACAACTAACCTTAATTATGAAAGTTGTTACCCCTTCTTCCGTCAACATCGTCTATATTCTGTCTCATTCTAAACGATCAGCATTATACGAGAAGCATTATGCGAGAACACCTCTACCAAGATGTTACATAATCTATTAGAAAAAAAGTTTGGAAGAGGTAAGAAATACCTAAGGACTGTGAAGAAGGTTATATGATCAAACTACCAAAGAAAGGAAGTTTACAGGAGTGCACAAATTATAGGGGATTTATGCTACTATCAGTGCCAGGAAAAATATTAAACATAATCATTCTTGAGAGACTAAAAGAGGCCATAGAGAAACATTTGAGAGATGAACAAGCAGGTTTTAGGAAGAACAGATCATGTGCTGATCAAATAACTACTCTACGTATAATAGATGAACAAAGTTTAGAACTAAAATCCCCACTTTATATTGGATTCATAGATTACGAAAAGGCATTTGATAGTTTAGACAGAGGAATGCTTTGGAAGATGCTGAGTCATTACGGAATCCCCATAAAGTTTATTAACCTGATAAAAACAATGTATGAAGGAATGAAATGTAGTGTGGTGCATGAAGGGCAGCTTACAGCAGCATTTGAAATAAGAACAGGAGTAAGGCAAGGATGCCTTCTGTCTCCATTTCTCTTTCTACTGGCCATAGATTGGATTATGAAAATAACTCAAAACAACAGAAATGGAATCCAGTGGCCACTGACCAAACAACTTGATGATCTAGACTTTGCTGATGACATAGCTCTCCTATAACACAGCCATCAACAGATGCAGGATAAAATGAGCATACTTGATGAGAGATCACAACAGCTAGGACTGAAAATTAATAGAGATAAGACCAACATTATGAGAATTAATGCAGTTGGCAATAACCAAATAAAATTAGGAGAAATACGTCTACTGGACGTACAATCTTACATATATCTGGACAGTAATATAGATAAAGAGGGAGGAACAGAAAATGATACCAAAATAAGGATATCAAAAGCAAGAGAAGCTTTCATTGCACTGGGAAACATATGGAAGTGCAAAGAAATTAGGTTAAATACAAAAATAAAAATTTTCAACTCCAGTGTTAAGTCAGTCCTATTATATGGCTGTGAAACATGGAGAACAACAAATTTGACAATCATGAAGATACAGACTTTCATTAATGGATGCTTACGCAGAATAAAAGGATGGAAATGGCAGGATAAAATCACTAACATAGAATTATGTAAATGTACCAGTCAAATACCAGTGGATAAAGAGATACAGCGAAGACGATGGCACTGGATAGGACACACACTGCGGAAGCCAACTGAGAGTATTACACAACAGGCCCTTTTTTGGAATCCCCAGAGGAAAAGACAAAGAGGAAGACCAAGAAATTCTCGGAGAAGACAGATGGAAGCAGATATAAAAATGATGGGGAAGACATGGAATGATCTTAAAATAATGGTAAGAAACAGAACGGCTTGGAAAGTTATTGTTGAAGACCTATGCTCCATAGGGAATTTGATAGGTAGACGGAGAAGAAGAAATTAATAATATAAATATGAATTTAAAAACACGTGTCACGAACAATTTACAGGAATTATTTTTTTTATATACATATACATTCCTATTGATGTTTCATTAATTATATTAACAATGTGAGCCAGACTAGGGGCACCTTGCAAGCGATGCCCACAAACCGAGCAATATGCTAAGATTTTTTTGTTGCATTGTCTCTGATTTCTCTGATGGTCCGGGACCAAGAAGAAGAATGCAGTCATTATTAGCATATGTCTTCACCAAATAACACTTTTTTCTTCTTCCTCGTCTTCTGCTTCTTCATCCTCCTACTCCTCTTCTTCGTCTTCTTCTTCATCGCCTCCTTTTTTTCTTCTTGCACCCCCTCCTTCTCTTTCTTCTTCTTCCTTGCTCTCCTCTTCTTCGTCGTGCTCCTTTCTCCTCCTTTTCTTCCTTCTTCCTCTTATTCTTTCTCGTTCTCCTCCTCTTCTTCTTTTGGCCCCTCCAACTTCTCTTTCTTCTTCTTCCTCGCCCTCATCTTCTTCTTCTAGCTCACCCCCCTTTTCTACCTTCCTCTTCTGCGCTCACCTAACTACTCCTCTGTATTAGTCCGCCCTTAAAGAACGTTAAGTTGGCGTATATTGGCGCTGTCTTGCGTCTACAGCATTATGTGACCCAAGAAGGAGTTTATAGGACGATAACGACGACTGGTACGATCACTTAAGCTTCCTTTGGTCCAATAAGTCATTTCAATGACAAAATCAATAAGGGACACAGCGACCGCGTGCCGCATCAGAATGTGTGTACACGATGAAATAGCGTGGCTATATAAGCAGCAAATTATGTGTAAAATACTGAGAGGTTACGTCATATTTATATTATAAATTGTTTTGCTGAATTGTACACACACACACTGAGTGGTCGCAGATGGTTTCATAAACGTCATCCTTATCTGGTTTGTCGTTGTTGGAATTTGGTTCTTTGACAATATCACGGAAGTTTCTCTGGCCACCGTGAGATACTCAGCTTCTGCTTAGTAAATCTCAGCTGATCAGTGACATCACCCACCCACCTTCTTCTAGGTCTTCCTAATTTCATATAAGAACGACGCGCTGTTATTCGTCCATCACTAGTGCTGATGACTTATCATCATGTGCTATATCGACTGATGTGGACGATCATGTCTTTACACATTGGTTACAACTGGCAAAATACAAGGAAAGAGAGATCGCGGATGACAAAGAGAGAAAATACTACTAGATAGCTTGGTGTCATGGCATGGAAAACAGTCAACAACAGAACTGATACGATGCACTGTAGATAAAAGATTGTGGAGGGACATGATCGCCTACGATAACCGGTATGGCACATGATGGTGATGATGATGATGAGAAAGTGGAATTTGCAAAAGCTGACGTCACATATATTTTGAATATATTTATCTTTCTCCCTTCTCATTGTAGCGTTATACCCCGACCGTTCACAGATCTGAGCACAGATTTCCTAATGCTTGATGGCTATCGCTTGAATTACTAAAAAAAATCCTATTAATTAAACAGATTTAAGCTAATGTATCATACAACTGATAAGGCGAGAAATATACAACATACCCAAACGACAATCATTTCTTTGATAAATGCTTGGGGGAAAACATACTTGAAAAGAACATTCTAGAAATATAAAATCATGGAATGTGAGAAACCGTTGCGAAAATGAGTTGCAGAAAAACGTCTCAATTACTATGTGGAGTATGTCACCCTGGTTGTGACAGAAAATCACATAATGTTTAATTGACAACGGCACGGGCGTAATACCGACCACATTACTCAAAAAATCATGTACTGAAGGTCTGTAAAATGTATGGTCACTAACACCATATTCCCTATACGCCACTTGGCGTGACAGGGGTACTTTAGTATTTTTTACTTTAATTGACAAGAACCTCAGCAACAGATATACAAATTATCTACACCTATATATTTAAATGTCACTTCATCTTCATTATTATAAAGAGCATACACCCTGGTTGGCAAACGCAAATTGCATGTCAATAGACAAGAATCGCAGTGACAGTCATAACAATTATGTATTTGTGTTCACTTCATATTCATTATCTAGCAATAGTATAATTATAAATGTTTGATTACCTGAATGACTCTTTCCAATCGATGATCCCTAAACGACGACGCAACACTCATGTTTATTAAGCCTGTAGGTTGAAGTGAGCACAGAACAATGCTCTCAACAAATACCTGGCTTCAACACGTTGTAAAAGTCTTTGAATTAGAGGTACTTACGATAACACAACTATCTTCTATATGTTGTATCGGCGATTTGTTTCAGTCTATATGGCCTATCGTGCAAATACAGACATTAAACACACATACGTTATGTAACAGTGCTGGCTTTGAAACAGTCACGCTTGGCTTGAGCGATCCTGTCACAACGTTGTATCTCCAAGGACTCTAGTCAACACACGTCTATGTTTGTATGCCTAGTCTTAAATACATCGAAATACCAATGTAACAAAGCTAACAGGTTACAAACTGTATGGTATTTAGAGAATACCAACCATATCCTAAACGAAATACCTTGATCAGTTATTTGATTAAATTTGTTCAACAGAAAATTGTTATCGAAAACTAAAATTTAAATGGAGCACTCACTACCTAAAAAAAGACAGGATGACAGAACAACAAACACGCCAGATTCACACATGTCGAATGAGAAAGCGACCAATTATACGGGAAAGCCCGCGACCAGAGAATTGTGGGAGTAAAGCCCAAAAAATAATGTTCGATAGTTCGATACACAGCCCTGATCGCTTCCAGATTCGCCTCAAGCGCGCGGAATTCAGCACCAGCACAAGTTGGTGCTTGTCCGTGTCACTGGCGTGCTGTACCGCCACCTATCCACCGGATTCGTTGATATATATATATATAATCATATTACCGAGAGATAAGCACACGTAAAGGGGGGTAATTAAATATCCGCGTTTATAACAAATGGTCTTATTGGGGGTCATTTGTGTGACACCTTGTCAGCAAAATGTTCATACTTCAGCAGACACATCAAATGTAAAGGGAGAGAAACAAGTGTTCAGGGGAGAGAACAGCAAAGGAATTTTTTAAAAAACTATTGCAAATATTTTTTTTCAAGCGAAAGAAAGAAAGAAAGAAAGAAAGAAAGAGAGCGAAAGAAAAGGAGAATGAAACAAAAGAAGAAGGAAACAACAGAAAGAAAGAAAAAGAAAGAAATAAAGAAAAAAAGAAAAAAAAGAAAGAAAGAAAGAAAAAGAAAGAAAGAAATCACCCTAAAGCCTCAAGCGGGGTGTATAAGAGATGTGGCGTTAGTGTTTATACATTTTTTTTAAAACCAGTGGCATATTTTTTACAGCACCACGCCTGGCCGCTTCTTTCTATGAAATACCCCGGTACCAATTTAAGAATAGGTAAACCCAGACTCACATGGATGGGAATTAGGAACCTGATCTCTTGTCTCCACTGTAGACCATTTCTAAACTAGTGATCCATGCCCACTAAGCATTGCTCTAATGTGACTTTCTTTGTTCCATAGAACGTCCGATATTGATTTGTGAAGTCATTCTGCCGCCAATAAAATATCGTTGAAATGCCCGCTTAATTACCATTCCTTTATTGTCATTTTAATCAATATCGCGTTTATTTTTTAAATGGTTAAAATAAGATGTATGTCCTATTTATATTGATGTTTGTATGTTTCTTTCCAACAATCGTTCAGACTTTTCTTAAAATAACTACTTTACTTTCATCTCATCATCATCGAGTGCCGTTTCCGCAACGAAGGTTGGCTGGCTACCATGGATCGCCATTCCACTATGTTTCTTGCTTTGATGGTGCAGGTTGTCATAGATTGACTTGTCAATCTTTTGATGTTACTCATCCATGTTAGTCTTGGTCTGCCTCTGCCTCTTTTACCTTGTACTTTCCCTTCCAATATTACTTTTAGTAGGCTGTTGTGTCTTTTAACATGCCCCAAACATTTCATTTGTCTTGTCTTAATTGTATTTAGTAGTTCTCTTTTATTTTTAGTTGTTTTAAAACTTCATCGTTTGTTTTGTTTTCTTTCCATCCAGTTCTACCTATTCTTCTGTAATTCCACATTTCAAAGGCTTCAATTTTTTGTTCTGTTTTCTTGTCTAATGTACATGTTTCTGCACCATACAGAAATACTGAGAAGATGTAACATTTTGTCATTCTTAGTTTCAGCCCTGTTGATATTTGTTTTGATGTTAGTATATTTTTCATGGCATTAAAATTACTTTTTGCCATACCTATTCTTTTGTTTATTTCAATTTTACATTTTCCATCATTGGTTATAGTATGTCCTAGATCTTTCATCTAATTTGTCATAAATAATCGTACACTTCAATCTCTGCGGGGAAACAAATATCATGTATAGGTAAGGTAAGGTCAAGTACACGACTTGAATCGGTGTCTTAGCACGCGAGTTTTCACCCATATGTGCACGGCCGCCTATCCATAAGTGTTCGGAGATTTTTGGATAGTGTCGCTAGTAGTATAGCAGGAAGGATCTGATTATTATTTGGACCGTAAATTAACAAAGATATATAGTGTGGTGCGCAGCGCACCACATGTACACGAGAGACAGGGGGAGTTAACCGTGACCTTTCGTGTCGGTGACCCCGGAGGTGACGTGTTTATGTTTGGTGTAGGCTGACTTTGGAGTTCTTGATCGTTAGTGATAGGTTAGTAGATTATACAACATCAATGAAAAACAATCAATATAAAACAGAAGACAAAGATATATTTTATTCTTTTATTATCTCAATAGGTGTATAACATACATTGATATTATATAACATTACAAAAATATTCAGTACACGAAGTAAATATATAGTACAAGGATAACATTTAGTTATACCTATGTAGTTGGATGTCTGCTTAGCTAGGGTGAAACTGTTAGAGATTCCTGGTTAGGCTAAGCTGGTAGTGTAAAGAGTTAAATATCTAGAGGTGTAGTCGAGACATTATCATCAGCTACCTTTATTTTTATATAGAAATAGGAAAGAGCATTTCTTGTTTGACTATAGGAAAATATGGAATTATTTAAGACTTTGAATCCTACATTTTTCCCACCCTTAGCCTTTTGCGTAGCGAGAACCTCTAAAAACATATCTTTATCTAATTTGTTGTGTTGCTTGCTTAGCCCTTTACAACTGATTTTATCGTAATCCCCACTACAATGGTACGTCTTACTACATAAGCTAACAAGAGCTGTCCCTTCGTACTCTAGTTTAAAAAGCCCGGGCGTTCGTTTGGTGTATGCTTTAACACCCTTACAGTTTATACAGTCTGTTTTACTAGTATGTTCATCGCAGCAATGGGTGTATGGAGGTCGCCTAGTGTGTAATAAGGGCTGTATAGGGGTCGGCTAGTATGTCGTGATGGGTGTACGGAGGTCGTCTAGTGTGTCATATTGGGTGTATAGAGGGCGTTTAGTGTGTCATGATGGTTGTATAGGGGTCGTCTAGTGTGTCATGATGGTTGTATAGGGGTCGTCTTGTGTGTCATGATGGTTGTATAGGGGTCGTCTAGTGTGCCGTGATGGGTGTACGGAGGTCGTCTAGTGTGTCATATTGGGTGTATAGAGGGCGTTTAGTGTGTCATGATGGTTGTATAGGGATCGTCTAGTGTGTCATGATGGTTGTATAGGGGTCGGCTAGTGTGCCGTGATGGGTCAATGGAGGTCGGCTAGTATGTCGTGATGGGTGTACGGAGGTTGTCTAGTGTGTCATATTGGGTGTATAGAGGGCGTTTAGTGTGTCATGATGGTTGTATAGGGATCGTCTAGTGTGTCATGATGGTTGTATAGGGGTCGTCTAGTGTGCCGTGATGGGTCAATGGAGGTCGGCTAGTATGTCGTGATGGGTGTACGGAGGTCGTCTAGTGTGTCATATTGGGTGTATAGAGGGCGTTTAGTGTGTCATGTTGGTTGTATAGGGGTCGTCTAGTGTGTCATGATGGTTGTATAGGGGTCGTCTAGTGTGCCATGATGGGTACATGGAGGTCTGCTAGTATGTCGTGATGGGTGTACGGAGGTCGTCTAGCGGGGTATGATGGTTGTATGGAGGTCGTCTAGTGTGTCATATTGGGTGTATAGAGGGCGTTTAGTGTGTCATGATGGTTGTATAGGGGTCGTTTAGTGTATCGTGAGGGGTGTATGGAGGTCGTCTACTGTGTCGTGAGGGGTGTATGGAGGTCATCTGGTGTGGTATGTAGGGTGTATGGAGGTCATCTAGTGTGATATAAGGCTGTATGCCGGGCGTCTAGTGTGACATGAGGGCTGTATACCGGGCGCCTAGTGTGGTATGTGTGGTGTATGGCGGTTGTCTGGTATATCATACTTTAATCAACCAATAAGAAAAATGAAGGAACATTACATTCAACATTACTTATCTTAACTACTTTACATCAATACAGTTGAATAACGTGTTATCGTTAAGTCTTACCATACTTTAAGAGAAAACATTCAAACTTACAGCGTAAAATATAGTCTCAATCATCTACACCGAATATAACCTGTTATCGATAAGCCTTAACATACTTTAAGAGAAAACAAGCCAACTTACGGTGCAAAACTCCGCTAGTGTGAACAGTAACTTTCCTGAATCAATCAAACTTATAACGCCGTCTAGTTTAAATATAACCTGGTAAGAAATGAATAAATTAGCCAATCAGCGAGTGAGTACGTCAACATCGCTTGATAGCGGGATTAACCAATCAGAAAAGAGTATTAACATAGGAGGCGGGGCGAAGAAATGGCTGACAGGTGGATTAACCAATCAGAAAAGCGCGTTAGCCCAAGCGTAGGTAGTGGCTGTCGGGTCAGCAGTGGGGGAAAAATGCGGGGTGGTGGGTTACTTGAACTCGTTTTGACCCCTGAGGCAATTCCAGAAGAGTTCTATGATCTCATTTTGACCGCTGAAGGCTTTAATACCAATGTTTCCCACTTCAACGAACGACATACATCATTAAAGGTGATTACTTCAGCTCTTAGACTTTGGAGTTCCATATCTTTATCACTTCAACGAATGACAGACAACAGTAAAGATGATCATTTCAGGTAAGAAAACTTAGTTCCAAACCCTAAAATTTTGGTTCATACTCACAAAGTTGAACACAAACTCTACAAATTTAGGCCCAAAGTTGTAATTGTTAGACACGAAAGTCGTAAATGTTATATGCAAAGTCCAAAAGTTTGTCAAAAAGATAACCTAAACTCAAAATAGTTAGACACAAAGCCCAACAATTTATATGCAAAGTCTAAAAAAGTTACTCTAAAAGACAACTAATGTAATACTTAACCCCAAAATTTCGTCACATAACCAAACAGTTGAACACGAACTCTACAAATTTAGTCCCAAAGTCGTAATTGTTAGACACGAAAGTCGTAAATGTTATATTCAAATCCAAAAGTTTGTTAAAAAGACAACCCAAACTCAAAATAGTTAGACACAAAACCCAACAATTTATAGGCAAAGTCCAAAAAGTTACTCCAAAAGACAACTAATGTAACACTTAACCCCAAAATTTCGTCTCATAACCAAACAGTTGAACTCAAAACCATAAAAATTTAGTCCCAAAGTGATACTAGTTCGACACAAAAGTCGTAAATATTATATACAAAGTCTAAAAGTTTGTCAAAAAGACAACCCAAACTCAGAATAGTTAGACACAAAACCCAACAATTTATAGGCAAAGTCCAAAAAGTTACTCCAAAAGACAACTAATGTAACACTTAACCCCAAAATTTCGTCTCATAACCAAACAGTTGAACTCAAAACCCTAAAAATTTAGTCCCAAAGTGATACTAGTTCGACACAAAAGTCGTAAATGTTATATACAAAGGCCAAAACTTTGTCAAAAAGACAACCCAAACTCAGAATAATTAGACACGAAAGTCATAAATGTTATATGCAAAGTCCAAAATTTTATCAAAAAGACAACCCAAACTCAGAATATTTAGACACAAAAGACCAAATAGTTACATTCAAAGTCCAAAAGTTTGTCAAAAAGACAACCCAAACTCAAAAGTTTGTCAAAAAGACAACCCAAACTCAAAATAGTTAGACATGAAAGGTCAAAAAGGTATACTCAAAGTCCAAAATGTTACTTCAAAAGACAACTAATATAACAACAAGCCCCAAAACTTCGTCTCATAACCAAAAAGTTGAACTCAAAACCCTAAAAAGTGTCCACTTATCAACCAAAGTCTTTAATACAGATGAGAAAACCCTAATAAATTATTACAATTTACTAAAAAGGTTGCCCTTGATGATAGTTGCGACTGTGTCTAAATCATTATTGAAAATATTCATAGAACTCTAGTAAAAACCAAACACACTAAAACACCACACTGAAAGAATGAACTTAAAGTTCACGCCCCTGTCACAACTCTGCTAAGAAAAGTACTGCAAAGCATGAAAGTTATGTCCCCTGCTATAACTCTACTAAACGAAAGTATTACCAAACACGTAGGTTACACTCCTACCATAACCCACTAAGAAAAACAAGATTTTGCTTAAAATACCACATTTATGATTGTTACGCCCTTGTCCCTTTATGAGGGGACGCCCATGAAACTGTTAGAAATAGTAAATTTAACCTAGTGGCATACCCCAGATGTTATATTAGACACCCCCATAGCAAAAATTTACTTAAAACTCACTTTTATGGTGGTTACCCCCATACCCATTTTTGGCGGTTACGCCCATGAAACTGTTAAAAATAGTCAATTTAACATCTAGACATACCCCAAACTTTATATTAAGCATCCCCATATCAAGAATTTACATAAAAACAACTTTTGAAATTACTACCCCTGTACCCATTTTTGGCGGTTACGCCCATGAAACTGTTAAAAATTGTCAATTTAACATCTGGACATACTCCAAACTTTACATTAGACATCCCCATAGCAAAAATTTGCTTAAAAACAACTTTTGAAATTACTACCCCTGTACCCATTTTTGGCGGTTACGCCCATGAAACTGTTAAAAATAGTAAATTTAACATATAGACATACCCCAAACTTCATTTTAGTCATCCCGTATCAAGAATTTACATAAAAATCACTTTTGAAATTACTACCCCTGTACCCATTTTTGGCGGTTACGCCCATGAAACTGTTAAAAAATAGTCAATTTAACATCTAGACATACTCCAAACTTTATATTAAGCATCCCCGTATCAAGAATTTACATAAAAACAACTTTTGAAATTACTACCCCTGTACCCATTTTTGGCGGTTACGCCCATGAAACTGTTAAAAATAGTCAATTTAACATCTAGACATACCCCAAACTTTATATTAAGCATCCCCGTATCAAGAATTTACATAAAAACAACTTTTGAAATTACTACCCCTGTACCCATTTTTGGCGGTTACGCCCATGAATTCGATAAAAAATTGAAATTTAACCTATTGGCATACATCAAACATAATATGTGACACGCCCATGTATCAAATTTGCCTAAAAAATCAACCAAAAATTAGTAGTATATATCTAGTGATTGGCCGGGTAGACTCTCATATAAGGAAAAACGGTAGACTCTCATATAAGGAAAAACCGCACCAAAAAATGTCTGGCCATGTACGGGTAGACTAATTATATAAGGATTTATAAGCGGCTGGCCGCTCTTTCCACGGTCCAATCACTAGATATATACTACTGTCGCTTCAAGCATCGAAACTCACGATGCGAGGCGGCATTCCTCACCTTCCCAGAGTACTAATCTGGTACCCATTTCTGCCAGCGGCTGGATCGACCACGGGGTTATTTTTTTTCCAAACATGAGTACAACTCCCACTGCTTCCAGCGGGAATCGAACACGGGTTGTCCGAACGTCGGTAGCCCAGTCGGGTGGTTTTCCCAACTAGGCTACCGAAGCCCCCTCGGTAAAAAAAAACCCATAGATGTCAACATTAATAAGTTCGAAGAAAGCGTTCGTCAGCTCAAGGCTGGTCACATCACCATACAGCTTGTCCTGATACAGTACCGGTGATGGCCACTAGAGCCTTCTCTATTCTTCATAAATGGGCATGATTGTAGCAGATGTCCAGCAGTTATTTTGTCTGCGCCACAGATATATTCATCAGAGGTTCCTATCCTTTGTGTGTTGAAAATATTGTACTCCATTCTGCTATGGCCTGTTCAGTCTACACATTTATACTTGTTCTTTTCTGTTGATGTGGTATTAGGCATAATTGTTCCGGTAGCCCTGGCGTTCTGTATTCAATTTGTTCATGTATTTATTCCTGACACATCTCTTTGATTCCTCCTAAGTTGTGCTTGTATCTGGATGCTGTAATTTGCCTCCCTCCCTTGTCAACCTGACTGCCTCGTCGTTTTCAGAAATATTGCAGTGAGAAGGGATCCACTGAACCACAGTTCTGCATCCCTGACAGAGCTTGTAGAGTATTTCTCTCAGATCTTCGTTTCCATGACTCCACAGTGATGTAACTACTGACAGAGCTTGTAGAGTATATATCAATGTTTCTATATTTATGCTACTTCTCTCCCCTATATAAATGTTTCTATATTTGTGCTACTTCTCTCCTCTTTATCAACGTTTCTATATTTGTGCTACTTCTCTCCCCATTATCAACGTTTCTATATTTGTGGTACTTCTCTCCCATTTATCAACGTTTCTATATTTGTGCTACTTCTCTCTCCTTTATCAACGTTTCTATATTTGCGCTACTTCTCTCCCCTTTATCAACGTTTCTATATTTGTGCTACTTCTCTCCCCTTTATCAACGTTTCTATATTTGTGCTACTTCTCTCCCATTTATCAACGTTTCTATATTTGTATTACTTCTCTCCCCTTTATCAACGTTTCTATATTTGTGCTTCTTCTCTCCCCTTTATCAACGTTTATATATTTGTGCTACTTCTCTCCCCTTTATCAACGTCTCTATATTTGTGCTACTTCTCTTCCCTTTATCAACGTTTCTATATTTGTGCTACTTCTCTCTCCGTAGGAAAAGCCTATGCGCCTGCGGTCGCAATAGCTGGGTATACGGACCATCAGCTGACCAAGACCAAAGAGTTCTACCTCATCGTAGTCTCGCCCTGAAACAGTCTGTATGAAAACAGGCTGGCTAACATTAGCTAGGGTCGCCGTGTTTCCTGTAGTGGTGGTTCTTACAGATATAGAAGACCCAGTATTGTATTACCTCTAGGCAGGACTAGTAGTTTCCCATCATACCCTGAGACTAACTCCAACTTTAGTAAAATCATGAAATATCAAGAAAGCCATTATAACACGCTACATCAATGAGTAAACTAGCACCCTGCCCTCTTCAACTCATGGCATTACATCAATAACACTCAATTAATAATAATTTTCCCTCTTTCTCCTTTTCTTTCCCTCCTCCACTCGTTTTATCTTTCTTTCTCTCATGATAATAAGTATCCTCATATTTTGAGGCCTGCTCTTACTGTCAATACCTTTGTCAAATACGCCACTTCTTAATCGATATGACGTCATTGTCTAATGACAGTGTCTCGGAACAACTATTTGCGTAATTAAATTAAATTAATTAATTATTGTCGAAATATATTTTAATCACAAAATGCATAGCATTTTTAGTTATTAATTTTGCTTAGAATTACTAAAGTAAAACTTTGTGCCGAAACGCCGGAAATAGTAATTGAACGTGAAGACGTGAACAGAAACTTGTTGTTTAATTTATTCAAATATTATTTTCACCATTTCCTTTAAGAAAAGAAAAAAATAAAATAAACAATTACTTTGTACTTTGACGCTATAATCTTTCATTTACTTCCTG